>OY748286.1:33709702-34328535 GCA_963556515.1 Nudaria mundana | reverse complement strand
TTTTGAAAAGCTATTAACAATATTTTGGTTTAAACATGTTGTTTTTTTAAGTTACGCAAAACTTATAGTGTGACCTACGTATTCGGCCGAATACTTAAGTAATATGGTTTTAGGTATATTTTGTTATACTGAGATAATTTTTGAGGCGATCTTAGGCGACAAGTGTAAATCGTTTGAGTGCCTACTCCTCCGAAACGGCTCGACCGATTTTGACCAAATTTGGCATGCTGGTCGACATCATACCCGGGAGTGCATATATCTGAAATCATGAAAATAGAGCTGACCACGGAGGAATAATCACCGAAAATGTCCTGGACTTGTTGCCCTGATGTGTGACTGGTTGCCATGGAAACACGGTCGTCAACAATGAAAATAGATTTCTTTTTCATTCGATTACTTAATTTAAGTATTCGATTCTGATTCTGATATGATTGTAATAAAAACATTTGCTCCGCTCAACATTTGCAATTAGCAGCATGCATTGCATACCTAGTTTTGTCATAATATTATATTAGCTTGTAAGCCATAGCCTAGTTTAGTCTATGCTTAGATTATATCAATATTGTCTTGTCTATGTTCACTTCCTTCTTCCTTCACTTTGTAACATGGCCGACTGAAATACACGACACGTATTATAACGAGCTCCTGTCTTTTATTCAAAAACCAACAAACATCAGGTGTGGTGTAAACTGGCGTGTCTTAGGAAGAACTGGATCAACCAAAAGAAAAAAATGGACGAATCTTCAATGTCGTCGGGTCGCCTCAAGCACATGGACGTTCATGCATCCAAAATGCCGCTCACGTGGAAAAATTGGATCACCAAATTCAAAATATATCTCAAAGCATTTAAATATGATCAAGAAAGCGAAGATAGGCAAGTTGCACTTTTATTACATTATATAGGACCAGATTGCCTTCACATATTTTATTCTTTCAACCTAGATGTCGAAACAGTCAAGCTACAAGTGTTGATCGACAGATTTGCAAGTTATTTCAGCCCAAAAGTCAATATAACCATGATAAGGCATAAACTTTTTAACAGAAAGCAACTGCAAAATGAACAGCTGGACAGTTATATAACAGATCTCAAAAATATAGCCCATCAGTGTAATTTTGGTGAATTGCAAGACGATTTACTAAAAGATATATTTAGTTGGAATCTAAATGATCAGAATCAATACATTAATGTCAGATAATGGTCCACCGATGAATTCCAAATCTTTTCATGATTTCACACAAGATTGGAATATTCACCATGTCACTTCCAGTCCCTATCACAGCCGTTCAAATGGTATGGTAGAACGGACAGTAGGCATAATTAAAAATATGCTTAGAAAATGTTTACTTGATAATACTGATCCATATTTAGCATTACTGCAATATCGCAATACTCCCAAAAACAATTTATGTTCACCAGCACAACTTTCCATGTCACGTAGACTTCGTACAAAGCTACCTATAGTAGAAAAACTTTTGAAACCAAAATTGTGTAACTATAGACATCTTAAACAAGTCAATAATCAAAATTTACATAAGATGAAAGAGTATTACAACAAAAATTCCAAAGATCTTAAACCCTTGGAGGTAAATAGTCATGTTATGTTTCAAAAACATCCACAATCGTCTTGGTTTCCAGGTATTATACAACAAGTTAGTCCGGAACCTAGGTCGTATATCATAAAAAGTAAATTTGGTACATATCGTCGCAATAGACAATACATAACACTTAGACCAAAGTCTCAATATTCTTTTCATTCACATAACACACAGACAAAATACACACAAACAAATTTTCACACTCAACCAGTCAGTTCCAATCAAACTTATATCAGTTATACTCCTTGTTATACAAATGATTACTCTAAAATTTCTCATAGTCAATCTCCTCAACGTACTAGCAGTAAACCAATTAAGAAATATTCTAGTTCAGGAAGAGAGATAAGGCAACCACAACGTCTTATAGACACAGTCTTATAAACATTATTTCGTATTCATTGTCATGTACTTAGTTATAAGTAATTAATTAGTAAACTAAAATGTTGTAAACCATTGTTTGTTTACATTTAGAAACAATCGTCAAATTGACAACTTCAAATTATGTCAACTGTCAGAATCTTTTAAAACGTCAAATAGTCTCGTGTCAAAACACTAAAATGCGTTTTGTTATTTTTATATAAGAATCTAAAATATAAGTTATAATAAAGTTACTTAAAGGGAAGATGTCATAATATTATATTAGCTTGTAAGCCATAACCTAGTTTAGTCTATGCTTAGATTATATCAATATTGTCTTGTCTATGTTCACTTCCTTCTTCCTTCACTTTGTAACATGGCCGACTGAAATACACGACACGTATTATTACGAGCTCCTGTCTTTTATTCCAAAAACCAACAAATAGTTTATACTCGTATATGGAGTCAGAACTACCGGAGGTATATTCAGGGATGGTACGGTTGTGTGAATTTATTTAAAAATGTAACTAATATGTTTTACTGACGGATTAAAAAAATAAAAACGCATAAATAAAAAAAAATACATATAAAGCGACACGGTAGAAAGCCCCTCGGCCTTCCCCTTCGGTAATATAGGGGTGGTGTATTTTGTCTCTCCATTGTTTACTGAAATGTAAGAAAACATATTATTAGCACTCCATATTTATATACTGCCAATAAAAGGATTGTTACTTGTCACTTGCTCGCTTTGCCGAATACACAAAACCTCTTCAAGCCAAAGACGACCTGCATCGCCCAAGGACCCAGCATTACAAATATCTCATAAAGCCGCCAAAAAAATCGGCGGTTTGCGAGTCTTTGGAAATTAAATGGCACTACTCGTCAGCGGATTGGGACGGTCTACGCGATTATTTTGCGTCCGTCCCCTGGAGCCAGCGCTGCTTTGTAGGAAAGGCTCCTTCGGATAGTGCTTCTGCTATTGCTGGCGAGATCAGTTTAGGGATGGATTATTACATCCCTTTCACTGATGTCGCCAGTATCCGCAGAGCCCGTCCCTGGTTCGGGCGAGATTGTGCCAAAGCTGTTCGACAAAAACAGTCGGCATATCGCGCCTGGATCAGGGCCCGGGCTGTGCGCGACCCAAACGTGGGCCACCTCAAAGCAGCGTACAACCGGGCCACAAAGTCGAGTAAGAGGGCCTTTAAGAGAGCGGATGCCCAGCGCGTCGCGCGGCTTGGTCAGGAGCTCACTTCCCATCCCACGGGCAGCCGTGGATTCTGGCAACTGGCCAAAGCCGTGCAATCTAACTTTTGTCAGCCCTCGCTGCCACCGCTGCGTTACCCAGATGGAACACTGGCTCACAAAGCCCAAGAGAAAGCGGATATGCTCGCAGACCTCTTTGCGGCTAATTCCCGGGTCGACGACCGTGGCCTGCAGCCCCCCGCCATCGCCAACTGTGGCCACACAATGCCTGATATTGTTATCAGGCAATGTGATGTACGGGCAGTGCTGCGGTCACTCGACACGCGGAAAGCCAGTGGCCCTGACGGCATTCCGGCGGTGGTGCTACGAAAATGTGCAGCTGAGTTGTCTCCAGTATTAACGCGTCTGTACGGCCTGTCATACTCTTCAGGGCTCGTGCCGGAGGTCTGGAAGGAGGCGAACGTACAACCGATCCCCAAGAAAGGGGATCGGTCCGATCCAGGCAACTATCGACCCATAGCTGTCACCTCAGTCATTTGCAAGGTGCTTGAGCTCCTTATAAATAAGCAGCTCATGCAATTCCTAGAGGATCACTCGCTAATCAATGATCGACAATACGGCTTCAGGCCAAAGCGATCAACGGGTGATCTTCTGGCATTCGTAACGCATGTCTGGGGTGGGGCTATGGAAAGGCACGGCGAGTCCTTGGCTATTAGCCTGGACATCGCCAAAGCCTTCGATAGGGTCTGGCATGCTTCGCTCCTTTCCAAGCTTCCGGCATATGGTCTACCTCCTCAACTGTGCAGCTGGATTGCCAGCTTTTTAAACGAGCGCCGAGTGCGGGTCCTCTGCGATGGCCAGGCTTCTCGCTTCTTGCAAGTGAATGCCGGGGTACCGCAGGGGTCCGTACTATCACCAACTCTCTTTCTTCTGCATATCAATGATATGCTATCCCTCGGGAACATTCATTGCTATGCAGATGACAGCACACTGCACGGGAGTTACTCGGTTCGTCCGACGGCGGGGCGATCTGAGATTGAGGAGGAGAGACGACGACTCGTGGCTGATCTCGACCGTAACCTCGACAGTATCTCTCAATGGGGTACCGAGAACCTGGTCGAGTTCAATGCCCGCAAAACACAGGCGTGTGCATTTACTGCGAAGAAATCCCCTTTCCTTCCCCTACCCTCTCTTCAGAATGCATTATTACCAATGAAGGACAACCTTGATATCCTTGGCATAGACGTTCGTCGAGAGCTCAATAATAAAAACTACATCGAAAGATGTATAGGGCTAGCTTCGCGGAAACTAGGAATACTGAATAAGGTAAAGAGATTCTTTACACCGGACCAGAGGTGTCTGCTGTACAAGACGCAGATTAGACCCTGCGTCGAATACTGCTCTCACCTCTGGGACGGCTCCGCGAAGTATCTGCTGGACGCTCTCGACGCTATGCAACGACGGGCTATCCGTATTATTGGTTGTCCGGAGGTAACGGGAAGCCTTGAGCCGCTAGCTCAGCGCCGAACAATAGCTTCCTTGGCCGCATTCTACCGTATTTACCACGGCGAGTGTTCTGAAGAGCTCTTCAATCTGATCCCACCCTCTTCCTTCCGATCCCGAACGACTCGTGCCGGGCAGAGATGCCACCCCCACACAGTGGATAGCATGTTCGCGAGAACCGAACGTTTTAAACGTTCGTTTCTCTGCCGAACGATAGTGGCCTGGAACGCCCTGCCTGTGCACGTGTTTCCTCCCACATATCATCCTGGGTTCTTTAAGCGGAGCGTGAAGAGGCACATCAGTAGGTCGTCAAGTTGAGGGCCACTCTCAATAGTAATGTGTGCTGTGAGAGTGGCCCACAATCGCTAGACGTCGTCACGACTTACCACCAGGCGGGCGGCGTCAATTTGGCGAACCAAATATAAAAAAAAAAAAAAAAAAAAAAATATGACACTCGGGTTTTTTTGTTTTCTCATTTATGTAGGTACATTAGGATGTTACAAAACTCATTCGAGAAAGTAGGATTCATTCCTTCTGATGAATTTTGGTCTAAACATAAATAGAGCTACTAAAAGTAATATAGTAAGTAACCTTGCGCAGACGAAGTTGCGGGCGTCCACTGGTGATTAATAAAGCACTCGCCTTAAGTAAAAACTAAAATAACGACTCAAAATCACCAGCACCAAATTGTCAGCTGTTGTTTTTAAATCGCCATAATGGTTATGTGAACAGTTTTGCCAATTTGAAAAAAAAAAAGATATTTTACTGTTTAATGTATACGGAACTTGATTAAGTTAGGGTTTCCTTGTTGTCCAACGAGCGCCATTTTTACTAGGCATTTATTTTTGACGTTACTGCAGCTATGTGTTATTCGATTCAGAGCAATCACTAAACTCTGGATATCTTGAATTCGGGGTGGTTATTGGTTTTGATATGTTTGAGTGTGAACTCATCTTTGCTGGCGGTGCACCGGCTGCAACCACAAGGCTGTGACAAATAGCACTATTTCCAGAAAAAAAATGGTTATGCGAGCCCCTCTCTAAAGTTGGTCACTAATATTTAGCAAAGGTGTATGTAATCTTCTCCTTATGGTGTAGTCGACGATATAGTGCTAGAGTTATCCACGTCACCAGGTCATAGAGTCACCTACTTGACTTACTTGACCTAACAGCTGTAGAACAGTGGAGATCAATGTTTAACATTACGCTCAGGTGAAATGCCCATTTTTGGTACCTCATCCTGTATGTTGATTTACTCACTTCGTTTTGACTCATTAAATAACAAAATGGACCTATTGGTACATACAGTAAAATGATGAATAATGACGACCAAAGACAAAAGTTTTAAAGAAGATATAACTGTACATAAACGCTACCAACAGAGTTAGGTATTCCCAATAAATTTAGGTATAAGACCCAGTAGTAATAGCACGATACGTTACATACAAAACATATATGACAACGTACCTGTTATTAGCAGCGATAGAAATCCACTCTCCCAAGCTTTTATTCCGTATTTAGCGATTATGTCATCTACGTCAACCATATCAGTTCGTTAACATGGGATTATACTCGTTAACGCTGATGTGAACTACAAAATTCTCCAGACGGATAAATACTTGTCTAGCGCGTTTGCCGTGTAGACATCAAATGAGACTGAGCCTGAAATGGATCTATTCAGCGACAGCATTGTAAATAATTAATGAATGCAGTATGCAAATCGATAAACCCAACTAGTAGTTTCGAATGCAAGGACATTTCCATAAGGGATGATTTCTAATGAAGTAAAACATTAGGTATGTTATAGGCACTATTTTTTTTATTTTAAATGCCTCATTGGGTGCCAAAGGTCCAACATCTTTAGGGCCCCAGCGACCTCACCTACTAGTGATGCACCTACTGATCAACGGACAAAGCTCGTGAATTCACGGTACCCATGTAGTGGCATCGCCCCGTACGTAGGTACTAGGTGGGTACAACAGTGTTGGTCCGTGGGGGACACCCTTGTAAAAGATGGTGCCGCCGCTCGCCCGCAATGGGACAAATGGGACAAACTACCCCAAGAGGCTGCACCACTATGTCGTGAATAATCTTGATGAGCCGTGCCGGGTGGTAACAAACGCGGCGACCACGGACTAAGGGGGGTTTGGGAGCCCTTCCATAGGCGGGTCGGCTTTCACCACACGGAATTGGACAAAACTAGCCTCTGCGCCTTGTCACTTTCTGCTGCACCCGATGTCGCCCCGTCTTCACGGTCCCCCTTTAACTCTACAATGGCAATGCAACACAAAAGAAAGAAACGTTCCGAAAGAAACGTGATGCGCAGGTGCGGTTTCGAATCTCTTTACCTTATTCAGTATTCCTAGTTTCCGCGAAGCTAGCCCTATACATCTTTCGATGTAGTTTTTATTATTGAGCTCTCGACGAACGTCTATGCCAAGGATATCAAGGTTGTCCTTCATTGGTAATAATGCATTCTGAAGAGAGGGTAGGGGAAGGAAAGGGGATTTCTTCGCAGTAAATGCACACGCCTGTGTTTTGCGGGCATTGAACTCGACCAGGTTCTCGGTACCCCATTGAGAGATACTGTCGAGGTTACGGTCGAGATCAGCCACGAGTCGTCGTCTCTCCTCCTCAATCTCAGATCGCCCCGCCGTCGGACGAACCGAGTAACTCCCGTGCAGTGTGCTGTCATCTGCATAGCAATGAATGTTCCCGAGGGATAGCATATCATTGATATGCAGAAGAAAGAGAGTTGGTGATAGTACGGACCCCTGCGGTACCCCGGCATTCACTTGCAAGAAGCGAGAAGCCTGGCCATCGCAGAGGACCCGCACTCGGCGCTCGTTTAAAAAGCTGGCAATCCAGCTGCACAGTTGAGGAGGTAGACCATATGCCGGAAGCTTGGAAAGGAGCGAAGCATGCCAGACCCTATCGAAGGCTTTGGCGATGTCCAGGCTAATAGCCAAGGACTCGCCGTGCCTTTCCATAGCCCCACCCCAGACATGCGTTACGAATGCCAGAAGATCACCCGTTGATCGCTTTGGCCTGAAGCCGTATTGTCGATCATTGATTAGCGAGTGATCCTCTAGGAATTGCATGAGCTGCTTATTTATAAGGAGCTCAAGCACCTTGCAAATGACTGAGGTGACAGCTATGGGTCGATAGTTGCCTGGATCGGACCGATCCCCTTTCTTGGGGATCGGTTGTACGTTCGCCTCCTTCCAGACCTCCGGCACGAGCCCTGAAGAGTATGACAGGCGGTACAGACGCGTTAATACTGGAGACAACTCAGCTGCACATTTTCGTAGCACCACCGCCGGAATGCCGTCAGGGCCACTGGCTTTCCGCGTGTCGAGTGACCGCAGCACTGCCCGTACATCACATTGCCTGATAACAATATCAGGCATTGTGTGGCCACAGTTGGCGATGGCGGGGGGCTGCAGGCCACGGTCGTCGACCCGGGAATTAGCCGCAAAGAGGTCTGCGAGCATATCCGCTTTCTCTTGGGCTTTGTGAGCCAGTGTTCCATCTGGGTAACGCAGCGGTGGCAGCGAGGGCTGACAAAAGTTAGATTGCACGGCTTTGGCCAGTTGCCAGAATCCGCGGCTGCCCGTGGGATGGGAAGTGAGCTCCTGACCAAGCCGCGCGACGCGCTGGGCATCCGCTCTCTTAAAGGCCCTCTTACTCGACTTTGTGGCCCGGTTGTACGCTGCTTTGAGGTGGCCCACGTTTGGGTCGCGCACAGCCCGGGCCCTGATCCAGGCGCGATATGCCGACTGTTTTTGTCGAACAGCTTTGGCACAATCTCGCCCGAACCAGGGACGGGCTCTGCGGATACTGGCGACATCAGTGAAAGGGATGTAATAATCCATCCCTAAACTGATCTCGCCAGCAATAGCAGAAGCACTATCCGAAGGAGCCTTTCCTACAAAGCAGCGCTGGCTCCAGGGGACGGACGCAAAATAATCGCGTAGACCGTCCCAATCCGCTGACGAGTAGTGCCATAGTCGTCGTGACGTTTGCACAGGACGTGCAGGAGGTGACACCTTCATGCCAGCGTGAACAACACAGTGGTCGGAACTACCCAGTGGGGCTCCTACCGAAACACTGTACTGGGCTGGGCGACTCGTCAGCAGTAGATCCAGCAGAGCGGGCGCGTGATCTGACCTGTCTGGTATCCGGGTGATCCCGCATACCATCTGGGTCAGACCGTGGGAGAGAGCGAACGCATGGGCGGCTCTACCCGCATGATCAGTCTTGAGGGACCCCAGCCATTCAATGTGATGGCCATTGAAGTCCCCCAGAAACACTAGGTCAGCGTTCGGGAACCGCACCTGCGCTTCATCAGCCGTCTCGCTGAGGTACTGGAAGAGCTTTGTTGTCTCAGAATCCCCTGTGTGGGATCGGTAGACGCACACGTAGATCTGGCTCATAGAGCCATGGTCTACGTGCAGCCAAAGGACGGAATTGGAGGGGTTCTCTAGGCAGCGCAACCGGCGGCAGCAAACATCCGCCCTAACGAACACGCACACCCCGGCTTTGTCTCGAAATTGTTCCTCGATGACATAGCCGGGGTAACACAGGTAAGACGTGTCGTCAGGGCGGCGTATTTGTGTCTCCGTGAGGAACATCACAGCGGGCCGTGCCGTCTCAAGGTGGTGGTGGACGGTATCGAGGTTCGCATGGAGTCCACGGACGTTAGTGAACTCCACCTCGAAATGTGAAGTTGTGGGGTTTCCTAGGGCCGCTGTGTAACGTTTATTTCTTTTTTGTTGCACTGCCATTGTAGATTTTGAAGAAGAAGCGTGAAGACAGGGCGACATTTGGTGCAGCAGTAAGTGACAAAGCGCAGGGGCTAGCTTTGTCTAGAACCGTGTGGTTAGGTCGGAGCCGACCCGCCGGACGGAAGGGCTCCCAAACCCCCCTGATGCAAGGCCGCCGCTACCCCACACCGGTTACCACCCGGAGCGGCGATCCCACATCAGGATTATGCGCAACATGTGGGGCAGCCTCCTGGGGTGGTTGGCCCCAGGCGGGCCCCATGACTGTGTTGCGGGCGGCCGCGGCAACGCCGTTGCTAAGGGTCTCCCTGGCCGGCGAATCGACCCACACCACCCACACTAGACTCCGTTTCGCCCCCACTGGTCCCATGCCTGCTGCACCATACATCGCCCCGGGCCCGGCGGTGCAGCTGCTGAACCCCTAACGCAACCCAGCCTGGGCTGGGTTACTTGGGGGGCTTTAGCACAGCTGCACGGTGGTACCCCCCCGGACCAACACTGTTGTACCACCTGGTACCCACGTAGGGGCCGAAGCCACTCCATAGGTACCGTAAATTAACGAGCCTCGTCCGTTTATCAGCAGGTGCGCCACTAGCAGGTGAGGTCGCTGGGGCCCTATAGATGTTGGTAGAGCCCCTTTGCACCCAACTTTAATCGTTCTCGCACTTACTTGCAAAGTTACCACTACACTACACTAACACAAATTACAAAGTTACTACCGCACAGGTTACTGTCACCAACTGTCTTTCTTCTGCATATCAATGACATGCCTATCCCTCGGAAACATTCATTGCGAGCACCTAGCACAGGAGTTACTCGGCCCGTCCGGCGACAGGGCGGTCTGAGATTGAGGACGAGACGACAACTCGTGTTTGATCTCGACCAGAACGTCGCTCGACTGTATCTGCTAATAGGGTGCCGAGAACCTGGTTGATTTTAATGCCCGTAAATGACCATACCCATAAATACACAGGCGTGTGCATTTACAGCGAAGCAATCCCCTTTCCTACCTCACACTATAATATTATCTACAATTATACAATATTAAGATAATACAATATTATCAGTTAAGCACAATCGAGACATGCATAGACGTTAATCGAGAGCTCAATAACAAAAACTACATTTTTGAGAGTTTAGTTTCGTGGAAACTAGGAATACCGAATAAGGTAAAGCGATTCTTTACACCACCGCCCGCCCTGATCGCACCTTTAGGTGCGCGATGTATTTTCTAGACACACTCGATATTATGCGGCGTCGCGCTATTGCTTGTCCATAGGTAACGGGAAGCATTGAGTCGGCCTTGTCGCATTCTATCGTATTTACCACGATGAGTGTTCTGAAAAGCTGTTTAACCTAATCCCACCCTCTCCCTTCCAAACCCGAACAACGCGTTTTAATCGTGCTTTCCTTTGTCGAACGATAGTGGCCTGGAACACCCAGCCTGCTCATGTGTTTCCCCCTACATTAAACCCTGGGTTCTTCAAGCGGACTTTGAAGAGCCACTTCAGTAGGTTGCCAACTTGAGAGCCACTTTCGATAGCACATCCCCAAAAAAATGTGAAAATTATGAAAACCATTTTTTGGGTATTATTTTTTTTCTCTCGCACCAAAGACAATTTTGTGATTGGGGTATCCGTTTTGGGATATATATATCAATTGTTTAACAATACTAGCAATACTAGTACTAGAAATAATACAAAAATATACAAATCACTATATATTGTATTTTTTCTTCAAATGCGTCAAAAATATAATGTACAAAAATATGATATGCATATCAAAATGTACTGACTGCACAGCAAAACCTACTGAAGTCTTAGGGCAATCCGACTTGGGATAGTTTTTTTTTAAATTCCGCGGCCTTGGGCCGCGGCCGATCTTACGTCCGTTGCCGGGCGTCTCTGGTGCACACGCAGAAGGTATTTCCAGTGGCGCCCGGCCGGGACTTGGATAGATTAGGTAAGCTTAGTATTTTTAAATAAATAGCTATGCGTCACGAACTTAAATGGCTGCTAAAATTAATATATTTTTTAATTATTTGCAATCAGTATTTTTGCTTAAGAAAGGGTTTTTTTAGTACAAAATGACGATATTTTTAATTAGCAGTTATTTACAATAAGAATTACAATATACATAATTATGTACTAAAAATATCGTTTCAAAAATCCTCCGTGTCATTGCCCAAAGAATAAGTATTAGCAGTTAAATACTACCCTAAGAAAATTATAAAATATATTATTTTTGGGGTACATTCCAACCACTACCATATAACATGTGGTATCATTAGATAGGTATTTTAAAAACCTTGAGAGGTTTCTAAGATAATTTATTTTATTTATGTATCCGTTTGTGAGATATTCAACTTTAAAGCGGACTTCTTGGTTAAAACAGGGCGTTCGCAACCCTCTCAAAGCTAAAGCGGCTGTCTCAAAATATTTGCCAAATTCATGTTGGCTGTTATGAGTGACTAAGGATCCCTATTATGTGCGTGGCCAGACACGCACTTGGCCGGTTTTGAAAGATATTTTTATTTATTTAAAATATTTATCACTTCACTATATAAAACAAAGTCGCTTCAGTCCGTATTAACCTATGCTTAGATCTTTAAAACTACGCAACGGATTTTGATGTGGTTTTCACCAATTAATAGAGTGATTCTCGAAGAAGATTTTTGTATATTATTTGTCAAGCGGGCGAAGCCGCGGGCGTCCGCTAGTTTATTTATAGAAGTTGATGTCAGGTAGCACGAAATAACACGCCTGTTTCGAGGAAAATGCCAATATATATGGAAATACGGGAAGCGCACACACGTTTATAGTACTATAATGTTTACTATCTTAAATAATCATAATATGGGGAAAGATCTCAAACTTTTGCCTTCTCTGAATCGAGTGATTTTCGCAAGAATTTTATAGAGACTATTAAACAATTTTTTTTATCTACATCTATACAAGTTATTATTTAAGTAATTATGTATCCGTTTGTGAGATATTCAACTTTATTTAAGTAATTGTTAAGAAATTGTTTATTACATGGTGCCCACCATGTAATAAAATAACGTATTATTATTTACTACCCGTACTATACCCGTACAACGTTCTATGAAACACTGTTGGTTTTAAACCGTGTAGCCAGCAAAGATCTACGTTTTAAACAGACATTTTAAACAGTGTATAAATTTTAAGTAAAAGAAACTTTAAATGGCTTCGGGGTAAGGGGTCATGGGCGAGAGAGAGGCTGTGCTATTCTCTTGATAGAAGTTAATATATATATATAGATAAGGGCCACTGTTTTAGCGTTAATATCAGAGTGTCTGACTAATTTCACCCTGTGATAGTTTAAATAACCAAAAATCTTAATACTTAGCTATGTCATTGAAAACCATCTATAGGTAAAAAACGTCCTAAAAATCACACACTCTTCTAGGAAAATTCTAGACGGTATCAAATCGCGACCAGTCGTTGAACGTGAACACGTTCTAGGAATAACATACACGATACTCGTTAAACTAGTTTGGTTGTATCTTTATTTAATAATACCTATTCATATATTAATAATGTGTAGATAGTTATTTATAAATCGATTTGTAGCTCACCGGTTCGAATAGCAAGAAGAATAGCGAGGAACATCGTTAGGCCACCGCGGCGAGTGAAGTACTACTCGTACGTGATAAGATAAGACTTGCGCTCGAACCAAGATCACAGCGCTCAGATCTCAACTTATCACACACGAGTTATACTAGGGGAGCTAGTAGGGGCGCGTGTGCCCACTAGGGAAATATTCGCGGCAACACTGGACATCGTTTGGCCGCAGCATAAGATGAGAAATCCGAGGACCAACTGAATTAATTGCAATCGCTAAGGTTTTAGCTAAACGGTTACATAAAAATATGCAATAAATAATTATTTAGGACTTTGAGATCCATTTTAAATTGTTTCAATAGGGAATACAATTAATTAATCGAGTAAACATGCAGTGAACAACTTAATCTTTTAATATAGTTTAACTTGTTTACACTGACCGGTTTCGCCTCACTTTGAAAGTTAAAGTGGCGAAAGAATGATATCGACGTCGTATCAAATGGAACTCCGTGGGCTCTGTTAACCACTGAGGAAATGATGTGACTTTACATATATTACATGAAGGAAAAACTTGGTAGGTAGGTTCATCATTCACAGGACCAATATTGCGCGGTCGGAGGCATTTGAAGTACAGTCGGCCCCAAAAGTCGCTGAACACATTCAAGCTTCCAAAACATCTGAACACTAAAAATGTCATAAGTCAGTGACGCAACAAGAGAACAAAAGAAACTCAACATACAAAAGTCCATAAACCGCTGAACACTAGTATTCCAAAAGTAGCTGAACATCATTAACATTAACAGTTTTCTTTAAATAGAGGCTACAATATCGAATTAGGTATTATCCTGTAATGATACATGTATGTATTGATGAATAAAAAATAAATAAATAAAACATCATAAGTAGATTAACAAATCATATTTTCAATGTTGTTGCCTGTTAATCTAATTTTGGTGTTCTTAATGTTACACGAATTTTGGTCTAGGCTAGAAGGGCTGCGTGATGTGGGGTTTAACCCCACGCACGCCTTCACTCATCGACGCGGGATAAAACCCGACCTCAAAGATGCGGGGTAACACCCGACCACCACGGAGTGGCCACGCAGGTGGCCAAGGTCCGCCGGGCGCCACTGGGAATTCTCTGTGTCTACCAGAGGCGTCCGGCAATGGACATAGGTGCGGCCGCGGCCCAGGGCAGCGGATTTAATATTAGCTTTAAAACTTTTCTCAAATTATCCTACATGTCAAAAGACCAAAATTCGTGTAACATCAAGAACACCAAAATTAGATTAACAGGCAACAACATTGAAAATATGATTTGTTAATCTACTTATGATGTTAATGATGTTCTAGCTGAACATCATTAACATAATAATAGGAATACTAGTGTTCAACTACTTTTGGAATACTAGTGTTCAGCGTTTTATGGACTTTTGTATGTTGAGTTTATTTTGTTCTCTTGTTGCGTCACTTACGACATTTTTAGTGTTCAGATGTTTTGAAAGTTTGAATGTGTTCAGCGACTTTTGGGGGCGAATGTACCTTACCTATGTATAAATTCGGTACGAGTCTGAGCTCTTGCCTTTATTACAATCTGCAGCTAGGCATATGCCGTAGCCCCTTATAGATAACATCCAGCATGACGCAGAGTCTATTATACGTAGGAAACGCAGTTTAGGTCAAAAATAGGCATGCCTGTAAATAGGTCATAAGTATAGTATCGTCAGGTCATCATTCGTTTGTGACCTTTCTTAATCATAAACAATATAACTATGACGTACCTATTGGCCGTTCAGTAGATTAAAGCGTTCTGCGGTATGTAGAGTGCTTGGGATCTGTGCAAGATTTTACGACAATTATTCTAAACTAAAGAATTTAATTACTTGTCTGGTTAATGGCACAGAATAGGGTATAGTACTACGTACTAATGGTAGGTATATAGGTATAGCACAATGAAGCCTCCGCCTCCGATATTGAGAGGTCCGTTTCGGACTGCGATATTGCGAAACTTGACGAGAGCTATTGAAACTTAGTTGTCAGCGGATGCCCCACATGGCATGTTAAATTTTTCGGTCTCCATCACACAAGTAGAACAGAATGAGATGTTAATAGAATATCCATATGGATTTAGGAGGAACAAAAACATTAATATGGCTATGTATCAATTGAATGAAAAAGTCATTACAAATGTCGATAACGCGCGTCCATTGGCTGCTTTGTTCATGGACATGAGCAAAGTATTTCATAATGTAGACAGAAAAATACTCGTTAATAAACTGGAAAGATATGGTGTAAGAGGGAATGCATTTGACTTATTTAAATCGTACTTGACAAATAGAAAACAATATACACAAATAAATAAGGTATGTATGAGAACAAAAACTGAAATTCAAGTCTACTAACAGGTTAACGTTGTATGGTGTACCCCAAGGGAGTATACTAGGGCCTTTATTGTTTTTAGTATACATTAACGACATGCCCAAAGTAACTCATCATCAGATTTTCTCATTAAAGTAATTGACTGGCTTAAGCGAAATAACCTAAAAATTTACTTAGATAAAACTAAAATAATGAAGTTTGAACAGAGGACTCAGCATGAGACGCCCCGGATACATTATGAAGGAATCCAAAAATCCAAGTCAACCAAGTTTCTGGGACTTATATTTGATAAAGACATGTCCTGGAAAACGCATATCAATAGTATTCGAAAACGTCTTAATCAATACTCATATGCACTACGTAAGATATCGAGGGTAGGCTGACCGACAGACAGTATTGACATCTTATCACGTCTATATTACCTTCTCAATACAATATGTGACCTGAAAACCACTGATAGTTGCAGAATGTGGTTCCCTAAATTGCGCATATTAACATTGCCATGCCTATATATTTATGAGGTGGCTGTATTTGTGAAGTTTAACCAAGAACTTTAACCTATTTGACACATTAAAGAGTGCTCGTCATAAAAATAAAATACGCAACAACGCAAAAAAAACGGTTTATGGTAAGGGTTTCTTAAGTATGGCACCAAAGCTGAATAATAAGTTGCCAGATTCAATACTGGGTTGTAAGGATATGCACCAGTTTAAGAAAGAACTGTCGTCGTTGTTACTGAAAAAAGCCTATTACACAGTGACTGAATAATTTATACTTGCTGGATAGCAGTGTCAGCTAGATATAAGAATTTGACGTTTGGTTTGTAATATTTTTTGATATTTAACTATAAATTGACTAAAATGTAACATGACAATTTAGTAATCAATATTGATTTTGGACTTTTCATAATTATTATTAGTATTTGGATGATGACATGATTAATATGCTATGATGATAATTATTTTATTGTAATGTTCGGAAATTGATGTAATAAGATGACATCTTGATTTACTTATATATTGAACGTTGTAACATTTTATGATGTACTTGATATGGTAAGATTATGTATCTAGAAATTTTGCTCTCGATTGAACCACCTACTAAAATTGCATGCCTTATGGTGAAATATGGTGAATCTATAAATTACTGTTGTAACATCTCAAAGAATCAATTTCGTTTATTCAGTTTAGGCACATAAAGAGCACAGTATAATATAAGTATACACAAAAAGTAACCCATCACATGATAGTTACCGGTATGGACATAAATAACATAAATACTCGTAGTACACTTTTGATTGATACGCGAGATTTTTGTTTTCCGGGTAGGGTTCCTTAGTTCAAGTTTCGGAACCCTTATAGTTTCGTCATGTCTGTCCTGCCGTCTGTCCTCGGCTTTCCTCCTAAACGGTCAGTGCTAGAAACATGAAACTTTGCATGGATATGTGTAGTTACTACTTGAACAAAGTGCTACAATAAAATTATGAAAAATGATTTTTTTTGGGGTACCTGCCGTACACGTATTCAGATTTTGTATTGTTTTCTTGCGTCAACCACTCGATATGTTGTCATCTCGGATATGACAGCACACACCGAGGTCGATCACCACACCGAACGGATCCAAAAATGCAATTCACAAACTCTATCGGGAGGCACTTTTCTTGCTCGATTCTTAGATGCATTCACGGAGAGTGTTAATAAAGGGTAGAAAACATTATGATGATGGTAGAAATTGAAAAAGTGCAATTTTTAATATATTTACTGTTTATTTTGCAAAGTATGTGACTGGGAGACGAACGAC
The DNA here is from genome assembly GCA_963556515.1 of Nudaria mundana. NCBI lineage: Eukaryota > Metazoa > Arthropoda > Insecta > Lepidoptera > Erebidae > Nudaria > Nudaria mundana. The sequence goes on along the minus strand of OY748286.1, from coordinate 34,311,331 downwards.
GAAAATACGACAAATTAAATTGAATATAAATAATGAATAACGATGCAAACAAGAGCCAGAAGCAGAAATGCTTCAAATGATAAGTGTGCTGTTATGCATGTACAACGGGGGAAGGTCGTAAATTCACCGAAAGAACGTTTTTTAGTCGCCTGACAAAAGTTCTCTTTGTCCGGTGGTAACAAAATGCGGGCTTTCAACGGTTGGGTGATACCTTTATTGTTATACTCCATACTTAGTGGACCCAAACGGAACTAGACGCCCTGGATAGGCGAGTCCGTCAACAACTGACATCGCATCGAATGTTACACCCACGATCTTCTGTCATGAGACTGTACATTCCGCGGAAATACATCATGAAGGACGGTACGGTCGACATTTGTCGAGTATGCCACCGTCCTGGTGAATCACTTCGCCATATTATTTCCGGTTGTTCGTATCTTGCTAACACCGAGTACTTGCATAGGCACAATCAAGTAGCCAGGATCATTCACCAGCAACTTGCTCTTCAATATGGCCTTATTGAGTTTGAAGTACCGTCCTATAAGTACACACCAGCCAGTTTTCGAGAATGGTCGTGCGTTGCTCTACTGGGACCGAGCAATCATCACGGACAGGACTATTATTGCCAATAGGCCTGATATCGTGTTGGTTGATCGGATCCGGTTGTGTAGATGTTTATTCATGTTTTACTAAAGGTCTATAACCAAAATTTGTTGGTGAACTCATTATATATCTAGATTTGGGAGCTTACGTGTGTGAACTGAGGGACCCACTTAAGGCGATATATCTTTTGAATTATGTCTTTACAAACTCTAATATACGTTTTACAAATATTTCCACAACTTTTACTAAGTACTAATGTTTTTAAATTTACCCGTCGAGCGAGCTCAGAGGTAGAGGCTCAGAGGAGGTCCTTAAGGTATCAACGTTCCGCCCTTTCCTATTTCCCACTAACCTCCTATACAAATTTTGTGAAGTATTAACAGTCCGTCAGCTATTCATACTCAGTACAGTACTAAAACAGCACGCATCACTTCCCTACAGCACTCAAGTTTCTTACAAAAGACGGAAAGATATTGTTTGCACTGAAAGAACTGCGATAAAACGCGAATACACAGGCAAATTTTACTTGTTCTTAGGACCGCTTCTGTACAATAGGATAAACGCTACAGCAAATATTTATCCTCTTAATTATTCTCGTTGTAAGCAAGTACTAAAGAATGCCCTCCAAGGGATGTCCTACGATGACACAGAGGAGTTAATATCTGTATTAAAATAAATAGTGATAAGTTGAATAATTAAGACATATCTAATATAGTTATCAATATTGAGCCACTTTGGTATTGTACTAGCTCTTATTATATAATATTACGAATAACCTAATCATATAATGTTACGTAATTGTTTTTGTGTAATGTTATATAATTTACTTAGCTGCAATTGGCGCCTGAAATACAGGACTACCTAGTTCAGGTGCAAATTACGTTTATAAGACTACCCAATTATTTGGGGTCGGCGCAACATGTTTTCATCTTCCATACATCCCTGTCACACGTCATCTCCTGAGTCACTCCTTTCCTGGTCATATCCTCTCTCACGCATTCCATCCATCTTTTCTTGGGCCTACCTCGAGTTATAAGCCGTCTACATTCATACTTTGCACCTTTCTTACCACGTTACTTTCCTCTCTTCGCATAACATGTCCATACCATGCTAGCCGTTCGCTTCTCACTTTTTCATTTATTGGGGCTACTTTCAAACTTCCTCTAATATACTCGTTCCTTACTCTATCTATCCTTGTTACACCACACATCCATCTTAACATTCGCATTTCCGCTACATGCAGTTTCCTTTCATCCGTCGCTTTTACAGCCAAACATGAAAGTCCATACAGGACGGCAGGTCTGACGGCAGTCTTGTAAATTTTCCCCTTAAATTTCGGAAGAAATTGAGGGTCGCATAGTGGCTTTGACCTGCCGCCATTTCTCACTGTACAATCGATTTCCCCATCGTCCTGGATAAGAGAGCCGAGGTACCGGAAGCCGGAGCAGACTGGCAATGGTCACTTCTCCAGTCTGCTCCGCACCTCAGGCCCCTCTTCACCGACAAGAACAATGTCATCGGCAAATAGCATACACCAGAGGGTCTCCTCCTGGATCTCCGATGTCAAGGCATCTATTATTAACAGGAAGAGATACGGGCTTAGCGCTGAGACCTGGTGCAGGCCTACCGCCACACTGAACTCGTCGGTGTTACCAGCAGCACATCGTACGTAGGTTATCGATCGACAATACATTGCACAGATCAACTCTATATACTTCCCAGGCACACCTTTCTCTTTCAAAACCGTTCTGGGTATCCGGTCGTATGCCTTCTCGAAATCTATAAACACCATATGCAAGTTTTTGTGTGCACGCCTATATTTCTCAGAGAGTCGAATCAAATATTTGTATGATCCACAAAATTAAAATACGGAGTTTGGGTGTTTTCTATGTATTTAGCAATAGGTATATAAGTATGTTTATTAGTTGACTAGGTTTATTAGTAGACACAGAATAGGGAATATACTTACATACCATAGTGCCAACTTAAAGCTTAGTTCGGGCTAGATGATGTGTGTGAAGTGAGAATGTCCAAAATTATTAATCATTATTTATTTATTATTAATCTTAGATCAATAATACCTAGATTACCGGTCAGTGCTTTAAAAATGGCACCACTTCAACTCGGTCCCTATCGCTAGTGGACCGACTTAACGCTTCAGTCGCTTTGAGACCGCGCTGGTAGTAAGACGTTTCACGATGACAAAGTTTTCGCTTAAAGATAGCAAAAATCTACTCTTTTAGAGGATGGAGTATCATACTTTCGACAAGTAAAAATCAGTTCACATTCTTAATTGCTTTTCATGTGCAATAATGCACTGCTTAAGAATATTATGGTTATTTTTAACTGTGCAAACTACGCGCTTGCTCGGTGAAGTTGAACTACTTCACACCTAACAAGCGCGCAACTTCACACCGCAATGTTAGAACAAGTCTCATACAGAAAGATAGTCGTCATTTATTAATTTTAAATTTTTGATTACTATTTGATATATTTTTTGAATATATCTTATTTTGTTTTAAGGTTTACCCATAATGCAATAAGACAAGAAAAATGCAGGCGTATTATAGCACGTGAAAGAGAAGATGAAATGTTTAAACCTAATAATCCGACTGTTTGTTCATAGCATTATAAAAAGGACGTTATTTATGTTACTAAAAAAGGATTAAATAAATAAAAAATAACAGCCGTGCCAAATATTTTACAAGTAGGTACTTAAAGGAGATATTATATTGATAATGCTTAAATACTTTGTATTCTTAATACCAAATGAGTGACCAAATTAAATCGACTTCATAATACCACCTACTATTTTCAAATATTTCATAAGTATCGTAGGTATGTGTACCTACCCATAAATTTATTTGATTGATTGTTTGTTTTAGGTTACAGGTTGTGTGTGAAAATATAATTGTTGATTTTATTTCATAATAGCGATTTTGTAATCTTTTATCTATATAATTTATTTTATACGTTTATTTATACGTGAATAAAACAATGTGAATTTAAGTTTATCTTTCTCATCGTATTTCATTAAAAAAAAAATTATATGCAATGTGCTCCACATTCCTTTTATAACCTTAGCGCATGGAATCCGTACCAAGCTCCTATTCCGCTTGCTGACTTTCGAGGGATGCGACAACAGCGCTGTACATTGATGCTTTTGTACTATTTTCAGTCAATCCCCAACCGGTAGCCGGCTACCGGAGCATATATATATGGCGCCGTTCCGTTTAGTTTTGAGCGTGGTTTGACAGGTATTTCTATGTCAACCATCAATGTACAATCTTGTTTATTTTATAGATGGCATTTGTACTTGTACTTGTCGACGCAGGCTGGTCTCCGCAATTCCACGTCTATTGCGCGGGTTTTGCGTACATGGTATTTGTAATAATTACCTATATAGTATTCGAGTGCCAAGATTCCGCATTGTATTTGTACTGAATCCAATATCTATAGTATTTTTGATCTAAGTTATTAATGTGTGAATAGAAAAGTAATCCACACTGTGCCAAAGGCATTACTGTATTACATATTACTGATCATCACACTTAATAGATCAAAACTAGTTAAATATGTGCCGAATCTTGTAAGAAAAAAGTTTTTACTTGTTTGTACTAAAGTTTTATAAATTTAGCCTCAAAGACCTTCAAAAGTTATAATTGGGTAGAAGTTTACAAACAATATTATGGTTGTAATATTGTATCCTAATCAGATGTAAGCTGACAGAATCCGTGGAAGCTATATTGAGCTTAAGCCGTCTATATATTTTAATCAATAATTTCAATAGGTACACACATACGCACACACATAGGCACACACACACACACACACTTTCACACAAATGATAGTGTTGTAATTGGCTTCTATCTTCAAAGACCACATGTTACATGTGAAAGTAAATACACTGGTCCGTTTTCGCGGGAACTGAGTGCCTAGTGATCTGTAATACAGGATTCGTATGAAACCTAGTACAGACACCAGCTCTCACAAAGGTTTAATATTATGTATTTAATTAGTTGTAAGTCAATGTTGTAACCTTTGTGGAGAAACAATAAACTATTATTAATGCTGAACGTGTTACATAAGTACATTTTAGGTGCTATTTGATGTTAAAGAAACACATGTCCATTTAGGCATGCAAATTACAAATAATAATACCTATCAGGCAACAGAACTAAGCAGAGTGTCATAAAGTTACAATGGAATTCATTCTTATAAATAGCCTCTGCTTGCTCCGGCACTTAATTACCGCAATAATAAAATTATAAAAATGAAATAATACTTCAGTGTTAATAATGTCATGAGTTGCACTCAACAAAATAAAAGGATTAAATAATAACATATTTATAGTAATATTGTTTTTGCAGAACTTGATAATCTTCTATCTATTTTATCTTTTTTCTACTTCTTCTTTCTTATAAATAAAAATCAATACCCGTTCATTTGTCTCACTAAAATTCTGGAACCGCTGGACCGATTTGGCTAATCTTGGTTTTAAAATATTTGTAGAAACTCAAGGAAGGTTTAAGAGGTGGTATGAAGTTTGTCGGCACAGCTAAGTGGAAGATAAAAATACTACTAGACTTTGGAGGTTGGGGTTTGGATCCCTACCCGGTACAAAACTTTGTGTGATCAGGACGATGATCTATTATCTGCCAGCGTTTAATTTATCTATGATACCTATATACGTATTTGGAAGTATATAAGTATGTTTATCAGTTATCTAGATCCCAAAACACAAGCTTATTATATATTAGCTCACTTTGAGCTAGATGGCACTGTGTAAAAAATGTCCTTAATGTTTCTTTATATACTAGTTTCGTTGTATAGTATGTGTTATACGGAGCATCAGATGTGCATCAATAATAACGTATCTGTACAATAAACCATTGTATAATATAAAATAAACTATTGTGAAGATAAGGATGAAAATGATCAGATACACCACTTCCTGAATTGTTCCATCGATGCTGCTCGATGCAGCATTATGAAAGGTGTTACTACCATGGACCTCTCTGCTCAAAATATATTTCTTTGGTTCCTACACCGTGTTCCTATAATAATTGAGAATGACAAAACTTATCCACAGAAGGCCATTCTAAAACTCAACTGTAGTTTGTTTGCTGTTATTTCTTATTTCCCATTTGTTGACTAAAGTCATCAGCTGTATCACGCATAAAAAGATAGAACATGTGTGACTCGGTGGTACTCAGTAACTGTACAATGACAGCTGTTTGTTAAACTTTATCTGCACCGATACTTAATGTGAGAGCAACACTTGCATCTTTCAAGGAAGTTTTATCATAGGGTGATGAGTTGTTTTTTTCAAATTAGAATGCAATCAATCTAATTATAAAAAAACGAACAAATTATTAAGCTAAATATGAGTGATGTATGTATTATATACAGGTCCATACTAGTTTTATTTGTTAGGTCAAAAAAATTTGCTGACATTTTCAAGGTCATCCAATAATAATTCAAGCAGAAACCACAAATTAAATTTTACACTAAACTCATCTAATAGTGTCTTCTTAATGCTCTGTGATTGCTTCTTACTTTCTTGCATAACAAATTAGTTATATGTAAGTACCTAACATTAATAATGATTGTCTAAGAAATTCTTAATGATAATGTTTTTTGTTAAGTAAATAAATGAATATAAACCATGTAAATTTCTTCATATTTGCGATCAGTAGTATTTATTTATTGTACTTTAACACATAACTATATCTTAACTGTTTTGAAGATTTTAAGGCAAGCAGCATAAAATATAAATAGTGGGCTCTATTTGATTATGTACAGAACTTAGAAAGAGTCGTTTTGCTAATAATACAATCTGCAGACCTGAATTTAGGTATATCAAGCACTTGAACATGGTCATTTGTGCCTGATAAAATTGATACGGAAGTATAGATAAACAAAATTAAAAATAGCAATAGGTACTCACTGGTCACACTTCGAAGTGCTAGGTTCCTTGGAAAACTCTTCCATTCCTCGTAAAAAAGCATGGAAACTTCAAGAACTTCTTAATTTGTACGATATTTGAACACAATTAGCTCTCAAAGTTAGTTTGAAACACGGAAAAAGTTACTTACAAAGTTACAAGTAAACTTCTTTTCAAGTTTACTTTTCAACTATTGGTTACTCACCAACACTGACACAAACTTATTTTTTAACAAAATACGTACATATATAAATAAGCGACATTGAACGTAGGTAGGTAGGTAGGTAACTTACTCGTAGATATAAAAAAACCAAAACACACATTGAACACACGTTGAACTGAAATGACTCGATTTTCATTTATTCACATTATCACAATAACATCGATACGATAGTAGTCATTGTCATAGGGTTGTGCTAGTGAGTGAGTACCTATTTAAACAAATAGGATAGATATAGATATATGGTCGCTGTACGTACAACTTGTACTACATTACTTGCTTAGGACCTAATAGGTAGTAGGTAATAAGTTTTTATAGTTTTACCCAAAACTGGTTTTATACTAGCGGACGCCCGCGGCTTCTCCCGCTTGACAAATTATACACACGAAAACCTTCCTCCAGAACCACTCTATCCATTACATTGCTGAAATCCGCATCAAAATCCGTTATGAAGTTTTAAAGGTCTAAGCGTACATAGGGAACGGAACGACTTTGTTATATAATATATATAATATAATATTGTTTTATATTTATTATGAGGATACTCGTATAACGCTCACTTGAATTATTAAAAAATCTATATTAATTTAATGATGGTGATCTGATTTTTAAAGTAAATGTAGTAAAATAATTACATACTTTGCTGTATATTTATAACTGGTGAACACCCGCAAATCCGCAAGATTAGTATCTAATTCTTCCATCATTGCTTGGAATTCTGAGTTTATACCTATGTAACATCGGTCGGTTGGCTGTTGGAATTTAGATTCGGTTTACAGATTGGTTATAATTATTATCTATCGTCTTTATATACCTAGTGCTCGGTAACGAAAAAGCTTGCCTCCTACTACGTGGGATCAAAACAGGACCAACGCCAGGTATTTGGCATCATTATAATGTATACCTAACTATTTAGCAGCCTATTTCCTTATTCTAGGTCTAAGTGATAATTTGAAATTCGTCAAACTTAGTTGTGTAATTTAAGCATTAGGGCGGAATAAGAGAGTTGTCATTGTCGTAACTTTTAAAATATTTGTCCCCATAACAAACTTAGTTTAAAAGACATACCTAGGTAGTTTATCAACTTATAATTAAAATAAGCGATAGAAGGCTATTTGTTTGGAATTATGTATCATAAAACCTTGATTTACGGTAAGTCGAAGAAGTTTGGTTCTTCTTCTTTTTCTAAAAACGTGACTCATTGATGTTCATCGATGATTTCGCCAATGTCAAGGTAATGCTTGGTTAGTTGATAGTCCCGCACAGAAGAACTAGTTATTCCTAACTAGCTCCAGGCGCAGGACAAAAAACGTTGTTCGGTATGTGAGTGTCTGGAAACTCGATTTTTGCGGAGCGCCAAAGGTAACCTAAAAAGCCACCAGCCACGCGCTCAGCAAAAATCGAACTCGAAGTTTGGTTACATTTTGTATAAACTAAATGTCACAATTTGACGTAGGTACGTCAGAATGGCTCGCCAATAGCATTTTTTTTGCTGACTTAAACGATATTTATGATAATATTTTGGCCAATTGACATGATATCTTTATAAATTAATTATAGCCTATGTGTTATTCATGTATGAACTACATTATTGTCGAGTTTCATTAAAATCCGTTCTGTAGTTTTAGTAAAGAAGAGTGACAAAGATCCAAGCATCCATCGATACAAACTTTCCCCTTTATAATAATTGTAGGAGAGATAACGTTATGGAAATGTTAATGTGGGTAGTTAACCCACATTAACATTTCCATAACGTTATCAATGAGTGCGACAAAGAGATTCGATATTCTTATTAGATACCTATTATAATTCTTCAGTTGAAATTCGAATCGAATCGAGTAACATCACCAAATGAAGATGTCATGTCAAAGAGAAAAATGACGTTTACGTTTAGTAGTTGCTATTTGCTATTCATACTTTTATGGGCTCAAATAATTTTACAATATCCATCACAAAAGTATAGTCTTGACCGGACTCCAACCAGCTATCCAACTATCACATATTATAGTCAAAACTAAAACCGTCTTTAGACGAAATCATTAAACTATACGGAGGTCCGCACACTTGTTGAAACAAAATTGTCTATCACCGGCAAAACTGACTCGGCGACAAGTCTTAACTAACGACAGTTTTGTTCCTAGAGTGCACATTTACAAATTTTTTCGGTACATAAAACCTTTATGGTTCGTTTTCGTTAACTGATTAGAAAAATATGTTTACGAAAATGTCATTCAATGTAATCAAAATATGTGGTTTCAGATAAAGTATTATGCCGGTAACTCACTTGGTGTATCGTGTTCGCCTATTTGCTTTATTTGTCCACATACCTACATCCATGTGTGGACGGTATTTGAATATATTTGCTTTATTTGCACATAACGCAAATATCAAATATGCGTTTCCGTCCACGTGTCGGTTTTTGAGCACACTTGAATGGGATCAAATAAGGCAAATATTTGCGTCGACCGGCCACACTTGGGATGTTCAGTAGCACGCGATGTTCAGACGTGTGTTAAACATCTTTTATGACATCTCTTCCAAAATTAAAATGGAGTGGACTAATGACAAAGTACTCCGATTTTTCAAGATATATTTTTAACTTAGTATCACTGCTTTATTTTGTGTTTCCCGCGCGTACGGTCCTGCTGCGCGTGCGGTCCTGCTGCGCATGCGGTCCTGCTGCGCGTGCGGTCCTGCTGCGCATGCGGTCCTGCGGTACTAGCCTGCTTCTGTGAGGACGGCGGGTCATGGAGGTCTTGGGCGTAGATGAGTCTGCGGCGACCTCGCCTCTGACTTCGGAACTCGTCGGGGAGGGAACGCTCCCTCTCCCTCTCGGCCGCAGGTCATGCTCACAGAAGGTCCCGGTGCTCGCCCACGCAGAGCACTCCACCAACGTGTGGAGTGCGGTGTCGTCGTCGGAAACCTCGTAGTGTTGACACCGGGGTGTCACCTCACGATGGATGCGAAACAGATAGCTACCGAAGCATCCATGCCCGGTAACGATCTGCGCCACAAGATACGTGAGGTGACCATGCTGCCTCTGCAGCCAATCGTCCATGATCGGTCTCACCGCTCCGATGATGGTGGTACCCCACTTGGGTTGCTCAAGTCGCACCCTCCATGACTCCATGAGATCCTGGCGGAGTTGGGACCGCTGGTCCTCGATTTCTCGAGACGCAGGTCTGTGGTCCCGCTCCAGCGCCTCCTTGCGCCATTGGAACAATGACGCAAGGGCTCTCGCTTCCAGGTCCCACGGAGGGGTTCCGACTAGGAGACATGCAGCCTCTCCGGAGATCGTGCGGTACCCCCGTATGGTTTTGACGGCCAAAGTTCGAAGTGGTCTGTTTAACAGCTAGCCTTGGCCACCAACTTATCCGCCCATACGGGAGCCCCGTATTGGGTCATACTCCGCACGATCCCCAGGTACAGTCTCCTGCAGGAGGCGTTGGGTCCCTTAACTTGGTCCCTTAAATGAGTCGCGAAAGCGCTACTGATGCCCCCGTCACTTTGGGGACCAACCTTTTAAGAAGGCTTTATGAAGAGGGCACAGCTTCAGTGCGCACATATGATGTCCTATCAGGTGACTTCCATCCTAGTGCCGGTGTACGCCAGGGGTGCATAATATCACCGCTCTTATACACAGAGCTAATAATGCGTATCAATTTGGGGGACTGGACAGATGGTGTAACAATTGGTGGATGCAGGATTGCGAACTTGCGTTACGCGGATGACAACACTTTGTTTGAATCCAGTTCGCAACACTTGGAAGAACTTCTGTCAAGGATGGAACGAGTGAGCCATGAGTTTGGACTTGGGATAAGTCGCAGCATAACCAAGGTGATGATTGTTGACCGTGCCAGAAATAATTCGCCTCAAGTGACTCAAATCGCGAAATGCAACGTGGTCCAATCTTATATTTATCTTGGGGCTCAGATTTCAAACAGTGGCGGATGCATCGATGAGATCAAACGACGTATGGGCATCACAAGGACGGCGATGGACAAGATGCGGAAAATATGGAGAAACAGGAATTTAACAAAAGCCACGAAGACCAGGCTCGTGAGAACACTTATAATTCCCATATTTCTATACGCGGCTGAAACGTGGACCTTGCGAGATGTGGAAAGAAAGAAAATAAACGCTCTGGAAATGTGGTGCTGGAGAAGAATGCTTGGGGTTTCAGCTGCCCCCCCCCCCCCCCCCCCCCTAATATTTTGAAATAAATCTAAAAACAAAGGATAAGAAAAGACAGAAGCAAAAATCAATAATAAAAGCAACGCAGCAGTACCGCATTTCAAAATGTATTCACTTCTTGGATTTTTTACGCGAGATGGGATGGCTATGATGCACTTTTTGTACGGGTCACCAATGGTCACCACCTGGTATAGCACCTTGTGTCGAACACGACAGGCGAGGCTGGGAAGGGTAGTGCAAAAGTGCAAGCACATTAGTTGAAGAAAAAATCTAATTCCTTTCTCATTTTCATCTGTTGATTCTGTGGTGCAAGTGTCGCCCGTTTCGTACCAGCATCATTGTGCAATTTCTGAAGAGCAGTATTAATTAAAAATTGGATAGGTATATGGCCATCATCAGCCCGCGAGGAATTCCTGGAGACCCTGGAGCATAACCCATGGGGGCGCCCTTACCTTGAGGTTAACTCCGACCGAGGGCGCTCCCACTGACCCAGAGTCTCCAGGCGGATTAGCTGGAGGGGGTCTAGGGCTCTCTGTTATAAAATCACCACCCCTGGACCCGACGTGGGTCGACATGGGTCGTGGCCCTCAAGGAACTCGGACCTCGACTGAGGGGACTATTCAGCGCATGCCTCGAAAGGGACCAGTTTCCCAAGGTGTGGAGGACGGGGAAACTGGTCCTGATTCGGAAACCGGCGGAATCACCGTCCGGCTACCGGCCGATCGTGTTACTCGAATACCCTGGCGGAGGAAGCAGTGTCGCGGGGCGAGGTGAGATTGGCGGTGTCTCTTGACATCGTCAACGCCTTTAACACCTTACCCTGAAGCTGCGTTAGAGAGGCACTGGTCTACCACGGAGTGCCTCTCTACCTCTGTCGTATTGTCGGGGCATATTTATCCGAGACGGCCATTAACTTCTCCTAGCTGTCTCGGGCCAGCTCGGCAAGATGTATAGTGCGTTGTGCACTCACCGTTGCGGGATAAAACCCAACCCCAAGGATGCGGGGTAAAACCCTACTACCACGCAGGGGCCACACTGGTGACCAAGGTCCGCCAGGCGCTACTGGAAATTCTTTTAGTGCGTACCAGAGGCGCTCGGCAATGGACGTAGCGCGGCCGCGGTCTAGGGATGTGAACGATGCGGAAAAAAAAAGGTCTTTCCATCATGTTTAATACTGTTAATAGCGCCCTTTTTGAGGGGGGTACTACATCTTTTCTGTCTTTCGATTTTAATTTGTCATTGGAATTGGATTACGATGAAACTTTATATAATTATTCTTTACCTACTGGCTTACTTTTGATCTCGGAAAAGTACCGTAAAATGGGGTGACTTTAGAACGATTGACTTTGATAACATAAAAACTTTACTTTTACCTAAATATCTCATGAAATATCCGAACGCGTCCTAATATTTTTTTAGTGTTCGTAGAACTGATATTTCAGCCATAATTGTCATTCATTCCCAAAGCGCAGACGCATCACAGAACGTGGCAAATAATTCTCGAAGTTACATCCAATTCATGTAAGTAAATCATGGTCATAATAACTTATAATATGCCCAAATAACATTTCATGGTTTATGGTGATTATGTTCCGAATTTCACATTTTTAATTTTTGCAAGATTTTTGAAGTTATTCGTGATAATTTCAACAGGGCGATATTGATAGAAATCAAAGTCGCCCCGTTGCATGCCGCTTTCGATTTGTACAGGTTTTATTTTGCTTATCAAAGTCACCTCTTTACAGGAATAAACATGGTTCGAAATTACAAAAAAAAGCCGGGCTCATAAAATTACAAAAATTACACTGCAGAACAGCTAGAGGAAGCTGTCGAAAAAATAACTTTTTTTTATTCCGCGAGACCGCGGCCGCTCCCATGTCCATTGCCGCGGGCGTTTCTGGTGACACTTAAGGCATTTCCAGTGGTACCCGGCGGACTCTTTGGGGGTTTGGTCGGAAAGAAAATCCCGCGTTGGGTTTTATCCCGCGTCGGTGAGTGAATCTTGCGGGGCCTTTGCCTCACAGCACGCAACCCTTCTAACCTTCCTCTACCCTTCAGGCTGCTTCTGTAAGGACGGCGGGTGGCTATCCCGCCGTCCTCAGGCCCCGATTATGGAGGTCGATGGTCCTGGGCATAGATGAGTCTGCGGCGCCCTGGCCGCTGACTGTGAAACTCAGCGGGGAGGGTACGCTCCCTCTCCCTCTCGGCCGCCTCCTTCGCGAGCATGACTTGCTCGCAGAAGGACACGGCTGCGTTCCACCTACTCGCACTGGAGACCATGGCTTGGAGCATGGTTTCCAGCGAGAGGATAAAACGTCTGACTTGTTAAGATTACAAAAAAAAAATTAAGTTTATAAAAATAATCTAATTTCTTAAAATTATAAAGAGTCTGTAATTTGAAGATTGTGATAATATTTTTAGTGTTTTGGTTACGTTTTAAATATTTTATACTTTAAACTATACATATACTATACTATACTATACTATACTATACATACTACCTAAATAAATATTTCTCTAAAATAAAACTTGTTATTTGAATGTTGATTTAACCTAAAATATTGTTACGAGCCGGGGTTCTACGGAATTAAAAATGCCGATCAAACTACCACAAAACACTTTATTTATTACACCACTAATTTACACTTCACTATAAGCTTCAATGAACACTTTTAATCGCACTTGAACTCGCAGGTATAACTCGTATTATCGCTCTGGAAATACTGACCATCCGCCACCGAAGTGCTCCGCCTTTATAGTGCGGTCATTACGCTAGATTACTCTAGAATGTTCACGGATGAATTATCGCGAACATTCCACACCTTCGAGATGCTTCTAGATAACTCGTTACATAGAAGTACCTTGACAGAACATTCCAGAAAGACGTTACGTAGTAGTACTGCGATTTGCTACTAGATGGCGCTGAATTTGGTAGTCTTATTACTCGCTACGAGATGGCGTTACACTGCCCCCTCCTAAGACATGCTCGTCCCGAGCATTGTCAGGCCCATAATATCGCGCCAATCGATCCACATGAACTATCTTTGGCGCACTTCTTGGACTCCTCTGTATTCGGTAAGTGACATCGTTAATCTTGGTCACAACTCGGTATGGTCCATCCCATTTAGCTTGCAGTTTAGGAGACTTCCCTTTACTGCGGACTGGGTTATGTAACCACACTAACGAACCTTCATCGAAGCCCTTATTGTTTGTCTTTCGGTCGTAACGGGTCTTCATCTTTGCAGACATTTGTTGACCTGATTGTCTGACATGCTCATAAATGTCATTCGCATAATCGGTGACATTGCGTGGAGCGTCAGGTGGTATACCGGTTATTAAGTCGACAGGCAACCGTAATTCTCTTCCAAAGTTTGCATAAGCTGGTGTCACTGACGTGCTTTCGTGAACCGCACTTCGGTAAGACAAAAGAAACGGTTGGATGTGCTTGTCCCAATCTTTTTGCCGGCTTTCCACAACTTTCGCCAGATATCTCTCCAATGTCTGATTAAATCGCTCCACCATTCCATCTGACTGCGGGTGGTTAGAGGTCGTTCTGGTTTTGTGAGTACCCATGACCCGACACATTTCCTGGAACACCTGAGATTCAAAATTTCTTCCTTGATCGCTATGGATTTCTAGAGGCACCCCGAAACGACAGAAGACTTCGTGAACTAATTTATCTGCGACCGTGGTAGCTTCTTGATTAGGTATAGCGAAGACTTCTGGCCACTTCGTGAAATAATCCATCACAACCATGAAGTACTTGTTTCCGCTTTCACTTTCAGGAAACGGTCCCGCAACATCTAGGGCTATCATTTCCAATGGTGCCGTTTCAGCCGTGCAGTTTCAGTGCACCTCTGCTCCGTGTATGAGGTCTCTTCACAGCAGCACAACTCGTACATTTGCGACACCAGTCCTCAACGTGCGTCGTCGCGACAGTGGATCCAGTAAAACTGCTCACGTATCTTCAACAGATTCCTTTTTGGATGGTAGAGCTGTAGCACATCTGGGACCTTAACTTTAGGGACGACCATTTGAAAACGACAGCAGGCTGTCTCCTCGAGCATTTTCCCATTTGCGGCACAAGACTCCATCCTGAATAACTAAAATGTCCCATTGCGCCCAGTAACTTTTTGTGATTGAACTCATTGAAGCGACGTCACTCCACGTGGGTTTAGGAGCACTTGCTTTAATCCACTCAAATATTGGCTTGATGTCTGCGTCGTCCTGTTGAGCATGTTGTAGGATTTCTTTCCATTCGACGCTCAGCTCCGTTTTAAGCATCTTCACAGGTATGGCTTCCTTTATCTCCTGTTTGGCACAGTGCTTACGGTCTTCAGGGCAAGGTCTTCTTGACAATGCGTCTGCGTTGCCATGGGATCTCCCATCCTGGGTTTGTGAGATCGAAACCCTTGGGGCTCTTCTAACATCAGCCAGCACCCGCCACGCAGTCCTGGCTATTATTCGTTTTCCCTGCTGTTGCTGGGCGGTGACTTTAGCCACTGTATCTTCTTGGGAATGGCTTTCTGCTCTTTCTGCAGTCCGCTTTGGGCAACTGGATCGAAGGTGGCCCCTCTCACCACATGTGTAGCACCTAGGGCTATACCTCGTGAAACGGACGCGAGCCGGTGATGCTACAACTTCCCTGTCGCGGTGAGATCGATGATCCTTCCGTACGGCTTCGACCTCCAAAGCATGATCCAAGGCGTCTTTGAGAGTCTCATGGTGCCCGAGCCTCACTGCAGCCCTGACTTCCAGGTCGTGGATGCCGTCAATGAATGCTTGCACCAGATTCCCATTGATGAGCGCAGGTACCAACTGGTATGCTTTCCGTACCAGCTTCTCAACTTCCAGGGCCCACTGTTGCAAGTTTTCGCCAGTGCGTTGGACACGATCCTTCAGCTGCGCACGATACACGTGTTCCAGGTGAACGTCACCGTATCTGGCTTCCAAGGCTTCTAGTAGCTGCTCGTAGGATACATCGTCTCCGAGAGCTTCTAGGATAGTTAACGCCTTGTCTCGCAGACCCAATGTAAGCGCAGTCATGGCCTGGGCTCTACTCCAGCCGTTTGCCGTCTTAACGGCTTCAAACTGCTTCTTATAGGCTGACCATGAAGATGTCCCATCGAATGGCGGTACTTTAAATCCACGTGCTGAAGGCACAGCAGGTAAGGAAGTCGCAATCCCATCTCCAGCTTTCAGATTTCCTAGCTCTTTCCTCACATCTGTAATCTGGTTTTTTACATCTTCTATCCAAGTTTCGGCTTCCGTGATTAGGTTCTCAACATGATGAACTTGATCCTTCATCACATTCATCTCCCTGCCAAAAATCGCTCGAAGATCTTTCATTTGGAGCGTTTGTTCCTCCTGGCGGCGTGCCTGCTCCTCCTTGTCGCGCAGCAGCAGTTCTTCCAACCGGCGGGCCTGCTCCTCCTAGCGGCGTGCCTGCTCCTCCTTGTCACGAAGCAGCTGTTCTTCCAACCGGCGGGCCTGCTCCTCCTGGCGGCGTGCCTGCTCCTCCTGGCGGTGTGCCTGCTCCTCCTTTTCCCGTACCAGCTGTTCTTCCAACCGGTGGGCTTGCTCCTCCTGGTGGCGGGCCTGCTCCTCCTGGCGACGGTCTTGCTCCTGTAGCATCGCCATCAGCGCAGCAAAGTCTGGAGGTGCTGGAGCTGAAGATACCGTGGGCGGGCCAGCTTCCACCGTTGGCTGCTGCTGACCACCCAACCTCTCCGGCGTATTACCTCCGAAGCGCCTGCTGTCCAACTCCTGCTGGCGCTGACCCCTGGTACGGACGCCCTCTGTGTCTTCTTTCGGTAACACCGGCATTGTAAAAATCCCCAATTCTGACACCAATTGTTACGAGCCGGGGTTCTACGGAATTAAAAATGCCTATCAAACTACCACAAAACACTTTATTTATTACACCACTAATTTACACTTCACTATAAGCTTCACTGAACACTTTTAATCGCACTTGAACTCGCAGGTATAACTCGTATTATCGCTCTGGAAATACTGACCATCCGCCACCGAAGTGCTCCGCCTTTATAGTGCGGTCATTACTCTAGATTACTCTAGAATGTTCACGGATGAATTATCGCAAACATTCCACACCTTCAAGATGCTTCTAGATAACTCGTTACATAGAAATACCTTGACAGAACATTCCAGAAAGACGTTACGTAGTAATACTGCGATTTGCTACTAGATGGCGCTGAATTTGGTAGTCTTATTACTCGCTACGAGATGGCGTTACAATATCCATCTCCTAACTGTCCTCCTCACTAATCAAATTAGCCCCCGTAATCAATGTCACCCCAAATTAATTGAACTATTAATAACTCATAAAGAATGATTGAAAAAAAAAATTTTTTTTCTATGATTTGCTCCTTTTACGGGTTACTTTCAAATACGTTTAAAAAAGCAGGTGGTATCAAAGTGACGTTGTTTGATGTCAATGTGGAATTTGGACTCATAAGATCCTTCATGGCCAGACCGCCAGAATGTATTCCTGATACTCACTTTTAACATTACAATACCTATCAGTCATTATGTCTAGAGATTTTTTTAAATTAATAGTTTCTGTTTCTAACTTTAAAATATTGTGTTTATGATCAAATATATTACGAGTATTTCCAATTAATAATGAATACATGCCAAGTTCATCGCCTAGTTGTCTTCTCTCATTAATATACTTGACTTTTTGTACATACCTTTTTGTCTTCTAATAAGTTTTTCTAATGTATTTATTAATTTTCACATATTTCTTAAGTTTGTTTCTACTGCACTCAACTATGCCCATCTTGTGAATGGAAGTATGAGCTATTAAGGTATCATCCTTTGTTAAGTCTATTGTAATTGTGATATATGATGAGATACCATGGTGTCGCGTTTCTCAGCCTCAAGGTGGGAAATGATATGATGGGCTTCGTGCAGTTCCTGTTCTAAGACTAACATGCGCTTGAGTCCCTGTTCGTACTCATCGTTGCACTCTCTAAACCCAGATACAATGTTTTGTAATCTGTCCCGCTCATCTAAGACTAACCTATTCTCTGTGTGCATCTTAGCCATCTGCTTTTTTATGATGTCTTATTTATTTAAGGTATCCAATAGTTCCTTTTCATTGTCATCTCTTTCCCTATGCAACTGTTGATTCAAAGTTGCATAGGAAAAGAGGTGGCGGGGCCCACTTTGCATCTGACTATCCAGTCGGTCTAGTGGGCCCGGTCCTCTTCGTTAGTTGTGCAATCTGCTGGGAAGTTGTAGGTAGAAAATAAGGGTACGCGGGCGGGTAAGTACACGCGAGTATCCCGAAAACGGTGGGATTGTGAAAGGTTTAATGCACGGCCAAACTCATCCTTCAAATGCGACGTAGGAGAAGGGGGGAATTGGAGCCTACTAAGGAAAAAGTTCAATAAAAGACAAATTTATGTATACGTTAGGAACTTTTTATTACAAACTAAATCCTTACACATTTCACTATAATATAATGACAGCATCAATGTGACTTAATTAGGCATTTGGCCACAAATAATCTTTAAAGAAAAAAACAGAATCGCTCTTAGCGTAATAATTAAATTCGCATGGGAGCTACTTAATTATTAACAGCCTCAAAGATTTCTATATCAGTCTGAATTCTCACTATTTACATAAATTTTAATATAAACGTAACCGTGTAACAATTAACTTTAAGGATCTAAGCAAAAAACGCACATACGTAGGTCATACTATAAGTTTTGCGTAACTTAAAAAAACAACATGTTAAAACCAATATAATTATGTTTATTGCTTTTCAAAATACTCTCCTTTACATTTTAAACATTTTTTCATGCGATCGAACCATTTTTTAAAACAGGAGGACAGACAGACAGTACAGATCTTAAGTCATGTTTTCTACGTGCTGATTGAACGCTATCACTGCCTCTTCGGAGTTGGTAAAAGTGAAAACTCTCATCAAATCTTTGATTTTGGGAAAACTACAGAAATCACAGGGTGCTAGGTCGGGGCTATGCGCAGGATGGGTGACGAGTTGTACTTTTTCGGAAGCTAAAAATGACTTTGTTTTGTTGGCCGTGTGTGAAGAAGCGTTGTCATGATGTTGGAGAACGCGGCTTTTGGGTCGTCTTTCGCGATTTTTTTCTAACACCCTGGGTAAACAAGTGGTAGAATACCACTCGGCATTAATATTCTTTTGATCTTCAAGTGGAATTGTACAGATGGGACCAAATAAATCCACGTTTCGTCTCCTGTGACAATGTCATAAACAGCATTAGAATGTCTCATACCAATCCCCAATAGTCCTCGAATTGTCTCATAGGTAATCCGCGGGTTTTCTTCAATTAACCGCTTAACAGTAGCCACGTTATGTTCGTCATTGTTTCACGAAATTCGTCATGTAAAGAAACTTGACCTCTCTCAAATTCAGCAAACCATCGCCTCACGATGTTCAAACAAGGTGTTTCTCTCCCAAAAGCATTTTGAAGACGAGCGGCACAGTCTTGCGGAGGAGAGAACTTTTAAAATCATAAAAAATCATTAAATCTTTTCGACGTAATTCCATTTTCGTTGCATACGTAGAACTTTGATGTGTGATAAAAAACAATTGACAAATGATTTCCCGACAATTGTTTTTTTTTTATTACTAAGAAGGTTGCAACGTTTAAAAAAATATAACATTCGAAATTCTAATTGCAAGAAGTGCAAAACTTTTAGTGTGCCCCATGTATGCCATACCAGGGCTCTCAGAACCAGAACATTGTTTATGTGCCCATTTACCGCAACTTCTACAACGGTACCACATCTCATTATTTTTTCCTGTGTCACAGCAAATAGCACACAATGCCTCTTCTTCTGAATACTCTGGCTCATCGTCGCAAAGATTCTCAACGTCTTCCTCTTCAGACGTGTCAGTTTCATCTTCAAAAAGTTTCTTTTTCACTCTTTTTTCTTTGTTAGTTGCCTTCTTTCGTTTTTTTTCCTCTTTCTGCGGTACATTTCCTATTTTTGTTGCTGATTTTTCCCTTTTTTATTGAAATGATTTCAGTTTTACTTTTTTCTTCTCCTTCTCTTCAAATACTGTTTTCATTGGCGTGCTAGATAAAATGTGCTTTTTTTTTGTTAGTTATGTTAGGTAGTGGACTCACAACTGATATAACTTTCGCAATATCATTTCATGTGGTTAGGTGTGTATCGAGTTACTGTTCTTGAACGTCATTTGGCGTCAACGTCATTTGTTGTGTGAAAGATTGACAGAAACTGGTTCCGGGACTGTTTTATCATTCAACGTACACGAGACTTCAGAGGGGTTTGTATTTGGCGACAAGTTTGGTGTGATATTTGCGGGAAATGCCTCCTCTTGTAGCTCACTTAATATAGATGGACTAACATTATGATCAATATCAGGCTGCTCTTGTTCAAGAAGTTCTTGATCTTCATTCACAGCAACAAAATCGTCTTCTGAAAATACAGCAGGATTCATGGGAAAAATACCTGTGGCTTTGAAGCCAGAGATCCCTTTGTCTAAACTTACTACTCTGGCATAAGCTTTGTTGAATATTTTTTACCATATTCCTGGATTTCATAAACATATCGCATGTTATAATTTTTTTCTGTTTCCTGGACTGTAGTTACGCCGGTCTCATCCATATTGTAAATATTAGACGGTGGAAAGTGGTATTTTGGCATGACTTTTTCCAGATTTTCAAAGAATCGATCCACTTCAGCTTTATTGAACCCAAGTATCCTATTGATGCTTGTCGCTTCTGGCTTTCTAATACTTAGATTAGGATGTCGTTGGAAAAAGCCAGTTAGAATATCTCTGCCTGCAGACTTCTTGGCTTCATTCAACCGATCTGCGACACCAAATTTTTCACCATGGCGTAACATACCTTCCAAAACTGAGCCCTGGTCAGTCAGTAAAATTTATTTGACATTGCACGTAGATGATTAGCCAGAATGGTTTCTTGTTCCTTAGTAAACACAGATGGCCTTCTTAGTTTAGGAGGACGTCTGTAGCTAGTGTCGTTGGATTTAGCCAATCGGAATCTTTTTTTCAAGGTGCTGTAGGGTATTTCAGTCTCTTTTGATACCTTGTATACTTATGTACCGCCACGCTGAAGTCTTTTGACAGCATTTTCTAAGGTTTCAACGGTCCAAGACGCTTTCGTAGTGGTGCGTTTCCTTTTCTTGGTATTTTGTCATAAAGAAGAAGGGTGTCAGAAGGGCTATTAATTGTTATAAAGAAGAAGTTACAGCCATTTTAAAACGCAAAAATGGTCACATTCTATATATATATATATATATATATATATATATATACTTTATACATAATTTGTACTTATATATATACATAATTTGTACTTTTTGTAAACCTTGGACCAAATCCAAATCCAGGATTACAAAAAGTACAAATTTGTATAGGGGCGATCACATTTTCACTGATTGGTCAGTCATTTTCATTTCTAAGCACTATTTCGGGGGTTTGTCGCTTGAGGTCGCTTGCCTACATAGACCAACGCGGTCGTCGTATACGATGTCGCCGTATACGACCTTGCCTATGGCGAGTTCAGCGCGGCGGGGAAACTACGAGCTATAGTTTTGTCTCTAGGCGGACCGCTTCCAATACCCTCTGTTCCTATACCACGCATTATGACATCTGAACAGGATCTGGCCTATACAATTTGTACGGTAACAAACACACTGGTCATTCACCATGCTGTCTTACACGTCACCGCGCCAGATTCGCGTGTTCGACCAGTGTGTCGCTGTCTCCCACGTCGCATGGCATACGTCGTATGTGAAGGACGTACGTGTCTGACTAGTAGAGGGCACAGTGAAGTATGAACCTGGTTTGCTAAAGTCTCTACCATGGTCAATTGCACGACGGCGCCGTCGCCGCGTCGCGTCGTCGCTTCGTTTGTGATTATGAGGGATGGCGATCGGGAGGGGCTGGAGAGCTTGAAACTCTAGCTGAGAGTAACTGGAAGTAAGGCGGGGACCCAATAAATGAAGGCCTTGATAAGGTAGCTTCTGAGTAGAAAACTGAGGCCACAATCAGTGATGATTGTGGCCTTAGTTTCGCCGTCAGTGACGACGTGACGCCCCGCGCGGTAAACGTAGTGATTAATATACCTATATAACCTTACCTACTTGTTGACGCCCGGGCCGGGAAGCCGCAGTGATTTTTTAGATATCTAATAATATACTTAGACTTAGTCCATTGAAATGTTACAATTTAAGGACCGAATATTGCATTTTTTAGAGGACGAAATTTTATTTTTGGGACATGTGGTTGGGGGTCAATAGAAGCTTAACCTAAAGTTTGTGGGGTCGCCACCCTTGTCCCTCGGCCGCCATCTTGGAAATAGGGGTGAAAACACTTTTTTCTAAAAAATGCAAAGCTCATGTAATATTTCAATGGACTATAATGGTTCGGCTAAAGTGAAATACCGTAGCGGTTTTGTGGGTATGGGTATGTAAGTACTATTCCTTATTCTGTGGTATGGGTAGATAGTATGGTATAGGTACGATTATAATCATTTTGATTTTTTAAATTTGTGTACTTACCATGAAAATCCTTAAAAATCTTCGAGAACGGTTCGTAGTGGAAACGTAGTTTCCGAACGTTCTGTTCTGCCACAAGTCAGTCAACCTGAATTAGTAAATTTCTCAGAGCTAGAGAGCACAAGCAATTTTCTGCTGCTGGGTGCAAAAACTTATTGTAATCTCACCCATATATTTCTGACCCGAGCACTTATAGATAGTGCCGGATCCTAGGTCTGTGGATAGACACAAATAAGTCGGTCGGAGATTCAATTTAGTCATCAAGTTAAATAACAAATAATTAAATCGTTGAACTAATTGGAAAAAAATATCCACTTATTTACTTTGCTAAAAATTGCAAACGTTGAACTTATAAAAAAAAAAATGAATTGATCATTCCGATTAGCGGTAGTTTGTGCGGTGATTATAGAAATGAAACAATAGCGTTCAAAATGTAATTTGGCATTTATTGGCCTACATTCACTTAGGTACATACACGTAAAATATCTCATATTAATTATTTTATAATTAAGATGTCATTTAATGTAAAAATATAATATAAGTATAGACAATTTGATAAAAGTAGTCAGTGTGACCGCCTGTTGAATACGCCGAAATTTGGCAAGACAGTGTATCTACATGACAACGATATTAAAATCGCCTATACATATACTTACACACATTTTATATACCCAAAAATGAAAAAAAATTATATTATGTTAAATTGCTTTCAATCTATTCACACCACCACAATAAAGAATTCTTTGAAAAATAGGTTCGCACGGCCTTTAAAACAAAAACTATCAAACGTGTTGTCGTCTAATCAATGTTGCAAACTATTATTTCAAAATTCCTTTAAGGTCAGCATTTTCCGTGAACATCCGTCGAGTCCATTATTTGTCCATTTATTAATACCGTTTAACTATCTCTCTTACATTCACGTAACATCATCATCCACTGAGCCCTATTTTCAACCCCGTTGGGGTCGGCATTATCAAAGGTTATTTGCTAAAAACGTTAGATAATTTACTTTTGAAATCGATGAATTAGTACATAGTAGTAGATAATATGAATTATATAGTAAAATACTCTATACATAAGTCATAATTATGTGAACTAATAATTAAAATATTTTATACTCTTCCCAAAACCAGAAGGCTGGTTACGGTTTAGCTCAAAGAATAAGCATTGCCATACAACGGCGACGAGGCGGAGGAGTTCTTTGACGCCTGTATATAGTGTAGATTTTTAGGACCTCTCCTGTGGAACATCGGATACGACTGGGTGTTGCGGGGTGCGTTGCCTGAGGGCGTCAGCGTAACTTGTTACGCGGACGATACCCTCGTCACGGCGCGGGGAGCAAATGTGTATAGTATAGTTTTTAGTATTGTAAATAGTATTTTTATCTACTATTATGTATATTGTAATTCTCTATTGTAAATAAAAGTAAATTATTTAAACATTAAAAAAAACCAGCGCACAGCGTCCATAAAACAGCAGTAGGTAAGTACCCTATTATTAAGATTTTAACCTTACATTATTAACATAGGGACATGACAATTTTAAATAATTACTTATATCATTTTCTTTCAATAAACGCTAAACCAATTAAAAAAAAAATTACATTGTTTATAATAAATTAAAGCCTAACTATTTAAGATACTGAACAAATCGAATTATTATGAAATTTCATGTTATTATCTCACTAACATTCAGGCCAAAAGACAGTGATTTATTTAATTAAATTCTATAATTTTATTATGGATTTAAGTTTAGGTATAATTTTTATTTAGAGGTAAATAACCCTAGGACACAGTGGCGGAGTTTCGTATTTTCCGCTTAGAACATATAAATTACGCAGGTAATAATAATTTAATAATAATTTTTAATAATAATTATTTATTGTTCATTAACCTGTTTACATCATCATGAGAATATTTATCGTGGACACCTTTTAAGCAAAGAATGCCTGTGCCAGGTGTACACGCTCTTCCATAGCTATAGAAGTTATAATTGTTGGTTTACAAACACATGAGGATTCTATAATTTTGAGAATGTGCAGTGTGCTTGTGTGTGTATAAGACTACACTTAATAAAACAGATATTCGTATCTGTACATTTAAAAAAAGTACAACTATATAAGTGCACAGTATTTCCTTAAATAAAAAGCTTCGCCGGGTGCCATTGGAAATACCTTCTGCGGCGTACCAGAGACGCCCGGCAACGGACGTGAGAGCGGCCGCGGAACAAAAAAATTAAAAAAAAAAACAAGTAAGTCGTCAGTGGGCTTTGTAGCATTTACCAAGTGGCACTTTCCCAAAGGACTACCACTACGCCCTGGTGACTTTCGCGCTGAGTGGTCGGGGACTGCTTACGCAGTTGGCTGCCGTTAGCCGTTCCATGATCCGCCACCTATGGACCCCGGTAGTGGCCTACAGCTCAGCCCTACCTGAGTTTTGGTTCTGTCAATGATATGTACGTAATTACTTGTATTGATGGTCCTCTAAAAAATTCCAGTCAGAGCACGAGGATAATTATTAAGTGTTTCTGGTGAGGTCTGATGAGAATGTATTGAAAAATTATTAGACGATCGTAGTGGCGTGGGTTGGTCACCGCGTAGTGGCTATTTTCTAAGGTTTGTCTGGCGTTTGATGAGCATATCTCGGAATATTCGGAGACTGTAGAGATGTAGTTTGATGTGCAAGAATAGGAATTTTGGATTGAGGTGCTAACATTTGATGAGCACGTGTCTGTGATCGCGTATGTCGGCGGGAGTCTGTTTTCTCCTCAGCTTTCTGTGTAATGTCGTCTTTTTCTGTTATATGTGCGAGCATATGATATTGTGCATCCAATGCTCGTCTACGTTGCAGTTCAAACACCAAAGCAAACAATTCTCTTTTTCTCACGTGGCTAATACTTACTATTAGATTTAAGGTATCTGTGTTCACATGTTTACTATTGTTTTTGTCGTCTTGACGTGCATCTTGTTTAGTGTTCTGAATAAACAGCGCAATATTGATTTCTTTAGATCGACAGGTTTCTATTAATTCCACCTCTAAATCTGTGAAGCTGCAATCCGTTTGTATAACGATATCAGTTGTTTGTTTTGGTTCAACATGTGTTCGTGTATTCATCTGTTGAGCGCGGGTTACAGATGCCCTCTTTGCTCTCCACCTTTTATGACGTGGTGTGTTGTGTACTCGTCTAGTATTGTATCGTGGCTGTTGTTTAATGGGGTAACAATGAGACCTAGGCTGCGTAATTTGTTATGAAATGGAGTATGATGTAGTAGTAGGTAATTTCATATTTGGATACAGTACTTTATTGGATCGGCTTAACAAGTTTTCCTCGGTCATTCCGTATCCAGCTGAGTAGGTGCTGTGGGGCACTTGGGTTTGGAAATATATTTGATTGTATTCCCCTATCATCTCCTCACCCCTTGTTTGTGTCCGTCTAGCATTCTGTTTTGCCACATGCTAAAACCTCCGACCTCTAGGAGCTTTCGACATTTTCACGCGCTCAGATATTTAAAACACAAGAAACTGAATTCTCCAAATAGTCTCACTACGTTCGAGCGCCAAACTATCTCGTCAGAAATGGGATGCTTTCATCCCTTGGTTAACAATCTTCTATTATAGTATTTCGTTTTCTAGATTTTTTCATAAAATAATGAATTGTAAAACTTGTAAGTGTTTTAACTACGTGATACTATTTGGAGAATTCAGTTTCTTCTGTTTTAAATATCTGAGCGCGCGAAAATGTCGAAAGCTCCTAGAGGTCGGAGGTTTTAGCATGTGGCAAAACAGAATGCTAGACGGACACAAATAAGGGGTGAGGAGATGATAGGGGAATACAATCAAATATATTTCCAAACCCAAGTGCCCCACAGCACCTACTCAGCTGGATACGGAATGACCGAGGAAAACTTGTTAAGCCGAACCAATCAAGTACTGTATCCAAATATGAATTTACCTACTACTACATCATACTACATGTCACAACAAGTTACGCAGCCTATGTCTCATTGTTACCCCATTAAACAACAGCCACGAATACTAGACGAGTACACAACACACCACGCCATAAAAGGTGGAGAGCAAAGAGGGCATCTGTAACCCGCGCTCAACAGATGAATACACGAACACATGTTGAACCAAAACAAACAACTGATATCGTTATACAAACGGATTGCAGCTTCACAGATTTAGAGGTGGAATTAATAGAAATCTGTCGATCTAAAGAAATCAATATTGCACAGTTTATTCAGAACACTAAACAAGATGCACGTCAAGACGACAAAAACAATAGTAAACATGTGAACACAGATACCTTAAATCAAATAGTAAGTATTAGCCACGTGAGAAAAAGAGAATTGTTTGCTTTGGTGTTTGAGCTGCAACGTAGACGAGCATTGGACGCACAAAATCA
Organism: Nudaria mundana; assembly: GCA_963556515.1. NCBI lineage: Eukaryota > Metazoa > Arthropoda > Insecta > Lepidoptera > Erebidae > Nudaria > Nudaria mundana. The sequence continues at coordinate 34,284,398 of OY748286.1, read as the reverse complement.
TATGCTCGCACATATAACAGAAAAAGACGACATTACACAGAAAGCTGAGGAGAAAACTGATTCCCGCCCACAAACGCGACCACAAGCACGTGCTAAGCAAATGTCAGCACATGAATTCAAAAATCCCATTCCTCCCCGTCAAACTACATCACCACAGTCTCCGAATATTCCGAGATATACTCATCAAACGGCGCCAGATAAATCTAAAAAAATGGCAATCACGCTGTGATCAACCCACGCCACTAGAATTGACTAATACTTTTCCAACACATGCACATCGGACCTCACCAGAGACACCAAATAATTAACGTCGTGTAATGACCGGAAACTTCTACTGGAACAACAATAAAAGTGATTGCGTACGTATTATCGACAGAACCAAAACTCATTCATTTGCGCGGGAGTATATTTAAGTGGTCAAGCAGTTGCGCTGGTACAAGACCACTCTCTCGTCCTCAGTATCCTGATGCCGATAGACCAGATAGCCGGGACGACCGGATAGTCGGGACGACCGGTTGGATACAGAGGATGCAGGTGAGTGGCCACACGTCTCTACAAGGATCCAGACGTGTGCCCTTTAAGGCATTACACCACATACCTTGCCCAGACGCCCTGGCAACCAGAGGAGTTTGCCTATCGGCTTAACCTGCCTGTCAGGCCGAATGGGTCTTTGCTATTGTATGGCGGACCTACCATAAGACTGACTGCACCAGTACCTGGAACTGGCCCTGGTGGGCGATGGGGCCGTCACCTCCCTACGCCAGTAAAAATATAAGCTATGTATTAAAGAGTCATGTCACAAGCGACTATTTGAAGTCAAAAAGATGTAATTTGTGGGGTCTATTTTAGTAAGGCCAGACTGACCCGGTTCTTCGTGTCTATGTGTAAATAATGAACACGTCAAACAATATAGGTAGTAAATGTTATTTTAGTGTTTTTAGATGGGAAGAGTCCGGTGTCATTTGCCCTATGTTCGGGGAGCACTAGCGCCTACGGCTGGGCTGCGCTTGAAATATCACTTAATATGATAAGACGTCTTGCGCCTCCAAAAACTGTTCTCCGACACCGCCTTGGTATTTGATGTAAGTTACGTTATGTCTAGCCCCACTATGCTCGTCAAATCACATGGCGTGATTAATCACAGGTGAAATCACAGAGACTGTAAATAGATATTTAGTCATATGATAATTAGCATATGATCACCGGACCCATCCAACCTGAAATAGAGTATAGTTAATAGTACGATCTCGTGGTACTGGTGTCAGATACACAGCTCCTGTACCACGTAACAGAAATAAAGAAAACTTGAAATAAGTACTTATTTTACATCTTATTCTATCGAGTAATTCATTTCATAGACCACACGGTTTAAAGACTATACAATAATGTATTTAGCACACGCTTAGAGAAAACCTATCTAGACGTAAAATAGAATATTAGCATATTATGAGCTACTGAGGCCTTAAAACGTATAGTAAATATATGATTGCATATTATCTTTCCATGGGATGGTCGAATGAACCCTATAGGTTTACAAACAACATTGTATAACATATCGAACATTTATAACGTATCGAACATCGAAACATTCAACTAACATTAGATATTATTATGACTATGACATTAAAATGGTTAGACAATGAGACACTTTTTTATTATTATTGGCTGTTTTTTACTTCTTGCCTTTGTTTGTGCGGTTGTCCTGTAGCGGGATCTGTAATGTATAATACTTTATTTATATAATGTGTTCGCAAAAACATTTTTTTAAAGTGAACATTTCAGCTGCATCATTTAGCATTTGTTTCTTTAAAAACAACAACATCCACAGAAGAGCTAATTAAAAAAAAAGAAACCATAATTGGGTTATACATCAGTTTTACCAACATTAAAGGTAAACATTTTTACGTTATTATCAAGGCCTGCGCAGACGAGGAACTTTTAACCGCGGGACTTTGGTCCATCGATATAATATGTTGTATAATATTGATCTATTATACATTGAATCGAATAACATACACGAAGGAATAAAACTTACTTTATATTATACCTACTAGCTGACAAGAGTGGTCATTTTTTGATTAGCATTTAAATATAACCCTTATAATATTAGTATAGGTACATCTGTATCGACACACAAAAGTCCGTTTGTCTGCGCAGGCTTGCAAAGCAACCCTATCGTTCTAAACTCGGGCCATTAGACGTAACTTACAGTAGCACGCTGGTCTTCCATGCGGCCTGCCTGAGCCCTCATGAGCTGAGTGAAGAAGTCATCGTCGGGAACTGTCTTTGAACGAGGCACCTCCGGCTTCGGACGCGGCATCTCGGTTCGCTGATCCTCCAGACGGGATCCCTGTATACAACACAGTTTCATCATGGCAATATATTATTGTAATTTTCAAATCCACTCAATGGAAGGGGAATCTTAAAGGCGAATGTTGCCAGTCCGCATTCCCATACAAATAAATGTTCTAAATAAAGGCCGTTCTGACGCATACTCATATTACGCCTATTTCCCTAACGAATGTTACTCGTATTTAAGTTAAAATCCCATTAGTTGTAGTGTAGATTAACGGTATTTCAACACCCCTGTGTACCTACACAATATATTCACAATTCAAGTCAAACACAACACTTTAACTCAAATGTAAAAAAAAACTTATATCAATGGTTATAAGCAGCTGGTAAAGAATTGCATTTTGTAGCGATGTTTATAAATTACCAAAATTTTTATTTTACTAGGAAATCTTAGGAAATCTATAGAAGATTAGGGATGATATAATAGAATTGGTCGATGACACTGTCTTTCTGGGCATAACGTTAGACTCCAAATTGCAATGGGGGCCTCATATCGGGAAAATTTCGGCCAGGCTTAGTTCGGCAGCCTATGCTGTCAAAAAGATCCGACAACTTACAGACATTAAAACGGCGCGTCTTGTCTACTTCAGCTACTTCCACAGTATCATGACATATGGCATACTACTGTGGGGTAACGCTGCCGATATTGAATGCATCTTTGTGTTGCAGAAGAGGGCTGTCCGGACTATCTATGGAATGGGGTCTCGGGAGTCATTAAGAGATAAGTTTAAGCATATTAACATCCTTACAGTGTATTCACAGTATATTGATGAAATTTTATTGTATACCCACAAGAACAAAAGTAAATTTGTGAAAAATAGTGATAATCATAATCTAAACTTAAGAAATAAGGATGAACTGGCTGTTCCTAAATTTAGGCTTCATAAAGTGAGTAATTCTTTTGCGGGGAACTTTATTCGAATGTACAATACATTGACAACCGAAATAGCAAATTTTGCTGTTAATAAATTTAAAAAACTAATAAAACGTAAATTGTGCCATAAAGCTTATTATAGTATTAATGATTTCTTAGATGACAAGGCTGCCTGGTTGTAACACGAATTGCTCCTTTCTAAATAACTCTGTATTAGATTTAAGATGAAATATTTTGGAAAAAAGCCGAACTGAGTTTCTTGAGGGCTCTTCTCAGTCTCGTTGCATTTTGGAACCCCCGGTAGAGTCACACCAACTTTTGACGAATCTAAATAATTTTCTAAAAATTTCAAAGATAATAAACGTTATTTTATTTTATTTTATTTTATTTAGTATGTGTAGGTATGTAATACGATAATGTTCTAACGTCATATCGTCATATATCATATGTCATATATAAGTCATATCGTAAAATATGTAAACTCACTCAAAATATTCAACAGCTTGAGTCAAACATTCGCGTACTTCTTGCGGGAAGTTGCCTGGGTCACTTTCGCCGACGGAGGCGGCCCAGTTGTTTGCCCTGCGCGTGGTAAACATTGCCCAGGTTGTATAGAGCACGGCCCTCGCTCAGCTTATCGCCGACAACGCGCGACAACTCGTAAGTACCGCTTGCAACACTGAATCGCTTCGGTCTGTACCCATCACCTTCAAGGTATTACCAAGGTTGCCAGAAGCTTTTGCTTTTCGTAATTTGTCATGCATGGTCCTGTAAATAATTAGATTTATAAGATACTAGCTGATTACCGCGGCTCTACCCGCGTGATATAAGTAGTTTTTTCATTCCCAACTGCCACGGACAGACATTACCGCTTATAGCGCTAAGGGATAATGTAGCACATAAGTAAAAAAATTACAAAACCTGTTCAGTAGTTTCGAGTTACGATAACAGATAGTCAAATAATATTACCTAGTAGTCATATCAGTTTTATAGTACTGCATGGCCATATTGTAGTCCGCCAGATAGAAATAGGCGTTGTCAAGTTGGCTGTATATGGCACTCAGGGTCCGAAGGTCATTGGTGCCAGCTTGAATTGCTGCTGGAAGAACGCAACACCAGCGCGGCAGTCCCCAGCTTTGCAGAGACGTTCCCCTTCCAATGCCAGCTCAAGGCACATGTTGCCATCATCGCAGCTCTGCACACAAAAAGAAAATTCTAAGAAAATTATTATTTGCTCGGAGTTCAGAGTTTCTATTTAGTGGCATGTAACATCTATTCTGCCAGTTGGATTTTTAAATATGGATTTTCTATAGGTACCTATAGCCCGGTTACGACAACAGGCTTGCCCCTTTTACGTGGAACCAATAAAATTACTGCCAAGGTGGGGCTATGTATTTCCTCTGCCTATGCCTTCCAGGATATAGATAGATGTTAGTGACAGTGTGTATGTGTGTTCCGGGCTAGTAGCCACAGTTTTCATCAGATCTTCACGAAACTTGGCACATGTGTTCCTTGTTTAATACATTTTTTTATCGTGAGGGGGGAGGGGGGATAGCTGAAATAATGTTCGACCATAGGACTACCACTAGTAAGTTGATGTTAAATTAAAGTCAGAATGAATGCATGTGAGATTGGTTCAATTCAGTCATATATCTCTGTGTACGGCTGTGCAGTTAATTAGGAGAAGATAATTTAAAATAATGTTCTGATCCGTGTTGTTTGAAAGGTTCACAAAAAATTGCCACACAGCACGTAAGTAGATAAACATAAACAACCCGGTTTACTTTACTTCCTGGGATTAGCACGTTCAACCTACTAAAATTTTTAGCTTTTTAATACCTACTTATTAGTATTGAACTATTGATTTGCAAGAGCGATACGGGGGACGGGAACGGGAAAAATAAACGAGGTAGGAACATCACAGAGCGATTCTGCTGAAGACGATTTGCGACATAAATTTTTAAATCACATTATTTCTTACTTTTATTCATACCAGTACAACGAAGATAGTCTAGATTTGATATAAAAGTAATTATTTTTTATTAATTACTTTATATTTTTGGAGAATCACTGATTCTCCAAAAATTTTGATTAAAGATTTGAAAAAGATTCTGAATCAGTGTATCTACCTACACCAAAATCACACCGCTAAACACAAGCGCGAAACAAAAGTTTCTGACAGTCTGAGGATATGTTTTATGGGCTTACCTAATAATTTGTAAGTAGGTACTTACATAAAATTTCGTATTCTGTGCTAATATGAAGAGACAATCTTTACCTATCTCTCATTTGACAAAAAACGCAAGTAGGTAGGTACTATTTATTATATTTTTAAGCAGCACCAGCTGAAAGAAAGAAGTGGTTATTTATGTATGGGACACGGCCTGCCCATTAAGGGTGTAAGTACTCCAATTATTCACGTTAATAAAAATTTACGCGCAGACGAAGTCGCGAGTGTCCGCTAGTTATACTTTAAAAAGGATAACCTCAGTCAGAAGAGCACAGAGATACTCGATCGAAAGAGACGCAAGTGTAGGTGAATATAATTTTAAGCATTTAGCGCTGCGCGAACTGAATAGCGCCTTATGGCGTCGAATCGATAGTCCAATTTACATACGTTTGTTTAAGTAAAAAGCTCTTTTGTAAGTCTGCCCATAAATATAAGCATAAGCTTTAAAACCGTTGTGAACATATAAAGTCATTTGTCCTACCGCTACCTATGAGTTTGATTGTCATACATAGGCACACTACAATGACGATCAATGTTTTTTGAAATATCAATTTCTGATAAAACTTTATAGAAAAAAATATTCATCAAAAAATAATTTCTTACCCGCTCATGGTAAAAGTAGATTGGTACACAAAACAATACTATGTCCATAAATTTTACGGCCGTGCACTATAGTTGGATGGTAAAGATGAAATGGATTTAGTACTCTGTGATGAATTAAGGACTGTGTTGAGTGAGAGAGGGATAGAATGAGACGCGCATTGTTTCCTTGTCCTTTACCCCACCTTGATACAACCCCAACCTAGAGTAGCGTAAGGGCAAATAACAACTTTAGGCGTCCTTTAGAAGGTACATTGTCCTGTGGATGTGGTAACAGTCTGTATAAATGAGAGAGATAGTATGCGACTCATTCGTTCGTATTGATTTTTTGGTTCCTTTGATTTGAAACTTACTGAGCGTCTTAATTAAATTCAAAATTACTCACAATGAACACCAACTTATGTTATTATAAAGAGACATTTAAAGTAAATGTCAAAATACGCTTCCTACAGTAAAAAAAGGGACTGAGTTCTTCCTTTGACTGATTTAATTCTTAAAGGTGGCCTTCTCTTCTTCCCGATCCCTTAAAAGGAAAAAGCGAAGAACCCCTCCCTTTTTCGAGATACATAAGACATGTTTAAATTTTGAGGAAATCTGCATAATTTTATGGATTAAAATGAATAATAACCACTAAAATAAGCCCTCGGAGGGGAAGTGGTTTCCCCCTAAGGAAATTAAAATCCCTCCTTTTAAAGTAAAGCTATGATTTTATTGATCAACCTAACAATGCACTTTAGTGACCTAATTATAAATATTTTAAATTTCATTGTAAATAATAATAAGTATCATAAACTTCTAAAGTTCCCCATTGTATAGGGCACGGCCTACCCATTAAAGGTGTAAGCACTCCAGACAGATAGGCTGCAGACTGTTCATGTGAACAACGTTAAGTCAAACGGAACTAACGTCAAAGTAGGCGTACCTCAGGGATCAATTCTAGGGCCTTTTCTCTTCTTGGTTTATGTTAATGACTTGCCTTACATGATCGAGGCACAAGCTGGCATAGTAATGTTCGCGGATGATACATCACTTATATTCAAAGTAAATCGGCATAGTACAGATGCGAATTATGTTAATAATATTTTAAATGATATTTCAAATTTGTTTTCTACAAACAACCTATTGTTGAATGAAGAAAAGACCAAATTCGTTAAATTTACTATGCCCAATGTGAGACAAGCAAATGTCCATGTCGTGCTGGGTAGCCAAAGGTTAGAATTTGTAAATAACTCTACCTTTTTAGGAATAACAATAGATTTAAAATTACAATGGGGTGACCATGTCACCATTTTTGCTGATAAGCTTAGCTCTGCTCCATATGCTGTGAGACGGATTAGGCAGTTGACAGATGTAGCTACTGCTAGGCTAGTTTACTTTGGTTACTTTCAGAGCTTGATCTCCTATGGAATACTACTTTGGGGAAATGCAGCAGATATAGAAACAATTTTTGTATTACAAAAGAGGGCAGTCCGTGCCATTTATTGTTTAGGTAAGAGAGATTCTCTTAGGGAGCAATTTAAAGATATTAATGTATTAACTGTAGCTTCCCAATATATATTATAGGCATTTAGCGCTGCGCGAGCTGAATAGCGCCTTGTGGCGTCGAATCGATAGTCCAATTTACATACGTTTGTTTAAGTAAAAAGCTCTTTTGCAAGTCTGCTTATAAATATAAGCATACGTAAGCTTTATAACCGTTGCTTACATAAAGTCATTTGTCCTACCGCTACCTATGAGTTTGATTGTCCTACATAGGCACACTACAATGATGATCATTGTTTTTTGAAATATCAGTTTCTGATCAAACTTTATACCAAAAAACATTTATTAAAACTAATTACTTACCCGCTCATGGTAAAAGTGGATGAGTAGTACACAAAACAATACTATTTCCATAAATTTTTACGTCCGCGCACTATCCTTCGTGGGTAAAGATGAAATGGATTAAGTTATACTCTGTGATGAATTAAGGACTGTGTTGAGTGAGAGAGGGATAGAATGAGACGCGCATTGATTCTTGGTCCTGTCCCCCCAACTTGATACTACCCCAACCTAGAGTAGCGTAAGGGCAAATTACAACTTTAGGCGTCCTGAAGACGGTACGTTTTCCTGTGGATGTGGTAACAGTCTGTATAAATGAGAGAGATAGAATGAGACACGTTCGTATTGATTTTTTGGTTCCTTTCCTTTTATTTGAAGCTTACTGTTAAGCGTCTTTATTAAATTCAAAATTACTCACAAATGAAATGAAACAATTGCGTTCAATATGTAATTTGGCATTTATTGGCCTACATTCACTTACTTACACGTAAAATTATTATACTTATACTTATAAAATATTAATTATTTTATAAGTAAGATGTCGTTTAAGGTAAAAATATAATATAAGTATAGACAATTTGATAAAAGTAGCCATAGTGTGATCGCCTGTTGAATACGCCGAAATTTGGCCAGACAGTTTACCTACATGACAACGATATTAAAATCGCCTATACATATACTTAGATACACACATTTTATATACCCAACAATGAAAACATTTTATTGTTTTAAATTGCTTTAAATCTATTCACACCACCACAATAAAGACTTCTTTGTAAAAAAAGGTTAGCATGGCCTTTAAAACCAAAACTATCAAACGTGTTGTCTAATCAATGTTGCAAACTATTATTTCAAATTTGCTTTACGGTCAGCATTTTCCGTGAACATCCTTCGAGTCCATTTATTAATACCCTTTAACTATATCTTACATTCATGTAACATCATCATCCACTGAGCCCTATTTTCAACTCCGTTGGGGTCGGCATTATCACATGTAACTGATTTACTTTTGATAAAGCCATTTGGTGAAATCGATGGATTAGTACATAGTAGTAGATAGTATGAATTATATAGTAAAATACTCTATACATAAGTCATACATAATTATGTGAACTAATAATTAAATTATTTAAACATTAAAAACTTACATTATTAACATAGGGACATAACAATTTTAAATAATTACTTATAACAATAACTTTCAAGAAACAATAAACCAATTTAAAAATAAAGCATTTACATTGTTTACACACACACATCCTGGCCAGTCCTCAGTCAGACACAGCTAAGGTAATGTACAGATTGTATTTAGAATATTTTACATTGTAAGTAACATAAAAAGTGGCTATGATGGAGCGACATAGTCATAATTGTGGCTAAGCTCCCTAAAGATTTTAACACAGTGGCGGAGTGTCGTATTTGCCACTTAGAACGTACTACACTAAATAAAACAGATACATTTAAAAAAAATACAAGTATTTAAGTGCACATTATTTCCTTAAATCAAAGCCTTCCGTGATCCATACGTAAAAAAATCGGATTGGATTCAGTTTCGTTTATAGAAAAAGAAGATAAAACAGATATATCATACTACAGCTGTTTCCCCCGTTGTTTCATAATCCATATCCATAGACTCCTAGAAAATTATGATAACACTAGCTGACCCGGCAAACGTTGTTTTGCTTTAGGTGTGGACTAGGTACCCTTAACATTTAGGAGGATGAAAAATAGATGTTGTCCGATTCTCAGACCTACCCATTATGCACACAAAATTTCATGAGAATCGGTCAAGCCGTTTCGGAGTTTAACCACAAACACCGCGACGCGAGAATTTTATATATTAGATAATGTTTTAATATTATACGTACTAGCGGTACTTGCCAATTCATTTCGTGCATTAAGGAATAAAAACAAATAAATAATAATAATGAATAAATACAAACTACTATAGAATTCACATAAGAAGGACGCTGGACGAGAGTGGAGGGGTGTGTTTGCGCATCGGTATTCTCTCTTACTCTCTGTTACCACCATATAGATAGATCGATAAATCGCCTCCTGCGCAGCTTAAATGTCAATGTTCTTTTTATCTGACGCTACTTGTGCGAACCATAAAGCTATAAGTTGTATTGTTATATTTTGGCTTATCATCATCAGGCGTATTGTTATATTATGTTCACCGAAATTGTGATACTTATTTACTTAACTGTCCAATTAAAGACAAGGATGGGAAACGTAATCTCATCTGGTGCCTAAAGTTCAACAATATATATATAATATACGAGTGTGGATTGAAAAGTAATCGGTCTAACCAAGAAAATAAATAAATAATAAATGAAATATAATAAATGAAATATATTTTTATTTATTTATATTTTCAAAATACATAATAAATGAAATATATTTTTATTTCTCAACGTAATCACCATCAAGTTCAATGCACTTTTGCCATCTTCCCTTCCAAACATTTAACCCGTTGAAAAAAAAATGATTCTTCCTTAGAGTCAAAATATGCGTCTACTGCTGCTTTGACCTCGTCATTTGTCAAAAATCTATTACCTCCCAAGTGCTTTTTTAGGTTAGGGAACAGAAAAAAGTCTGACGGTGCCAGATCAGGTGAATAAGGTGGATGCGGTAACAGTTCAAAGCCACAGTTGTGAATTTCTGCCATTGATTGGACAGACGTGTGAACACGAGTGTTATCTTGATGAAACAGGGCTTTTCTTCTGATCATTCCTGGACGTTTTTCTTTTATTTCCTCTCGTAACTTTCAAGATAATCAACCATAATCACACCCTTCGAGTCCCAGAATATTGAAGCCATCACCTTACTTGCCAACAAAATCGACTTAGCCTTTTGGTGAGGTGGTGAACCAGGTCTTTTCCACTGTTTTGATTGTTGTTTTGTTTCCGGTGTACAGTAATGAACCCATGTTTCGTCCATAGTAACAAAACGATTCAAAAAATCACATTCATCAGCTTCAAATAACTCCAAACAGTCGCGTGCAATCGTCAATCGCATCCTTTTTTACTCAACTGAAGCAGTCGCGGAACCCACCTCGCAGACACCTTGTGGAAACCCCAACACGTTGACAATGTTTTGAGTACGTTCATAAGAGATGCCTATAATCTCGGCTATCTCTCTAATTTCAATCTGCGGTCTCCCATAATTAAGTCGAGTATTTTTTTAACATTTTCGTCAGTAGTGGACGTCGAAGGCCTTCCAGAGCGGGGTTCGTCTTTCACACTCTCTCTACCACGCTTGAATTTTGCTATCCATTTTTTGAGGGATAAAAATGAAAGAGCGCAATCCCGTAATGTACTGACCATATCATCATGGATGGCTTTTGATGACAGCCCCTTCTTATGGAGGTACTTAATGATGGCACGCTGCTCGATTTGCTCCATTTGCGGAAATGATGTCAGATTGCTTTGTTAATAAATTTATAAAATTAAAAATAATTATCGCACACGTTTCAAACTTCACACAATTAACAGGTCTGAACTGAATTAATTAATATGGGTAGATTTAATTTTTAGAACTAAATGGATCAGTGTTAGGCCGACTACTTTTCAATCCACCCTCGTATTTTATATCGACCTGTCAAGTTTTAATAGTTCTGTGACAAAGTTAGCACTTAAATACCGCCTATATCATGTAAAAAGAACGCTGTACTTTTATTTTTCATTATGCTGGTTATTATTGGTAGGTAAAGTAGTGTGTAACTGTACATCTATGAGTCCATAAAATGCACCTGCAAACACTTTTTGTTTGTCAAGTTTAAATGGCTGATAGAAGAGGTCATTAACTATCTAATACCCTTCAAACTAGTTTTAACATCACCATATTTTAAATATCGATTATAAATCTTTTTTTTAACTCCAAAATTCAGCATAAACACTAACATATTGAAAAAATATCTCAGGTACCTAAGTCCAGATAATTTTGTTTTAGCCTTCGCGGACTTAATTTGAAGATGGTATTAGAGCACGAGTGGATATTAAAACACCGGTCATGACACTCGGATAATTATTCGGTGTTTCAGGTGAGGTCTGATAAGCATGTATTGGAAAATTAATAGGCAAACCTAGTGGCGTGGGTTGGTCACCGCGTAGTGGCCATTTTCTTTGGTTTGTCTGGCGCCGTTTGATGAGCATGTCTCGGAATATTCGGAGACTGCGGTGATGTAGTTTGATGACAAGATCCAAGCACTGTGGTGCATATTTTTTTTTGTTTATTAATCAGGAATCAGGGAATTTCCAGTGACGCCAGGCGCACTTTGGCCACCTGTGTGGCCTCTTCGGGGGTTTGGTCCGATTTCATCCCGCATTTTTAGGGTCGGGTTTTATCCCGCGTCGGTGAGTGAAGACGTGCGTGGGGTGAGGCCCAACAGCACGCAGTCCTTCTAGCCTGCTTCTGTAAGGACGTTGGGTTGCTTGTTCGTCGTCCTTAGGCCTCTTTCATCATAGAGGTCGATGGTCCTGCGCGTATTCACGTCTGCGGCGTCCTCGCCGCACGCTTCGGAACTTAGCAGAGGGGGTCCGCTCCCTCACCCGGCCACCTCCTTCACAAGCATAACCAGCTCGCAGAAGGATACGGCTGTTCCACTGGCTCCCGCTTGAGACCATGGCTCGCAGCATGGTCTCCAGCGAGAGGAGGGTAGGTGAACGTAAAACGGGTTTATCAAGTAAATAAATACATTATAAAAAGTCAAGATAGCTATATAATACTAAGGTAAACGACCCAATAATCGAACCCGTCTGAAAATTTGATACACACAACATTATTAGGTTTTTACATAATACCCAATAATGTAGGCAAAATACAAAAATAATGATAATATTAGGTATTACTAATCAGCTACAATAAAATAAGTATTTTCTAATAATTTGAGTCATACAAACAGTCATAAAAAGGTGAAACAACATGTACTTATTTTACTTTAATTATAATGGTACAGAACCAATTAAATACAATATAGAAACTCCATCGATTTCAATAATTTATATGGGACCACCTGTGAAACCTTTGAAATGAAGAAATAAATTTTCGAATTAGTTCTCGGGTCTTCGTACCTACTGTGCAGTACTGTGTGTGTAATATCTCAGCAATACGTTAATGTGTAACGTAGTTGATTACAACTACGTTTTAAAACATTAGCCGATTTAAAATTTGGAGAAATTGGAAAGGAACTTTTGAGTAATCGCTGAATATACATAAAAAAACCCGATGAATTGAGAATCTCCTACTTTTATGAAGGTAGGTCGCTACAGTTAACAGTTAGCAGTAACACACAGGCCTGGAGCCTGGAGCCTGTCCACGATGCCGGTAAATAAAGCTATTTATCTATATTTATGTTTATGTTTAATATGTCATGACTTCTGATGTATGGTATGGCGAAGCCATAGAATGTAACTTGTATTATGTTCTGTCATTGCAACCTCAGCAAATTAAAATACTAGGTATTCGCCGAAACGCGGGCGGTTACGTCGAAATAAATAAGACTGAGAACGTAATTAATAACTCAAAAACTATAAAAGCCACATATACAAAAAGCTATACAGTAAAGCACTTTAATGTGTTCTATCTGCAGCCAAATTTCAAGTCGATGGGTTTAAAATTGCGACCGGTATCGTTTTACATACATTTTCCATCGGGCCCATCTTAGAGAAGACTCCGCTACGCTCCGTCTTAACTATTTCGGTACTTGCGCTTATGTGAACACAAATAAGCACGTACCTAAGAATTGCTGTATGTTCACCCCACCTTGCTAATGTATATTTCCTTTGTTTGTAATTCATATATAAGCCTACATATAATACTAATATACGTTGAGTCAATCAGTCCGATATTATAGAGCCATTATCTCTATTGTTTTAATGACTCATAATATATGGAAACCTCTTGATTTTAATAAGTAATTTTTGATTTAAATAGATTGTCAAAAGTATGATCCGTATTCCGTGAAGTCAAATTGTTACCAGCAATCAATTACATTTAAGAAAAATATTACATAATATTTCCAATTTTCTTTTGTAAAAATGTGAAAACTAAGTCTAGTGGACTTAGTTTTCACATTTTTACAAAAGAAACTCTACATTTTGCACCTACAGACATAAAACCGGACTTGTACATACGTTGGTTTTGGCATGACTACGAATTGCAAAACTGCACTGGAACAGATTCGAAAGTATTGACATCTCCCAAAGAAGAAAACATACAACCTATCCAAGCAGTCCGCCTCTGGAACGCTCTTCCGTTACATGTAAGGCGTGCACAGACACTTGGATCGTTCAAACTTTTGACTAAAGAATATTATCTTTCCATCTGTAGCTAGAACTATCATTAAAACTGTACTTATTTATATATTGTATTCATATTTTTGTATTTAAGAATTATAGGTAAGTAGGTTACTATGTAATTATTTTAATCATCGGATTTTTCGCAAACCATTCTTTCTCTCATCTTTGTTTTTTTTTCTCCCCACCTTTGTTTTATCTATTACTAAGTTATTTATATATTGTACACTACCCACATTATATCGTATATATCTCTCTCCATCCAAAGGTTGCCTGGAAGAGATCGCTTATTAGCGATAAGGCCGCCCTTTGTACATTAGTTTTAAGGCATATATGTTATATGTTACTATTTATTGCTTGTGTACGATGTACAATAAAGAGTACTTATCTTATCTTATCTTACCTATGGAATTACAGTTAGAAGAAGTGGCAGACAGCCTTTATACCGCACTGGGGGTTGCCCCGCAAGTGGTATGTTATAAGAATGAACTAATAATTATTTTTATTTATTATACTTAACGTTACAACTACACTGCAAGTTAGAGGATGTCTGTTGTCTAAGTTGAAACTCGTGTGGTATTTGACACCAGGAAAATATAAACAGGCTGCATTCCTGAATAATATTTTACACACATATGAATACGATTAATGAAGAAAGTATTAAAATTCACTTTATTTACAATAAGAATTCCAAATATACATAATTATATACTAAAAATATTTACATTGCAAAATATCGTTTAAAACATCCTCCGCGTCATTGCCGACTGGGAAGGTTCCCAGAATGCTGGCTGTGTTGCCACGTTGGATGGCGATACTTATTCTTTGGGCCAGAAAATAGCCAGCCTTCTGGTCCTGAGAAGCATCGATTAAGCGTTTAGGAATGTCAATGAAGAAATAATCGATAAAATTGCTTTTTTCTTTACCCAAATGCGTTTGTGCGTGTGGGTGTATGTGTTTACATGCTGATTGACCCCTAGCTCTACGATATTTTTATATTGAACCTTGGGATCAGAACTGCTAACTGAAGCTGCTAACTAATACAATATGTTTTCAGTTTGGTTTGACTATACAATCTTACGGTGACATTATATCATATATATATTTAAATATATATATATTATTTAGATACGCATGAAGATACGTGTGGAATACATTTTGTAGTCGACGGGTAGGGTCCCGTATAAGCATGTTCCTTTTTTAATGGGTAAAGGACTAAAAAAACCGGCCAAGTGCGAGTCGGACTCGTGCACAAAGGGTTCCATACCAAAACAGCAAATAAATACGGGAGCCCCCTTAAATATTTGTTGTTATAGAGGTCACAGAAATACATCATCTGTAAAAATTTCAAATTTCTAACTATAACGGTTCATGAGATACAGCCCAAGACAGACGGACGGAAGGACGGACAGCAAAGTCTCAGTAATAGGGTACCGGTTTTACCCTTTGGGTACGGAACCCTAAAAAAGCACCTCATTCCTAGCTTTAGACGACCATTTTCTGCAATTACTCAATTTCCAGTGGTTTTGTTTATTTCCCATTATTATTAGATTGTGTACTCGTGCTTTGGACTCGTAATTTTGACGCGTTCAGCGTAGCAAGCGATACAACCTCTACGTGCGAAGGCCGAAGCGGTACTGAGCGTCGCGGTACTGCGAATGACTGCGAACTCGTTTTCTATAGAATCAACGAGCTTGAAACTAAACATCGTAAGCGCCATTCACTTTTTTATCAAAAAAGTAATAAAAATATCTAGATTTTGGAAATCTAAAACAGTCAAGAAAACTTAAAGTTACTTAAAATACATATTTATTTGTGATTTTACAGGAATTTTTATTTTAACACGGTCGTAATGAGCATTTGCATAATTTAGAGGTAACTTCAATATTTTTTTCTATCGAGTAAATTTTTTTAAATCGTGTTTTGAAAACAGTCATCCCCACAGCCACCACGCATACGCTCGGTAATACATATTTAAAATTTCAATGCGAAATATCGTAAAGTTTTTAAGTAACAGCTATTTGAAAACAGCGAATTCACTTACTAAGGGCCCTTATTTACCTTTATAAAAACCAAGAGTTAAAATTAATTCCAAAGAGTTGCAAGCAGCCGATTTTTGCCATCATCATATTTTGGCCAAATTACACAATGGCTTCATAAATTATAACCTATGTGTTATTCTGATGAATAAACTATATTATTGTCGAGTTTCATTGAAATCCGTTCTGTAAATTTCGTGGACAAGAGGCACAAATATCGTAACATCCAAACATCCATCCATACAAACTTTCACCTCTATAATACTAGTGGTTTTGTGAACCGTAGACTTCGGGAGCGGCTTTGTTTAGAAAATTTCTTCTTAAATTTTCGGTTTGTTCCCACTAGTACCACTAAATTGTACCACCAGGGGTGAGAAATCTCGTTCTCTATAGTACCACTATTTTTATTAATTTATATTAGTGGTACTAGTGAGACTGTTTGTCCCGCTAGTACCACCAACTTCGTTCTCATTAGTACCACTTGTCAAATAGACCCGGAAGTACCTAATCACACTAGTTGAAATTTAATTAACTTTACAATTTCTATTTTGTATACATAATAATTTAACGCAATAAACCATTAGTACAGAATAAAAAGAAGATGGAGTCCAAGAGTAAATAATTTTTCGTGTAGAAATTATTTAAATAAAAACTTTTGATATTTTATATTTATGAACTAACACATGACAAAGCATGTCATAGATTGTATTTTCCATAAGGAAAATACAATCTATGACAATAATGTCATTGCATATTGCAATTACAATTTTTATTTTGCCATTATCAAGATGAGTGAGGAAAAGCTAATATTTTTAAAAAGAGGCCGTGGAAAAGTATTACTTGTGGGTGGACACCAATATTACTTCCACAAAACATTTAAAAATGATACCAGTATTTGGAGAATTGAATTTGAAATGTGCAGGATCAGTTACTGTCCTTGTTACGCCCTGGTGAGTTGTCGTATACTTTATCAGATACTTATATTATCTAACTAGCCGTTGCCCGCGACTTGGCCTGCGAGAAAAAGTTTCCTGCGGGGATAATCAATCATATTATCCTTAGATAGATGAATGGATGACATTCATCCAATTAATTAATTAGCTAAGTCTATTATTCATTTAGTCCATCGAACCATTCATATTGATATTGTATTAATATTGATGCTATCTATCATTCTTTACCTAATATTGTTACAGAATCAATCTCGTGTTATAAAAAGCAAAATTCATTGCGATAATTGCCAGCCTAAAGTTGCCCAAAATTTGATTGACTCGACAATTGGCAAATTTTGTGATAAGGCAGTACAGGGCAAGGAGCCTGCTCCTAAAATATATAAACAGGAAATAGCCAAAATTTCTAAAGAAGGATGGGATTTACTTGTCAATAAGCCGACACCAACTTTCAATGAAAAAAAAAATGTTCAATTTATAGGCAAATAAATAAAGCAGCTTGTGTTAATAAAACAAACTATAAAATTGCAGAAGAAGTTGATATACCAGAACAATTTCACGATTTCTTGTTTGCCGATTTTAGTCATAATGACATGAGGATAATTTTATTTTGTAATGAAAATGGTAAAAAGTTATTGAAAACTTTAAAAGATTTTTTCATGGACGGAACATATAAATCGTTATATTTTTGTATTTCAAAGCAATGAGTTTGCTTAAACTATTCTTAAAATATTAAGAAAGAAATTATAAATAGATCACAAAAACTGTTGTCATCGGCGGGACTCGAATCCACGGCCTGTCCCTAACAGGGGGAGTGCTCTGACCAACTGAGCTACGATGACCACTACCGACGACATCGAATTTTTTTTACCTAACCTAACCTTAATAGCACGATCTAGAAATTATGAATATGATATGAAGCAAAAATTCGATGTCGTCGGTAGTGGTCATCGTAGCTCAGTTGGTCAGAGCACTCCCCCTGTTAGGGAAAGGGGGTTCGAGTCCCGCCGATGACAACAGTTTTTGTGATCTATTTATAATTTCTTTCTTAACATATAAATCGTGTCCAGAACCGTTCCGACAAATTTATGTGATACATGGAGATCTTGGTAGCGACTTTGAAAATAAAAACATAGCCCCATTAGCATTTGCATTTATGACGCATCAAAATAAGACAGCTTATTTAACGCTTTTGGATCTGCTCAAAACACGTATTCCGGAATGGCAACCTCAATTGGTCATGACAGACTTTGAGCTAGCGGCCATTAGTGCATTAACGGACTTTGATATTAAAGTTACTGGCTGCCATTACCACTTTTTAAATGCTTTGGAACGTAAGGCAAAATCTTTGGGAATAAAAAAAAATAAACATAATCAACGAATACTGACAAGTAATTTAGCATTGTTCCCAAAAGAGTCAATATGTGAACGATGGGAATATATTGTCAGTTAAATTTCACAAGATAATCCTGCGATGATGAAATTTACGAAATACTTTGAAAAGGTTTGGATGAGGAGTAATTTCAAAGATACCTGGAGCGTTTTTGGTTTACAGCACAGAACTAATAATTCAGCAGAGGGATGGCATCACGGATTTAATTCCTATTTAAGTAGAAATACTCCCAGTTTTTTGCAAGTGTTGCATAATATGCAACTGGAATAACATTACCAGTTTTCGAAGCAATAGATTGGATAAATTTAAGAAGAGTTCACAAAACAAACGTTCTAAAAAATATATTGTATCCGATGATCGAATACTTTTATCGCAAATGCCATTGACGACAGGAGTCATTACTATCGGTCACTTTCTGGAAAAACTGCGCTAGAATAATTGTTAAAGAGGTTCGTTTTGTTTATTAGCCGATAAGGACTCCCTTAAAATATGTCTCTTTTACCTTAAAATTTGTTTTTTTTCCATTTTTTTTATAGCGATGGGCGCTTTTGATTTTATTTCGTTCGTTGCCAATTCAAAGTTAAACACGTGTGTTTGGTACTCATGTATTTCTTTGGTGGTCCAAAAAGTCTCATTAGTACCGCCATTTTACAAGTGGGACAAAGTCTCACTAGTACCACTAATATAAATTAATAAAAATAGTGGTACTATAGAGAACGAGATTTCTCACTAATACCCCTGGTGGTACAATTTGGTGGTACTAGTGGGAACAAACCATTTATTTTATTACTCTTTCATTTGTCATCCAATCCAAAAAAATATCATTTCAATGTTATTCATTGTAAGAAAGGAGTGTGTGTAAAGTTTCATGCAAATCGGTTGATAAATACGGCCTCAAACATGATCTGACAGAACCCGTAGATGTAGAGGTACAGACGAAAGTAATTTTCCCCAGTCTGCGAGTTGAAACGGAGACTTCGGTCGCTTCGCTCCCTCAGTCAATTAGTAGAATAAGGATTCACAACGTAATAACAGCCAATAAGTAAATTTGGCGAACCCGATGCCGATGCCGCCACCGTTCTGGGCACCATTGCGCCCGCTTCGGTAAGGGACGAGTTATTTATTCTACTTTAAATATTGTTATTAAAAAACATAATATTTCGAAAATAATTGTTGTTAAAATAATTGAATATACAAAATAAAATATACTCAATATCATAATTTTTGTGAGCAAAATATTTACCGCGTTTTTGCAAAAGATTATATTATATATATATTAATACAAAAATATTAGCTATGTATTAAAGATTCATGTCACAAGCGACTACTCGTATTTGAAGTAAAAAAGATATAATTTGTGGGATCTATTTTAGATAGGCCAGACTGACTCGTGTAAATAATGAACACGTCAAACAATATAGGTAGAATGTTATTTTAGTGTTTTTTTAGATAGGAAGAGTCCGGTGTCATTTGCCCTATGTTCGGGGAGCACTAGCGCAACACGGCTGGGCTGCGCTTGAAATATTACTTAATATGATAAGACGTCTTGCGCCTTCAAAAACTGTTCCCCGAACACCGCCTTGGTATTTGATGTAAGTTACGTTATGTCTTAGCCCCACTATGCGTGGTGAATGGATATATGATATGGTGAAATCTCAGTGACTGTACATAGATATTTAGTCATATGATCATTAGCATATGATCACCGGACCCATCTAACCTGAAATAGAGTATATTTAGTAGTACGATCTCGTGGTACTGATGTCAGATACACAGCTCCTGTACCACGTAACAGAAATAAAGAAAACTTGAAATAAGTACTTATTTTACATCTTATTCTATCGAGTAATTCATTTCATAGACCACACGGTTTAAAGACTATACAATAATGTATTTAGTACACGCTTAGAGAAAACCTATCTAGACGTAAAATAGAATATTAGCATATTATGAGCTACTGAGGCCTTAAAACGTTTAGTAAATACCTATATGATTGCATATTATCTTTCCATGGGATGGTCGAATGAACCCTATAGGTTTACAAACAACATTGTATAACATATCGAACATTTATAACGTATCGAACATCGAAACATTCAACTAACATTAGATATTATTATGACTATGACATTAAAATGGTTAGACAATGAGACACTTTTTTATTATTAACGGCTGTTTTTTACTTCTTGCCCTTGTTTGTGCGGTTGTCCTGTAGCGGGATCTGTAATGTATAATAGTTTGTTTATATATATGTGTTTGCAAAAACTGCTGCATCATTTAGCATTCGTTGCTTTAAAAACAAATTACATTCACTTCTTTAAGAGCTAATTTCAAAAAAACAATACACTTGTGTTATACGAGGGTGGATTGAAAAGTAGTCGGCCTAACACTGATCCATTTAGTTCTAAAAATCAAATCTACCCACATTATTTAGTTCAGTTCAGACCTGTTAATTGTGTGAAGTTTGAAACGTGTGCGATAATTAGTTTTAATTTTATAAATTTATTAACTAAGCAATCTGACATCATTTCCGCAAATGGAGCAAATCGAGCAGAGTGCCGTCATTAAGTGCCTCCATAAGAAGGGGCTGTCATCAAAAGCCATCCATGATGATATGGTCAGTACATTAGGGGATTGCGCTCTTTCATATTCATCCGTCAAAAAATGGATAGCAGAATTCAAGCGTGGTAGAGAGAGTGTGAAAGACGAACCCCGCTCAGGAAGGCTTTCGACGTCTACTACTGACGAAAATGTTAAAAAAATACTCGACTTAATTATGGGAGACCGCAGATTGAAAATTCGAGAGATAGCCGAAACTATAGGCATCTCTTATGAACGTACTCAAAACATAATAGTCAACGTGTTGGGTTTCCACAAGGTGTCTGCGAGGTGGGTTCAGCGACTGCTTTCAGTTGAGCAAAAAAGGATGAGATTGACTATTGCACGCGACTGTTTGGAGTTATTTGAAGCTGATGAATGTGATTTTTTAAATCGTTTTGTTACTATAGACGAAACATAGGTTCATTACTGTACACCGGAAACAAAACAACAATCAAAACAGTGGAAAAGACCTGGTTCACCACCCCCCAAAAAGGCTAAGTCGATTTTGTTGGCAAGTAAGGTGATGGCTTCAGTATTCTGGGACTCGAAGGGTGTGATTATGGTTGATTATCTTGAAAGTTAAGAGAGGAAATAAAAGAAAAACGTCCAGGAATGATCAGAAGAAAAGTCCTGTTTCATCAAGATAACGCTCGTGTTCACACACGTCTGTCCAACCAATGACAGAAATTCACAACTGTGGCTTTGAACTGTTTCCGCATCCACCTTATTCACCTGATCTGGCACCGTCAGACTTTTTTCTGTTCCCTAACCTCAAAAAACACTTGGGAGGTCAAAGATTTTTGACAAATGACGAGGTCAAAGCAGCAGTAGATGCATATTTTGACTCTAAGGAAGAATCATTTTTTTCAACGGGCTAAATGCTTGTAAGGGAAGATGGCAAAAGTGCATTGAACTTGATGGTGATTACGTTGAAGAATAAAAATATATTTAATTTATTATTTATTTATTTTCTTGGTTAGGCCGATTACTTTTAATCCACCCTCGTACATTAGTTTTACCAACATTAAATCATCATCAAGGCCTGCGCAGACGAGGAACTTTTAACCGCGGGACTTTGGTCCATCGATATAATATGTTGTATAATATTGATCTATTATACATTGAATCGAATAACATACACGAAGGACTAAAACTTACTTTATATTATACCTACTAGCTGACGAAGAGTGGTCATTTTTTGATTAGCATTTAAATATAACCCTTATATTATTAGTATAGGTAGATCTGTATCGACACACAAAAGTCCGTTTGTCTGCGCAGGCTTGCAAAGCAACCCTATCGTTCTAAACTCGGGCCATTAGACGTAACTTACAGTAGCACGCTGGTCTTCCATGCGGCCTGCCTGAGCCCTCATGAGCTGAGTGAAGAAGTCATCGTCGGGAACTGTCTTTGAACGAGGCTCCTCCGGCTTCGGACGCGGCATCTCGGTTCGCTGATCCTCCAGACGGGATCCCTGTATACAACACAGTTTCATCATGGCAATATATTATTGTAATTTTCACATTCACTCAATGGAAGGGGAATCTTAAAGGCGAATGTTGCCAGTCCGCATTCCCACACAAATAAATGAGGCCGTTCTGACGCAGACTCATATTACGGCTATTTCACTAACGAATGTTACTCGTATTTACGTAAAAATCCCATTAGGTTTAGTGTAGATTATCGGTCTTTCAATACAGCACAAATGAATGTAATAGGGTGTAATTATTTGGCAGACACGATATTTTACTTTTTTTTTAATTTTTTCGACGTCGGGAGTCTCGGCATTCGATCCCCGAGTCGAATAAAGCGATCATGTGTGAATCAGGAATGTTGCGATCATGTGTTTTCTATGTCCATCTGTTGTCTAGATCCCATAGCACGAGCTTAGAATATCCTAATCAATGTTATTGATACCTGTACGCGAGCAATCATGTCTAAGAAGTCATCCTCCGGTTTGGCGCTGACAGTATTCTGGTGACGCAGTCCAGGCAGAGAGGAGAGCTTGGACTCGGATTTCTTGGACACTGGACGCAATTCCGCGCGCTGCGAGTCTATGCGGGAAGACTGGAGATCCGTTATCATATCCAGCATGGCTTCGCTTGAACTAAAACAACAACAAATCGAAATTGTACATTTTCCGTGGAGCCTGAAAGAAACTTAAGACTTAAACCTGGTTTACCTCTGATAAGTTGTCAAGTAGTTATCTATTTTTTTATTAAATTTTACGTGACTTAATTAGTAAATGTTTACACGTAACAAATAAGTTAAGCTCTTTAGTAGTCCTTAGCTAGCCCGAGATGGAAGCTCTACAGCTCCACATTCATGTCGTTTATTCAATAATAAAAAATTCTCGATGATTTCTGGGATACGAAATTACGAATGCAATGGCTCCATCCAACTTAAAACTAAATTCAACTACTATTCAAAATTCGACGATCAACAATAAGTATTCCTTCCGCGCTATAGAAAGTTGTAAAAGAAAACACAACATGATTTTCTTTATTAAATATTTAAAAAAATATAAAAAGGCTAGATTGACTTCTCCAATAGCGCGGAATATATACGTGCAGTGTCGGAATATCAGGTTCAAAATCCAGGTCAGAACAAGAGTACTTATTAATAAAAAAAGGTTATTATTCATACCATCTATAGTTGTCATTGTCCAACCCCTGTTTAGTTGAGAGACTAGATGGCGTAATATTATAGACCAGTTAGTAATGAACTCGGTCTAAATAATTGTAAAAAAAAAGAAATAATACCTGGTTCAACATAGGTAACACACATAGGTTACAACGCAATAATACACTTGTATTGAGTACAACTAATTGCTACGATAAAATAATAATGAGAGTATTATACCCACAGCTATCTATTATGTAGACATTCATTCCAGCTCACTCTGTTCGATGATAGGATGTCATTAACTTGGACAACTTGTCAAGGTTTCACAGAAACAATGGTATTGAAATAAACTGTTTATAATCCAGATCAACAACGTGTTATTAGGGTTTCCTGGCAAAATACTTAATAACGACGAACTATTATTTGTAGGTATATGTAGGTGCATTTGTAGTATGAGTATATATTTATGTAAGTATTTACTGTATTATACAGTTCAACCTACGCACACTTCAAGCTTTTTCTACCAAGCATTTCCTTCCCCTGGCCCACTGGAAGAGATTTCTTTTGAAATAAGTGGTGCCATTGTAGGTACTATGCCTCTATCCTTACTATTATTCTTCTCGCTTTGTTATCTTCTTGTGTAGATAAATAAATAAATAAACGATATAATCACGCCTTTATACTATAAGGGGTTGACAGAGGCGTTTATTATGCCCAGAGTTCACCAGTTGCTTTGTGGGTCCCCACATACTATATTAATTGAGGGCGAGCCTATTGCCTTTACCGCAATCTTAGAGCACCTATATTTGCCAGTCTTGTCCGTCTATCAGTAGGTGCAACGTGTTCAGGTGATGATGATTAGGATTTTATAGATATCAATAGCCTCAACGCGTTTGTTTGGCTCCCGTGAACTCCCGTCCCCTGGAGCCAGCGCAAGAAAGGCTCTGTCGGATACCGCCTCTGACGTTGCTGACGTTAGTCACAAGGTATGTAGCGGTGTGTTTCACAACACAAATGTAAATGAGAATACCAATTGACACCACCGCAAGACAAATTGGTGGATCCCCTTAATATTCCCTCTTCTAGACATCACCCAGCCAGGCTCGACTTCAGCCAATTGACATTGAATTATGTCGATTGACTAATGAATGATATCACAGACAATTACCAACTGTAGTCTATTTCAGACATTAAATTTCTGCGATATCATTGAAGTCGATGCTGCCATGCTCTTTCTTGTAGCTGGTATATCTGCTTGGGACTACTTAATAAGTTATTACTTAAAATCCGTGAAAAGATAGATGACGACTATTGACGACGAACTGCGAGTCCATCCCGTGATATGAAATCTAATCTATACTTCTATGCTAAAATTACAATAAGAGGAGAGATTTGATTGTTGTTTACATTGGATAGGCTCGGTAACTACTGCACCGTTTTTGACATTTTTTTCACTAATAATGTAGCTATACATTATGCCCGAGTAACATGGGGTACTTGCTACTTTATCTCGGTAATGTGTTCTCGTGGGATATCGTGGTAATCATTTCCTTAAAGGTCCCCATTCACGATGTAACCATTTGGTTTTTGCAACCATCATTTGTCAAAATTGACAGGGCAATATCCCATTTTTGATGGTTGTCGAAACATTTTGGATTTCCAAATAGATTGAGATCCACAGATAACTATACTATGTAGTTGAGATATATTTTGAGAATCACAGATAACTTTGTAATTTTATTTAATGCATTTCGGATATAAGTCCGAGCTGCCGAGATTTTTTATAAATTAATTCGGCCGTTTTGGACATAACCCATTATATGTGTGCCCGGTGACGGCAATAGGCTGGCCCCCTATTACGCGGGACTAAAAATACAGCCGAATTGTAGATGTGTAATGCACCTCTGCCTACCCCAGCGGGAACATAGGCATGAAATGTATTTCATTCGGAGTTTAAAGTGAACAAAATTTCGGGGAACTATCCTTTTCACTCTATGGTGAAGCTATGCACAATGAGTTTTATCTGTGGTCATGTGTTCCAAACGGTAGCATCGTCAATGGTACCATGTTTGGATGGATTACCATTCGGTTGAGGTGCAACCATCGTTTCTGACAAATGATGGTTGCTAAAACCAAATGGTTAGATCGTGAATGGGGACCTTAAAGAACAATTAAAGACTGCGATCAGAGACACCTACCAGCTATTTTTGACATGTAACTAAACGTACAGCGAAGGTCAACGTGGGTAATCTGAGTGTTTACGAGTCGTGACCATTCAATTTTTACCGAAGTATCAAGGCTTACTAGTTTATATTGAATATGTCTCTCTTATCTTAATTCGATATGTCACAAGACTTGAAGAGCATTATGTAGAAAACATTCATTGAAATGTTAGTCATTTCTAGACACAATAATAGATGTCAGGCACTAAAGTTGTAATACGTTTTACTTACTATAACTGTGTGTACGAAAAGTTTAAGAATTATTATTATTAAGTAAAGGTCCGTTAGGTAAGGCATACAGTATTTTTTGCCACACTGGAAAATAGACTATTGGAGATGGTATTAAGGACAGTAATCATACACATAGCTTGGCTAGCGAAAAACTATTTTGTAGAAAACGAGTCCTATAATATTTTTTCTATATGTAAATAATAAAATACGAACCTCGTTTCCTCTCCATTCGAATTCATATTTATGTTAAATTCACTAAATAATATTCCGAAATTGACAGCGTCACGTTTTTCACCGAAACTATTAGAAGAATAGCCTTTAAATTGAATTTTTACTAGTTTCACACATATAGACACAGTGGTTAGTTAACTGCGGGTTGCATGATGACACACGTTCAGCTGGAAAGCGCCGCGACACCGCTATATGTCCATAGGTAGATGATATTGTGATACTGATAAGAGCGGAGTGTCCCCTCGATGGGCTTGATAATGAAATCGGCCAAGAACATGGGCGGCCCTTGGCGTGGTTCCGCACTATTTATTTATATTATTTTTGATCAGATAGCCCAGTTTTGTTACCACATCAAAATTAAGGCAAAAGGGAAGATGCCTACGACTAAAATAAATATTTTAAACGTAAGTTTTTGTTTTCTAATATGTAGTGATCATCAGTTGAAATAATAACAGTTACTGATGACGGTAAATAAAAGTGACGTCATAGGCTTTTATTTCATACAACTTTCTACGAGCCTTATCGTTTGGGAATAATAAGAAGAAACAAAGGAGAATGCCCAGTAGTCGTTTTTTTTTAAACCTAAATAAAAAGTGTATGGCTGGCTACCTAAGTAAATTGATAAATCATATAATATTTTTTTAACAATCTTTAATTCACTAGAACAAAATCGTATGTGGTATGAGATTTTTGGCATTATAATTACCATGGCGACCATGCATTACATAGAGTTATAATATAAACATTGATGTGTAAGGTATCTAGGTAGGTATTACATTTTCAAGGTTATTTATAAGTGTGTTGGAACTATTACTTCTATCTTATTTGAATGAAATCCATGTTCATCCATGTAACGACTAGCACTTTTTGGACAAAATAGATTTGACGGATTGATGGACATTTGCTTCAAAACTAACCTCTAATTTTAACGGCAAAACGAAGAATGAGAGAAAACCCCACAAAATAACAGAATATTTTTTATTTCCTATGAAAGTACGATATCAATCCAATTTAATATCGGATTTTCGCTGTCATACAAAATTATTTGTTACGAAACGGCGGCGGTCCATTGAAAAATGGACAATCTCCTTTGGCTTGACAGTCATGAACATTTGTTATGGTATACCCAAAAATATCTTCACGTGAAAGAGTCGGTGTTATATTATTGAGTTAACTTGGTGTCGCGTATGTCCGGCAAGATGAGTTAATCCAATCCATCCATTCACCGAGCCTTTTCCCAACTCAGTTGGGGTCGGCTTTCCAGTCTAACTGCGATTCGGCTGAATTTCGATATTTTCCGTGAAGCGACTGCCATCTGACCTTCACAACCCATGGGCGATACCGAAGTTCTGTAGTTAGACCGGTTGGATTTTTGATTTAGGGCTCCAACTACCCCTAACGACTGCCATAGATGTTAGTATGACAACCGGGACCGACGGCTTAACGTGCTCTCCGAGGCACGGAGGGGTCTCAATGTCTTAAGAAATGGTCACCCATCCTAAGACCAGCCTGAGTCGATGTTGCTTAACCTTTGCAATGTTTTAACATTGTTGGTTACTACTAGACCACGAGCCCCTCTTAATGTAATAGTATCCGTAATTAAAATGAGTACATAAGTATCATCATAACTGATCACAATGACTGCTTCGGTGGCGTGGTTGGTAGTGCATCCGCTTTCGACGCCGGGGTCACGGGTTAAATTCCTGGTCGGGACAAACTTTGTGTGGTGACACATACGTTTGTGCCGAAGTCTGTGTATTTCCTTTGTATAATATGTTTGTAATTACAAAAAAAAGTTTATATAAGTATTTATATCAGTTTATCTAGTACTCTGCTTAGTTTGAGACTAGATGGCGTTGTGTGAAAAAAAACTGAGTAGACAATTATACAAACATATAACAATCATCATTTTTCCACAACAGTCCACAGCTGGATATAAGCTTTCCAGAAGTATAAAGATCTCTTTTTCGCCAACAATTTTCAGTTAAACGTAACAGATAAGATAATTAAATCATGCGCTAAATGTTTATTATGAAATAATTTTCCGTGGTTGGTAGATATGGGCGAATGATATGCCTCTGACTACCCCTTCGGGGAAATTGTATATCTATTCAAATTATATGTACTTAAATAGAATTTTGTGAGTTTATAAACAGCTTTTTATTTTATTATAGTCATTCTGAAAATACCTGTACAGTTCGCGAGGGATAAGCGGATCTTTGCATTTGTGTGAGTGACCACGAAAAGTAGAGTAAAAACTCTTTTAGTAGCTGTGTGTACAACACATGTGTGTGTGATAGAGGTCACATATACGTTCACGTACACTGCACTTACACAAATGCAAAGCTCCGCTTAATTACGCCTCGCGATGTGGTTTGTGTGTGTGTGTGTGTGTGTGCGTGTGTGTGTGTGTGTGTGTGTTGTATATATGCGTGAATATATTTTCACGAACACTTGTGAACACTTTAAAGAACACTTGTGCCAAATTTCATGACAATCGGCTGAAAAATGCATTTTCCCCCCAATCGAAAAATTCCTTCGACTAAAGTTGCGCCTTGCAACAAAGAACACTTGTGCCAAAGTTCATGAAAATCGGCTGAAAAATGCGGCCTGTAGACCGGAACTGACACACATACCAACAACGCCAAATCGGCCAGTCCTCGAGTTAAAACTGAGACGCTTCGCTCGCTCGGTCAATTATTTTGTACTAGCAGACAACCATGGCACCTGCATTTAATAGTTTTTTTAAAACCATCCGTGGACCGTAAGAAACCTACGAAAAAAATATCTTAATTGGTCGAGCCGTTCTTGAGTTTTGCTTGTGGCAACATGACTTTCATTGAGCGAAGCGAGCCGAAGGCGAGCGGAGCTCTCAACGGGTGACTCAAATTATTTTTCAAACGATTCGTGTTAAATTGTTTCTCGGCGAATACTCGGCCGATTTCGGATTTTCTTGCACTCATCAATAGCTTACAGAATTACCCAGGTTATTACGATGCCAGAATTTTGAATTTAAACTCGCTTCGCTCAAATATATGCTGCAGCGTAACGGTACGTTTCGCGACTGCGGCGACCTAGTTATTATATATTTATTTATTTCGTTGGAATACAAATGATATGGTAACATTTCGCAATTTAAACATGAATGGTTAGACACACTTTGTAAGTAGTCTATTATACATTGTGACATAATTGTCACTTAAATATGCTAAAAGGTGGAAGGCCACTTGATATTTTAATGTCGTTACAATTCGAAGTCGATGTATGTATTAGGGTACTTTGGTGCTATATCAAAATCCTAATCCATAATCGATCTATTACTAATATTTTAGTAATTTATTTGGTTTTAAAGATACTAAAATCATGATAAAATATTAGTATACTGATTTTTATTTGCTACCTACAGAAGAATTTCAAGTAATAAATAAACCATAAGCACACTAAACGTTTTAAATCAGATTAGATACAAAAGTTGCCATGCAGTTTAAATGAAGAAATACCAGTCCTGCTTACGCCCAAATAATAGTCTTGTGAAAGAGCCTCAAAATGAAGTACTATCGTCAATTACGCACAATATTGTCTTGAACAACAAAATATTTTATCTTATTCAAATGCTATATTGGGATATTTATCTGTTATCTATGCTTACGTACGTCTTTTAAAGTGGCTTTTGTTTTTTATTATTTAAGGCAAAGTTCACAATCATGACCGCGTACTGTGCGGAACTACAGACCGACAGCGCGGTACAAGATGCCGAAAGAAAGAATCGTGTTGGATTCCCGATTCGGTTTCCACACAAGATCTACAAACCTGAATCCATTAGTTCACTTGATTCGCACTGTACCTACCATGCTGTCGTTTGCACTAGGTCTTTACAATATTGAAATATCAATGGCGGAGGCAGCATTTCAGCCAATTGAAACCCTGGCATAGTCCTCCCCCAACAGACAACACCACAACATTCGGTCTTCTCTCATTGTTACGAATTCGATCGCGCTTTTCCATTACTCCTTGGGCGACAGTGAGCTTCTGCGGTGAGGAGGCGCACTGTCAATAGCTACGTCTCAGTTCCGTAAGTCATCACTGGCAACACATATTGGTCAAAGAGCTTACTCGTGGCAATTCTGCCATTAGCAAAGTAAGGTCTAAATATTTTGTTTGGTCAGGTTAAAGAGCCGGTATACAATGCTAACAAACAAACAATCAAATCTTTAGTAGGTATAGATAACTTACTTGGCAGCCTTCCCGTTGCCACTGCTAGTAGACCTCTGCAGCCTATGCGCACTAGTCCTTGGCCTGGGCTCGTTCTCCTTGTTGCAATGCAACGTTGCCCGTTGGTCATCCATACGTTCAGACTGACAGCGACTCAGTTGATCAAAGAAAGACTCCACAGGATTATCTTCAGACTCAGTACGAGACATTTGAGGCTTAATGTCAACTGTTGATTCGCCTTCTTTCTTTTTGGCGTCTGGTGTTATCTGTAAGGATAGAAGTTTTGATTTGATCACTAACGGACATTTCTATACTAGATAGTTTTCCTTTTAGAGTTTTTAAAACGAAAATCTCTTAAAGCTGCTACACACAGTGCCTGCGGCAGTGCCGCCGGGTTTATGCCGAGCGGCACTGCCGCCAGCAATACAAGCCGCCGGCTTAGGCCGCGCATAGCCGCCAAGCATAATTCCGGTTGTGACAGTCATGTATGTATCAACTGACACCGACACCCCGCACAACCCGCCGGCACAGCCCGGCGGCCATGCCGGCGGCTTCGTTGTGCGGCAAGCCGCCGGGTCAGCGGCGGCATGGCCGGCGGCACTGTGTGTAGCAGCCTTTATACAATAGTATTGTCCGTCCTCCCGTGAACAACTTTCAACTCGAGAACGGTAAGAGCTAGAGACTCAGTGTAAACGCCAATCGACTCGGCATGGTCAAAGACCTCTAAAATGAACTTGACCTTTGACCTCTGATCTCAAGGTCAAGGACAAATCGAGAACGGTAATAGTTAGAGACTCAAGACCAACTGCAATCTACTCAGCAAGGTCAAAGACCTCTAAAATGAACTTGACCTTTGAGTTCTGATCTCAAGGTCAAGGTCAAAACGAGGTCAAATCGAAAACGGTAATAGTTAGTGACTCAAGACCAGCTGCAATCAACTCGGCATGGTCAAAGACCTCTAAAATTATGTTGAACTTAATGTCATGTGACATTTTTTAGATTTTATGAAAAAACTCTAAAATATATATGGCAAATTTTTGCCATATTTTTAACTTGTTTGTATATTATTAAATAATGATGAGATAATTATTGATAGATTATGGTATAGTTAAGGCAGAATATTATACCTAAAGCTAAAACGCTCATCTACGCAGGATCACAAACACTAGTGGAGCAACAAGGAAAAACCAGCCAAGTGCGCATCTAACTCGTGCACCGAGGGTTCCGTACAACCCTAATCGTTTTTATAGATTTCGAAATTTTTTTCTTTATCTGTACCAAATTTCAAGATTCTAAGTTCACGGGAAGTAACCTGTAGGTTTTAATTCTATTGCGTGTGTCGAAAATTTGCAGCATAAACAGCTTTACTTTTTTTTTATTGCGTTGGCTTAGAAGTATGAATTTTTTTACAGCTCCAAGGTGCATTAGACCTGAGTTTTTGATATGAATTTCAGCTTGACACCTCCACGCGTTACTAAGAAAAAGTGTCTTCACAGACAGACAGATGGAAGGACAACAAAGTGATTCTATAAGGGTTCCGTGATTCTATAAGGGTTCCGTTTATTCCTTTTAAGGTACGAAACCCTAAAAATGTTAATGTAGAATCACTTCTAATGACTTTGTGATCTAAATTAATAAATATTTGGATTCTTTAATTTTTTTTTTCTTTCTTTTTTAATATAATACGAACTTGTATAAGCGACAATTCCTCCATGCTCTGACGCCTGATACGCAACGCATTGAATGGTGTTCGCGGCGGTTCTTCGTTAGCGGGTGTCATCACTGCCGGTGTTTCAGTATCGGCGGGCATGCCCAGGACTTTGCGGAGATCACTGATGTTCATCTGAGCTGTGGCCATGCCAAGGACATCGTTGAGCTGAAATATAACACAGGTATACAGATAACCCATCACATACAAAAATATGGGGCCCGTTTTCACGAAGAATCACATTACGGCTATTTGCTTAACAAATGTTATTAAAAAGAAATTTTACGGAAAATTTGTAATAAATGTAGTGTTTTTAGAACGAAGTGCACGATTTAATAGGAATCATCATAAAACGAAATGCCGTATGCTGTGTGTATCGAGCAGCCGTTGCTAGAGATGCAAGTCGCTCTCTCTGTCTCTATTTTAAATGTTTTTTTTTTATTCCACGAGACCGCGGCCACTCGAAAAAACGTTAAGGGTTCCCCCGAATGCATAGCTTTTTAGCACAGAAAATACACGGTTTTCCGCAAGCCTACGCAAAAAAACAAGAAAGCGCGGAAAATGGCAAAGAATCCGAGTTTGGGTGTATTTCTATATACAATAAGCACTAGTGTTTAGTGGGGAATTTAGTCATTCGTATTTGATATACAACTTACCTCTTTAGAAATATTATAATGCTCGTTAGCATAGAAGAGAGCTTTTTCATGATTGCCGAGTGCAGCATGGGCGTTACCGAGCGACCAACATGCCCGACCTTCTCCAACACGATCGTGTAGCTTGCGCGCTGCACTCAAGTGCCGCACGTGATATTCCTCAGCCACGCGGTACTCACGCAGCAATGTATAAGTGTTACCGAGAGAATAACACGCTTGAGCCTCCACTGCTGCATCGCCCAGTTCTTCGGCTAAAGCTAGTGTGCATCTGCAACCAAATGAAAATGTTTCTTAAAGTTTCGGTTACCTACTCAAATTTTATTCATCAACAACTAATGCTCAAGGTTTTAAGACACTTATGGCGTACATTTAATGCAAAATTGGCAGGGCATCAAGTGGACGAGGGCGACAGCCGCGCTTTCGCGACTGATGCCCAACTTAAAGGGACCCAACGCTTCCTGCAGGAGACTGTTTCTGGGGATCGTGCGGAGTATGGCCGTGTACGGGGCTCCAATAAAAGGGTACCGCACTATCTCCCTAGAGGCTGCATGTTTCCAAGCCGCGACACCTCCATGGGACCTGGAAGCGAGAGCCCTTGCGACATTGTTCCAATGGCACAAGGAGACGCTGGAGCGGGACCACAGGCCTGCATCTCGAGAAATCGAGGCTCAGCGGTCCCAACTCCGCCAGGATCTCATGGAGACATGGAAGGTGCGACTTCAGCAACCAAAGTGGGGAACCACCACCATCGCGGCGGTGAGACCGATCATGGAGGAGTGGCTGCAGAGGCAGCACGGTGGCCTCACGTATCGTGCGACACAGAGACCGGGCACGGAAACTTAGGTGAGTATCTGTTTCGCATGCATCGTGAGGTCACACCCGCGTGTCAACACTGCGAGACTTCCGGCGTAGACACGTCATTCCACACGTTGGTGGAATGCTCAGCCTGGGCGAGTCAGCGCCGGGACCTCGTTGTGGGCCTGGGCGTAGATACGCTCTCGCTGGAGACCATGCTACGAGCCATGGTCTCTAGCGGGAGCCAGTGGAACGTGGCCGTTTCCTTCTGCGAGCAGGTAATGCTCGTGAAGGAGGCGGCCGGTAGGGTGAGGGAGCGTACCCTCCCGCTGAGTTCCGAAGTGTGCGGCGAGGGCGCCGCCTACATGACTACGCCCAGGACCATCGACCTCCATGATCGGGGCCTGAGGACGATGGATTAGCAACCCACGGTCCTTACAGAAGCAGGCTAGAAGGGACCCCACGTACGCTTTTACTCACCGACGCGGGATAAAACCCGACCCCAAAGATGCGGGGTAACACCCGACCACCACACAGGTGGCCAAGGTCCACCTGGCAATAAAAACTCAGTCACACACACAGTCTGTCTGACAAGTTATTGTAATGGAATGAATTTTGTCCAAATATACAAATGTACAGTTATTCCAAAGGAGGCCATGTTAGATTTAAATGATCAGAATATCTAATTAACATAATGAGCCAATATATTATTATGGTTGTGTGTGACACTCAAATTCTTATACGCTTTAGCAAAACTTAGAAAGTTTATATTTGAACTAGCTGTTGCCCGCAGCTCGGCCTGCGTGTTACTTTAGATCTACATAACTTTTTTATTTATGAAGCGATTGAAAACCAAACCGCAAATTCAAATCGGTTAAGCCGTTTCTGAGGTTAGCGTGTTCAAACATTCAGACAAACAGACAAAAGTTCTAAAAACCATTGTTTTGGGTTTTATTGCGTTCATAAAGCCCCCCTACAACAGTTTCTCTATTATATCTTCTATTTTATTCTCTATTATTTACAACTATATGTAAATTTAGTTATTTAGGTACTATGTATATAAACTACTTAAATAAAAAGAACACGCCAAAAGAATTATCGGAAAAAAAAATACTACAATATCATGTAGTACTTAGAATTTAATTTTATCTAATTTTTTAGAGAAATTGCAAAACAAAATACACTCGTAATAATGAGAGTTCGCACACAACAGTACCGTAAGGAGCCGACCACGCGTCTGAGCCGCGCTGTATGGCACCTCGTAGACCTAACAGGCGACGGCCAGCAGTCAACTCACGCATGCGCAGTGCGCACTCCAACGTCGTGGCCCGCCTTCAAAATAGTGTACTTTTTGACTACATCTATAATATCTCTTAAGATATTCGTTGAAATTAAATGAAGTAAAGGACTAATTTGTTCTAAATTAAATTCTTATGACGTATAGCGTATTTGGATAAGGATTAATATCGTAAGCATAAAAATAGCTTCGCAAACCATGATATGTTTTGAATCAATTTTGATTGCTATAAATTATGTTATAGTGCGTTAACCCTAAGAGGTAGATATATGCCATCGCGGACTTTTTTATAGAACTTTTTAAGGCAAATAAATTCGTAGTACACAATTTTAACGTTACTTTAACCATTTAAGCAGCGTACGCCACGGAAGCTCCCAAAAGAAATAATTTTCCCCCGTTTTTGAAACATATATCATTGCTGCTCCGCTCCTACTCGTCGTAGCGTAATGTTATATAGCCTATAGCCATCCTTAATAAATGTATTACATAACTTAAAAAGATTTTTCTAATCGGACCAGTACTTTCTGAGATTAGCGCGTTCAAACAAACAAACAAACAAACAAACTCTTCTGCTTTATAATATTAGTATAGATTTATACATTTCAAACCATTGGGTTATTAATATTCGTAATTATAATAATCCTTACACAAAACAGTTATTGAATAGTGTATTAACTGTCGCGGTCGGCACATTTCTGTAGTAGCCAGCCACCCAGCCGTCCAGGCGACAAAGCGTTCCATAAACAAATGTATAACCTCGGAGAAATTTCTTTATACAATACAATACAATACAAATACTCTTTATTGTACACAAAAAAGAAAACATACAATTAGGAGAATTAACTTAAAGATAGTACAAAAGGCGGCCTTATCGCTAAAAGCGATCTCTTCCAGACAACCTTTGGATGGATAGCGAGTTAAAGAAATTAAAAGGGTAGTGTACAATACGTGAACGAGAAAAGAAAAATAAAGCTTAGTAAATAATAAAATAAAGATAAGAAAGAGTAGGATAACAATATAAATGAACTAATAAACTTACCCAGGTAGTAATAATATCATAGGAAAAGAAAGAATACTTACATAAATACTTAAAATACACAAAATACATAAACATTCTAAATATTGGTTAGAGAAAGAACTATCTTTCTCTAACCAATAAATAAAAAAATATGTTAACTGATTACTAAATCAGTTAACATATTTTTGAAAGAAGAGACTGCGCACGTCTGATGTGAAGTGGCAAAGCATTCCACAAACGAACCGCCCTGACCGTGAAAGATTTTTCTGCGTAAGTAGACGAGTGTGCTGGCATTTCCAGCATCAAATTTGCCGATGACCTCAAAGATCTTGAATGTGTGTCATGAAGGAACCTAAACCGTTCTTTAAGATATTGGGGAGTGCGAGGATTGAAGAGTATACTATATAGCAGTGAAAGAATGTGTGTATTTCGGCGGAGGCAAATTGGGAGCCACTTGAGCGTTTTCCGAAATTCAGACAGATCATACTTGCGTAGGCCAACTATAAATCTAATACAGACATTTTGAAGGCGCTCAAGCTTATCAAGGTGCTCCTCTGTGAGGTCAAGATAGCTGACGTCGGCATAGTCGAGAAGTGGGAGCAATAGAGACTGTGCCAGCGTAACTTTAGTAGCTGTTGGAAGGAGATATCGCAGCCTGCGCAGTGAGCCATTTGATGCAAAGATTTTGCGTCCAACCTCCTGCACTTGACGATCCCAAGACATCGTACTATCCAGGTAAATACCCAAGTTCTTTACACTGTTGCTTACTTTGATTGTAGTTCCGTTGAAGATAACTTGGGGCAACTGTGACAAGTCGATACGTGACATCGTCTTAGGGCCACCTATTAGAATCACCTGGGTCTTTGCGGGGTTCACTTGAAGCCCATGTCGAATGCTCCAATCACATATTATCTCCAGATCCAGGTTGATCGTAGTAAATGCTTCGTGTAAATTCTCCAGTGGCGCTTGTGTGTAAATTTGGAATCATCTGCATAAAGGTGGTAGGATGAAACTAATTGTACAGAGATAGAATTTATAAAAATTGTGAAGAGAAGTGGAGATAGAACGCCACCCTGCGGCACACCGACAGTAACATCAGTCCAGGAAGAAAGTGTCTTCAATGCGTACACGTTGCCGACGGCCATACAGGTAACTACAAAACCAATCAATCACCGTTGGAGATATGTTAATAGAGCGAAGACTTCCAAGAAGAATTTGAAAGTCAACAGTATTAAAAGCGTTGCTAAAATCAAGAAGTGACAGTAATGTGACTTTCCTTTTATCCATACCAAATCTTATGTCCTCAGTGACATTAACTAAGGCGGTAGCGGTACTGTGGCCGGGACGGAAGCCAGATTGGAAGGAATTAAATAGTGAGTTTTTGGAGAGGAAGGAAGTAAGTAAGCTGGGTGTGGACTAGGCGCTCAAGTAGGTTAGAGAGAAAAGACAGTACAGAAATAGGGCGAAAGTGGGAGTACGTGGTAGGATTTCGGTTTTTAGGAAGTGGGATAACTTGTGCTTCCTTCCAAACTGCAGGAAAGAAGCCGGAGGAGATAGAGAAGTTTAAGATGTGAGTAATGATAGGAAGAATTTGGGTAAGAATAGGAATGATCATGTTCCGGCTGACACAGTCACCACCAACCGCGTTAGATGTAATGGACATAACGCTCTGCTTAACACCACAATCAGTGAATTGATCAAAAACAAACGGTGGGTAATCAGGAGTCCGAAGTAATGAAATATCATTCAGTGTATTTGCCTTTGTGGTCCCTGTAAAATTGGACGAAGAGGAGAAATGCAAGTTGAGTGCTTCAAGGTTGACGGTTTTAGTAGATATTACTTCTTTCGTCTTTCCAACTCCTATAGTTTTTAAAAATTTCCAAATTTAGCTGGATCGCCGTTTTCGATCGAGGCCTGAATATGCTGGCGTTGTGGGTTTCTACACACCTTATTGCAGTGATTCCGTAAAGCCACATACTTGTCCAAGTTCTCAGCAGTCGGTCGAAACTTGTACTTACACTTAGCTGCTGCTTTCTTTGCCATGATACTCCTTATGCTATCAGTGATCCAGGGTGCGGGTAAATGTTTAATTTTAATTGGGCGTTATATGCGTATCATAAAGTTCGATTAATTTTGATGTGAAAACTTCGACTTTTGAATCGATAGTGTGCGAAGTAAATAACGGTCCCCAATTAATACTGTTGGCATCCTCCCGAAGACTATCAAGATCCATGCTACTAAAGTTACGCTGCCACAGAATTTTCGGCCTAGCCTTAGGAGGACGGAGTTTATAGGATAGGAATATGAGGTCGTGGTGGGAAAAGGCATCAGCATTGCATTGTCCATGCTTAGCAACATGATGCAATGATGACACAAGGATCAGATCTAGGAGAGAGGGATTGAGGCCGGGAACGTGATGGGTGGTGTTTAAAGGGAGTATGGAGAGGTTACAGGATTGCGTAGTGCGTTGAAAAGACACGGTACGATTGTCGTTCTTGATTTGACAGGTGTTGAAATCACCCATTATGATTGCGTGGTTGTAACAGGGAGTCAACTTTTCAAGAATACGCTCAAAAGAAGAGAAGAAATTGATACTAGACGAGGCGCAGTAATAAACAGCGAGTAGAACTTTAGTATGACAAAGTTCCACTTCTAGGCAGAGATGCTCTCCAGCATTCGGGGGACGTGGCTGCGCTGACACATCAATTATTTGATAAGGAATGTTAGTGCGTAAGTAGATTGCAACGCCACCACCTTTCCCGACGCCACGATCGTTTCTAATCAAGTTGAAACCCGGCAGAGAAACAGAGGAGGATGAGTGAAACGACCTTAGCCAGGACTCGGATACAAGGATTGCATGTATATTCCTACTGTCAAATGTAGTCAGCATATCAGGAAAATGTGCCGAAATACTCTGGGCATTTATATGGACTACATTAAAATTTTTAGGTACATCGGCAAATTGTGTGTTCAATGCATCGCGTAGAGACGTAGACGCATCGCTGAGTGACGAAATGCTAGCAAAACTGCTGTCCACGCTAGCGGCCGTGTGGAAGCTGTCACTGTCATCATCGGTAACAGTCATAGAAGAAGCTAATAAAATAAAAGACAATTAATAAATAAATATTACTAAATGGGAGCAGATTAGCACTCACCAGCAAGCTTAAACCACTATCCACCCGCCAGTTGAGTGTTAGATTCCGTCAATATATCACTACAGACCTAACTAAAGTAATAATTAAAAATCAATTAAAATGAGCACTGTACTATTCACACCATCCGTAGTCAAAAAAGCTTAAAATGGACCGGATGAACCGGACCAGAGGTGTCTGCTGTACAAGACGCAGATTAGACCCTGCGTCGAATACTGCTCTCACCTCTGGGACGGCTCCGCGAAGTATCTCCTGGACGCTCTCGACGCTATGCAGCGACGGGCTATCCGTATTATTGGTTGTCCGGAGGTAACGGGAAGCCTTGAGCCGCTAGCTCAGCGCCGAACAATAGCTTCCTTGGCCGCATTCTACCGTATTTACCACGGCGAGTGTTCTGAAGAGCTCTTCAATCTGATCCCACCCTCTTCCTTCCGATCCCGAACGACTCGTGCCGGGCAGAGATGCCACCCCCACACAGTGGATAGCATGTTCGCGAGAACCGAACGTTTTAAACGTTCGTTTCTCTGCCGAACGATAGTGGCCTGGAACGCCCTGCCTGTGCACGTGTTTCCTCCCACATATAATCCTGGGTTCTTTAAGCGGAGCGTGAAGAGGCACATCAGTAGGTCGTCAAGTTGAGGGCCACTCTCAATAGTAATGTGTGCTGTGAGAGTGGCCCACAATCGCTAGATGTCGTCACGACTTACCACCAGGCGGGCGGCGTCAATTTGGCGAACCAAATATAAAAAAAAAAAAAAAAAAAAAAAAAAAAAAAAAAAAAATCGAACGGAAACAGAGTTGTCTGCCTTAGGAACGTCTGCGTACAACTAAACGTAAATCTATGACACTATTATAGACATTATTGGCAGTATGGTCCATTGACCTTCGCCTGTCCCAATGGACAAACATTAAAAATAACAATGGAACGTCACTAACGTCACGTCAATGTCAAATGTCAATCTCACCCATAATCTCTATAGAAAAGAAAGTTAAGTGAACGATACTAATAAATTAGAGTGAGCAGAGTGAATTAAATATAAAAACTAAGTGATAACAAGCATTATTAGACAATATACACATCACAAGTGTCACTTCAATACTAATAAGATAAATAGAGGGTATGATTAGTGTGAACAGCGTAATCCCATTTAGAACCGATATACGGTTACTGCAATGACATGAATCAGAGGAGTATACACAAAATTTACTTTTTTAATGATGCTGCAGCACGTCTGGCCCTCTTAAGAGTCCTGACTCGGAAGTTCAGTGGACACTTTAGGCTGATCATCACTGTACTCGTCGATGTTTTTGAGCTCATGCAGACTTGTTATTCAATGTCGCTTGTCCTTGGAGTCCAAAACATAAACATATCCCTCGCGCGACCAACACCTGGTAACTCCAAACCTGAGACGCGCCACTAAGAATGCTTCATGCCGAGCCCTTGTGAGAAACTCGGAGACCGTCACGCCAGAGCCCTTCAATGACGTCTTAGCTAACCATACCTTGTCTCTCACAGAGTTGGGTCACTCTCTTGGGTTGTGGCTGCAGATATAGATGGCGTGTTGGTAGCCTGCTGCAGCTTGGCTTCAAACCTGGCAAGACCTTCATGGAGCAGGGACGACAGGCTTGACATGGACTCTTGCATGTGATCCATTGCTAGTAAACTTTGGTATGTAGCTCAACAAACACTCATACTGGTAGGGGGAACAACTAGTTATATTGTGTGTACATTAAATCACTAGAAATAGACTTGTTTATATTTTTAATTAAATTTTATAGTGGAGCAAAATAAAATTGTCGTTTACTTGTCGACTACCCACAACTTTTTTTTTCAGTTTATTTTATTTCGGATTTAACTTCTACCTGACCTGAAAGTTTTATAGGTTATTGCTATCGAGTTTTGAAATAGATAAGTCTCATCTATACACGCCCAGCTATTTTTCAGTATTTTTATTTTCGCTGCAGCTATTATTATATTTCAGCTGTTACAAAGCCAGAGACGCCCGGCAACGGACTTTAGAGCGGCCGCGGCCTTGGCGTAATAAAAAAAAAAGCTGTTACAAAGGCTTTTATCAACAAGCGCGGAAAGTATTTTCGCCAGTGGAGGGCTGACATGTCACATGTCCTATGGGAGCCCGGACTGCAGAGTGGCTGGATGTGCATATATATAGATATATTAACCTACTAGTTCCAAAGTGTATTATGCAGAGAGCTGAAACGTTCATATATACATACATGACATATTATGATCACGCCTATATTCAAGTGGGGTAGACAGAGGGTTTTTTAACATGTAATAGGTACATGTACAATAATCGCAATTGACAAAGACATAGGAATCGCATTGGTAATGATATATATATCACTACATTATTTAAAGAAAAAAAGGTGCAAAGGCTTCTTCCTGTCAACGTTTGAGGGCCTCAGCCCTCCTCAGCTGTACATGGTGCACCTGGTACGGAAACGGTAAAAGACAAAACACTCCTATTATGTGGATGATAAAATTGTGTGTGTGTGTGTGTGTGTAGTGTTTTTGTGAGTGTATGTGTTACGGCTAATACCCGAAGTGCGGCTGCACCTAGTTTTAGCCGCCAGAAGTGCGGCTGCACCTAGTTTTAGCCACCAGAAGTGCGGCTGCACCTAGTTTTAGACGCCAGAAGTGCGGCTGCACCTAGTTTTAGCCGGTTAGGTTAGGTTACACCTAGTTCTAACCGGCTAAAACTAGGTGCAGCCGCACTTCGGGTATTAGCCGTAACATATGTATTATTAAAACTTATGGTCCAAGTTCGAACAGTGGACCTCGCAAACCTTAAAAAACATTATTTAGGCTTTCTCCTTCCATTAATAAAAAAAAACTCATTGTTGTAAGTATATCAAGGAGCACTTGC
Organism: Nudaria mundana; assembly: GCA_963556515.1. NCBI lineage: Eukaryota > Metazoa > Arthropoda > Insecta > Lepidoptera > Erebidae > Nudaria > Nudaria mundana. The sequence goes on along the minus strand of OY748286.1, from coordinate 34,242,204 downwards.
CCCATTTTTTGTTGAAATCGGATAAAAAATGTAACCGCTAGCCCGGAACACACATACAGACATCTGGAAGCAAAATGTCGGTCAACAAACTACCAGTCCGTTGTCTGTTTGTTAACGATAAACTCAAAATCTAATGAACGGATTTTCATTTGGTTCTTACTTGAAGATACGAGACATTACACTTATAGAATGAAAGTGGGGGATATAAAAAGATTGGTAAAACCCAAAAATGTTATTTTATCCGTCTGTCTGCATGTCTGTATGTTTAGTCCGAGACGCCCAGGACTGTAATTGGCTGTGCCATAGCAGCTGGCACGTAAGATTTTGTTGTCTTTCATCAACTTTTCATCGCAAGGCAACGCGATTTAATTTTTTTCAAAGTTACAATATAGCTGCTACTTTTTATTAAATTAATTCGGCCATTTTGGACATAACCCATTATAAATGTGCCCGGTGACGGCAATAGGCTTGCCCCCTATTACGTGGGACTAAAACTACTGGCAAATTGTGGGTGTGTAATGCACCTCTGCCTACCCCTTCGGGGATATAGGCGTGATATGTGTGTGTGTGAGTGTGTATATATATATATGTACGTATGTATTGTATATGCTCATGTTCAAAGATACTAAGCAGATTTTTTTTATTTGGGATTGGATGGCAGAAAATAGATATTGTCAGTAGTTTTATATGATTATTAAACATCGATTGAAATTTCAACAGTTAGTAAATAATAACAGTTAAAACATAACCCTTGCTGGCGCAGTAGGATAAAAAGCGAGCTCTTGATTTAAGTCAAGCCTCGAAAAAGTAAACAAAGATATAAAAACGCGAGCTTAATTACTAAGTCCTGCGATATTTAAGGTGAAATTTAAACAAATAGACATTTATTACAAACAATAGTTTTGTTCACAACTACCTAATATATTAATTCAAGTGTTAATCAGTATATTTATGATAGAATATTATATTTATACGTACTTGTAATGCTCTGCAGCATTTTCAAATTGCCCAAGGAATATATGAGAATTGCCCAAGTTACTATTGGCACGGCGCTCGGCGGCTTTGTCGCCGAATTCTTGGGCAATCTGCAGCCTCTCCGTGTGGTAATGTATGGCGCGAGAGAAGTCACCCAGCAAATAGCATGTATTGCCCAAATTACCACAGGCGCGGCCCATAGCCTGGCGGTCACCCAGACTGCGCATCAGCTGGAGATTCTCCCTGTATAACACAATATGTTCACAATTCAAGTTAACTCAAATTAAAAGCAATCATTTGTATATATTGGTTAGCAAGCTGACAAAGCATTGCATTTCTGGCGTTGATTTTAAATGCCCACTATTTTCATTTTACACGGAAATCTTAACTATGAGTCGGTTGTGATAATGTACTAATAGATGAGTCATATCGTAATATTTGTATACTCACTCATAATATGCAACAGCTTGAGTCAAACATTCGCGTACTTCTTGCGGAAAGTGGCCTGGGTCACTTTGGCCGACGCGGCCCAGTTGTTTGCCCTGCGCGTGGTAAACATTGCCCAGGTTGTATAGAGCACGGCCCTCGCTCAGCTTATCGCCGAGTGCGCGCGACAACTCTAAGTGCCGCTTACAACACCGAATCGCTTCGGTAAATTTTCCCATCACCTTCAAGGTATTCCCAAGGTTGCCAGAAGCTTTTGCTTCTCCTAATTTGTCGTTCATGGTACTGTAAATTATTAAATTTATAAGATACTAGCTGATTACCGCGGCTCTACCCGCGTGATATAGTTTTTTTATTCCCAACTGCCACGGGCAGACATTACCGCTGCTGTGCTATACACTAAGGGATAATGTAGCACACATAAGTTAAAAAAATTACAAAACCTGTTCAGTAGTGTCAAGTTACGGGAACTAGCTACCAACAGATAGTCAAAAAATATTACCTAGCTATAGTCAAATCATGTTTATGGTATTGCATGGCCATATTGTAGTCCGCCAGATAGAAATAGGCGTTGCCAAGTTGGCTGTATATGGCACTCAGGGTCCGAAGGTCATTTGTGCCGGCTTGAATTGCAGCTTGGAAGAACGCAACACCAGCGCGGCAGTCCCCAGCTTTGCAGAGACGTTCCCCTTCCAATGCCAGCTCAAGGCACATGTTGCCATCATCGCAGCTCTGCACACAAAAGGAAAATTCTAAGAAAAATATTATTTGCTCGGAGTGCAGAGTTTCTATTTAGTGGTATGTCTATTCTGCCAGTTGGAATTTTAGTGTCAATTACTGAGTGGTTATGGATTTTCGATAGTGCCTGGTTAAGACAATAGGCTTGCCCCTATTACGTGGAAAATACAAAAATACTGGCAAAGTGGGTGTATTTCCTTTGCCTAACCCTTCCAAGATATATCCGTGATAGTGTGGAAAGTTAATTATAATGTTTAGATATTGTGATTGATACCAATCCTTATTATATAGTAGTATTCTATTCACAGGCCATTAATAAGATGATGTTAAATTAAAGCCAGAATGAATGCATGTGAGATTGGTTCAATACGTAGAGTCCTATATCTCTATGTAATATGTACCTTTCTATTTTCTCAACTATATCTGTACTATTAACCTGCCTGGAACAGAGTGGAGGGGTGTTTTTGCACATCAGTACTCTTACTAGCTATTAGTAAGTCTACTGCAGCTTGAAGGCCAGCGTACTTTTTATGACGATCTGTACCCAGTAACTATTGCAGCATAGTAAATATTATAACTACAGTCAGATCATGAAATGTTTGAAACAAAAGTTGCTAACTAAGATTTGAGTGTAAATTATGGATTAGAGTAGTGGTGGATTTAGATGTAATTTTAGTAGGTATAATGAGTATGCGAATGCAATCTCTCAGAGACACTCCAAGCACATCGAGCACAGCACAGCGACATCCAGTTTTTGGCCCCGTAGGTCCTGACCGGCAGGACGCATTGCTCGTAGACTTTTGTTTTGAGGTTCTGCGAGATGGGTGATGTGAAGACTCGACGTAGTTTACCGAATGCTGCCCAGCCCAGCCGTATTCTCATTTTACTCTCAAAACTTCGAGCAAGTGAGACATAGTTTTCAACAATGTCGAGAGTGATACCGTCTATCGCAACCGATCCCGGAGCAACGTGCTCATCACACATGACCTTGGTTTTATCCAAGTTCATCCGAAGACCTATGCGCCGAGAGGAATCCGCTAGACCATCCAACATCCGCTGCAAATCTTCTAGCGATTCTGCCATTAGGACGATATCGTCAGCGAATCGTAGGTACTTACCATTGACATTAATCCTCGGTCTGACCAGTCCAGCGTTTTGAACATATCCTCTAGTGCGTTTGAGAACAGTTTCGGAGAAATTACGTCTCCCTGTCTTACGCCTCGTTGCAGAGAGATATGTTCTGCCTGCATCAGGACTGTCACAGTTCCGACGTGTTTTATTTAGTTTTTTTAAACTATTATGTTATTGTTACAAAGAATCTCGAGAAAATGTCCAGTTGAGAACAAACAATATTATAATAACTGTACATTTTATAATGTGGGTTATTTTGAGAGACATTGTTCCATATGTACATATAATTCACTAGAATAATATAATATGGAAATGGATAACGCAACGTGTGAATAACGCAATTTCACATGGAGTTACAAAGTTATCCCCTTACTCATAACTTAAATATTGTTTAAGTCTATGACTGTCTCTCTTACTAGTCTAATGTAGGAAAGAGATAGCTACAGACTTAAACAATTGATTAATCACGGTCATAATTTTCGGGAACGATCGGGTTTCTTCTGTCAGAAGATGTAGTGAGTAAGATAGAAAAAGGGATGCTTAGATGGTTCGGGCACGTAGAAAGGATGGTTGAAAGAAGATTGACGAAACAGATACATAAGGCGGGCGTGAATGGACAGGCATGTAAGGGTTGACCTAGGCGAACGTACTTCGACCAAATCGGAGATGTTTTGACCAAAGGCCAGGTCAAGAGTACACAGAACCGGAGAGCGTGCATGAAGATAGTTATGAAAGTGGAAGAAGCGAAAGAAGTATGCCAGGATCGTAGCAAGTGTAATTCCATAGTCTCTGCCTACCCCCATGGGAAATAGCTTAGTGTCACCAGAGACGCCCGCAGCAATGGGCAAAAAAAACCCCATGGAAAAGAGGCGACCATAGTATGTATGTATGTATAATTTTTATCCGACTAGAATATGTAGGATATTATTTGTACTAGCTCTAATTAAAATGTCATAAGAATTTAATTTTTTCGGATAATTAAGCGGAGCGAAGCGGAGCTCAATCTTAGGCGACAAGCGTAAATCGTTTGTGCGTCTACTCCTCCGAAACGGCTCGACCGATTTTGACCAAATTTGGCACGCTGGTCGAAATCATACCCGGGAGTGCATATTTCTGAAATCATGAAAATAGAGCTGACCACGGAGGAATAATCACCGAAAAACCAAATGATTAAATGGTTGCCATGGAAACACGTGCGTCAACAATGAAAATAGATTTTTTTTTCATTCGATTACGGCGAAGCTCTTCGATTTTTTTTAAAAACATTTGCTCCGCTCAACATTTGCAATTAGCAGCATGCATTGTGTCAATTGTCAATGTCAACCATAGATATAAGGGAGCGAAGCGAGCGGCATCCAAAGTCTCTGATGTCAACATTTAATACATTTCACTGTACTATCTAACAAAATTAAATTATTAAAATTGAAGTAGAATAGTAGAAATAATATCCCACGATTTTAGTCGGATAACAATAACGTTATGAATTTTTGACGTTAGCTCTTAGACTATGATTTGATAAGCCCTTCCTAAACACTAGCAACAATTTACTTTGCAAAGCTGCTGGTTTTGATTTAGACGTATACTTAAGTAAATTAGACACATATCAGGCCTATATACCTGAAGGGGTAGGCAGAGGTGCATTACACACCCACAATTTGTCAGTATTTTTAGTCCCACGTAATAGGGGGCAAGCCTATTGCCGTCGCCGAGCACATTTATAATGGGTTATGTCCAAAATGGCCGAATGAATTAATAAAAAGTCGCAGCAATATTGTAATTTTGAAAAAATATTGAAACCAAACCAAAAAGTTGCCTTGCGATGAAATGTTGATGAAAAGCAACAAAATCTTAGGTGCCAGCCGCTATCGCAGGGCCAAATAAAGTCCTGGGCGTCTCGGACTATAAGTTAATTAGGACATGATACCTAAAATAATGTTCTGTAAAACATACTACATTGTAAGTAGGTACTTAGCCCAAGGTTCCCAAAAAATTGCCACAACCCACGTTAACATAAGCATTCAATTTTTTTTTCTGATTTCCTGTACTTCCTGGGATTAGCGCGTTTAAGCAACTAAAATCTCAATGTTTTTAATACCTACTTATTAGTTTTAAGCATAAGCTTTAAAACCGTTGTGAACATAAAGCCATTTGTCCTACCGCTACCTATGAGTTTGACTGTCCTACATAGGCAAACTATGGCAAACTACAATGACGATCGATGTTGTTTTGAAATAATAATTTCTGATCAACTTTATAGCACAAAATATTCATTAAAAACTAATTACTTAACCGCTCATGGTTATAAACCCAAAACAATACAACTTCCATAGTTTTTACGGCCGTGTATGCGCTTTCGTTCGTTGGTAAGAACATCCATCCTTATCCGGTATGATTATAATCTGTGATGAATATGAATGACTGTATTGAGTGAGAGAGATAGAATGAGACGCGTATTGATTCTTTTGTGCTGTCCTCTTAACTCGAAACAACCCCAAGCCCAAGCAACCTCAAGCAACAGTAGCGTAGGGTGAAATTACAATTTTAGGCATATGTTAGTACTTATGTTATCGAATATAGATTCGATAACACTCAAACAAGCTCGTTCAAACAAACACTCTTCATCAGCTTTATAATATCGCTAATCTCAGGAAGTACTGGTGCGACTTTAAAAAAAGTAAATTACACTAATATTATACTAAAAAAAATATTCATAGGTTTAAAAATGAAACATAAGTTCTGCCGTCGATTCACTCATAAATTAATCGTTCTGTCGGCGAAAACTTCCTAGTGACATGGTTCTGTCGTCGATTCACTTATTAATGAAACGTTTTGTCGGCGATAAGTTCGTAGTTTAAAGGTTCTGTCGGTGAACAGCTCAGAACCGAAACAAAAAAATCCGACTCCAACTGCGTTGGGAAAAGGCTCGGTGGATGAATAAATATCGTTAAAAGAAGTCATCAATACTTCCAGACACCTTGTCTGGCTAACATATAGAAAAATGGAGCGTACTCTTGGGATCATAGTACATACTAATTCTACTCAATCGTACAAATTTCGTTCATCAGAATATAAGTGATGTCTGGGGAGCCTTCTTCTTCTTTTTTGGAAGTCTCAGGCCCAAGGCCGCGACCGCCCAAACGTCCATTGCCGGGCGTCTCCCTATCACGCTACGATCGGGTGTTGTGAGTTCACCGGCCACCCCGCTTTCCGGATCAGGGTCAGTTTGTCAGGGGAGCCTGAGATCCATTATTTGAACAAACTCTAAGTAGTTTCTTGCATTGCAGTTACGATTTTTGTATCGTAATACCCAGCGTGTCAAGAGAAATTAATTTTCCCGTGGCATTACTAGGCCACAGAAGTGTCACAGGAAATTCTTTTTTACCCATGGTACTACCAGATATAGTCCATTGAAATGATACATTTGGGTGTGCAAAAGTCAGAAGACACTATTTTATTTTTTAGATATCAAGGGGGGAGTAGTGTAAAGCTAAATCCTAGTTTATGGGGTCCTAACCCTTATGGGATTTCCGCCATCTTGAAAAAGGGTTGCAAATCGTTATCGCGCTCTATCGGTCAAACTATTCATCGCACCAAAGATTTGCGACATTTTTGTCGCAAATTAAATTCTCTACAACTTGGTTCTATAAATTTTTGTCGTAGAATTAAACATAATAAGGTTATTAACAAAAACAGATGAAAATTTGAGAACTAATTTCCTTTAAGGGTTTATAATTTTTTTCTGATTATTTTACAGTAAAATTCACCAGAGCATTTTTGTAGAGGTTTCGAGGAATAATTTCTAAAATTAACATTTCATTAATATTTAGCGCTCCAAAATTAACAGTATACGTAACTCTCCTTCTTGTAGAGACGTTCTTAAGGGTTCTTTAAGCGGAGTGTGAAGAGGCACATCAGTAGGTCGTTAAGTTGAGGGCCACAATCTATAGTATTGTGTGCTGTGAGAGTGACCCACAATCGCTAGACGTCGTCACGACTTACCACCAGGCGGCGGCGTCAATTTGGCGAATCCAATATAAAAAAAGACGAGTTGCAACCCATTTCAAGATGGCGGAAAACCCATAAGGGTTGCGAACCCACAAACTTTGATTTAGCTTTACAATACCGTTGATAACTAAAAAATAAAATAGCGTCCTCTGACTTTTGCACACTTAGCCCCAAAAAATGTAACATTGCAATGGACTAAATAGTGTCATGGGAAAACAAAATGTCCTGTGACACTACTAGTAGTGACAAGCAGTTGTGTCAACGGTAATAAACGTAACTACGCAACTTCTCAGTTTTACTGCATTTATCATAATTTCATGCTTTTTCTGCTACAGTCAATATTCACTACCGTACATAAGTGTAGGGACAAACAATACTCTATGCATAGCCAACCTAGCCCTCTGTGAAACCTTCTGACTGTTCATAAAGCTATGCAATGGATTGCTTGCACGAAAAGTGAGAGCTCACTCACTCGCTCTTGGAGGGATTGACCAGGCCGAGGTGGTGGCATCTTGATATAGGATGCATCACAGATGTCTCTCTACGTGTCCCTCTGACGAGCAAAGGGTAAGGTGAAGAGCGGTGGTTGCGATATTCGGACTTACAGTACCTGGAGATAAATATTGCACATCGACCTTTGGAAAGTGACAATCGGCTAATTTCGGCTTCGTAGAGCGTTATCTATGTCGCACGAAAAACCAACAGTCCGGTATCTATGAGGAGCTGTTAAAACAAGTATGTTTTCTTCTTTTAATAATTCTTTTTATTCTTTGTATTTTTCTATAAGTGTTGGCTTTAGGTTCGGGTAAAATAAAAAAACATGTTCACATTATTTTGAAAAATTACAGCTATTTAGCTATTTTGGAAATAAAAATAATAATATTTCTAATTCTCAATTACTTCCATTTCACTATCTGTGCTCTCAAAGAGGTCAATATCACTGTCACTATCAGCCGTATTTATCACTAGTATATCATTGTAATTGTCTAAACCGTGTTGAATGCTTCTATATTCATTCTCACATTTGATCGCATGATCGCAAACCTTTTTCCACTCTTCAGCCCCGATCATGTTTACTTTTTCAGTCTCATGCCGATCATGTTTTTACTGTAGTTAAATTATGAATTTAACTACAGTAAAAACATGATCGGCGTGAGACACATAGGTATGACCCACATTTCTAGAGGCTACATTGAGACCATATTTTCAATTAGATTAAAATCGGGATGATATGGTGGCAATCGCAACCACAGTGTGCCCATGTTCGGCAAGTACTTTGTCCATGGAAAACTCTGTATACCTCTCCTTGTGCTGACATATAATAGCGTAAACCTGGGTTTTTGTTAATTTTGGATCAACTGGAATTTCGTGTCTAGTCAAGTCGTTCAGTGTCGATCAACTGGTTAAACCCAGTTGATAATTTCCTGTTTAATGGTGTTTGAGTTGGGGGGTCTTTCAACATATGTATTGTGATATGGTGCGTTGTCGATAACTAGAACAGAATCACTGGGTATATTTGGGATTAATTGATTAACCAGCCATTTCTCGTAGTTATCGTTATTAATTTAATTGTGATAGTCACCTGTAGTGTCCGTGGATTTATCCATTAAAAAGGCACCGGGTACAAAGCCTTTTTCATTTCCCGCATGAACTATTATCAAACGTTGACCTTTTGAAATTGGCTTTTTTACTCCCAAGATTTTCCTTTAGTGTGGGATGTATGTATGTAAGACCATGTACCTTGACGATATTTATTCCTGTTTCGCGAAATTTGCGTATTTTATCGAGGTATCCCATTCGTTTGAGACTTACATCGTGCTTTTCCATTAGAACTTTTCGATTATCTTCCATTTTAATGAACCGAAATCCCACCTCATGAAGTATTTTTCTCAACGTCTTTTCAGACCCATTGTAATTAATAGCTTCAGATAATTTAGCTTTTAATGATTTTATTGTTGGCAGTTCATTAAATCATAAGTGAAATTCATACACCATTCTTCGAACAACATCATAATCAAAATCGTCCATACCCTAACGAAATTGCTTTTTTGGTCTCCCTTTTTTTGAAGTGCTGAACTTAATTTCAGTAGAATGTGTTTCAGTACCTACTGACTTCGTTTAATATATTTTTCAAAGTTCTTGAACTTCCAGTGGCATTTGCAACTCGCTCTTGAACCTTCTTAAAATAACAACTTACATTTTCATCTTCATTTTTTTTAAATCTGTCAGCTTCGATTATCTTCCATTTTAATGAACCGAAATCCCACCTCATGAAGTATTTTTCTCAACGTCTTTTCAGACCCATTGTAATTAATAGCTTCAGATAATTTAGCTTTTAATGATTTTATTGTTGGCAGTTCATTAAATCATAAGTGAAATTCATACACCATTCTTCGAACAACATCATAATCAAAATCGTCCATACCCTAACGAAATTGCTTTTTTGGTCTCCCTTTTTTTGAAGTGCTGAACTTAATTTCAGTAGAATGTGTTTCAGTACCTACTGACTTCGTTTAATATATTTTTCAAAGTTCTTGAACTTCCAGTGGCATTTGCAACTCGCTCTTGAACCTTCTTAAAATAACAACTTACATTTTCATCTTCATTTTTTTTAAATCTGTCAGCTTCGATTATCTTCCATTTTAATGAACCGAAATCCCACCTCATGAAGTATTTTTCTCAACGTCTTTTCAGACCCATTGTAATTAATAGCTTCAGATAATTTAGCTTTTAATGATTTTATTGTTGGCAGTTCATTAAATCATAAGTGAAATTCATACACCATTCTTCGAACAACATCATAATCAAAATCGTCCATACCCTAACGAAATTGCTTTTTTGGTCTCCCTTTTTTTGAAGTGCTGAACTTAATTTCAGTAGAATGTGTTTCAGTACCTACTGACTTCGTTTAATATATTTTTCAAAGTTCTTGAACTTCCAGTGGCATTTGCAACTCGCTCTTGAACCTTCTTAAAATAACAACTTACATTTTCATCTTCATTTTTTTTAAATCTGTCAGCTTCGGTTACTAAATATTTATAAACATTGTAGATAATATCGCGTGACTGACCTCGTAAAGGTTTCCCTCTTTTTCCTAAAGATGCCATAGTACAACTTTAAATTATTTAAATTTGGGGGTGTTAACAACTATAAATATAATTTTGAACTGACCACCACCGCACTCTTTTGCACTTGAACAACGACTGACGAAACGTCACATAGGTAGTGTGCGTCAGAGATAATGCTCTACGAAGCCGAAATTAGCCGATTGTCTCTTTCCAAAGGTCGATGTGCAATATTTATCGCCGGCTACTGTATAATATTTGCACAAACCAAAATGATCCTACATAAGTTAGGAGACCACCAAGCTAATAAATTTTACTGGCAGTTGTAGAAAATGCAGAACTTTCTGCAACCAGCAGTTGGCATCAGAAATCGACAGATGTAAATATTTTACAACTTACTTCTTGAATATTACTTTTCTGGTGGTCCATGCCTCTGATCGATGGTTCTCCGAACTTGAGAACATACTTTCGGGCTGAGAGAATTAGCATTGCTATTCAACGTGGCAATGCTGCCAGCATTCTGGAAACGTATTCAGTCAGTGATGAACTTATGACATCACGAACTTTGTAAATATTGTATTGTGTAATTTAACTGATAAAAAGTTCTTAATGCCTAGTTTATTAATGTGTATCGACACTGTTACATCCAAAGTAGGTGGTAACTTGTCGATGTAATTGTGTCGTGTCATTATAGTGTTATGATACAGAATGTATATGTAAGTGTTTGTGAAAATGTAAATGTGTTATTTTTATTGTCATTTTTGAGTTTCGTAGTGGCAGCCGAATGGGTTTGAATGTCTGAATGTGTGCGTGTCCCGCACAAAAAATGACAAAATTTTATGTATCGGGGAATTAAACAATGATAAATCCCTAACATGTTGATCTATGTTTGGTACCTATATAATTAAGTACCTTTGTTATTATTTTATTTTTGTTGTTTCTTAATGAACCTATTACTAAAGCAAATAAAATAAAAAATTATAAAATGTAAAGGATAACAGGATGTTGGGTGTGCTTCAAGCTGTAATTCTCATATTTGAAATTTCAATGAAAACAAATTTTGACAACGCTTAAAAATAGTCATAGTAGGATTACAGCTTGAAGCACACGATGTTGGCCACGTGCATCATTTACCTGAGGCCATGTGTGCCTAGTTAGATCTATATAATATATATCTAGTTGCATCTCATCAAGGTAATTAACCACTTATGGTTACCATCAGGTAAATGTTGTGGTTGTTTACTACCAAAATACTATTTGATAATCTTAATTTGCTTTTTTTTCTCAGAGGGCCAGGCAGGTTGTGCATAGTGCTTGTCCCTACACTTATGTACTTTAGTGAAAGTTGGGTGTGGCAGAATAAGTATGAAAGTTAAATAACTGAGGTGAAAATAAGAAGTGGCTGAGGTAACACTGTGGATAAATATTATATAGTGAAGAACAGCATGATACGAAAATGTTGAGGTGTGTCAAAAGTGTGAATAAGATAGATGCTTTGGGCATGTAGAAAGGATGGATACAATAAATGGAGAAAAGAAGAAATATATGGGTGCTGCAGTCTGACTACAAATCTGCTTTGTACTTTTATCAATGTACCCTAGTGTCCTTCAAGCACATACATCTAACTTTTTAAGTTCTTATAACTTACTAACATTTTATTGTGAGTAAGTGACAAATTAATTATTAATTTTTTTATTGACAATGTAAAGGACAATATTTAAGCAGGACAAATCACTTAGCTATTTACAATGCTACAATTTTCTTAAAGTAAAAGTTTAGTATTTCAATCAATCTTATGATCATTCTGGGTGTAGAGAATCAATAAGGCTGCAAAGTCGCTAATACAATATGGTTCCCAACAAGCTACCTATAAACGAACGATAGTAAAAGGTCACCATTTCCGTATAAGATCCCCCCCACCAAATGACTCACTACATAATTACCAATGATACAAATTCAGTACTTAAATTAATTGTCTCCAAGATAATGTAGAGGAATGCGATCGATTTTATATTGAAATGATGAATGAGACACCTAACATCGAAAGTACCTAATTCAAATCTCACCTGTGCATCTGCGGAGAGATTCTCGGCGCTGGTACTCGCAGACATCGCACTAATTAGTGTAAGAAAATTTTTAATCAAAATAGCATTGACTTATGTAACTAAAAGTTTTATTTCATAGTTTACAATTTAAAGCTTATGCCTTATTATTTTATTTTTATTGGGCGTGTTCGTTACAAGTAGATATGACACAGACACACACACACTGACACACACTGTCAGAGGAGTAGACTGTAGAGTAGTGTAGACCAAAGACAAAGAGAATACAATATTACTAGTGATGTTCAAAGTTGCTATAAAGCAAAAACTTGCTAAATGCTATTTGCTATTATTTTTAGCATGTTATTTTTCGTGCTATTTTTAGCATGCTATTTTTAACAGGCTGCGTACGGCAACACGATGTGTGCATTTCAGTCAAGCGCGGCGACTGGTGTGTTAATTCGCAACTCTGACTCGGACTGACAGCATGCTATATAGGTACATAACTAGGTATGCAATGCACGCTGCTGTTGCAAAAAACTGAGCGAAGTGTTAAATTTTCAACCGACAACGATATTTTTTTTTTTTAAAAACTTTTTTTTAACTGCCAAACGTATGAAAATTAATTTTTCGGTGATTATTCCTTGATGGTATGTCCGATTTTCATTTTTTTTTGTTCTAAACCACTCTCACGCCACATGTTATTACTGTGGTAGGTAAGTGGAAGGAGATCGGTTCAGGCGTTTATGAGGAGTATCCGGACAAACGAAATACATGATTCGCCTAAGATTGAGCTTAGCTCGCTTCGCTATAAGTGGTCATATTTACGAAGATTGAAAACAAAACGGATACAGAGATTTTGCAAGCGCTCGAGTTTATCCAACAGCTCCTCAGTAGCATTGGGGTGCAAAGGGGCCCTTCTTACATCTATCGGGCCCCAGCGACCTCACCTGCCAGTGGCGCACCTGCTGATTAACGGACGAGGTTCGTATATTACGGTACCCATGTGGTGGCTTTGGCCCCTACGTGGATACCAGGTGGTACAACAGTGTTGGTCCGGGGGGGTACCACCGTGCAGCTGTGCTAAAGCCCCCCAAGTAACCCAGCCCAGGCTGGGTTGCGTTAGGGGTTCAGCAGCTGCACTGCCGGGCCCGGGGCGGTGTATGGTGCGGCAGGCAGGGGTCCAGTGGGGGCGAAGCGGAGTCTAGTGTGGGTGGTGTGGGTCGATTCGCCGGCCAGGGAGACCCTTAGCAACGGCGTTGCCGCGGCCGCCCGCAACATAGTCATGGGGCCCGCCTGGGACCAACCACCCCAGGAGGCTGCCCCACATGTTGCGCATAATCCTGTTGTGGGGTCGCCGCTCCGGGTGGTAACCGGTGTGGGGTAGCGGCGACCTTGCATCAGGGGGGTTTGGGAGCCCTTCCGTCCGGCGGGTCGGCTCCGACCTAACCACACGGTTCTAGACGAAGCTAGCCTCTGCACTTTGTCACTTACTGCCGCACCAAATATCGCCCTGTCTTCACGCTTCCCCATATTTCACAATGACAGTGCAACAAGAGAATAGACGGTACACAGCGGCCCCTAGAAACCCCACAAAGTTGACTTCGTTTGAGGTGGAGTTCGCGAATATCCGCGGACTCCATGCAAACCTCGATACCGTCCACCATCACCTGGAGTCGGCACGGCCTTCTGTGATGTTCCTAACGGAGACACAGATACGCCGCCCTGACGACACGTCGTACCTCTGTTACCCGGGCTATATCATTGAGGAACAATTCCGCGATAAAGCCGGGGTGTGCGTGTTCGTTAGGGCGGATGTTTGCTGCCGCCGGTTGCGCTGTCTGGAGAACCCCTCCTACTCCGTCCTTTGGCTGCACGTGGATCATGGCTCCATGAGCCAGATCTACGTGTGCGTCTACCACTCCCACACAGGGGACACTGGGACAACAAGGCTTTTCGAATACCTCAGCGAGATGGCTGACGATGCGCAGGTGCGGTTCCCGAACGCTGACCTGGTTTTCCTGGGGGACTTTAACGGTCATCACGTTGAGTGGCTGGGGTCCCTTAGGACCGATCATGCGGGACGAACCGCCCATGCATTCGCTCTCTCCCACGGGCTGACCCAGATGGTACGGGGGATCACCCGGATACCTGACAGGTCAGACCACACGCCCGCCTTGCTGGATCTACTGCTGACGAGTCGCCCAGCCGAGTACAGTGTGTCGGTACGCGCCCCACTGGGCACATCCGACCACTGTGTGGTGCACGCCAGCTTCCAAGTGCCACCGCCTGCTCGTGCTGAACAAATGACTCGACGACTATGGCACTACTCGTCGGCAGACTGGGACGGTCTCCGCGATTACTTTGCGTCCGTCCCGTGGAGCCAGCGCTGCTTTGTAGGGAAGGCGCCTTCGGATAGCGCTGCTGCCATTGCTGGCGAGATCAGTCTAGGGATAGAATATTATATCCGTTTCACTGATGTCGCCAGCATCCGCAAAGCTCGCCCCTGGTTCGGGCGTGAATGTGCCGAGGCTGTCCAGAAAAAACAGTCGGCATATCGCGCCTGGGTCAGGGCTCGGGCGGCACGTGACCCGAACGTGAACCGCCTCAAAGCAGCGTACAATCGGGCCACTAGGTTCAGCAAGAGGGCCTTCAAGAGAGCGGATGCCCAGCGCGTCGCGCGGCTTGGTCAGGAGCTCATATCCCATCCCACGGGCAGCCGTGGATACTGGCAACTGGCCAAAGCCGTACAGTCAAATTTTTGTCAACCCTCGCTGCCACCACTGCGTTTTCCTGATGGATCACTGGCTCACAAAGCCCAAGAGAAGGCGGACATGCTCGCAGACCTCTTTGCGGCTAATTCCCGGGTCGATGACCGTGGCCTGCAGCCCCGCCAGTGGCCCTGACGGCATTCCGGCGGTGGTGCTACGAAAATGTGCTGCTGAGTTGTCTCCAGTATTAACGCGTCTGTACCGCCTGTCATACTCTACAGGCCTCGTGCCGGAGGCCTGGAAGGAGGCGAACGTACAACCGATCCCCAAGAAAGGGGATCGATCCGATCCAGGCAACTATCCACCCATAGCTGTCACCTCAGTCATTTTCTTATTAATAAGCAGCTCATGCGATACCTGGAGGATCACTTGCTAATCAATGATCGGCAATATGGCTTCAGGCCAAAACGATCAACGGGTGACCTCCTGGCATTCGTCACGCATGTATGGGGTGAGGCTATGGAAAAGTTCGGCGAGTCCTTGGCTATTAGCCTGGACATCGCCAAAGCTTTCGATAGGGTCTGGCATGCTTCGCTCCTTTCCAAGCTTCCGGCATATGGTCTACCTCCTCAACTGTGCAGCTGGATTGCCAGTTTTTTAAACGAGCGCCGAGTGCGGGTCCTCTGCGATGGCCAGGCTTCTCGCTTTTTGCAAGTGAATGCCGGGGTACCGCAGGGGTCCGTACTGTCACCAACTCTCTTTCTTCTGCATATCAATGATATGCTTTCCCTCGGGAACATTCATTGCTATGCAGATGACAGTACATTGCACGGGAGTTACTCGGTTCGTCCGACGGCGGGGCGATCTGTGATAGAGGAGGAGAGACGACATCTCGTGGGTGATCTCGACCGAAACCTCGACAGTATCTCCCAATGGGGTGCCGAGAACTTGGTCGAGTTCAATGCCCACAAAACACAGGCGTGTGCATTTACAGCGAAAAAATCCCCTTTCCTTCCCCTACCCACTCTTCAGAATGCAATATTACCAATGAAGGACAATCTAGACATCCTTGGCATAGACGTTCGTCGAGAGCTCAATAACACAAAATACATTGAGAGATGTATTGGGCTAGCTTCGCGGAACTAGGAATACTGAACAAGGTAAAGCGATTCTTTACACCGCACCAGAGGTGTCTGCTGTACAAAACGCAGATTAGACCCTGCGTTGAATACTGCTCTCACCTCTGGGACGGCTCCGCGAAGTATTTGCTGGACGCACTCGACGCTATGCAGCGACGCGCTGTTCGCATTATAGACTGTCCGGAGGTAACGGGAAGCCTTGAGCCGCTAGCCCAGCGCCGAACAATTGCTTCCTTGGCCGCGTTCTACCGTATTTACCACGGTGAGTGTTCTGAAGAGCTCTTCAACCTGATCCCACCCTCTCCCTTCCGATCCCGAACAACGCGTGCCGGGCAGAGATGTCACCCTCATACCGTGGAAACCGTCTTCGCGAGAACCGAGCGTTTTAAACGATCGTTTCTCTGTCGAACGATGGTGGCTTGGAACGCCCTGCCTGCGCACGTGTTTCCTCCAACATATAACCCTGGGCTCTTTAAGCGAAGCGTGAAGAGGCACATTACAGGGTCGTCAAGTTGAGGGCCACTCTCTATAGTATTCCTGTGTACTGTGAGAGTCGCCCTCAATTGCCAGACGTCGCCTCAGCTTACCATCAGGCGAGTGGCGTCAATTTGTCGACATAAATATAAAAAAAAAAAAAAAAATCCAAATAGCAGGCATCCGCGTAGTCCAAGGTAGGCTGAATTAGCGTCTGAGCAAGTGAGACTTTGATATTCAGAGGTAAAAAGTTCTGCAGGCATTTAAGCGTGTGAAAAGTGAAATGCACCTTCTTACTTACCTCGCCAACATGAGTCTTCCAGGATAGATTGCAGTCCATAACTACACCCAAATTCTTTGCGGTATCAGTGTACACGACAGGGGAACCGTCCAGTAAAATGGGAGGAAGAGAAGATGCATCTAGTCCACCCCTCATCTGCCTACTGCCAATAATCATGGCCTGAGACTTAGTGGGGTTTATTAGGAGACCAAAAGATTTTGCCCATTTATTTATAGCACTCAGGTCATGATTAACAGCAGCAATAGCACTTCTGTATTCGTTCAACGCAAAGTGCCGATACAACTGCAGGTCGTCCGCGTATAGATGGAAGTTAGAGGATATTACTCGAACGACAGAGTTAATGAAAACGGAGAAAAGCAAGGGAGAAAGAACGCCGCCTTGAGGTACACCCGCAGTGAGATCGTGCCAATCCGATATAGCTTGCTATATGCTTGGTGCAGCGCAGACGAAAGACTATCCGTGACGCACTTTTTAGTCTGTGAACATAGAACCTATGCAATTATATGCAGTAACGTACACGACGCGCAAAAAGTCCAGCGCACACAAAATCCGTGTTTCGGACAGACCGTGCCGCGCAGCGCCGCACAAAAAGTGTGCGAAAATAATTGAACGTTGGCTTCAACGCGCGCTAACGCAGACGGCGCACACTTTAGTCGGCAATCTGCATTCGTTAGGGGGGGCGTAGCGTACGCGATCTATTGCCCAAATTTCTCTATTTCTTCTTCTTTTTCTGTACTTCAAGTAAAAAATAATACTTCGCGATCTCTGCACGATTTCCATAGCGTCTACGTCCCTACAGTTCTGCCGACAGAATGATCGAAGATGTGCGTGGTGTGCGTTGAGTCTGTGAAAAATCCGCGACTGACTTTTTGCGCGCCATGCAGACATTTTGTCGATCACACAAAAAGTGTGCCGTCTGCGCTGCACCTAATCAGTACCTAAAGAACTGTATTCATTATATTCCCTAATAATATGTAAAGGTCGATTTACATCAGACGAGCGAACGCTCATTCTATCCCCACTCTATTAAATTCTTCTAATGTAAACAAACTTAGAGCGTTCTTTCGTTGTTCTATTGCGTTCTTGGAATATTCTAAGAATGCTCGCTTCGCTTGATGTAAACGGCGTTAGAGCTTGCGAACAGTTGCTTAGAACGTTCTTGCGTGTTCGGACGTGCTCGCTTCCCGGAGCGGTCTCTTCAAAGCGTTCTAGTGTTCTTGCGAATCCAATTCATACAACACATACTATAATTAGATTTAGTTATGGATTGGTCTCAAGAAAAATGTCTTTTAATGATAGAAGCCTACCAAAATTTCAGATGTTTGTGGGATCCGACTTTTAAATACTATAAAAATACAACTCTGAAACAAGATGCTTGGCAGGAAATTGCAAATCTACTAGAACAACTGTGCATTCTAGAGGGATTTACATCGAGCGAATGCTCATTCTATCCCCACTCTTTCTAGGTTCTCGGTTCTCATTCTTGCTCGTTGATATTTTGATGTAAATACTGAAAAGGAGCATTCGTTTACACTAAAGAATGCTCTAGTTCTAGCTCTAGCTCTTTGTTCGTTTGGTTTAAATCCATCTTAATAATAATAAAGGCATATTATCTCTGGTTGTTCTCGTCTTGCGAATGGTGAGTATTTGCACAGACACAACCAAGTAGCCAGGATTATCCACCAGCAGCTTGCTCTAATGTATAACCTTGTCAACGTGGAGGTACCTTATTACAAGTATGTGCCCGACCCAGTTCTTGAAAACAGTCGTGTCACATTGTATTGGGATCGATCTATGATCACTGATAGGACTGTTATAGCTAACAGACCTGATATAGTGATAATGGATCGATTAAAGCGCCTTGCAGTAATTGTCGATATCATACATACCGCTTTAACGAGATTCTCGATATCATACATGACGAGAATCTCGTGAAAACAGAAAAATATAAACAAATTAAATATTTGGACCTTCCCCACGAGATTATCGATATGTGAGATGTGGATTCGGCGATTATTGTTCCAATAGTCGTATCTGCACATGGCCTAATAGTTAAGAGTCTCGACCTCCACCTACAGAGGCTCGCGTTAGGCTGCTGGGTCAAGGGCTTAATGCAGAAGGCGGTTCTGTTGAACACGAGAACGAATATGATGATATATACTCGTATATCCATCAGTAACCTTAGAAGTGCCATCAGTGCTGTGACCTAGCCGAAAACCAGATCGAAGAGGACAGAGAAGATTGTGTTGCGTTAGATGACTGTACTGTTTAGCTAGATGCTCAAGAACTTTAGATAAGAAAGAAAGGATGGAAATAGGGCGAAATGGAGTCTTAACATACGGGACTGAGCACAGAGATTGAATTAAATATGTCAGTGAGGATGGGGATGATGGCGGGAAGTATATGAGTAAACATTTTCGAACATAAACCATCGTTCCCAACTGCTGAAGATGCAAGAGAGCAATGGCAAAACGTCACTCCTGAGGATCACCTTCAGGAGCGACGTTTTGACATTGCTCTTGCCGACAGCAGCTAGTTTAAGCGATGGGAACACTGGCACGGCTCGCCATGTCTGCTTTGATCGTCATCCATGCCATGGCATCGGTAATCCACGGAGTAGGTGAGTGCTTTATTTTTTTTCGGGCGCTACGACACAGTTCGTTGCGTGCCGCATGCCGGTCGTAGAGCGGTAACGCCGTTAACGGTAGTAGATATTCAGGAGGGCAACTTTTTGGTCAACGCTATCACTCGCAAAGACATGCGTCCAATCAATGCCTCCCGTATCACCCTGCAAGGCCTCTAGGTCCATACCCCTGTAATACCGGTCACTGAAAATACGGGCTACGGGCCTGTAACAGCAGCTGCTATTACCATAGTAATGGAGGGAAATGAACGACAAGATAAATCTACTTAATAAGTTTAATTAAGTTGAAGTACAACACATTAAAAGTACTGCGGCAACGCCACGTCGCGTGTCGTGTCGCTCCCGTCCCGGCTACTTGTCGCCGCCCCCGGTCGCGCGTCGTGTCGCCCCCGTGCCGGCTACTTGTCGCCGAAACACGCGCTCCGCTTGTGCTTGAAGTAGGTGCGCCGCCCCTTCAGCTTCAGCTCGTTCTTCATCTGTGACAGCGAGCACGGCTGTCCCTCGCCCGCTCTCCCCGGCTCTCCCCGGCCGTCCCTCGCCGCCCCGGGCCAGCGACACGAACCGCTGCCCCACCTCGCGCGCCTGCGCACACAGACACATACTCACTTCGACTGACGCAGATATCTACGTCGAGACATCGAAAAACGAGACAACAACAGGTGGATTTTGGTGATTGAATAGAATTTAGTAGACGTAGGTACTTACTCCGTTACTAAAAATGTTCTGTCTCTCTAGCCTGTGCGTCTCACCCGTCGAACCTGTCTGAGTTCCTCCTAGCCTCGTAGATGATATTGCTATCTTGTACTATAAGTGAGACTCACGTTGAGCGCGTCGCTTTCTACGCTGCCGTCGCTGAGGAAGCTGTACAGCAGCTCGTCGGCGCGCCACTGGTCCCGCTCCGCCGCCACGGGGGCGGTCGAGGTGGGCGAGCCGGCGGGCGCGGTGAGCATCTTGCGCACGTTGTCCAGCGTGGTGCGCAGGCCGGCCAGCTCGTCCTGCAGGCGCTCCCTGTCGCCGCGCATCTCCAGCACCAGCGCCAGCTGCGCCGCCTGCTCCTCGTCCTTGGCGCGCAGGGAGTCCCGCGCCGCCTCGCGCTCCGCCTGCAGCGAGCTCTCGGCGCGGTAGCGGGCCTGCGCCTCGCCCTTCAGGTCGGCCATGAGGCGCGCCAGCGTGCCCGAGCGCTCCTCCAGCTCGCGCTCGCGCTCCGCCAGCGCCGCCGCCAGCTCCGCCAGGCGCGCGCCCTCCGCCGCCCTGCGTCACACCGAGCTGAGTGTCTCCCCGCGAGTGCGCACCACCCGCCCCGGGCGCGGAATACCTGTGCTCCTCGTGCCGGCGCAGCTCGACCCGCAGCGCATCCGCCTGCCGCACCAGCTCCAGCGTCCCCGCCTGCGCCACGGCCAGATGCGCGTACAGTTCGCGTCGCGCCTCGCCCGCCTCCGCCTCGAGCGCGCCCACCCACTGCGGACAGAACGCGCGGCTCGCGTCATGTGCCGGTGTGAGCCCTCCCCCTCCCCCGGCACTCACCTGGGCGGCGTACCCCTCTCGCTGGACGGCGGCTCGCAGCTCCCGGGCCAGCGCCTCCCCTCGCTCCTCGGCCGCGCGCCTCGCCTCGTCTGTGGCCCGCGCCGCCTCCGCCCTGCCACAGTACACAGTACACTATACGACGACCCCACGGGTGGGTGGCGGCGTGCGGGCGTGCACACGCGCGGGCCGGTAGCGTCTTACCCCAGGGCGAGCGCCCGCGCGTCGGCCCGCGCCCGGGCCAGGCCGCCGCGCACGCGCTCACCGAGCTGCTCCTGCTCGTCGCACACGCCGGCGAGTGGCAGTAGGTAGGACTGATATCACTTATTGACTCCAGCGCGGTCCCCACCCACCCATTCCAAAAATAAAGTCTAGTAAAAATGTTAAGTTAACAATAAGTAGTAGGTAACAATAAGGGAGAGAGGGTAGGGAGAGGGGAGGGAGGTGTGACAGCCACTGACTTGTTGAGCGTGTCCGGGCGCAGCCGCAGCTCCTCCTGGTGCTGGTCGGACACGGCCTCGTGCTGCATCTGCACCTCCACCATGTTCTGCTGCAGACGCTGGTGGTTAACCTCCAGCTGGTGCAGCTTCTCCTTCAGGTCCCAGTACGCCGTGTCCTGGTCCACCTGCACACCACATACTCACCTGTACCCTGTAGGCCTACCTCCTACCGCCTACCTAACTACTAATCGAATAGGTACCTATGGTCACGATCATAACTCTCGTGGGCAGGCGACGCATGGCTTGTATATTATAGAATCTATTGACACCACTACAAGTAGGTACCAACCTATACCTTCCTAATTATAAATACTTGTAGGTAAACTGCATAGGTTATTTGCATGTGTGTGAGTGCACGTACGTGAATGAACGTATAATGTGACTTGTTTTACACACACATATGTTGTACACACAGCTCTTTTACTCTACTTTTCGTGATCACTCACACTAATGCAAAGCTCAGCTTAGACCACGCGAACGCGAACGGTACCTACCTACCTATTAGAAATTTTAAAAGAAACAGAGT
Organism: Nudaria mundana; assembly: GCA_963556515.1. Classification (NCBI taxonomy): domain Eukaryota; kingdom Metazoa; phylum Arthropoda; class Insecta; order Lepidoptera; family Erebidae; genus Nudaria; species Nudaria mundana. The sequence continues at coordinate 34,219,988 of OY748286.1, read as the reverse complement.
GCTCTTGTACAAGTAGACGAGGCTCACTTCGTGCACCTTCATGCTAGATTGGAGATTTGTACTAGCTTCAAGCAGATTACATTGCCTTGCCAGGTGAAATCCTCATAGTACCTTAATGTAGGTATAAATATTTCCGGTTACTCGCAGATAAGGCATGAGTTGTTGGGTGGCCAATGGTATTAATGATATTAGTTATAAAATATCCTAGTACTTATACATATTATGGCCAAAAATTATTGCATTTCTGGTTTTTTAAAACGAATTTCGCAACGACTCAAATGAATCGCTATTTCCCTTGGTCACGCCATCATGCGTGAACGGCTGGACCGATTTCGCTTATTCTTTTTTTGTCGTGTTCATAATTATCAGGAGAAGAATCTTATGGAAGAAAAAAGAAGTTATGTTATATAAAATACGATATACTTTAACTACTATATCTATGAATCTATGCTTTTCAATCCAAATTACATTGAAAAAGGTAGCTATATATTATTATGAATAATACAATAATGTTGGGCGATAATGTTGGTGTAGGGTTCGGCTTACCTTTAATTTAATAATCTTAGCAGTTTCTCGTGATACTTTTTTCCTAAGTTTCTCCACATCAGTGTTAATTCTCTTTCTGCCGGCCACTTTACCAATATCGGATATATCCATTTTTACACAACGTATGTATGTAACTTATTTAAATACAAAAAAGGTAGGTACCTAGGTACTTATAATATATTTTAAATCTCTACTTTTATAAACTGTTATACTTTGATAAACTTTTTGTTCATTAGTTCATTACCTTACCTTAGCACCTAACTACCACTACCAACCATAATAATCCCGCCATCCCGCCCTCTTTTTTTTTTAATGCACCCTTGTCAAAATGTATCCAGCCTATTTTCTAATATTACTTATTGAGAAAAATATGATACCTCCTATGTGTTTAGTGAAGAAGCTATAAGTAACGAAGTTATAAAATATCTCAATGCTGTGCGCTGTTTTCTATCGATCTCCTACTGATAATATATAAAAATTAAAAAAGGTTAGTAAGGTAAATTAAGCTAAAAGGTAAATTAAGTACCCAAGTATTAAATGAAATGGGCATGTTGGTGTGAAAGAAAGAAAGAATTAATGCTATTGTAAAACAGCGCTGGTTTTCAGAGAGAACCCATTTGTCAACACGGCGCCATCGCCACTACCCGAACGAAAATAAACTGAAATAAATAATAATAAGTAAATATAGATACATATGTACCAGGGATAAATGAAATAAAAAGTTATATATGTATGGCCGCAGTCAACTTACTACATCCATGGAGTGCAGTGCAGTGCAGTGATCTGTGTAGTGTAAACAGTGGCAACATTGACCCACGCGACAACGGAAGGCATTGAAAGCAAAGCACGTGGCGCCACGTCAACATGACAGCCCGACGTGTAATCTAATTCATATTTAGATAAATTGTGCGCAAATTTTTTATTGCTGCACCGCTCCTAATGATGACGATATCTGGATGGTACCTAACCTACATAGATATTATCTACGTGATGTTGTTAAGTGGGTAGGTAGGTACTTATTGATTTAGGCTATGATCTTAGAATATCATTGGATATCTGGTGATAGGTATCTGTTGCGAATGCTAAGTGAGTAACCTTGTTTGATAGAAGACAGAAGTATACCTACGTTACCCTTGTCACCGCGCCAGGATCCACTTTCCGAGACGCTGTCGAGCTCGCCACTGCGGGCACCGCATTAAATAATTACACAACACGCACAACAGACTTTAGACAATAACAACAACTGGTTAATCAATGATATAGTGGTTAATATGATTATTTACGATGTAAGTTGGCAACATTTGTTACATCATCCTGATGTAGGTATATATGTAAGACATAACCTTAGTGTCAGAAATGCATTTCAAAAAATATAATCGAATGTTCGATTATAAACAGCTTCCCGCTATTTATTGACAATTGTGTTGTCAAGGGTTACGGTTGTTTATGCGATCAACATTTTTTGGCCTAATATGCCTGTAGGAAAAATTGGCCTTAGGGAGGAAATATAGCCTTCTCCTAATAGCCGTGCCCAGGTAGAGTTGTAGTGGACTGTATTATGATGTATATAGGGGCAGATCCAGTGAAACAACAGCGTACAACTTTCACACGTCTATATTGAACCACGTACACGAGAGAAGAGAGAACGGATACATATTTCTGCAGTGTTGCCACCACACACGTTCTTATGTACTAACACCGATATGGCTAAAGGTCAATTTGACCATACCGTTGGTAAATTACATGTTGGTTTCCCAACATACTGCCCAACTGAGAAGAATGCTATTCGAGTTATACAAAAAACAAATGTCTTGATCAAAGCCGAACAAAATTCTTAAAATAAAGCAATCGTTATACATAGAGAAATAGTGGGCATAGAATATACATATGAAAACAAATTGTTTTACATAATGTGAAATTTACAATAGAAAACAAAATAAGCCTAGTACCTTGAACATTAGCTTACTATAGTTATGTTAGGTATATTCTAGAGTAACGTGAAACGTATATGAACCAAACAATTTTTGATGTTGCTTAGATAAATTGAATGTTGTAAGTAGCAAACCAAACTTAAACTTAAAACAATACATAATGTGGATGCATGTAACTTACTTGGTGGTACCGTTTAACTTTAAAAGACCTACGGTACCACCAGGGGTATGGCCAGGGGTACCGTGGGTCTGAAACGGTAAATTAAACTTGACTATCAGGGTCTACAGGCAAGACACATATTTTTACAATTGAACGCTTATGGACGGAGCCATTAGCAGTTTTTACCTCAACTACTCTAAACTTGTTATCGGAGCCAGGGTACACCCGAACGACTCTGGCCATGGGCCAGTATAGGTGCAGTATTATCGTCCTTCAATATTACCAGCGAGCCCACCTTTACATTAGGTTGTGGATCTCTCCACTTTAGACGTGACTGTAACATATTCAAATAATTTTTACTCCAAACCTTCCAAAATGAATTTTTTATATTAGTACATAATTTCCAAAATTTTAAATTGCTTGTATGTGTATCAGGAAAATTAGGTTCTGGGTAACTATTCAAAGCAGTGCCTATAATAAAATGACCTGGTTTCAGACAAGAAAAATCATTTGCATCTGAGGACAAGGGCATCAATGGTCGGCTATTTAAAACAGACTCTATTTGACATATTACAGTATTTAGCTCTTCATAGGTTAACAAGGCTTTCTGAACTACCCTTTTCAAATGGAATTTCATACTTTTCACTCCAGCTTCTGCTAATCCAGCAAATGTAGGTGAATAACATGGCAAAAAGTGAAAATTAATATTATTCTGAGATGTAAAAGTATGAATCTCCTGTTGGTGTTCCTTAGAACTTTGCAATTTATACAAATCATGTAATTGACTGCGTGCACACTTAAAGGTTAAGCGTTATCACAATAAATGTCAGTGGGCAAGCCTCTGCGTGCTATAAATCTTTTTAGACAAGCTAAGAATGTGTCTGTTTTCAAGTCAGACGTTAATTCTAAATGTATTGCCTTGGTGACAAAACACACAAAAACACAAACATATGCCTTCGTTTCCAAGGCCTTTCTAATTCTACTTTGCCTTATCAAAATTGGACCAGCAAAATCCATAGCAATTTTTTCATAAGGACGACATACATTTATTCTATCGTGGGGAAGAGAGCCCATTAGCTGTTTGTTCGCAGTGCCTTTCAACAAACCTTAAAACATGTTATACATTTATGCACTACCTTTTTAACCTCTCTCATGCCATGTACAATCCAAAAATTTTGATTTATCGTTGACAGAAGTAACCTAGGGCCTGCATGTAGGTTCTTTATATGCTCTCTTTCAATGATTAATCTAGTTATATATGAATCTCGAGGCAGAATTACAGGATGTTTTTGAGAAAATGGTACAGATGAATTTTCCAACCGACCACCTACCCTAAGCAGCCCTCTGTCATCAACAAATGGGGACAATGGCTTTAAGTTACCTTTAACAATTTTATTCTTACATTTTAAATCATTAATGTCATTTTTGAAATGAACTTGTTGCTCATACTTAATAATTAGTAACAGAGCATCATTTAATTCCTGAGTTGTTAAATACCCATTTTGGATACTCTTGCTATTTGCATTCTGAATAAAACGTTTCATGTATGCTAAGATTCGCTGCATTTTTGTAATATTAGAATATTTTTTAAGAAAGTCTAAACTAATAATATTTTCCATAGAAACCGTACAGAGCATTGCACTTGACAATGCAGAGTCAACCTTAGCCTCCGGTAGGTTGCAAGGGATGGGAAGTTTATGGGCATTACCTGGATTATATTCGCAGGTGCTGATGACACCTGGACCTCGCCACCACAAATGGTGATTGTGCAATTCCCTGGGCAAAATACCTCTGCTCAAGCAATCTGCAGGGTTCTCATCGGAACTTATATACAACCATGTAAAAGAATGTGTTAATTGTGAAATTACCTTCACTCGGTTTGCTACATATGTGTTAAGTTTAGCTATATTAGTTTGAATCCAAGCGAGAACAATTTGTGAATCGGAATATAAATATACATTATCAATCTTTAACTGGGTTTGCAAGACGTTGTGCATTCTCGTGACTAGCTTCGCAAGCAGTAGCGCTGAATTAAGTTCCAGCCTTGGTATTGTAAGACGCTGTTTTGACGGATTTACGCGAGAACGTGAACTAAGCAAAGAGACCTTCACATTACCTGAGTGATCGACGACTCTCAAATAAACACAACATCCATATGCGGTGCAGCTAGCAGCGTCTGCATAACCTATAAGTTGAATAGTACATGCCGTGCACAAGTTTATGTAGCGTGGTATGGCTATTGGAGGCATACCGATTAAGCTGTTATAAAACTCACTCCATGCGCACAGCAACTCGTCACTCGGTCGCTCATCCCAACCAATTTGTGCTAACCAAAGCCTTTGCATAAACACCTTGGCCCTTACAATGACAGGACCTGCTAATCCTAAAGGATCATAAAATTTGCCGATGAAGCTTAATATTTCACGCTTAGAAGCAGGCATGGTAGCATTTGTGTTAGGAGATGAAAGCATGAATGAATCGTTTTTAGTATTGAAGTTAATACCTAAAGTTTTTAAAGAAGTATTATTTTTCTCTAATTCCATGTTATCAAAGTGTTGAAGACATTTAGGGATTTCTTTTAATAGCTGGGGGCAATTTGTGTACCATTTATGTAACTGGAACCCACCAATCTCAAGAAGCTTACAAAGTTGTCTTTTTGTTTCTATTAACAGTAATGAACTATTCTGTGACACAAGTGCGTCATCTACATACATAGAATTTTCTATAATAAAGGCGGCTAAAGGAAATTCCTGTTTATACCTATCTGCCAACTCTTTTAGGCAACGTGTTGCTAAATGAGCTTTTCAGACCGTATGTCACTGTATTTAACTGTATACATTGGATGTTATCCTTGGGGGTATCCCTCCAAAGGATATTTTGTAAAGACCTATACTTTGGATCCAATGAAACTTCTCTGAACATACCTTTTATATCTGTTATAAAAATAAATTTGTTGACTCTGAACAACAACAAAATATCTACTAATTCTTTTTGAACTACACTACCATTCAATTGCAAGTCATCATGGACCCATCAAAGACCACCCGACACTTTGTTGTCTTTTTATCAAGTCGAATGACGGGATGGTGAAGCAGAAAATATACCGGTTCAGCATTTAAATTATATTGGCTGATATTGATGACTGTGCCATGGCCCTGTTGAATGTAGTCATGAATAAATTCACTATAAAGTTTATAAATAGTGAATCTTTTTGAATTCTAACCTCTAAATTATGAAATAAACAATTTGAGTCACCTGATAAGGAGCTACGCTCGCTTCGCTCAATAATAAAAGCTACAACTAAAAACCGGCCAAGTGCGTCTCGGGCCTCGAATAAGATAGGGTTCCGTGGTTACCCATAAAAACTCAATAACTCCTGAACTAACAGAGTCATACCATCCGTTATAGTTTTCCTTTAAAGTTCATTACATAGACTACCATCGTGAATTTTTTCAAGTTCTTTATGACAGCCGTTTAGATTTTAGAGGGGGGCTCTGTTTTCGCAAAAATATGCTCTATTTACAGCTAAATTATATGAATGACCAAGTGTTTGATTAATTGACTCCAAAGGCAACTTAAGAGGTAAGGCAACTTGAAACTTATTATTTTTAGTGTCTAAACTAACTGTGTTACAAAAAAATTCTTCACAAGCTTCATGTTCTGGCAACCTTTCCAGAAAGAAATCAGGAATGCTTTCAGTTTTCCAAAATTGAGTGAGAGTGTTGTTTAAAGCCTTTTATCGCAAAAGGACAGATGCTCATATGGACAGATTCTCAAAAAGACAAAAATGGTACAGTTGTACACACTTTCATGCAAGTTATTAGGACATGTAAGGGAGCATCGCTATAAAAAAATTAAAGGAACGCTGACAAAACAAATTAACGTCGACAAAACAAAAGACTATTTAAAAAATATATATTTATTTATTTTATTATATAATATTTATTTAAAATGTTTATTTAAGTCACTCATAGCTTCATACCCCATTCACACATTTGTGACTCGAGACGAGGTACGATACGAGACGAGATTGTGAACACACGCTCGCGCTCGCCTCGGGAGCGATTTTTTCGGCACGAGTCAAAGGAACTCGCACGAGCGCGAGTTAAAGGTCTATTTTTCTGTAGGTTTTCCAATAATATTTTTAATATCAAAGCGAATTCGTAGAAAGAAATGACAATATTAATTAATCCTCCTTGATTCTTATCATATTTTAGGTTATAATTAGTTCTATTACTGGTTTAATAGAGAAAGATAATTATTTTGTCGTCATTAGTTTGACATTGTCATTGAAGAATTTCTAAGTGCATGTCATGTGCATGTTTTATTCTTATTGTAATACTTTTGATATTGTTAGTAGCTGCCAAACGGGTGTACTGATTTTAATTAGGAGAGGAGACTCTTCCTCCAGCAGTGGGGATATTAGTGGGGTTACTATATAACTTTTCCAGATAATTTTATAACATAAGTAAATCGCATAAACTCCTGGGGCGGACTTGAACCCTCGGGTATTCTCTTTCCAGATGATCAACCAATGAACCAAGAAACCGCAGGTAGGTAGGTATAACTATCGTAAGCCAATAAGTTTTAAGTTACATGTGTAAATTGCATGAACCGTTTCACTTAAACCCATTTGCCAAGTATATATACCAGTTTTATGAAATAACTAGGAAATAGATAAATAATACATTAATAATATTAATACATAAATAAATCCTTACCTTATAATACATGCATAGTTTACACTTTACTGAATAGTTATAGGGTATTTATTATTATTATTATTAAAATTTTGATTATAACAATATTGTTACGAAAGTAATAGTCCCGTACTAAACCAAGCTTGTATTTATTTTGTATAGGTAAAGGCTAATTACCAAATCATGGCATGGTGCTTCTGCATGCGGGCCATAGATATAATTTTGTAAAAACAAATATGTCAGGTTCAAGTAATTGGCGATGCTTTAATAAAAGTTTGTGTAGCACTTCCATAATGTTGTCAAAAAATAATGAAATTATAAAAGAAGCAAAACATCTATGCTTGCCAGATTTTGAACGCAATAGAAACGATTTTACAACTTCGTGTGCTAAAAAAGAGGCCTGTCAAAATTTGGAACCAATTCCTAAAATATTTGAGAAATATTATTACAACCTTAATAAGAAAACTGACAATCAACTAGGTCAAGATGAAAAATCCCCACAAGAATTACCTTTATTTAGTTCCAAAAAGGATACCTTATATCGGGCTCGATATAAATTTTTAAGGCCTAGTATCAGTAGTTCGGTAATTTAGTTCGGAATCGGACAGATGAGACTTTTTCGTATCAGTAGTTCGGCGATTAAAAACTACCGTACTACTGAGCTTTTTTGTTCGGTATCCCTGTAGGGTAACATAAAATTTGTTTTTTGTTCGTTATATTAAGGGAAAATGTGTTTATGGTGAAAACCGTATTGAGGTATTATATGATGATAACATTATCAAACCTCTTTAAACACTGTCTGATGTGAAGTGGTTGTCTTTTATAAAACTATTACCTACCTACTTGACAATGACATTAACATTTTCTGTTGTTTACGTTTACATTGATTATATTGGAAAATGGAAACCAATAACTTTAAAATAATTAAACGCGGACGTGGCAGAGTTCTCCTATATAACGGTTTTCAATTTTACAAAAACACTGATAATAAAAACAATAGTTATTGGAGATGTAAAAACTACAAAAATGAAGATTACAAATGTAAAGGATTTGTTATTTTATCTAAAGTAAGTAAATCACAACATGTTGACTAGATTCATAAACTGCCGATGTAACAATGCTTACCTACCTACTTAACATACTATTTTGTATACAGAAAGAAGACATGATTACAAAAGACAGCTGTGACCATTCTTGCCAACAGAATGAAACGCAAAATGAACTAGATTTGTTACTAAATTACTGCATGGATGAGGCAACAGAAGGAAAAGAAGCGGCCCCAAGAGTGTTTCGGAAATTTAGTTTAGCGGTAAGATCGAAAGGCTTAGACTTGGCGTCTTCTAAACCGATACCTACATTCGATCAGAAAAAAATGACAATATATCGGAGAATACGTACCGTTTCAGGAGTCAGTAAACTGGTCAGCACAAACTATGATGATGTGGAGGTGCCTCACGAATTTCATGATTTTTTACTTGCCGATTATTATGATGGTAAAATCAAAATTTTAGTATTTTGTAGTAGCGAAGCACGACAGTATTTAACATTTGTAAAATAATTTTTTATGCATGGTATTTTTCGTGTTTCACCCAAGCCTTTTTCGCAACTCTATAGTATACATGGAGATGTAGGGAGCGGAACGCAAAACATTTATGTAGTACCTTTAGTTTATATTTTTATGTCCCATAAATGTAAGAAATCGTACGAAATTACATTTGACTTAATAAAGTCGCAGATTCCTGAGTGGAAACCGGCACAAGTTCATGTGGACTTTGAGAAAGCTGCCATTAGTGCTTTGTGGCACACGTTCAAAGACGTGTTGATAAATGGCTGTTACTATCATTTTCGAAGTGCGTTACAACGAAAAGCTAAATCCATAGGATCTTACTCTAGACGTGACAAGCATATTATTAGTTTGGTTTGTGTACTTCCATTGCTGCCTATAGATAAAATAACAGATGGATGGCAATATATATCCAACGAGATACATGGTGAAAATGATAAATTGAAAAAATTTAAAAAGTATTTCGAAAAAACATGGATGAAACCTGAAATGATGAAAATTTGGTGCAATATTGGCGAACGTCATCGCACAAATAACGTTGTCGAAGCTTGGAACTACACGCTTAATGGGCTCATAAGTAGACATCCAAATATGTTACGCATTTTAAATGTTTTGAAGGCTGATTATAATCTCGTTAATTTCAAATTGGAACAAATGAAAAGGTTTGCAAAAAACTTATCAATTTTTTACCTGTAATGCAAATAATATATTGATTAGACAACATCTTTTACCTGCTAATAATATAATTAATTAGACAAAATGAATTAAATAATAAATGAGGATACAAATCATAATATTAACAACGAGCCTAGTAGTATGACCGTTGACTGGCGAGTCAGAGGTCTCAGGGTCGAACCTAAGGCGCGCACCTCTGACGTATGTACGTATTATAAATTAATTACGTAATATGACAAGTTATGTGCTTATTATAAATATGACAAGTTATGTGCGTATTATAAATGAATGATCACTCGCTCCGTGCCTCCGAAAGCACGTAAAGTCGTTAGCTCTGCGCCTGATCTCTCTCCGGTCGGATTGCCCAGTCCAGTCCCATCTGACTATGAGTATGAGTGAATAGAGAGTGCACCTGTGGCAGCGCACACACTGGTCCACTATAATATTTTCTGCGTAGTTGGCTAATCTCCGTTGAGGTTGGCCTCTATGACCTAAATTCAGTCAGGAGGACATGATTATTATTATATGACAAACCTTCATTTTTTTAATCTTTTCTGGAAGTATATGCTCATCATTCAGTTTGTGGAGAAGTCTCGATTCTGCATGTTCACAGTCTGTCTTGTAAACCTCAACAATATCAGACCATTTGGCTCTTTTGCCACCAAAAGAGATATCTTTTGTAAGAAAGTTATTTCTTATCCCCTTAATAAGATGCGGTGGGTTGTATATTACACTTAATGAAAACTGCTAAATCCTTATTGTTTCATCTGAAATAAAAAAGTTAAAAACAAATTATTACACTGATTTTGTAGACACATACCGCAATCAAGAACCCATTCTATAATGTTAAAAACTTATTACCTGTATGATTTTCAGATAGGATTTGCTCTCTTCTTGTCTCTTCCTGTAAACTCTTCAAGGCTGATTGAAAAGAAGTTCCTTGGTCTGATATTAATGCAACTGGAATAAGCCCAGTTTCTCCTACAGCTTTTACAATAGATTTTAAAATATTTTTCAGCTCTGGTCCTTTTGTTGCACCTTCACAAAAGTAATATGCAATTACTTGCTGCCATTTAAATACTGCTCCCTTAATAATAAAAACTAATGCATGATCAGCATAATCTGGGGTTCTCTGTAATAGGTGAGCAAACCCATAGATCCTATCTTGATTCGCATTAAATGTCAATCCAGATTCCAGAGACATTTCATCAAAAATGATGCTGCAGTATTTTTTATTATTAGTCCAAGTGGACACCTGAAAAGAAATGTTTAGTTAATATAGGTAAGAGTGTGCAATATACAGTTTCTACAAAACAGTCCACACCATGGAAAATCGCGCCAATTTTAGGAAGAGTAATATGTGTGTGGTCATGATCCTCTCAGCAGTGATACAATGAAGCAGAAGAAGCAATGTACAAAGATTAATTAATTTTTCACAAAATTTAGTAAATTATATTATTATACTTGACTTACTAGTACTGGTAAATAACTATTATTGACAAAGCAATGGTAAGTAAAATATTTAAAAAAAAAACACTTTAAACTTATTTTAAATTTCTTAATAGCACTATTTTTCGCAGGATTAAAAAGACAACAAAACGTCGACAATTGTTTCGCCTCTAAACGAAGCATTATCAAGACTGTCTCAGAGAGAACAGAAAATTTGTGGTTAGAACATATTTGCTTATAAGTAAACGTGTGCAAATTTCATTATCGCGATTTAGGATTTTTTCACAATAACTAACGTGGGTAGAAACCTCAGATCTTGCTAACTAAGTACCCAAAAATAGGTATTCATCAATACAAGACTTAATCTTATTAATTTTCAACAAATTGTGTAGAAATGCCAAATGACACATACAAAAACAACCAACTAATGTGTCTGTCTGTTTACAACCAGATTAAGTAAGGGAGACATGTGAAAATCTATTTGTTCATTGAGTAAGGTGTCCGCATCTCTTCTCACTATTTCTAACCTTTCCCAAACACTCAGCTTGAACCCTTTCTCACATAAACGTAAAACTTTAAAGGTGTTACTATTGTTCAAGGGGTGACCAGTGTCAAGGAGGTGCTTCGCGAAGAGGGACTTCTCAGGACAACCGTTGCGGAACGCCGCCGTATGCTCCTTATATCTGATCTCAAAGGACCTGCCCGTCTGCCCCACATACTTCATATCACATCCATCACAACTCAGCAAATAAACACCCGATCTGCGTGAAACCGACACCGAGTCCTTGCCATTACACAGCTCCCTCAAGGTGTTCTGTGCTCTAAAAGCCACGAATATCCTATTCTCCCTCATGATCTTAGCTATACTCAACGAAACGGGACCCACGAACGGCAAACAGGCAGTGTACTTCTTAGGTGGATCTTGAGTTGGATACAATAAATGAAAACTAGCATCTCTGCGTTTTTTATTTAGTAATGAGTGGACCATACCTACGTGTAGCCATTACTGTGTGCTATGTAACAAATGATACGATGATCTGTAAATGTGTTTTAAAAAAAAAAAAAAAGATACTGAAGACACTGTTATCCCTTACTCATCTAACCACCCATGGCAACATAAAATGGCAGCTTTCCACAGCTTACTGAGCAGGTTACTGACGGTACCGTTGAGCCCACATGCATTTCATGAGGAATTGTCTATCATTTGTTACATAGCACACAGTAATGGCTACAACGTAGGTATGGTCCACTCATTACTAAATAAAAAACGCAGAGATGCTAGTTTTCATTTATTGTATCCAACTCAAGATCCACCTAAGAAGTACACTGCCTGTTTGCCGTTCGTGGGTCCCGTTTCGTTGAGTATAGCTAAGATCATGAGGGAGAATAGGATATTCGTGGCTTTTAGAGCACAGAACACCTTGAGGGAGCTGTGTAATGGCAAGGACTCGGTGTCGGTTTCACGCAGATCGGGTGTTTATTTGCTGAGTTGTGATGGATGTGATATGAAGTATGTGGGGCAGACGGGCAGGTCCTTTGAGATCAGATATAAGGAGCATACGGCGGCGTTCCGCAACGGTTGTCCTGAGAAGTCCCTCTTCGCGAAGCACCTCCTTGACACTGGTCACGCCTTGAACAATAGTAACACCTTTAAAGTTTTACGTTTATGTGAGAAAGGGTTCAAGCTGAGTGTTTGGGAAAGGCTAGAAATAGTGAGAAGAGATGCGGACACCTTACTCAATGAACAAATAGATTTTCACATGTCTCCCTTACTTACTCTGGTTGTAAACAGACAGACACATTAGTTGGTTGTTGGTTTCTATGTGTCATTTGGCATTTCTACACAATTTGTTGAAAATTAATAAGATAAAGTCTTGTATTGATGAATACCTATTTTTGGGTACTTAGTTAGCAAGATCTGAGGTTTCTACCCACGTTAGTTATTGTGAAAAAATCCTAAATCGCGATAATGAAATTTGCACACGTTTACTTATAAGCAAATATGTTCTAACCACAAATTTTGCTGTTCTCTCTGAGACAGTCTTGATAATGCTTCGTTTAGAGGCGAAACAATTGTCGACGTTTTGTTGTCTTTTTAATCCTGCGAAAAATAGTGCTATTAAGAAATTTAAAATAAGTTTAGTGTTTTTTTTTAAATATTTTACTTACCATTGCTTTGTCATGGATTTTCGCCGAGTAACGCCTGGCTCCATCCAATATTTAACTATTATTGAATAAAATTATTCATTACAATTACCTCTTTCTTGATGCATTCGAAAATCTGAGGATTAAGGCCTGGTTGCACATTTAATTTTTTCACCAAATTCTTTAGAGTGGTTGCAGATGGCAGTATAAATATACGCTGTAGAAATTTATAGCACCGTGGTCCTTGCTTCATAATTGACAAAGCCAATATTTTTTCCTCCAGTGTGAAACGTCTCCCTTTTTTGACTTTCGTTTGCAACTTCACTTGCATCCACATAATTCGTTTTGCCAACGGATTCATTTTAGCAGTTAATTTTTCAAATGAGTTGTCTTCAGAAAATTTTAAAGCATTTTTAGCTCTGCAATGAAAACTCAACATGTTTCTTGATTTTCTATATTCTCTGTAGAGTCTCTTACAATTAGGGCTCAGTGTTTTATTTTTCACTATTATCAGTTTTCTTGCTTTTAGTGCTTTTGCGCTAGTTTTATTTGCTACTGCCGAGTTCTGCACATCACACACATCCGAAGGTGCTACTGACGCTAACATTGATGGCATTTGATCAACAACAGGGTCAATCACAGGATATATTGCTTTAGATGTTGAAGGAATTGGATCTGAAACAATGTTTTACATAAACATTTACATTTTGGCACCCTTTCATCATTCCTATCGAAAACTAACCCAGCTAAGCTCTATGCTAGAGCATAAGTACTTATTTTTTTTTTTAATTCAATGGTCGTAGGCACACCATAGGCCAGACACAATAGATATCTTATTGTGTCTCATTAGCTAATTGTTGAAAGGTTATGTTGTTACACACTAGAATTATCTTGTGTATTGACATATAATTTTACATTTGTCACATGCAAGAATCAATGTTTATAAAACAATTTTCAAATTTGTCTGAGTACAAACTAATTGCTTAGTATGTTAAACTCTAAGGGCTATGAGTACCTCTATGATTCTGCAGAAACTAAATGGCCAACTAATTCATATAAATAGAATAACAATAGAAATAATCAAAAAATAAATAGAAATTTAAACAATAATTATACCTGCTAACACATGTCCTCTGGTTTGATCAGACAGTATAGTGCGTACATATGTGTGGTCATAATGTCTTTTCTTGCTATAAGTATGATCCATGTTAGGATTTATGTTTTCTGAAAATAATGTATTAGTTTGTTAGTACTGACACTCGTTTTAAAAGAAATTGAATATAATGGCCACTAATTAAAGTAGAGATTAAATTGTTATTATTATTATACTCATTTATTCAAATTATTCTCTTATCATAATTTTTTTTACAATATTTATATGAAAAATTACATATAATAAAAAAATCCATGTCAGACCACCACCAGTAGCGGAGTAGGGCCCAAACTACCAGCGGTAGAGGTCACAGACTGAGAAACCTCCTAACAATGCGTGCCGTGTCGAGGACGACAGCCTTCTGTATCTGACCCTTGATCCAACAGTCTAGCGAGAGTCTCTTGAGATGTTGATCGAGACTCTTCGCTATTAGTCCATTTGCCGAAACGACTGTCGGGACAATGATCGTCGAGTCTACGTCCCACATGGCGGTTATCTCGAAGGTCAGATCGAGGTACTTAGAAAGTTTGTCCTTCTCTGCCTTAACGAGATTCTCGTCATGTGGGACGGTGACATCGACGAGCACCGCCCGGCGCTGAGCCCGATCAACCAACACGATATCAGGCCTATTGGCAACAATAGTCCTGTCCGTGATGATTGATCGGTCCCAGTAGAGCAATGCACGACCATTCTCGAGAACTGGCTCTGGTGTGTACTTATAGTACGGTACCTCGGACTCAATAAGGCCGTATTGAAGAGCAAGTTGCTGGTGGATGATCCTGGCCACTTGATTGTGCCTATGCAAGTACTCGGTGTTAGCAAGATACGAACAACCGGAAATAATGTGGCGAAGTGATTCACCAGGACGGACAAATGTCGACCATACCGTCCTTAATGATATATTTCCTATAGTTGTTCGTCTTGATAACCTCATCTGCAATTGCACAGGCAAAACCTTCAGTTTCCCCAAAGAGGTCACCGAAACGCAGCCAGTTCACTGAAGCGAGCAGGTCTACGTCGGGTCCTGTTAAGACCCGGTAGAACCGCCCGTGTAGCTCCTTACTCTTCCATACGTCCCTACGGTCTTCAGTACCTAGCACCTTTGGTTTACGCCAGTTCTCGTTAGCCAAGGAGAGAGGTGTCAGGCCCTTGTCAACCATCACAACATCGCAATGAATGCCACACCCATTCTGTAGGAAGTAATTCCTCAGACTGCACACTTCACGGTTATGGAGGTTCTTGGCATTTAAAAATCCTCGACCCCCCAACTTCCGTGGAATGTACAGTCTCATGACAGAAGATCGTGGGTGTAACATTCGATGCAATGTCAGTTGTTGACGGACTCGCCTATCCAGGGCGTCTAGTTCCGTTTGAGTCCACCTAAGTATGCCAAAGGAGTACGAACAATAAAGTCATTACCCAACCGTTGAAAGCCCGCATTTTGTTACCCCCAGACAAAAAACTATTAAGAACTTTTGTCAGGCGGCCAAAAAAACGGTCTTTCACCGATTTCTTAATATCTGAGAGTTATTATCTCAGAAAGTTGTAAATTCGGTGAATTTACAACCTTCCCCCGCTGTACATGCATGACCGCACACTTATCAACACCGAACTCCATGTTAATGGCATTACTAAAACCTTCCGTAGTTTTTAATAATGCCACCAAATCTTGGTGTTTCAGTGTAAATAGTTTGAGGTCATCCATATACATCAGGTGAGAAATAACCTCACCCCCTCTACGAAACCGATAGCCTAGCCCTGAATCCTTCAGCAATGTGCTAAGTGGATTCAGTGCTAAACAGAACCACAATGGACTCAAACTGTCGCCCTGGAATATACCACGCTCAATCCTAATCAAGTCACGCGGACCAGAAGCGCACTCACCACTACCTGGTTGACGAAGGACTGTGGTCCACTGCCCCATACACGAGACTAAGAAGGATCTAAGAGTCGGATTAATTTTATACAACTCTAAAATCCTGTCCTCCAGGCACCGAATCATAGGCCTTCTTGTAGTCAATCCAGGCAGTAGAGAGGGCGCCCCTACTCCGCTTAACCTGTTGGCTAATGACCATGTCAATAAGGAGTAGCTCCTTAGTACCACGTGACCCAGCCCTACATCCATTCTGAGCACTATTTAAGATGTTATTTGACATTATATGTGAGTTTATTTTAGTTCTCAGAATAGATGTAAGGAGCTTGTAGATGGTAGGTAAGCAAGTGATAGGTCTGTAGTTCTTAGGTTCCGTGGTACTACCTGATTTATGGAGCAGGAAGGTGATGCCAGTGGTCATGAAAGCGGGTAAGGAACCAAACTCGAGGGCTTCTTGATACTGTGTTGCCAAGCGTTCATGCGAACTACGAACCCACTTTATCCAAAAGTTGTGCAATCCGTCCGGCCCAGGACTTTTCCAGTTCGGTGCCGTACGCATTGCACAACTGACGTCTTCGGAGTCTATTGTAATAGACTCCATGGGCTCGATGTTATCGCATTCTCGCTCAACAACACTGATCCAGTTACCCTCCGAATGTTCGACGGGCACCGACCATATGTCAGTTGCCCGTCGCTCAAACGTTGCCTAGTTCCCTCCCACACTCGGTACACCTTCCTTTGATCGCTTTGGAAGATACGATTCTGCCAGTATCTATCCACACGCTCTCTATAACGACGAATACGACTTGCCCATGCATATACTTTCTGCTTCAGAAAGTCAATACGTTCCGTGACGTTGGTTAAGTATTGCTGGGAACTAATACCAGTCCCAGCAAATGCCTGAGCCACAAAACGCATGACCCGGGGACGATTATTTCCCCGGCTGAAGCAGATTAGCTTTGCAATGAGAGCCCTAAATGTGCCGATACGTCGCTCGATTCTCGCCTGCCATGCAGGAACACCCTCCGGTCGTGGTGCACGGTTAACTTCGGGGAATTTAACGCGTGCAACGACAAGCGGCAATAGCTCCACAGTAGAGGATCGAGTGAGTATCTAGCAAATCATTGCTAGTCTGTAGGTACGGAGCTAGCAATGCATTTAGGGCTCCCATCAACGCCAGATTTCGCCTATGAGTGGGCAAGCGTGGTAAACGTGGTCTAGATTGAGGTGTAAACCTATACTGTAAGATCACATCCTCCAAAGTACTCCTTAATTGCTCACTTACCTGAATAGATATATCACTTGTATCATCTTCTGTGTCAAGTGCAATCTCGACTGAAGTCGCACTAATCGAAACCGTTTGTGCTACAGGCGACGGTGCCATCGTTGACACAGGAGTTGGACGAGTAGATAATACATCCAGGCGCAGCCGATCAAGCACAGATTGATCCAACAATTTGCATCGTTGGATAGCCCGCACCTGATCCGAAAGTCGTTGAACGGAAACGGTAACTGTCGGTTGAAGAACCTGAAACAGAGGAAGCATCCTAGAACGATACGCTGTCAGGTTAGTTTCCCCGTCTGTGGCCTCATAGTACGCACGCATGACATGTTCATTTATTATTGGTGTCCACTTCATGCGACGCACTACACCACCGATAGCGGGAGCCACTGAGAGTGGGGCATGCCCCACTTGGGTCTCCAAGCTGGCCGGTGGTGGTCGACATCTCCGTCGCGCAGGTGTTGGTGGCGACGGCGTCGAGGGCCCAATCTCATTACTCGAGGCACTGCTACATCTCGGAGTGACGTACTCGTCACTTTCAGAGGTACTGGAGGAGGCAGCCGACGGGGTTGAGACGGGCGCAGATCTTAGTTGTGCGTTGGTTGTTTCCGCTTTTCGTCTTTTTGATCTTAAATTGTAATTCATGTAAAAATTTTGTTTCTTATTGTCGGAGTTGTCAAATTGTTCAAATTGTCATCATTGTTGTGTTGGTAATTTATTCTGTTTTTCTTGTTATTCCTTATAATTTTGAAGTGTGATATATATTAGCTATTTATATTATTATTATTATTTATTATCAGGCAGGCAGTTGAAACAACTGATAGTGCCTGTATCCAGTTTGGTCTCCATCAGTTTTCTCAGTGCGTTTGGTAGTAATTGTCCAGTCTGTTTTTAAATTGGTTTGTGTTCTCTGCTGATATGACACTTTCTGGAAGCATATTCCACGCTCTGACCACTCTGTTGCTAATGAAGTGCTTGTGAGGATTGTTTTGTGAGAAGGTACAACATAGCTTGAGACCGTGTCCTCTTAGGTGAACATTTTCATTGCGAGAGAAATTTGGAGTCAAAATTCCTAATATCGTAGTGACCATGGAGGATCTTATAAGTTTCAATCAGGTCTCCACGGTCTCTGCGGTCCTTCAAAGTTGTGAGGTTTGTCAGCTCTAGGCGTTCCTCATATGTATGTTGTTTTAGTGTTCTGGGTAACTTAGTGAATCTCCGTTGTACTCTCTCAAGCAGATCCACATCCTTTATGAAGTAGGGATTCCAAACTTGGAAGGCATCTTCCAGTATAGGTCTGATGAAAGTTTTGTGGATCTTCAACATCATTTCCGGACTCAATGCTCCAAATGCTTTCCGAATCAGGTAGATCAAGCTATTTGCTTTTTTTGTGATTGATGTTATGTGAGTTTCCCATTTCAAATCTTCGGCAATCTTGACTCCCAGGTCCGTCTGCACTCTGACCTGACCAAGTTGTGTGTTATTCATGGTATAGGAGTAGTGCGGATTCCGGTTTCCTATATGTAGTACAGTGCACTTCGAGGCATTCAAACTTAGGAGCCATTCTTTCGACCAATCTGCTATTCTATTCAAGTCCGCTTGGATGCTGTCATGGTTGATCAATGGGTTAGCAAATAGTTTGGTGTCATCAGCAAATATACTAACATCACACTCCAAGCGTTGCGGCATATCAAACGTGTATATAATGTACAAAACCGGGCCCAGGACTGAGCCCTGTGGCACACCGCTGGTGATCGCGCGGTCATTCGATAAGGCCTCACCTACTCTCACACGTAAAGATCTGTGCTGCACAAATGCTCCAATCCACGCCAGCAACTTACCACGGATTCCCACATGCTCCAATTTGAGTAGAAGTCTTCTGATCGGGACCTTATCAAAGGCTTTCTCATAGTCCAAGTAAATTACATCAACGGGCTCCCTCTTATTAAAATCAGCAGTCCACAACGACAAACATGACAGCAAGTTAGATATGGTAGAACGACGTGGACAGAAACCATGCTGTTGATCAGAAATTACCGGGTGAACAGTAAAGAAGTTCCTTATATGTCCAACTATAACCTTTTCCATGACCTTGCAAACTACGCTTGTCAAACTGATGGGTCTATAGTTGGAGGGCTCTAATTTACTCCCCTTTATAAATATTGGTGTGACATGGGCTGTTCTCCACACATCCGGCAACACACCTGAGTCATACGATGTCTGCATAATAGTGGCCAAGCAATCCGCCAGATCGCACCTCTGCAACACAATCACAGGAATCTCATCTGGTGCCGGTGAGGAGTCCGATTTCATTTCTTTGATGGCGATCTGAATGTTTTCGTATGTGAATGAAATGTCATCAATAGAGTCCTCAACTCTGAGAAGCGGGTCCAGAGTCGGCAATTGACTGGTGGTCTCTGCTTGGTACACACTGGCAAAGTGATCAGCAAATAATGTGGCAATTTGATCAGGTGCAGTTACAGTTTCCCCCTGACCATTACGCAATGCTGTTGGAATGCTTATCCTTGAAGTTATCTGTTGCCTTATGTAAGAATAGAATTTTTTCGGTCCAGCTTCTAGTAGACGAGTCTCGTATGCTTTACGGGCTTTCCTGTTATGGGTAATAAGTCTATTGTTTAGTTTTCTATATTCATTGTAAGTCTCATCCAGACCAGTCAGGACATATCTGTTCCACAATGCAAACTTCTGCTTGATCAGTTTCTTCGTCTCACCTGAAATCCAAGGTTTGTTTAAGGTGTGATGTTGACACGTGCTATGAGGAACATGCCGAGCAATTGCGTTCTTAACAATATTATGAAAGGTCTCATATTGACGTTTTGTGCAGGTAATGTTCTCCATACTTCCCGGTAATATAGTATGCAACTCTTCGTTAATTTTGCTATAATCAGCTTTGTTATAATTAGGTCTATTTATTAGTTTGGTGTTTCTATTAGGTGCCTGAAGATGCAAGGTTGTCACCAAGCAGGTGTGATCACTCTTTCCAATAGCGACTTGATGGTCTTGTGGTCTTGGTCTTGATGGTGAATTGTGGTGCATGTTTACAATTTTAGACTATAATAACTATAAATTAAAATGCCCCAGATATAGAAAAACCTTAATTTTTTTTAGAATGATGCTTTTCAAATAAAAAAATCAGTCTGGGAGCTACAATGCCGCATACAGACATGTTAAACTTATAACCCCTCTTATTGCGTTGGGGGTTAAAAAGTATTATTTTAAAGTTATGTTTTTCACAGCCCTTTTAACAAATTTCAAAAAAGAACTTACCAGACTCCTCGTGTGGTTCTGATGTTATGCCACTAGACATCTCTTCTGAAGAGAAAAGAGTAGGATAGGCACAACCTAATAAGCGGCGTTTCTTAGTAAAGAATTTTACTTCAAAATGCTTATTACAAACAACTGATTTGCTTAGATCCACTAAGCTCATAGCTTTATGAGTGCTACAATTAATAGTTTCTAACCACTTTTGGAGTCTTTTCTTACAATTTGGGAATTTATGCAACATAACGTCCTGTCGTAAACTATTGCAACCCGGCACACAACACTTGTGGTAATACATTTCGGTACCTACCTCCTCAAATATCACTGCTTATGTGGACTTGAAGTGTACGGAAATTAATCAACGTAACCACGACTATCAACAGCATAAACAGCAATGGCGGCCGTATGAACGAAGGACCGTAACGTCAAAGGGCCATAAAGGGGACGAGTGAGGGGAGCACGGGGGAAAGAAATGTCATACATCGTTTTCTGACACAGATAATATATAAAATTGTTATGTCCGAGATTTTTTATTAGATAGAACATTACGCCCCGTGATGGAGACACTGCTCCGACTACTAAATTGTACATGTACATTTAAAAATAAATGGCTGCTTATCATAAACTCTTGGTCATTTTATCGAAATTTACGTAATTTCAGACATAATTAGATAGGTAGTTAATACTTTTATTATCTTTGTAGTGTTTTATAAGAAAATGAAGTGCGAAATATGTGGTATTTCAAGAAGTCGAGCGGAGAAGCACAAAATCCTGTTTATGGCCCGATTTCCATTGAATGATGCCCGGTAAGCAATTAATAACATAATTTTCATCTGTTCTGAGTCCCTTATATCGTAATTAAGACAAATTTTGTTCAATTTTGTATAAAATGTTGAACTTTATGCATATAATTGTTCTGTATCGATAGTTTTTTTCCCCGCCTATTCTAATTGAAACCCAGTCATTGTATAATTTAATACTTAATTTATTTATTTTTAGAGGTAGACAATGGGTCAAATTAACTGGTAAATAAGACTTGGCTTATTTGCCAATAGAGAAACTGCATCAGTTAAAGTACACCTGTGGAAAACATTTTAGACCCAATGATCTTTGCAATAAGAAAACACGGCTTAGGCTAAAAGCCATACCGTGTATTGGACTTACTGCTGAGCCATTGTCCGAAGAAATTATGCAAGAATTCCCACTACACATTAAAAAAGCTGCAAATGAGCTAGCTCCACTTTGCAGTGTGAATATTGGTAAGTTTTGTTTGTAGTGTAGAATGACCTCGAAGAAACCCAAAAACGAATATACATAGAAATGAAAGCATCTCCATTAGTTGCTAATTTAAATACAATGTGCTATTTGGACTGTGGTATGTATGGCACTGGCTGTTAGAAATGGGTGCGTCTCTTAACATATAAACTCATTTGGTCTAATTTAATTTTATTTCGTTCATAAGATATAATCAACGTGAGATATACCAACATTTGATATAATTTCTTTACATATAACATTAATTTATTCCAAGACTTAATTAGTATAACGTTGTTTGATATAACGTTTATGTAATCGATAATCATTTGGTGTAACGTTTAATATGTATATTGTTTATTTAATCGAAAATTAGTAAAAGAGTGCTGGCGTTTATAGGCATCATGTAATGACCTATATGACTAAATGTATAATTTTCATTTCATAGTAAAATTTCCTGGCAATAAATGGATGGAAGCTGGCGCTCGTAGTTACTGGTGAAGATGACAGAGGCCTTTACCCAGACAGGGGTCCATATCTGGTTGACACCAGGCTAATTTACATTCGCCCACATTAAAAAAAGGTTTGTAGTTACCTAGTAAAAGAGTGCTGGCGTTTATAGGCGTCATTTAATGACCTATGTGACAAAATGTATCATTTTCATTTCAGTTTCAAAATTGCTAGAAAAAAAATTATGGAAGCTGGCGCTTACGGCTGAATATGGAGAAGGCGTTCACCTAGACAGGCATCTATATCCCGCAGCAAGACTAACGATAGGAATAGCAACTCGTGGAAATTACTAACAGTTATTACAATAGGTACTGTTGAGGCAACAAATACTGGTCTCACCTTGGGGCGGAGCCAGCAGGCTTCCGAACCGGTCCATACGTCACACGACGGAGCGCAGGCTGGACACCTAGCCTACGAGCATCTACCAAGACACACAAGTTCTCACAACCTTTTGTACCTTTAATTATTTTAATATAATATTTTCAACTGTTGGGGAGTCTCAATCAATTATTAAGAACAGGTACTTTAAAAGATATGTAGGTAGTCTACCTTTAGATATCTTTACATATTACATAGTATAAAACAAAGTCGCTTTTCCTGTCTGTCTGACCCTATGTATGCTT
Organism: Nudaria mundana; assembly: GCA_963556515.1. Classification (NCBI taxonomy): domain Eukaryota; kingdom Metazoa; phylum Arthropoda; class Insecta; order Lepidoptera; family Erebidae; genus Nudaria; species Nudaria mundana. Next base: position 34,196,841 of record OY748286.1, on the reverse strand, counting down.
AGATCTTCAAAACTACGCAACGGATTTTGATGCGGTTTTTTTTAATAGATAGAGTGATTCAACAGAAAGGTTTTAATGTAAAATACGTGTATAATTATAATAGAGTAATACCGATTATTTTAGAGGTTTCTAATGTAATGTCGTAAATAAACACATTTTTTTGCGCTTTCATTGCAAACGCTGACGAAACTCTACGAGACATCAAAATAATGTACTACAGTATTGTACACCATAGAAAGGTCTACCAAAAAAGTCCGCGATAGCATATGTCTATCTCTTAAGGATAACTCACAGTAACCAATTTTATCTTTTATAAATGACAAAAAAGTAATGTGTCATTTGCCAAGCTATTTTTAACAATGCAGTATTATTCCTTATCTAATGGAATACTTTATATATGTTGTGCATTTAATTTAGACCAAAATTGCCATTCAAACCATATAATTTTGACGAATGACTAATATCCTGGGCACCACACTGGGTACTTTTTTGACTGCCTTGGTGGCTCAGTGGTATCAGTATGCGACTGCCGCCCCTGAGGACCCAGGTTCGATTTCGGGTCGATTCAAATTATTTGTGTGATCCACAAATGTTTGTTTCGGAGTTTGGGTATTTTCTATGTATAATATGTATGTATTTAGAAATATATAAGTATGTTTATCAGTCGTCTAGATCGCATAACACAAGCTTATATAAGCTTAATTTGGGCTAGATGACGTTGTGTGAGAATGTCCAAAAATATTTATTATTTCGTTTATTTATTAACATTCTTATTTTATACATTTTTAATTAGATTTATAAAAAACACAAATACATTTACACCGGACCAGAGGTGTCTGCTGTACAAGACGCAGATTAGACCCTGCGTCGAATACTGCTCTCACCTCTGGGACGGCTCCGCGAAGTATCTGCTGGACGCTCTCGACGCTATGCAGCGACGGGCTATCCGTATTATTGGTTGTCCGGAGGTAACGGGAAGCCTTGAGCCGCTAGCTCAGCGCCGAACAATAGCTTCCTTGGCCGCATTCTACCGTATTTACCACGGCGAGTGTTCTGAAGAGCTCTTCAATCTGATCCCACCCTCTTCGTTCCGATCCCGAACGACTCGTGCCGGGCAGAGATGCCACCCCCACACAGTGGATAGCATGTTCGCGAGAACCGAACGTTTTAAACGTTCGTTTCTCTGCCGAACGATAGTGGCCTGGAACGCCCTGCCTGTGCACGTGTTTCCTCCCACATATAATCCTGGGTTCTTTAAGCGGAGCGTGAAGAGGCACATCAGTAGGTCGTCAAGTTGAGGGCCACTCTCAATAGTAATGTGTGCTGTGAGAGTGGCCCACAATCGCTAGACGTCGTCACGACTTACCACCAGGCGGGCGGCGTCAATTTGGCGAACCAAATATAAAAAAAAAAAAAAAATTTAAAAATATAAAAAATAGTGACCCACCAGTAGCGGAGTAGGACCCAAACTACCGGCGGTGGAGGCTACAGACTGAGAAACCTCCTAACAATACGGCACGTGTCGAGGATAACAGCCTTCTGAATCTGACTCTTGATCCAACAATCTAACGAGAGTCTCTTGAGATGTTGGTCGAGACTCTTCGCTATTAATCCGTTAGCCGAAATGACCATCGGCACAATGATCGTCGAGTCTACGTCCCACATGGCGGTTATCTCGAACAGATCAAGGTACTTGGTAAGTTTGTCCTTCTCTGCCTTCACGAGATTCTCGTCATGCGGGACGGCGACATCGACGAGCACTGCCCGACGCTGGGTCCGATCAACCAACACGATATCAGGCCTATTGGCAACAATAGTCCTGTCCGTGATGATTGATCGGTCCCAGTAGAGCAACGCACGACCATTCTCGAGAATTGGCATTGGTGTGTACTTATAATATGGTACCTCGAACTCAATAAGGCCGTATTGAAGAGCAAGTTGCTGATGGATGATCCTGGCTACTTGATTGTGCCTATGCAAGTACTCGCTGTTAGCAAGATACGAACAACCGGAAATAATGTGGCGAAGTGATTCACCAGGACGGTGGCATGCTCGACAAATGTCGACCGTAACGTCCTTCATGATGTATTTCCGATAGTTCGTCTTAATAACTTCATCTGCAATTGCACAGGCAAAACCTTCAGTTTACCCAAAGAGGTCACCGAAACGTAGCCAGTTCACCGATGCGGGCAGGTCTACATCGGGTCCTGTTAAGACTCGGTAGAACCGCCCGTGTAGCTCCTTGCTCTTCCATACGTCCTTACGGTCTTCAGTACTAAACACCTTTGGTTTACGCCAGTTCTCGTTAGCCAAGGAAAGAGGTGTCAGGCCCTTGTCAACCATCACAACATCGCAATGAATGCCACACCCATTCTGTAGGAAGTAATTCCTCAGACTGCACACTTCACGGTTATGGAGGTTCTTGGCATTTAAAAATCCTCGACCCCCCAACTTCCGTGGAATGTACAGTCTCATGACAGAAGATCGTGAAGGTAACATTCGATGCAATGTCAGTTGTTGACGGACTCGCCTATCCAGGGCGTCTAGTTACGTTTGAGTCCACCTAAGTATGCCAAAGGAGTACAACAATAAAGGCATTACCCAACCGTTGAAAGCCCGCATTTTGTTACCGCCGGACAAAAAACTGTTAAGAACTTTTGTCAGGCGGCCAAAAAAACTTTCTTTCACCGATTTCTTAATGTCCTCTACCGCTATACCCAATGACTGACATACCTAGGTATCTGTATGTTTCGGTCTCGGAGAGAGATCTGAGAGTTATTATCTGAGAAAGTTGTAAATTCGGTGAATTTACAACCTTCCTCCGCTGTACATGCATAACCGCACACTTATCAACACCGAACTCCATCTTAATGGCATTACTAAAAACTTCCGTAGTTTTTAGTAATGTCACTAAATCTTGGTGCTTCAGTGTGAACAGTTTGAGGTCATCCATATACATCAGGTGAGAAATAACCTCTACGAAACCGATAGCCTAGCCCTGAATCCTTCAGCAATGTGCTAAGTGGATTCAGTGCTAAACAGAACCACAATGGACTCAAACTGTCGCCCTGGAATATACCACGCTCAATCCTTATCAAGTCATGCGGACCAGAAGCGCACTCACCACTACCTGGTTGACGAAGGACTGTGGTCCATTACCCCATACATGAGACTAAGAAGGATTTAAGAGTCGGATTAATTTTATACAACTCTAAAATCCTCCCCAGCCATGAATGAGGCACCGAATCATAGGCCTTCTTATAGTCAATCCAGGCAGTAGAGAGGGCGCCCCTACTCCGCTTAACTTGTTGGCTAATGGCCATGTCAATAAGGAGTAGCTCCTTAGTACCACGTGACCCAGCCCTACATCCATTCTGAGCACTATCTAAGATGTTATTTGACATTATATGTGAATTTATTTTAGTTCTCAGAATAGATGTAAGGAGCTTGTAGATGGTAGGTAAGCAAGTGATAGGTCTATAGTTTTTAGGTTCCGTGGTACTACCTGATTTATGGAGCAGGAAGGTGATGCCAATGGTCATAAAAGCGGGTAAGGAACCATACTCGAGGGCTTCTTGATACTGTGTTGCCAAGCGTTCATGCGAGCTTCGAACCCACTTGATCCAAAAGTTGTGCAATCCGTCCGGCCCAGGACTTTTCCAGTTCTGTGCCGTACGTATTGCGCAACTAACGTCTTCGGAGTCTATTGTAATAGACTCCATGGGCTCGATGTTATCGCATTCACGCTCGACAACACGGATCCAATCACCCTCCGACTGTTCGACGGGCACCGACCATATGTCACGCCAAAATTTATTTATGGCGCGAGCATCTGGCAGTTGTCCGTCGCTCAAACGTTGTCCAGTTCCCTCCCACTCTCGGTACACCTTCCTTTGGTCACTTTGGAAGATACGATTCTGCCAGTATCTGTCTACACGCTCTCTATAGCGACGAATACGACTCGCCCATGCATATACTTTCTGCTTTAGAAAGTCAATACGTTCCGTGACATTAGCTAAGTATTGCTGGCAGCTAATACCGGTCCCAGCGAATGCCTGAGTTACGAAACGCATGACCCGTGGACGATTATTTCCCCGGCTAAAACAGATAAGCTTCGCAATGAGAGTCCTAAATGTGCCGATACGTCGCTCGATTCTTGCCTGCCATACGGGCACACCACCCGATCGTGGTGCACGGTTAAATTCAGGGAATTTAACGCGTGCAACACGACAAGCGGTAATAGCTCCACAGTAAAGAATCGAGTGGGTATCTAGCAAATCATTGCTAGTCCGTAAGTACGGATCTAGCACCGCATTCATGGCTCCCATCAACGCCAGATTTCGTCTATGCATGGGCAAGCGTGGTAGCCGTGGCCTAGAATTAGGTGCAAACCTATACTGAGAGATCACATCCTCCTAAGTACTCTTTAATTGCTCGCTTACCTGGATAGATATATTACTCGTATCATCTCCCGCGTCGAGCACGGTCTCAACTAAAGTGGCACTAGTTGCAACCGTGTGTGTAGCAGATGATGGTGCACTCGTTAACGCTGGAGCTGGTCGAGTAGATAACACTTCCAGGCGAAGTCGATCAAGCACAGGTTGATCCAACAACTTGCATCGTTGGATAGCCCGCACTTGATCCGATAGTCGTTGTACGGCAACGGTTATTGTTGGTTCAAGAGCCTGAAACAAAGGGAGCATCCTTGAACGGTACGCAGTCAGGTTGGTTTCCCCATCTGTAGCCTCATAATATGCCCGCATGACATTTTCATTGATGGATGAAGTCCATCGCATGCGGTGCACAATACCACCGGTAGTGGGGACCCTACTCGAAACTGGTAGGCTTCGGGGCCCCAAACTGCTCGGCGGCCGGCCTCTCCCTCGCCGACGTACAGGTGTTGGTGACGTCAGGTGTGCGGTCCGGCGCTTGCGAGGCGGAGCTAAATGATGAGTCCGGGGGTGTTGGGTGTGCATTCTTACTCCTGGCTCTTGTTATCATCTTTATCCATATTCATCATTCATCCTGTTCATTTTTTCGAAACAATTTTTGATATTTTGATGGTTGACGTTTGTCAAAGCTTCGTTTCATATTTGTAGATTTTGTTGTTGTTGTGATTCTTGCAATAAATTATGGTATATAATAAATAATGAACTTTTTGGTAATATTATTTTGAAATCTGTATGAATTTTATAAATTGAGGCAAGATATTTTAGATAAGAATATTAAAATATTTTATAGATGAAAATGACGTATGTACAGATGTCCAGAGTTGCCAGATTTATTATTTTATTATTATTATTTTTATCCCGGAAAAGTATATACAATAAAAAAACAAACAATTTTGCGGTCGATTCCTAGACCCATAGACCAACGCGGTCGTCGTATACGCTGTCGCCGTATACGACGGGACAAGGCATTATGCATTTTCCCGATACATAAAAGTCTAGCATGTTTGGTGCGGGGGGGTCATCGACACGCACACATTCTCAGACGCTCAAACCCAATCGGGTGCCACTACGAAACTCACACATGACAATAAGAATAACACATCAACATTTTCACAAACACATACATATACATTTTATATCATAACACTATAAAGACACTACCAAAAGTTACCGCCCACTATTGATGTAACAGTGTCGATACATTTTTTCGATAAATTTGACAAAATCGACTATTAAAATCAGGTTTCAAAAATGATACCAAGGTGGATGTTGTTTATAAAAGTGTGACTTTATTTGCTATTTGTAACTTAGGGTAGGTATTATATCAAATCTATACATCATATAAATCTAAACAACTAAATAAAATCGAAGAGTCTGTATACAGGGTATATCTATAGCTGTATACAGTGGACTATGTATACAGTTTATTTTTAAATCATAATGCTTAATGTAATAATTCAGTTTTCTATTTTTACTACAATCGATTACATGGTTACGAAGAACAGATCTTTGTATGTCTTAGTTTCAGACTTTTCCATGCTGACCATATAAATATTACACTCTATATGTTTAATAAATACCTACCCCATAAAAATAAACATTTGAATGAACTTTCGTCATTTTCGTTAACACTAGTGATCTAGTAGCATCAACTCGATATAGAATAAAATGAGGGAATAAAAAGAATAAATAACCAGACCTAGGAACGTCGCGTCGTAGATTAAATGAGTTGCAACATGTGCCCATTAAGTGGAACATCAGTTTCTACCTATCTTACGTTTTGGACGGTAAATACAACGTATCCAATTGATTTTTTTATCATTAAGGCAGATACATATAATTTTGTATAAAACAAGTAAACAACATCCAAGATTGATGTTAACATTGTCAAACGTCTGTTGTTACAAAACAATATCCATAATTCCCTTACTCTCGGATCTTTCGGAAACCTGTAATAAATAAATGAACAAAAATATCGTCGAAGTATTTATTAGGTAATGTAATTCTTAAGTATAATAAAAAAAATATACAACAAGACTCAATATTATACCTATTAAACTTATCAAAACCTTTATTAAATAATCTATGCTTTCGATTGTCGGCACTTGGTGGAACATATAAGTAATACATACATTTTAAAATACATTTTAAAAAAGACTGAGTCGAATTTCGCAGAACATCTTATTATGGAAAATCATATCTTCGACCCAGAATCTAATTTCAGAGCGTTACATATATGCGACAAAGGTAAGAAGTTGACCACCTTGGAAGCTCTAGAAATTAATAAGCTGTTGTTGGGCAACCGCGATGCGTTACTGAACCAACAACTGGATCTCAATAATTCACCGCTTTTAAAATATTTTAAAATGTAAATTGTCATCCACGTGTCTGATGATATAACAATTTGACATAATTTGGAATTTAACTGTTTTAATGAGTAGGTTTTCAAGTTTTTAATAGTTTTATATTTATTATTAGTTGGACATATTATTACTAGTTGACATGCATTATTTGACATATTAGATTATTTGACATGTGTGGTTTGAAGGGATGTGACATTCTTCTTTGACAGATTTGGGATTTGATTTTTTTTTTTTATTGTTTGTAATTTTGTAACTTATAAATTTAATTTTGACATGAGCCATTTTAATACCAATTCAGTAATGAAATTTGACATTTTATTGTAATAATGGAGAAACATTAAAATAAATTTTGAGAAGGGTAATTTTTCCCTACTGTTTGGGTAAATTTCTTATACTGTGACATTAACTTTATTTATATGTACCCACATTAGTTTTTGTTTTATATTATAATCAAGTATGGAGGCCAGTGTTAGCTTCACGATTATTTAACACAAAGTATTTGAAATGTTTTTTAAAATATGTGATGTGAATAAGTGTGGAGCACCTTTGAAGATGCCATAGAGCGAAACCGGTCAGGTCCTACTAATAATTAAAAAATTGTGGAATATCTGTACAAGTGAGTCATTTCATAATGTATTACCTTTATTAAAATCAAGATCATAATATACAGACCTACGTAATTTAAATAATATTCAAACCAGTAATTTATATTGCACCTCTTTGCATTTTCAAGGTATTTTATCGATACCTAACTTGGTACATCACTCCGATACAGACACTATAACTGTGTATTTGTTGCCATGGCAACACCCATGTCAGTCGTTTGACATGTTTGACTGATTTGCGAATTGTATGAAACGACCGACTTCGTTTTGATAGAAAAATCCGAAATAATGAGACTTTGATTATTATAAACAAAGAAATTTGTATTATTATTTGATTAAAAATACTTACCTATGGAAGGTAATACTATCTTTTTGTAAACTAGATGTGCCTGACCTTTTTTTGCAACAAAGAACTGAGCAGGTTGGCATTTTTGGGGATGACAATAGCCGCGCAACTAGATCTAGTCTAGTAAGTTGTCAAGACGCCAATTTGTTTTTTTTCTAACTTATGACCTATAGGTCATAATCATGTGAGCGAGGGGAACGCCTGCTAAGGCGGCGGTGTGCCTAGACCCGATTACAATACCAACCGCAAATAATAAGTTTGTCTTAGGGTTTTTTTATATTGGGTTCGCCAAATTGACGCCGCCCGCCTGGTGGTAAGTCGTGACGACGTCTAGCTATTGTGGGCCACTCTCACAGCCCACAATACTATAGAGAGTGGCCCTCAACTAGACGACTTACTGATGTGCCTCTTCACGCTCCGCTTAAATGTGGCAGGAAACACGTGCACAGGCAGGGCATTCCAGGCCACTATCGTTGGGCAGAGAAACGAACGTTTAAAACATTCGGTTCTCGATAACATGCTATCCATTGTGTGGGAGTGGCATCTCTGCCCGGCACGCGTTGTTCGGCATCGGAAGGAAGAGGGTGGGATCAGATTGAAGAGCTCTTCAGAACAGGTTACGTCACCCGCAGTGGAGGTCACTAAGGGGCGCTGCACACGGCTAAGGTACTATAATATTTTAACTTAAGATACAATATCGCTTGCCATACAATTCAATGGACTATCACACACGACGAAGATAATAAATAATATTTCATATTTTCGTATCTTAAGATGAATTTTTATGGTATAATAGAGAATATAATAGAAGATAATAATAGAGAAACTGTTGTATAGGGCCTTTATGAACGCAATAAAACCCAAAACAATGTTTTTTAGACCTTTTGTCCGTTTGTCTGAATGTTTGAACACGCTAATCTCAGAAACGGCTTAACCGATTTGAATTTTTGATTTGAATTTGCAGTTTGGTTTTCAATCGTTTCATAAATAAAAAAGTTATATAGATCTAAAGTAACACGCAGGCGGAGCTGCGGGCAACAGCTAGTATGGTAATAAAAGAGAAGTGTTATTAATTAAAAATATTTTGTTTAATTTTCTTTTACCTCAAGATAAAATTTTATCGATAATAGTACCTATGAGATGATGGAATGCAGCACATCCCTAGTTGTTTTTTCTCCTATGTTGGCTGCATTGACGACCTGCCATTTTAAATTTTCGAGGTTAGGTTGGTATTAGTTTTTCTATCAAACTTGAGTCCCGTCTCAGTGATAATATTACAATACTACAGGGACTACCATAGTGCAAAATAATATTACGAAATGTCATATCAGGGATACCTGAATAAAACCAATCCAACAACTGTAACACATACGAGTCGCCAACATAAGGGAAAAATAGAGATGTGCCACTTAATATTATTTTATCGACATCGATAAATGCAGTGGGATTTATCGATATCGATAAATGCAGTAGTCTGTACTCTGTACTTTTTTAAAAATAATTTTATATTTTCGCAGACGCTATACTCCATTTTTCAACTAAAGTACTGCGTCATACAAGTTACATGTTAAAAATTAATAAGCATTTAAATTCCCGGAAACAGTACATTTAATTAAAAAACCAGAGTATAGGCTCAGTTTGGGTTTTAAAATGACAAGTTCATGAAATTAAATATTTATTTAGAAACATTACATGTATTTTAAAAATATTTGTAATTTCTTCTTCAATCAACATTCTGCAGCTCGTAGTAGTGACTGTGTAACATTATGACCCTTTTTATTTACCAAATATTAAAACGCTTGCTTCATTATTGCCTTCGTCTTTAATCACTTTTGTACCTTATACACATGGTAATTAGCTGAAACAAAAATAATGACATAATTAATGAACTTGTTTTTTGTCATAAATTTTTATTATACAGGTTATAGATCCTGTATAGTCCCGTCCTGTATGGACTTTCATGTTTGGCTGTAAAAGCGACTGATGAAAGACAATTGCATGGAGTGGAGATGCGAATGTTAAGATGGGTGTATGGATATATAATAGATGATGAGGTTATAGATAGCCATTATTTCTGAAGTGGCACTAACCTTTTGTTATAGTGATGATGATTATTTTGCTGAACCCATTAATTGAACAATTATATTTTGGTTTGAATTTGACTTTGAATCAATTCTGCAGCTCGTAGTAGTAACTGTGTATCATAATGACCCTTTTTAATTACCAAATATTAGGACGCTTGCTTCATTAAGTGATGAATTTATTCTTCTGCATTCATTTCTTTAGCAAAACTGACAAATGACACAGCAACGAGTCCATTAGGTCTGCATTGTGGTCCCCACACAACCAAAATGAATTTATAGCTTTTATGATCATCAAGCGACAATAACTACCTATATCTTTTTAAGACGGAGCGCAGTGGAGTCTTCTCTAAGATGGTACCAATCGAAAATGTATGGAAAACTTTACCAGTCGCAATTTTATTTATTAATTTAAATATATATTAAATATATAATAAATATATATATATATATATATATTAAATATATATATATAATAAATTTAATTAATTTAAATTTAATTAAAAATTTTAAATGCAGCTTGTAGTTTTGTGCCGTCCTTTCCTCCAGATTTTAAACCACGTTTCACACTTTCTATACATACTTCATATTCGATTTTAATAAACAATGTATAAAACAGTCTTTACTAGAGAACGTCCTTAAATTTTTTTTAATAAAATTCAGCTATTCTCCCAGTTATTTCATTCAAAGAAAAACATATATTATTGAAATTGAAAATAACGATTAGACATCCAACAGCGACAGACAGTAACAGATGACATTTCATCAAGGAACGAGCGAGACAGGTTGATAAATTGAGTAAGACAAATAAAGTCACCATTAAAATTGTCCTCCGTTTCATAATAGTTATTTTTTGTACGTAGTTGCGATTGCGACAGACTGCTGTAGACTGTAGAGTAGGATAGGAAGAAGAGAGACTGCAGAGTTGCAGTTCACTGGTTTAGTTTAGTTCAGTCAGTGAGTCAGTGTTCTTCACCACACTACACCTACAATGAATGAATGAAAATTAATTAACTTTGTTTATTTATTTTATTTTATTTTTATTTATTTATTTATGTACACACAAGAAGGTTACAAAGCGAGAAGAATAATAGTTAGGATAGAGGTATAGTCACCACTTATTTCAAAGAAATCTCTTCCAGTGGGCCAGGGGAAGAAAATGCTTGGTAGAAAAAGTTTGAAGTTTGCGTAAGTTGGGCTTTATAATACAATAAATACTTACATAAATACATACTCATACTATGAATGCACCTACATATACATACAAATACCTACACATAAGAGTATATAATATAATATAGATTAATATATATTACAATATGTACATAGAAACATTCCATATAAAATAAATATACCTACTAAATGTGTAGGTATATTTATTTTATATGGAATGTATATAATGGTGCGTTGGACATGGCGTCTTTTCCACCGCTTTGAATATTATAATAACAATAATAGAGCATCGACTCTATTGTTTTCAAATTATCATTTTTGACTTCAACTATCGATATTTTGACGGATGGAACATCACTATCAGAGCGCATCACCACAGATAAATAAGTACTTAGTATTCGCCACGAAAAAAACGGGTGACACTCTTCATTTATCTACAATGGTTAATCCTGAGACTTGGGATGCCGCTCGCTTCGCTCCCTTAATAGACCAACAGAGCGTGAGAAAGAGAAGTCTGGAGAAGTCATCATCATTCAAACATTGCCTATGAGTAATAAAGATAGACGATGACTGTGACTGAATGTACTTTTATATATGTGTGTTAGTGTCAGTGACAAGAATTTTCCGACGTTTCCCAAATTGCGAAAATAGCGATTACCTTGTTAACTGGCGAATATTAGATTTCTAAAATATAGCGAATCCGTGTGTTGTTTACAGTAACACTGCATTTAAGAACTATGGTGTCTTGTTCTTTAAGTAATGTTAATGTTACTAAAGCAGACAATCCAAATAATTACACGTTTTGCAGGTAAATACAAAATTTTACAGCAATTCTTAGATAACATATATTTGTTTATGTCTTGTGTTTAGCAAATAATTAAAGTTTTAATTATAGTAGGTACATTGATTACCCTTGCATTGTGCTGTAATATTTCTCATTCACAATTGAAAATTGATCTTAAATAACGTAAAATAGGAGAATGTCCTTTTACGATAGGGCTTGACCACCTGATGACGTCACAATTATCGATATATCGATAATTCATGGCTATATGAAGTAGAATGTTATACGTACACGCCTGCTTTTGATTACATTAACGGGATAGCAAGTAGCATAATTATAGTGCTACTTTTTATCCCTCTATTATGTTCCAGTGGGAATTGGGAAGAAGAAACGGGTGGAGCCGCGGTAATCTGTTATAGAAGCTGAACTGTTTCATGGTTATGTACCTACCAATGAAAAAAACCTTTCGAATATATTATAATACCCTAAATGCTAAACTAACTTAAAGAAACATAGTTTTGTCATGTTCGTGCGTTCGTCTGTCCATTCTCGGCTTACCTCCTAAACGGTTAAAGATAGAAAAATTAAACTTTGAACAAACATGTGTATTTATAACGGTGACATATGAAATGATGAAAACATTTTTTTTTTGGATTGCCTCTCCTACATATGAAGTGAAAATGATTTTTTTTCTACCCTGCAACCCAATCGTGTGGGGTATGAATAGATAGGTCTTTTAACAATATTAAGAAGTTGCAAGGACAACTTTTTGATTTAATAATCCATTTTTGAGATATTCAACTTTAAAACCCATATTTTCTTTCAAACAGAGCGTTTCCTCTAAAAGGCAGACTCCAAAAATCTTAAAAAATCATGATGATATAACAGATCAGATACTTTGTTAGTTCAGGAGCTATAGGCTATACAGGTTTATTTTAAAAGTATCCCAGACCTTTAAAGTCCCCTTTCTGAAGGCCATATGTAGCAAGTTTTGGTTTACGAGTTTGCATAATTTTGATTTTTTTTTCCATACATAACTTAATAAATCGACAATGGCTTGTCTATACACGATATTACAACGCGGCGCACTACAACTCGGGTGCTATGAAGCCCTATCAACATCCCAAGTCATCCACGCGTGCACGGGAGAGAGGGACGAGACTTTGACACGAATATTGAGTAGAGCCTGGAAACAGCAATGGGCTCGCCGCCTATTACGTACGTCTGGCGAAATGAGGACGTAATGTGATATGGACACCTCTGTCTAACCCTCCAGGATAAAGATGTGCTTAGTGTGTGTGTGTGTGTGTGTGTGTAAACACGCGTAATTAATGTTTGTTATTGTGTCGGCTCGAAATTGTATAGCTATGGTGGGCGGTCCACGACTGCTTGAATGAACGTTTGTAACATAGAGAAGTACAACAGGTTCAATCCAAAACATCAAATGGCTTTTTTGGTACTACTATAACGTTTCGTAAAAAGTGTGATACATATAGGTGTTTAGTAGTATGTCGAGATTTCGCCCACGGAAAGTCTTACATACTTTTAAAATAACCCTGTTAACATGACTACGGACTACAATTGGCCGGTTTTTTTTAACTAATGCCAGTGCGAAAAGGAGACGTAAGCTAAAAGTATAACGGATTAGTCAGATTCTATTGTATTACTTGGAAATAACACTCAATACTTTATCGATATTTTGCGTATTCCATAGTATACACAACACTATTTCACCCACACATTTGCATTTTGATTTTGGGACCGCCTCTGAAATGTCTTTGTGTATCTTTGGGTTAATCTGACTTAATCTGTGTAGGTAGGTGCCTATAGTACCTATAGATTACGGCAACTCAATTTTTTACAGTTGCACTACGGCGAGTACCAATTAGTACTTTTGAGTTTTTATGTGAGTGGCAACCCTTTGTGAGATTATCGATCGGTCGACGACGCTCACTTTCTTTCTCTCTCATCTCATTTAACTTTGATTGCCAGAAGTATTTGTTTAAATTACTTACGTGGGTATTTGTATAAAAAATAGACATGGCATCGGAATTGAAGTTTGCTGACGGTAAATAATGTATTTTTTTATCAAATATTATTAGAATATAGTCCGTTTAGTGTCTAGTCGATTTAACATTGTCTCTTCCCATTATTTCAGGGGAGATTGTCTTATGCCTATATGGGCCTTTGATTTATAAAGCCCAATGTATTATAGGATCAACAAACAAGACGAAGGTTCGTTACCTAATACATTACACTGGATTCCACGAAAAGTAAGTAATCACTTTCATTATTCGTCGTTCTTAGTAGTTTTCTATTAGATCAAAGTTATTTTGGTTTTTAGGTGGGATGAGTGGGTACCGGAGAGTCGTCTCTTGAAACACAACGCGGCCAACGTCCAGCGTCAAAAAGAAGCCCGAAGAGCCCATGCTGCACGGCCTAAGAAACCTAAAAGGAGTAAGTTGAATTCTTATCACTGCACATACATTGTATGCATCGTAGCCGCGTAGGTCCGAAATCCGGTTGGTTTGTGATTGTATGTATGTATACTAGGGTGGTCCAGCAATGGACATAGGAGCGGCAGCGGTCACACGGAAATTAAAAAAAGTGTGGTCCAAACATTTTATTTTATAATTTTTCTTGTGACCACCTCGTAAAGAACAATGGTCAATTTGTACCATAAATGGGTACCTTGATGGTATTTATACCTGATTGTAGTACATAAAAAATGTAATATTGTTGATAAGTTTAATTTAATTTTAAGCGCTTTTCACTTTTTATAGCGCGTTGACACATTCGTGCGAACTTATGCGAACAAGACGAGCACGAGCGTGTAAACAGGGCGCTCGTACAGGCTCGCCGCTCGTCATAGCTCGCGAGTGGCGCTCGCCTCGGTGGCGGTCTTTATAACACGAGTCAAAGGGATTCGTGGTCAACGCGAACTAGCTGTTTAGACACTCGTGTTGATTCAGTAAGGACAAACAAAAAAAAACCGGTCAAGTGCAAGTCACACTCGCGTACAAAGTATTCCGTACCAAAATGCCTCATATATTTATTATATTCTGATTTTCTAGAGGCACCAGAAATACATTATTTGTGAAACTTTCAACTTTTTAACTACCTCGGCTCTTAAGATACAGCCCGGTGACAGACGGACCGAACGGAAAGCGGAGTCTTAAGGAAAACGGAACCCTAAAAATTAAGATGGCACAATGTTTACGAATGTGTAAAAGGTTTTGACGTTTTGACGAGACGTTCGATGAGACCCGAGGCGAATCGCGAGACGAATGTGGTAACCCAGCATTAAATGTTTATTAAAAATATGGTATTGTAGAATGTAGGAATGTAGGTATGTGAAGTGTATTATCTGTGGCTATTTGTTCTAAACGGTAGCGTCATCAATGGTGCCATGTTTGGATGCATTACCCAAAGACCTTATAATACAACGGACATAGGATCTAGAACAAATCGCAAGAAAATAATGTCCCGAGTCGACCTATACATTATACATAGGCATACATAGATATAAACAAATTTCATATTAAAATTTAAACCTTGATTCAACGGAATAGTGTTCACTTTTGTTTGCACTAATTTATCGCATTACGTAGCTTCTATCTGTCCGCCTGACTAATTCACCTTATGCAGCTTATACTTGAACTACGTGAACATAGAAACAATGGAGTAGGTTTATTTTGTTAAAGTCTTTTAAGGATTCCATGATATGTACCTACGTAGGCGTAATAATTAATGTAAGACTACAATAAATTCCATAATCTTATAAATTGTAATTACTTGTTTATGTTAGACGAAATAAGCTGAAAAACTAATTAACGACTGACAAAGATTTTTTTTTTCGAGTCAGTTTCATAATAAGTAACTGTAGTGTATGAATAACAAAAAGGGAATTAATGAATTTAACTAATTATAATATTATAAATGCCAAACTTCTTGCGGGTGTCAAAGTTCTTCCGCTTTCATTACTATTTTCATAACGCTATGTCGCTACGTCTACTACAAGATAGCCGTGTTTCAAGTGACTGAATTAGTTGCTAAAACTGCGCATCATTAATTTATTTTTATCTTATGGTTAATTTTTGGGATACGAAATTATTGGCTACTAGCTGATCACCGTGACTCCGCCCGCGAGATATAGTTATCTCGGCCCCGATTCCCGTGGGAATACATTACCGAGAATCCAAATAAAAAGAAAATAACAGTACATACACGAAATAAAATGACATGTGTAATTATATTTATGACAAAACAATGATACCCTGTGAAAATTAAAAACATTTTTGGGCTTATCTCCTCCATTCAATCAAGGGATTCTTGTACAAGTTTCATAAAGATCGGACCTCTTTTTGTTATGTCCATAAAATGAGCCGAACAAACAAGATTGTTATTTTTTGGATCAAAATATTCTTCTCGCCGTGCTAGGGCAATAATATTTTTCCATTGTGGACAGTGTACTGGATCCCGAGGAAAACTGAAATAGATGTTGGTTCATATAACGAAAAAAAAATCATAAAGAGCCAAGGCGTCTCCACTATAATCTTTGTTCCAAATAGTTTTATCGCATCGGTAATCCGAATAAATCTGAATGGTCATTTTGTTAGTACATTATTCAGTGAAAATGAAATGGTCTCTTTCTTTTTACTGAGCTTGGGATGAGTTCGAAAGAGACAGATAGGTACTTCGGTATTGGACTGGATTGCAATATTTACTTTTGTCTTTTAATTTATTATCGACGAAATACTGTATTTTAAGTGAAATAATAAATTGCAAATAATAAAACAAAAGCTTATTTACTGAAAATATGATACACCGTCTTCAATTTGCTTTTTTTTCGTAGTTTTTACACGTTTTTACAATACAGTACGGCATTGTGCAACGTGTTGTCGTTCAGTTGTCAAAATCAAGACTGGCGCGCGATTGTTTCTCTTTTAGCGTTTTGTTTCTCTTTTAGTTCGGACACTTTTGAGCGATGATCCGAAATCCATTGTATTTAAAATCATTGGCATTACCATCCGGTTGAGGTGCAACCATCATTTCTGACAAATGATGGTTGCGAAAACCAAATGGTTACATCGTGAATTTGGGTCTTAAAATACACTATTATTTATTTCTAAACGTATCCAGTAACTCGTAGTTGACGTAGCTGACAACCTGACAATGGCATTTCCACTTTTTGGCGGTTATTTTGTTATTTTTGGTTTGTGCGATCTTGTATTTTAATTTAATTTGTTATTGAAAAAATTGCATCACTATTTATCGATCGGATCTGGTAGCAAAATGAATACACATACTATTCATTGCGTGAACTGTGGCATATGTGTAAATCACATTTCCCGGCACTTTATTTTACAGCAAAATACCAGAGTACTATCCTTGGCGACCTAGTATTTGTCTACGCATTGTACATATGTATTGTTATATATAATCCATATAATATATACAACTACCCAATTATAAATATACTCAGGTGGCAAGTGACTGACTTGTTACGAAATGTGGGCATAATAAGCGCCTCTGTCTGCCTCTTCAAGAGATAGAGCCATGATCTGTGTGTGTGTAAGTATTTTCTAGATTCAATGATTTATTCGCCATCACTTTAGCTTGCTTGGAGTGAAGAGATTCTAGTTAGTGATATGTAACATCTGTCCTGGCTGTTGGAGTTTTGGAATTTCATGAGTGTTTATGGGTGTTTTATAGTACCCTGTAACGCAAATTGTGTGTGTGTAATACACACAATTTGCCAGCCACCTTTGGGGAGATAAGCATCATATTGACGGTGGAAAGGAGAAACGAATGAAACGCCATTTGGCCAATTGTTCAGCAGAGCTGTTTAAAGTTTAAATTTTAACAAAATGATCATAACTTCTTTGTTTATCAATGGATTTTTTTCAAATTTTGTCAGTAGATTCAGTTTTTTGTGCTGTACATTTTGTATTTAATATAAATTAATGAAAGTCAATCAATTAAGAAAAACGTGGCGTTTCATGTATATGACATTTTGAGTAAACAGGGAAAATCACTTCATAGGCCTTCAAGCAAAGACCTTATAATACAAAATCTTATTGTATATAAAATCATTGCCTTCAAGAAAAGAAACTTGAAAGGACAAATTAATTCATTCACCATATCTCCGTAAAAATAGGAGGGAAGAATTATTTTAAATACCAAACCAAATTAAAAACATCAAAGGATAAATGCTTCAATTCACTTCGATGAAAAGAAAGATACTTTTATGTACGATGTCTGTTATATTTTTAGATCGCTAAAATAATTTATTGATCTTATGCGATTATGAAAATTAAGGGAAAGGGATTTAGGTAAGTAATTGATCTTGTTTAATTCGATAGATATCTCCTTCATGAAATTGTTGAAGATTGTATCAGTGTACATAATTAATTAAAGGACTTATAGCCTTATTTATTACACAGTAAATGATTACTCAATTAATTAATCAGTAGTAGTTATGTACTGATACGACATTCTTATTAAAAAGTAGGAAGGGAATAAATAACAACTGAAACAGCATGACTGGTACTTTATGTTCGAGGAACAATACGTGTTACGACACGTTAAGACATAGCCATAATAGACGGATTGTGTCGTCGTTAATTTTACCGCAACCTGTTTCTTTCATTCTTCTTAGTAACTGGGACGGCTTCTGGTCCCCGAGATCCATTTCTGATAACAATTTATTTATTTTTTATGAAAGCGTCGATTTTCGCTCTCCTCGTAGCAACTTATCGAGCGTCCTTTGTTAACTGTATACCTCTGCTCAGCTGGTGGATTGGTTAGGATGTCGCTAACTTGATGCACGACTTCCTTCAGCAACTTTGATATTACAGCGTTATATTTGTAGTCTTCCCCTTTGTTCTTTGGTGCCATAACTGCTTCAAATTGCGCGAACCATAGCCGCGGCGAATCGGTACAAAACTGCGGAAGTTTGTCCGTTACAGATATCGCGGCGATTGTGTCGAGTGTTGGGTCGACTTTAGAAGGTGTCGCTGGCAATGGCGGAACCATGGTGAATGGGTTACTCGTCGAACGTAACAACTCGCGAAAATAACAACTTTTGTAGTCTAAACGACCGCGTAATTTACTTTAACAACTTTAAAAAGTTAAAAATAAAAACGTAAGTGATTAAAATCCGGCAGGCAAAAAACCGTAGCTTTTACTCACTATTCTACAATTGCGAACGCGTTTAGTGACTGAACGAATAGGTTTATTTCCCAGAATTATTTGCTGAACACCTGTTACAGTCGACCCGTAATTATATCAGCACTGGAAAATGAGCCCAGACCAGTCGGGGTCACCAATATTACGAGTCAATGAAACAATAGAAATTGTATATAATAATGAATTATTTATTAATGTTTATCCTAACTTATATACTAATTAATTACAAAGGAAATTGTACAATGAAATGGTGGGGCTACATTCTACGTGCTTATAACAAGTACGTGCTTATATTTGGACGTACTGAGATAGTCAATGAAACAATAGAAATTGTATATAATAATGAATTATTTATTAATGTTTATCCTAACTTATATACTAATTAATTACAAAGGAAATTGTACAATGAAATGGTGGGGCTACATTCTACGTGCTTATAACAAGTACGTGCTTATATTTGGACGTACTGAGATATTATTATTTATCATATTTATTACCTTTATATTACCTAGTAAGCACTTTGGAGAGGAAACCTATTAACTACTAATGTGCTATGGCTTCGCCATACTTACCTTAAAGTTACTGCTGCTACTTACGATATCGTCACGATAATTACATTCTTACCTTAAAGTTACGTCGTCTTAATCGTCATACGGATATATATATATATATGGAGTCCAGAAAAGGTGATTGCTCACTGTATTATTTATGGTGAAATGTTATAAAATTGATTAAATCATGTTGAATAGTGTCGAATCATGCGTAAAATGTTCCTATACGTACAATTTACGTACATTTCATTATTAATGTAAAATAAAAAAAAAAATCGTCGAATCAGAATTCACCCGCCAACCTGACATCAAGATGGCGGCTCTCTTTAACATAACGTTTATTACGCATAGAGCAACGTACATTGATACATATTTTAGTACAAAAACGTACATTTTTCGTACATTTATATAGTTCTTCTTCTTCTTCTCTTTTTTATGGCCTCTGCTTGTAGCAATTTACCAATGTCCAGTCAATTCAATTCAATTCTTTTTTATGGCCTCTGCTTATAGCAATTTACCAATGTCCAGTCAATTCAATTCAATTCTTTTTTATGGCCTCTGCTTATAGCAATTTGCCAATGTCCAGTCTTCGTAAATCAAGTATATAAATCAACAAATAAAAACGTAAAAAAATGAAAAATGTGAATGTGATGTGAAAATGGCGGATGATCAAAAAACAAAAAAAAAAATCCATTTATATAGTTAATTTTTGACCTATTTTGAAGTTCTACAACCGCCATTCTGACGGATACGTTTTATACCATGTTAAGATAATGAAGTATATTGAACCTCTTTGCATTTGCAATTTTTTATCGATATCTAACTTGGTATCGTGTTGTCATGGCGACATATAACAAAGTAGTTGTCAGGATTCCTGTTAGCATGGCATCGGATGCGTTTGTCTATAACCAATGTTATCGCAGAAAATTCCGAACGTGTGACTCAATTAACACATTTTTTTAAATGTCCTGCGATATTATGGGATAACGACAAACTCCTCCGAGCGCCATGGTAAGGGAGAGTGACAACACTCATGTCAGTCGTTCGATCGATCCGCGGACTATAGACCCATGTTGATAGAAACATCCAAATATAATACTGTGATTATTGCAAATAAATAGGTTTAAAAAAATAACTAGGTATGCAATGCATTATGCTGTTGCAATAATTGAGCTGAGTTTGTCGATCCGGGTCGAACTCCTAAACGACTGGACCGATCTTTATGAATTCAGATATATGCACTCACGGTGATGGTCACTATGACCGTGCCAAATTTCAAAAAGATCGGTCCAGTCGTTTAGGAGGAGTTCGATCACGAACGAAATACACGAGTCGCCTAAAGAATGAATGTAATTCAATAATAATGTAATTTGATTAAAATTAGATAGAAATTAAAGGTAAAAACATCTTCTTGTAAACTTGATGTAGCAGATCGCTTTTACAGCAAAAAACTGAACATTTTAGTGTAAAGTCATATACCTAAGCCGCGTAACTAGATCTAGTCTAGTGAGTTGTCAAGACGCCAATTTGTTTTATTCGTAACTTATGCACCATACGCCCTAATCATGTGAGTGAGGGGAACGCCTGTGTGGGCCCGAAGTATCCGCCGATTCAATCGTAAATTTGTTTTCAGAGTAGACACCCTGTTGTTAGCCACTCGTACAATATAAATTGTAACAATGTAGGTAAACAAAACTATATTAAAAAAGAAAATGGATAGTCTACGCGAGTTTCTTGCTGATATCTTCTCAGGAGAACCAACTTACAGAACCAGCGAAAGAATAATTTTCAAATGGTTATTTATGTACTTACTTATTCGTATTTTTATAATATTAATTGACTTAAAATTGCAGTAGGTATTGTACAGCCTTCTCAATGTCATTTCTTTTGTTTCACTTTAGAAGTCCGGTCAAAGAAGGCCCACATTCACCCAGCAATTAGGTCCTGCTCGGTGAAACTACAAAACCTTGCAGTCGGTGAGTATGCGTTGTCTACAATAAAAAAAAAAATCGAAAACAAAACCGATTTTCAGTGATTTTCTGATGGATGCCTTTGACTTTGACTTGACTGACAAAAAATAAAACATGCAGTCAAATTGACAACCATCCAACCTACCTACAATATTTAAGGTATAAGTCGCCCTCGACTTGATGCAGCAGGTGCGAGCGTGGACGAACCGGTCCCGAAACACTATGGATATGCTTCTACGCGCTGGACACCGTTACCTTTAGTCAAATCGTAATTTAAACGGTTCAAGTACATTGGGTATATGGCGATGTGCACATAGCTCATGTACAGGTAGTTTAACTGTAGGATGTGATAAGATAAAATAACATTTTCATTTTTGTTGTTAAATTGTACGTAATTTTCAACTAAACACAATTGTTTGCGAATCGCGCTGTTTTCAAATATCTACCATTGGTAAAACACATTATGGTGCGAATTAGAGTTGGCGAATCGCGCCTGTTTGCTCAACTAAAGAAGTAGGCAGACCACTCGGTACTCCTTTTCTTAGTACAGCCTTCTTTCACAAACTCAATGTCATTTCTTTCGTTTCACTTTAGATGTCCAGTCAAAGAAGGCCGATATTCAGCCAGCAATTAGGTCCTGCTCGGTGAAACTACAAAATCTTGCAGTCGGTGAGTATGCGTTGTCTACAATTTAAACTAGGTATGCAATGTATGCAATTGCAAATGTTGAGCGGAGCAAATTTTCCTAATTTTTTTTATGCTCTATTATCATGATTTCAGAGATATGCACTCCCGGGTATGATGTCGACCAGCATGCCAAATTTGGTCAAAATTGGTCGAGCTGTTTCGGAGGAGGGCACACAAACGATTTACACTTGTCGTCTAAGATACGCTACGCTTCGCTGCGCTCAAAAAAAAATCAAAATAAAACCTTCTTTCAGTGATTTTCTCATAGATGCCTTTGACTTTGACTTGACTTTGACACAAAATAAAACATGCAGTCGAATTGACAACCATACAAAAATAATACAACATTTGGTGACATTTCTGTCACGTTATGTTGTACTATACAGGTGCTTACGCAACAGCCGCGTAAACGTTTCCTGCAGGAGACTGTACCTGGTGATAGTGCGGATCATAGTCGTGTAGGGGGCTCCCTAATGGGCAGCGAGACTGACGGCCCACAACGCTCCTATACTACACAGATCGCCACCTTGGCCGTCAGGACAATAAGAGCACGATCTCCCTAGAGGCTTCATGTCTTCTAGCTGCGACCCCTCCATGGGACCTGGAAATGAGATACCTTGCGTCATTGCTCCAATGGCACAAGGAGGCTCTGAAGCGGGACCACAGGCCTGCGTCAACTCCGCCACCTCCGCAAGGATCTCATAGAGACATGGAAGGTGTGACTTGAGCAACCAAAGTGGGGAACCACTACCATCGCGGCGGTGAGAGCGATCTAAGAGGAGTGGCTGCATAGGCAGCACGGTGACCTCACGTATCGTGCGACACAGATCATCACCGGGCACGGAATATTCGGTGAGTATCTGTTTCGCATGCATCGTGAGGTCACACCCGCGTGTGAAAGAAGTAGGCAGACCACTCGGTACTCTTTTTCTTAGTACAGCCTTCCTTCATAAACTCAATGTCATTTCTTTTGTTTCACTTTAGAAGTCCAGTCAAAGAAGACCGACATTCACCCAGCAATTAGGCCCTGCTCGGTGAAACTACAGAACCTTGCATTCGGTGAGTATGCGTTGTCTACAATTAAAAAAAAAATCAAAACAACACCGACTTTCTGTGATTTTCTCATGGATGCCTTTGACTTTGGACTTGATCCTGAGAGATGGGATTCCTTTGAAGGATCACAGTCTCCTCTAAAATGAAGCGAGTTCTTGTGGAGGGTAAAAGTAATAAGGACCACGTAATAAGTATAATTAATTATAGACGTAAGTATATCGCGATATATAACCGAGTTATTAAGATAGCAAAAAAGCTCTTCGTACAAAGTGAAATAGCAAGCTTTAAAAACGTTTCCCGAAATATTTGGAAAATTGTGAACCGTCACAGAAATAAAGGATAACACCACGAAATCACAAATTATTTTGAAAACGGGAAATAGAAGAAACAAGAAATATATCTGAAGTAGTAAATGTTTTTGCAAAAAATAATTTGGGAAGCAGTTTGGTCACATTAATAATTATTCGGAATTATCATTGGATTACCTTAAAACATACACAAGTAGAATAGAAAAGGAAATTGAGTGGGACACTGTCACGCCTGGGGAAGTATGGAAGACAGTCAATGCAATGAAGTGCAAATCAGCAAGTGGTTTGATGAAGTACCTATTGTAGTTATTAAGGAAAACCTTGATGTATTGGCTGAACCTCTTAGCACATTCTATAACAACTGTTTTGACAAAAGCGTATTTCCTGATCAATTTAAGATAGCAAAGGTTATTCCGATACATAAAAAAGGTGCAAAGACAGACCCAACCATGTACAGACCCATTTCCCTTTTACCAACGCTATCAAAAGTGTTCGAAAAACTTATAAAGGTAAGACTCGTCCGTCATTTGAATTTGAACCGTGTTTTGCATCTGACAGTTTGGGTATCAAAAAAATGTTGGTACACAGGATGCTATATATACGCTGATGAAAGATGTTGTACATAAAATGAACGAGAAAAAGAAATTAGCCGGTCTTTTCTTGGATCTAAGCGCCGCTTTTGATACAATAAATCATGAATTACTCGTTAGAAAGCTAGAACACTACGGTATAAGAGGTAAGTTCATAAATCTTCTCGAGTCATATTTAAGTAATCGGCAAATGTTTGTCGAAATTAAAGCTCTGAAGAATGATGATGAGTTCTCTCGAGACACAATTAGATTCGAAACGTCATATAGGTCTAAGTTAGTACCAATTAAAACAGGCGTACCACAAGGTTCAATTATTGGACCAATCCTGTTCATTAGCCTTCATAAATGATATAATCAACTTTATGACTCATAGAGCATCTGGAGGTGTAGAACTAGTCATGTTCGCGGATGACACCAATGCAGTCATATCTGCAGATAAGCACGACATCCTGCAATACAATGTGAACGAGGTACTGGACTTGTTTTATAACTGGTTATTGGCGAATAGCCTGAGACTGAATCTGAATAAAACCCAGGTAATATTATTTAAATCTACGGCTCAAAATAAAAGTTGCCTGGATTGTGTTGTGAGCGGTATCAAAATTGGTTCCGTGAAAAGTGCGAGGTTCCTGGGGGTGCATGTTGATGAGCGTCTCAATTGGAAAGAAGAATTGGCTAACTTTGAGAGTGCCATAAGTTCGGCCTGTTATGTCTTAAGTTTGCGTAGTGATGTTAATGTAGAACATCTTAAAATGGTATATTACGCATTGGTGGAATCCAAGCTCAGGTACAGAATTCTTTTCTGGGGAGGAAGTTATGATTATAATATACACCGTGCGTTTGTTTGGTCATATTCCGAATAAGACAAGATGCAGGAACCACTTCCGGGAGTTAGATATACTCACCGTTCCTAGTTTATACGTGCCTGTCTTAAAGTCCAATTTCGCAAAGTATATTCACAACTATGAAACAGAGGACGAAAGAAAGCATAGAGAGAAAATACGTCGAAAGGATTTTCAAAGCATAGTTGTGCCAAATATTAATGTTGTCAAACACAGTGCGGTTCACAATTGTATCAGAGTGTTTAATAGACTACCGGTTGAACTTAAAGGTTAAATTTACGGAAAAGAGTTTACCACAAACTTAAAGCGATTCCTATTGGAGGGGTGCTATTACTCACTAGAGGAATTATAGTAAATTTGTTTGTTTAGTATCATACGAGTCTAAACAAACAGCTTTAAGACAAGTATTTAAATAAATGTGGATTATAATATTGTAAATTGATTGATTATTGTAAAAATAATTAAGGACCTTCTGGGATGTAGGTCTGATATAGGTAAAAAGGTGACATCTCGTTATGTTTTGTTATTTTGTTTCTTTAATTTCTGTTGCTTAATGTAATGTTCGGACATGCTTACTATTATTTATTTATTATGTGTTAATTTTATTTTTCATAATCTTAGTGACATTATTAATTTTATATTAATGACTTAATTTTTTATTTTTTATTTGGACATGCTAATTATTATTATTGTAATCAAATTGAAATTATGGAATGTGTAAAATGTTTATTGCTAAGAATATTTCAAACACAATGTAAAGATTCTTAATGAATAAATAAATACAATACAATACAAAATAAAACATGCAGTCGAATTGACAACCATACAAAAATAATACAACATTTGGTGACATTTCTGTCACGTTATATTGTACTATACAGGTGCTTACGCAACAACCGCGCTTTCGCGACTGATGCCCAACTTAAATGTTTCCTGCAGGAGATTGTACCTGGTGATAGTGCGGATCATAGTCGTGTAGGGGGCTCCCGAATGGGCGGCCCACAACGCTTCTATACTACACAGATCGCCACCTTGGCCGTCAGGACAATAAGAGCACGATGTCCCTAGAGGCTTCATGTCTTCTAGCTGCGACCCCTCCATGGGACCTGGAAATGAGAGACCTTGCGTCATTGCTCCAATGGCACTCTGAAGTGGGACCACAGGCCTGCGTCAACTCCGCCAATACCGCAAGGATCTCATAGAAACATGGAAGGTGTGACTTGAGCAACCAAAGTGGGGAACCACTACCATCGCGGCGGTGAGACCGATCATGGAGGAGTGGCTGCATAGGCAGCACGGTGACCTCACGTATCGTGCGACACAGATCATCACCGGGCACGGAATATTCGGTGAGTATCTGTTTCGCATGCATCGTGAGGTCACACCCGCGTGTCAACACAGTGATGCTTCCGGCGAAGACGCGGCATTCCACACGTTGGCGGAATGCTTAGCGTGGGCGAGTCACCCCAGGGACCTCGTTGTGGGCCTGGGCGTAGATACCCTCTCGCTGGTGACCATGCTACGAGCCATGGTCTCTAGCGGGAGCCAGTGAAACGCGGCCGTTTCCTTCTGCGAGCAGGTAATGCTCGTGAAGGAGGCGGCCACTTTGGTGAGGGAGCGTACCCTCCTCGCTGAGTTCCGAAATGTGCGGCGGGAGCAATGCAGACGTGACAGTGCGAAATCGACCTCCATGATCGGGGCCTGAGGACGATGGATTAGCAACCCACCGTCCATACTGAAGCAGGCTAAAAGGGCTGCGTACTGTAGAGCTTCATCCCACGCACGCCTTCACTCCCTGACGCGGGATAAAACCTGACCCCGAAGATGCGGGGAATATATGTTTCCAAGCTTTAGTCCAGAAAACCGAGGACAATGGTCTTACGCCTTCGCTGACGTAATAAAAAAATCTAGCGAGGATAAGTTCTAACAGAATCAGGTACTTTTTGATTTGGCCGACACTTTCAAAATTTGTACCAAAAATGTTTGTGTGTATTTCATGGCTTTCTTTTTATTTAAGATGCTATTATGAAACGTTTTGATAGGTGGTGTAAAATAGCATGTCTTGTTTTTTACCAGTTGGTCGGTTCGATTCCCGGCTCACACAGATGATTTTTTGAAATTCTATGAATGTAGTTAACTTTGTCTTTAAAAATAAAATAAATGCTCCTTTGAGTAAAATTGTCTATCTACCTACAATATTTAAGGTATAAGTCGCTCTCGACTTGATGCAGCAGGTGCGAGCGTGGACGAACCGGTCCCGAAACACTATGGATATGCTTCTACGCGCTGGACACCGTTACCTTTAGTCAAAGCGTAATTTAAACTGTTCAAGTACATTTGGTATATGGCGATGTGCACATAGCTCATGCACAGGTAGTTTAACTGTATAGGACGTGATAAGATAAAATAACATTTTCATTTTTGTTGTTAAATTGTACGTAATTTTCTACTAAACTCAACTGTTTGTGAATCGCGCTGTTTACAAATACCTATCTACCATTGGTAAAACGCATTACGGTGCGAATTTAGTTTGGCGAAACGCGCCTGTTCGCTAAACAAAGAAGTTACCAGACCACTCGTGAAGTTGGCGAATCGCGCCTGTTTGCTTACCTAAAGAAGTAGGCAGACCACTCGGTACTCCTTTTCTTAGTAGGTACAGCCTTCTTTCACAAACTCAATGTCATTTCTTTTGTTTCACTTTAGAAGTCCAGTCAAAGAAGGCCGACATTTACCCAGCAATTAGGCCCTGCTCGGTGAAACTACAGAACCTTGCATTCGGTGAGTATGCGTTGTCTACAATTTAAAAAAAAATCAAAACAAAACCGACTTCCAGTGATTTTCTCACCGATGCCTTTGACTTTGACTTGACTATGACACAAAAAAAACATGCAGTCGAATTGACAACCATACAAAAATAATACAACATTTGGTGATATTTCTGTCACGCTTTCGCGACTGATGCCCAACTTAAACGTTTCCTGCAGGAGACTGTACCTGGGGATAGTGCGCTCCGCATAGTACTCCTAATAGTCGTGTCGGCCCACAACGCTTCTATACTACACAGATCGTTGAAGACCTTGGACGTCAGGACAATAAAAGTCGGGATAAAACCTGACCCCAAAGATGTGGAGTAACACCCGACCACCACGCAGTGGCCACACAAGTGGCCAAGGTCCGCCGGGCGCCACTGGGAATTCATTCAGTGACGTAGGCAGCGGCCCAGAGCCGAGAATTTAAAAAAAAATGGGAGTCTGAAACTATAAATAAGACATAGTTTCAGACTTTCCCATACTGACCCATATAGAGAGAACCCAGGCGTACCAGACGTAACTTACGTTCTGAAGGATCAAATTTGGTCCTCAGGTAGGACTTATAGGTATGTACCTTGAAGGCCCTCATATTCGCTAACTTGGAAGTGGAGGCTCATCCGGCTCATCTTGAAAGACCCATACGCTCGATTGCTGCTTTGTTTTGGAATCGTAGCAATGAATACTTATGTCTAAGGATACGCGAATCTCATGGTAGGTCACATGCTTGTCTGATATATCATACAGCGCACATCATAGATGTTTTTGTTGTTCACAATGGCGGACTATCGCGAGATTCGTTACTGAGATTGTCACGACGACGCTTGGAATTCTGCAAACCAGCTATAAATAGTCGTCTTGCATGTTGCTTCATCGCCAAAAGCAGATTGAAACCGAGCAATGCTCTGTTGATCTGTCAAATTACACTTAAAGTCGGACTACTAAACAACCATACTACGAAAATTTCCCAAGTTAAATCCATGTAGACACGCAACTTTTAAAACGGCGCCACAATGTAAAAACAATTGACAGTCAGATAAAACAAACTGTATTTTACAGCCAGTTCCATTTTCAAATGTTATTACTTTTTTTTTTAATATTTTATGTAAGTGGCCAGTTTCGGAAAAAAATTAGTGCGACATATGTATAATAAAATATTATGCTTCAACTGCCAGACCATTCGTGTGGGCGCAAACTCGTGCCAGACGATTTAAAGTTGTAAAAAACATTATTTAAGTTAACTTATTTTCTAAAGGCGCTTAATCACGTAGATCGTAGATTAAGGGGGTTAAAACAATAAAATAAAAAAAAGTTTTTTCTTAAAACATTTTACTTACCATTGTTTTGTCATGGATTTTCGCCAAGTAACGCCTGTTTCTATCCAATATTTAAGAGGGTTACTCTAAGTCTATTAAATCAGTCAGACCAATAGCAAGGGTCCAGCACCCCGCCAGACCCAAAAACACTCTTTTGGGTCTGGGGGGCTGTTTGGGTCGCGCAATTGGTCTGGCTGATGATATATACACTTATAATACGAGAGCTAGGGATAAAAATCTCTTTGAATACATTAAGGCTGGAATTCTGTCAGTTGGTTATCGTAGTTGTGTACACCCACATACTGCGGTCAGTCAAGCTAACTGTAGAACAGGCGTTCGACATTATGCCATCAAACATGTCGTGAAATCGATGGTAATTAAATTAACTTATTAAGTTTGAAAATTGTTATACAGATTGGGTATTGCAGTTATGGCAGGCAGTCAGCTAAATGGCGGAACAGAGCTGGCCAGTCAGGCCATAATAAGTCATCATCCACCGAGCCTTTACCCAATGCAGTTGGGGTCGGCTTTCTAGTCTAACTGCGATTCGGCTAAACCTCTATGTTTTCCGTGAAGCGTCTGCCATCTAATCTCCACAACCCATGGGCGAAATCGAAGTTCTGTAGTTGATTTAAGACTCTAACTACCCCTAACGACTGCCATCGTATGACAAGCGGGACCGACGGCTTAACGTGCTCTCCGAGGCCATAATAATAAGGAAAAATAAAAGTTACTATTAATTTATGAAGCTTGAAAATTTGTGTATCTAACTTAGGATACTTAATTGTATCTTAATCATAAATAACATCGTTTTGTAGAACAACTTCGGTCACTCAGCCAAAAAAGTTTTTAAAAACGCATATAAGAGGACTCACGCAAACAAACTTCTAGAACTCCTAAACTAATAAAGTTATCCAACTCGCTGTAGTTTTCGGCTCCACTTACAAATTTGCGATTATGAGGGCCTTCAAGGTACATAGGAGTCCTACCGGGGGCCCAAATTTTATCCTTTAGAACGTAAGTTACGTCTGGCACGCCTAGGCTTAATTTGAATGTTACACCTTGTATATTCTCTGTACACACGTTGTGTACGTAGGTACACGATGCGATCACAATCTGTCATCGTCAATCTAACGAAAACCGACGTGCTCCCACTATGAGAGACTTCAGCCGACTGAAACTGAATGAATCCCAGTGAAGTCTGCAATGGCTTGTGAACCTAGCCGTCATTTTCATAGTACATAATTTGTATGAAGAATATGAGAATAAAATTTGGTCAACTTTGTAATTTTTACACAAAATAAGTACTTATTAATTAAAAAACACTTGAGTTCAATAAAACATTATTTTTTTAATATACTCGTAATTTCCAATCCATCTATAGCTAGTTACCTTGGACAAAAGAACACTTGCATCACTACTAACCCAAGTATTATGTTACCTAGAAGGGTTGTTATAACATAAATAATGATTCTAATAGCGTGCATTGAAAAATTCCAGCTCCTGCTAAAGGACGTCAATCAGAGGCTGCTGCAAGTGCTACACTGACCAGAGAAGCTTGTGAAGGCGTTAAACTAGCTGGTACATATTCTATTTAATTTATAGTTTTTCAAGGAATTCTGCTTTTTGCACATGCATTAACAATTTAGATTAAGTAACTCTGGATTTGGTCGGTAGTCTAAAGTTGAGTACACACATTACATATCATACATCGAAAACACCCTAACTCCGAAAAACAAACATTTGTGGATCACACAAATATTTGATTCAACCTAGAAGCGAACCTGGGATGTTAGGGACGGCAGCCCACTACTCCACCGAGGCACTCGTATGTGTAAAACTGTTTATATACATATTTCAAAATTTCAGCTTTGTAACATTTGTATAAATTTGTATTCTAATAAAACAAATCCTCTTTATAATCAACTTAGGCATGGCATTAGAAGCTGCTCCTGTACCAGCTGAGCTACACCAAGAAGTTCAAGACACACCTGCTGCCGACCCAGGATCTGAACAAAACCAGTAAGTGAAATATTTAGATACAAATTATTAATAACAAACACTGAAATGTCAACGGCTGGACCCGAACCCACGGCCTTTTCCTAACAAGGCCGACATGTTTCCCCCCCTTTACCTAGCCATATTTTGTAACATCGTAACAACAAGTTATATACTCGTAAATACACATCAACTAAGTCTAGGGATATTTGTAAGTAAATATTGGATTTAAGTAACTTAAAAATTACTGGCTAGAATTACAAGGTATTGATATTCAAATAAATAATGATTTGCGCGGTAATTTTCGAACAGTTCCCGTTCGTATTGTATTGTATATTTGCTTTAAATAGCGACATCTAGCGGTACACTAATTACGCCGAGATTTATGATCCGATTTACGTGTATCTCCTTTAGTTCGGTGCGGAATAGTTGCCATTTGGTCCCATAAAAATTAAACTTGATTTGACCCAGTAGTTTTCATTTTATGAACAATTTTCAATAATCCATATTATTTATTTAATGTTTGTTTGTTATGACTTATGACAGTTAACTTTTTTTGTTGACACTCGTTATTTTTCTAAATCCCATGGCTAAAAGTCTTACACGGAATACGACGAATAGACTTTTTAAATTTGCGAGCCTCAAATAGGTTAATTCCTTACCTACCTCTTTCGAATTTCAATAAGTTTGCTAATCATTTTAATTGTGGTTGCTTTTAATATAAGTATCACAATAAAAAGCAATTAAATGTTATAGTCTACCTGATGTAAACTACAAAACTCCTACTGCAGTGGTCTGTAAGAACAATCAACAACAATTAGGGACACTATATAAAGTAAAAAAAAACGAGTTTAAGAACTAAAAGGTATGACTGTTGACATAATTAAAGAAAGCTTACAGCTGGATACCTTTAAGAGTCCGTATGCAGAATCGAAACGGGCGGAATTAGGTATTTGACACATTTTGTGCGTGAGTCCGGAGTTACCGATGGTGGTCAGCCAGTAGGTACGGCGATTACATGGTTTTGATCTTTTTTTTTCATTTTATAATAATAGTGTCTTGTGTGGGGGAGGTGAAAAGAGGGCTAGGAGGGGGGGTGTTTTTTTTCTCTCCTTAAATTCAAGAAAAGACCCTCTATACTCGTATGATCCCGTAATCAAAACTCCTCTACCTTTCCTCTGTCGTTGCACTCTCAAAGGGGGGGCGAGGGCAAATTTTTTTTCCTAATCAAAATCATTTGACCTCCTCTATACAAAGGGGCTCTACCAACATATTTAGGGCCCCAGCGAACTCATCTGCTAGTGGCGCACCTGCTGATCAACGGACAAGGCTCGTTAATTTACGGTACCTATGAAGTGGCTTCGGTCCCTACGTGGGTACCGGGTGTTGGTCCGGGGGTGCCACCGTGCAACTGTGCTAAAGCCCCACAAGTAACCCAGCCCAGGCTGGTTGCGTAAGGGGTTCAACAGCTGCACCGCCGGGCCCGGGGCCATGTATGGTGCAGTAGGCATGGAACCAGTAGGGGCAAAGCGGAGTCTAGTGTGGGTTCTTCTTCAAATTTATAATGGCAGTGCAACAGAAATAAGTAAACGTTCCACAGCGGCCCCAGGAAACCCCACAGCTTCACTTTTCGAGGTGGAGTTTACCAACATCCGTGGACTCCATGCGAACCTCGATGCCGTCCACCATACCTTGAGACGGCTCGGCCCGCTGTGACGTTTCTCACGGAGACACAAATACGCCGCCCTGACAACACGCCTTACCTGTGTTGCCCCGGTTATGTATATATGTATCGAGGAACAATACCGGGGCGCCGCAGGGGTCCGTGCTGTCACCAACTCTTCCTTCTGCAAATCAATGATATGCTATCCCTCGGGAACATTTATTGTTATGCAGATGACAGCACATTGCAGGCGTGTGCATTTACAGCGAAGAAATCCCCTTTCCTTCCCCTACCCTCTCTTCAGAATGCATTATTACCAATGAAGGGCAACCTTGAGATCCTTGACATAGACGTTCGTCAAGAGCTCAATAATAAAAACTACATCGAAAGATGTATAGGGCTAGCTTAGTGGAAACTAGGAATACTGAATAAGGTAAAGCGATTCTTTACACTGCATCAAAGGTGTCTGCTGTACAAGACGCAGATTGGACCCTGCGTCGAATACTGCTCTCACTTCCGGGACGGCTCCGCGAAGTATTTGCTGGACGCTCTCGACGCTATGCAGCGTCGACCTATCCGTATTATAGATTGTCCGGAGGTAACGGGAAGCTTTGAGCCGCTAGTTCAGCGCCGAACAATAGCTTCCTTGGCCGCATTCTACCGTATTTACCACGGCGAGCATTCTGAAGAGCTCTTCAATCTGATCCCATCTTCCTTCCGATCCCGAACAACGCGTGCCGGGCAGAGATGCCACTCCCACACAGTAGGTACATGTTCGCGAGAACCGAACGTTTTAAACGTTCGTTTCTGTGCCGAACGATACTGGCCTGGAACACCCTGCCTGTGCACGTGTTTCCTCCCACATATAATCCTGGGTTCAGTAGGTCGTCAAGTTGAGGGCCACTCTCTATAGTATAGTGTGCTGTGAGTGACCCACAATCGCTTGACGTCGTCACGACTTACTTACCAGGCGGGTGGCGTCAAATTGGCGAACCCAATACAAAAAAAATAAAATAAAAAACTACCTCTATAAAATTATTACTCATTTTGACTCTACTCGGGAGCCCCCCTTGGGGGACTGGAGGGCAAATCTCAAAAACTCGGAATTTTCCCTTGGTCCCCGAACCCCCTTTACATTTCTGCAAAAAAAAACATAGGTACCTTCCCCTCCACCATCAAGGAGAAAAATAAAATTGTGTCAGTGAGTGAGTGAGTAATCCAGCTTTATAAAATATAACAGCTTTTTTTAACAAAAACAATGATAAATACATTCTACATAATCACTTGTTGTATTTAAAAAGAAGCCTAATCATCACAAAATAATAACTAATATTACCAAAGTATCAAAATCTCACGCCACGCTATATTCGTTTGTAGACGGCGTCGAATTTTGGCGCGCAGAGCGACACGTCCTCTCCATGTAAGCGCTTGGCGCGGACTGTTTACTTGAGGCATGCGTCGAGTATTATAAAGCGAAATTTAGGTGTTTTTAAAAGATTATTTACAGCCTATTTTTTATTATTTAGCTTTCTTTTTTTTTGGAAATGGATTGATTTTGAACCAAGGTTTATTTATGTTGTTTTAATTTTATTAACGAGAGTTTTATGTAGCCGAAATAAGAACCAATTCATTGCCCATTTTCTCTAAAATTTGACTAACTTAAATATTTGTTTACTCAATTTTTTTTTTATGAAAGTGATAAAAAGTAATCCATACATTTGATAGATGACTTTTACAAGAATACACTGTATTTTTGTAATACTTTTTAGACGTCAAAACGATTAGTGAA
Source organism: Nudaria mundana (assembly GCA_963556515.1). Lineage (NCBI taxonomy): Eukaryota > Metazoa > Arthropoda > Insecta > Lepidoptera > Erebidae > Nudaria > Nudaria mundana. The sequence continues at coordinate 34,162,273 of OY748286.1, read as the reverse complement.
TTTGTGATATTCTAGACCTCTTCCAGCAAAAGATACGAAAAACTACCGATTGTTTTAGGTCGATTAATCAAAATTTAATGACAAAAATAAGAAAGTAGCTCACTTATTAGATCATTATTGAAATGATATTTCATGTTGTGCATTAAAACTTATAAAAATACAGTATTTTCAGTGTAAAAACACGTCTGTAAAATCAGCGAAAACGGTAAAATTTAATAGGAGGACTCTTAAGAGCCATTTCACAAAATGCGCCGTCTTAGTACGGTGCCCACTTGTGTATCGTATTTTATTGTAATTTCGATTGAAGTTATATCAATATTTTGACAAAGTATATGCAAGAATTTCCTATATTACTGCAGAAATCGGTTCTCTAATGAACTTAGTTTATTTTGGAATAATTTTATTTTTGTAATTACTATGTATTTAAACCAAAAATCACGATCAAATTGCGATGTTAAACTCAAAAATTGGCCCAATGGTTTATTTTTTCACTAAATAATTATAATACAATTCAATAATCTGTTACATTAAATGACGATTCAAATATATATCCAATGCTTTATGTATTTTTTTAAACTCAATTTATAAGTATTTTTGATAGAAATACGACTCTGAAATCAACTCTGCGCCGTTTTTCAATAAAATGCTTGTGGGAAATTGATTACTATAGATCAAATAAGTTATTTTTAGTAAATGTGTTACATTAAACGTCAACACGAAAGCTTGGCCCATTTTTTGCGCATATTCAATAACTTCTAGTTATTACAGACTATGGTAATTTAGGAGCTCAAAATATTAGAAAATCGTGCGAAAACGTGAAATGGCTCTTAAGCTCAAAGAATAAGCATTGCCATACAACGTGCCCCGTGGCAATGCTGCCAGCCTTCTGGGAACATTGCCAGTCGGCGATGATGCGGAGGAGTTCTTTGACGCCTGTATACGTAGGTCGCACTATAAGTTTTGCGTAACTTAAAAAAACAACATGTTAAAACCAAAATAATATGTTTATTGCTTTTCAAAATACTCTCCTTTACATTTTAAATATTTCTTCATGCGATCGAACCATTTTTTTAAACAGGAGGACCACAGATCTGAAGGCATGTTTTCTACGTGCTGATTGAACGCTATCACTGCCTCTTCGGAGTTGGTAAAAGTGAAACCTGTCATCAAATCTTTGATTTTGGGGAAAATACAGAAATCACAGGGTGCTAGGTCGGGGCTATGCGCAGGATGGGTGACGAGTTGTACTTTTTCGGAAGCTAAAAATGACTTTGTTTTGTTGGCCGTGTGTGAAGAAGCGTTGTCATCAAGTAGGAGAACGCGGCTTTTGGGTCGTCTTTCACGAACTTTTTCTAACAACCTGGGTAATCAAATGGCATTAATTTTTGATCTTCAAGTGGAATTGTACAGATGGGACCCGTAGCTGAGAAAAAAACGCGATCATTTTTTTACCAACGTTTCTCGCCTGCCTCACTTTTGTTGGCTTGTTCTCATTTTCAAACACCAATTCACAAGATTGCTGTGTTTTTGAGTTCAAAACAATAAATCCACGTTTCGTCTCCTGTGACAATGTCATAAACAGCATTAGAATGTCCGTGGTCGTACTTCAGTAGCATCTGTGAGCACCATTCCACGCGAGCCCGCTTCTGCTCCGCTGTCAGTTCATGAGGGATCCAACGACAACAAAGTTTCCGAACTTTCAATTCTTCGTGTAAAATTTTCTGGATTTGACTCATACCCATCCCCAATAGTCCTCGAATTGTCTCATAGGTAATCCGCGGGTTTTCTTCAATTAACCGCTTAACAGTAGCCACATTATTTTCGTTGACGGCAGTTGAAGGCCGCCCTTCACGAAATTCTTCATGTAAAGAAACTCGACCTCTCTCAAATTCAGCAAACCATCGCCTAACGGTGCTCAAACAAGGTGCTTCTTTCCCAAAAGCATTTTGCGGCACAGTCTTGCGGAGAGAGAGAACTTTTAAAATCATAAAAAATCCTCGCTCTAAAATCTTTTCGACTTTCGTATGCAGAATCGAAACGGGCGGAATTAGGTATTTGACACATTTTGTGCGTGAGTCCGGAGTTACCGATGGTGGTCAGCCAGTAGTTACGGCGATTACATGGTTTTGATCTTTTTTTTTTTCATTTTATAATAATAGTGTCTTGTGTGGGGGAGGTGAAAAGAGGGCTAGGAGGGGGGGTGTTTTTTTTCTCTCCTTAAATTCAAGAAAAGACCCTCTATACTCGTATGATCCCGTAATCAAAACTCCTCTACCTTTCCTCTGTCGTTGCACTCTCAAAGGGGGGGCGAGGGCTAATTTTTTTTCCTAATCAAAATCATTTGACCTCCTCTATACAAAAGGGCTCTACCAACATATTTAGGACCCCAGCGAACTCATCTGCTAGTGGCGCACCTGCTGATCAACGGACGAGGCTCGTTAATTTACGGTACCTATGAAGTGGCTTCGGTCCCTACGTGGGTACCGGGTGTTGGTCCGGGGGGTGCCACCGTGCAACTGTGCTAAAGCCCCACAAGTAACCCAGCCCAGGCTGGTTGCGTAAGGGGTTCAACAGCTGCACCGCCGGGCCCGGGGCCATGTATGGTGCAGCAGGCATGGAACCAGTGGGGGCAAAGCGGAGTCTAGTGTGGGTGGTGTGGGTCGATTCGCTGGCCAGGGAGACCCTTAGCAACGGCGTTGCCGCGGCCGCCCGCAACACAGTCATGGGGCCCGCCTGGGACCAACCACACCAGGAGGCTGCCCCACATGTTCTCGCGCATAATCCTGATGTGGGATCGCCGCTCCGGGTGGTAACCGGTGTGGGATAGCGGCGGCCTTGCACCAGGGGGGTTTGGTAGCCCTTCCGTCCGGCGGGTCGGCTCCAACCTAACCACAAGGTTCCAGACGAAGTTAGCCCCTGCGCTTTGTCACTTATTACTGCTGCACCAAATGTCGCCCTGTCTTTACGCTTCTTCTTCAAATTTATAATGGCAGTGCAACAGAAATAAGTAAACGTTCCACAGCGGCCCCAGGAAACCCCACAGCTTCACTTTTCGAGGTGGAGTTTACCAACATCCGTGGACTCCATGCGAACCTCGATGCCGTCCACCATACCTTGAGACGGCTCGGCCCGCTGTGACGTTTCTCACGGAGACACAAATACGCCGCCCTGACAACACGCCTTACCTGTGTTGCCCCGGTTATGTATATATGTATCGAGGAACAATACCGGGGCGCCGCAGGGGTCCGTGCTGTCACCAACTCTTCCTTCTGCAAATCAATGATATGCTATCCCTCGGGAACATTCATTGTTATGCAGATGACAGCATATTGCAGGCGTGTGCATTTACAGCGAAGAAATCCCCTTTCCTTCCCCTACCCTCTCTTCAGAATGCATTATTACCAATGAAGGGCAACCTTGAGATCCTTGACATAGACGTTCGTCAAGAGCTCAATAATAAAAACTACATCGAAAGATGTATAGGGCTAGCTTCGTGGAAACTAGGAATACTGAATAAGGTAAAGCGATTCTTTACACTGCATCAGAGGTGTCTGCTGTACAAGACGCAGATTGGACCCTGCGTCGAATACTGCTCTCACTTCCGGGACGGCTCCGCGAAGTATTTACTGGACGCTCTCGACGCTATGCAGCGTCGAGCTATCCGTATTATAGATTGTCCGGAGGTAACGGGAAGCTTTGAGCCGCTAGTTCAGCGCCGAACAATAGCTTCCTTGGCCGCATTCTACCGTATTTACCACGGCGAGCATTCTGAAGAGCTCTTCAATCTGATCCCATCTTCCTTCCGATCCCGAACAACGCGTGCCGGGCAGAGATGCCACTCCCACACAGTAGGTACATGTTCGCGAGAACCGAACGTTTTAAACGTTCGTTTCTGTGCCGAACGATACTGGCCTGGAACGCCCTGCCTGTACACGTGTTTCCTCCCACATATAATCCTGGGTTCAGTAGGTCGTCAAGTTGAGGGCCACTCTCTATAGTATAGTGTGCTGTGAGTGACCCACAATCGCTTGACGTCGTCACGACTTACTACCAGGCGGGTGGCGTCAAATTGGCGAACCCAATACAAAAAAATAAAATAAAAAACTACCTCTATAAAATTATTACTCATTTTGACTCTACTCGGGAGCCCCCCTTGGGGGACTGGAGGGCAAATCTCAAAAACTCGGAATTTTCCCTAGGTCCCCGAACCCCCTTTACATTTCTGCAAAAAAAACATAGGTACCTTCCCCTCCACCATCAAGGAGAACAATAAAATTGTGTCAGTGAGTGAGTGAGTAATCCAGCTTTATAAAATATAACAGCTTTTTTTAACAAAAACAATGATAAATACATTCTACATAATCACTTGTTGTATTTAAAAAGAAGCCTAATCATCACAAAATAATAACTAATATTACCAAAGTATCAAAATCTCACGCCACGCTATATTCGTCTGTAGACGGCGTCGAATTTTGGCGCGCAGAGCGACACGTCCTCTCCATGTAAGCGCTTGGCGCGGACTGTTTACTTGAGGCATGCGTCGAGTATTATAAAGCGAAATTTAGGTGTTTTTAAAAGATTATTTACAGCCTATTTTTTATTATTTAGCTTTCTTTTTTTGGAAATGGATTGATTTTGAACCAAGGTTTATTTATGTTGTTTTAATTTTATGAACGAGAGTTTTATGTAGCCGAAATAAGAACCAATTCATTGCCCATTTTCTCTAAAATTTGACTAACTTAAATATTTGTTTACTCAATTTTTTTTTATGAAAGTGATAAAAAGTAATCCATACATTTGATAGATGACTTTTACAAGAATACACTGTAATTTTTTAAAACTTTTTAGACGTCAAAACGATTAGTGAATTTGTGATATTCTAGACCTCTTCCAGCAAAAGATACGAAAAACTACCGATTGTTTTAGGTCGATTAATCAAAATTTAATGACAAAAATAAGAAAGTAGCTCACTTATTAGATCATTATTGAAATGATATTTCATGTTGTGCATTAAAACTTATAAAAATACAGTATTTTCAGTGAAAAAACACGTCTGTAAAATCAGCGAAAACGGTAAAATTTAATAGGAGGACTCTTAATTCCATTTTCGTTGCATACGTAGAACTTTGATGTGTGATAAAAAACAATTGACAAATGATTTCCCGCCAATTGTTTGGTTTTTATTACTAAGAAGGTTGCAACGTTTAAAAAAATATAACATTCGAAATTCAAATAGTTCCGATTAGCTAGAAGTGCAAAACTTTTAGTGTGCCCAATGTATAGTGTGTAGCATAGTTTTAATTTAGTAAGTGTAAATATTTTCTTCAAATGTTTGTTCTTTCTTGTGTACCTATGAATTAAATTTACCACATTATAATAAATTATAATTAAACGAAGCTTTCATTTAACACACTTTTATGCAAACCTAATACTTTTAATATTTATAAAATAGGTACATACTATTTTGTATGTGCTATCTATTGATAGGTTTAAAGTCGGTGCCAAGCCAAATTTTTACCTATTACACTTGCCGCGCGTGACTTTGAGCGGTACGTAGAACCAACGCTAATCTTGATAGCGCGATCTAGAAATTGCAATAATGTGAAGCTAAAATTGGATGTTGTTGGTATTTATGACCACTCGCGTAGCTCAATTGGTTAGGTAGACCATTCCCCATGTAAGGGAAATATCATGAGTTCGAGTCCCGCCGATGACATTTCAATTTTTGTTTTCTTTATAATATCTATAAGAAATTAAGAATAATTTAAGCAAACTCATTGCTTTGAAATACAAATATATATTATTTAATACCTTTTAGTTTGTGAAGTCGGTTTTTTTAAACGTAGCTTTTTTTAAGTTCTCTTTTGATTTCAAGTTTCATTAATTTATTTTCTAATACATTTACCATTTGCAGTTCCGACGCGTCCTCAGCATCATCGGATCCAGAATATAAAGTCATCGTTCCTTATGTGCTCACGGAATGGCTCGTTGACGACTGGGCTTTAATCACAAAGCGAAAGAAACTCGTCAAACTGCCAGCAAAGCTCACCGTGTCTCAAATATTAAGTAATTACTTATATTTGATCAGGTCTAGTGGATCTTGCAGTGAAGTACGTACAGCTAATTTACAGAATATCACAGAAGCGATTAAAGACTTGTTCGATGAAACTTTAGGAACTCAATTTCTATACCTTTCTGAGCGGGCTCAATATAATGAGACAGTATATGACTATCCAGGGACACCTATGTCTAATATGTATGGTGGTATACATTTATTAAGATTTCTCAGTGAAATACTCAAGATGATAGTCACATCGGACCATAGTGAACGGCTCCTTAAATATTTGGTAGAGTATGTAAACGATTTTTTAAAGTATTTGGAGACGCATAGAGCAACGTTTTTTAGTTTCTTTGATTATGAGAATGCCACCTAGGCACATCACAAAAACGGTAAAATGGAAGTTTTTATTTAAATTGTTTTATTTATTTACTTAGCGTTTAAGGGGCAGAGAGAGGCCTTTACGTCCAAATTTCACCAGTCAATATTATTTTAAGTATTTAGTGTACCCGAAGAGGCCATACAGGTGGCCAAAGTCCGCCGGGTGCCACTGGAATACCAGAGACGGCCGCAGCAATGGACATGAGAGCGGCCGCGGTCACGCGAAATGAAAAAAAAAATGTATTTAGTGTATTAAATATCAATAACTATCTACTCCATGTCGAAAAAATCTAATTGTGTTTTCAAATGTTGACATATAATATAAAGCGGTACTATAAAAAAATTAAAAACTTATTTAGGGCCACTCTCAATAGTAATGTGTGCTGTGAGAGTGGCCCACAATCGCTAGACGTCGTCACGACTTACCACCAGGCGGGCGGCGTCAATTTGGCGAACCAAATATAAAAAAAAAAAAAAAAAAAAAAAAGATACGAAATTTTGTATGGATTTTCTGCAAATACAGATTTGCGTAAAGTAACTTTTTAAACACAGTTTATAGGATCAGTGTAAGTGTAGTAAAAAATGTGTAAACCTAGAATATCGTTATAAACGTCTTAGGTATAAAATACTCGAGTTAGCCAGCAAAAATCTCTGTTTTAAACAGCTGTTTTAAACGGTATATTTCTCCCTTTTACAGTAAATTATTTATTTATTTGGTTTGTCAACAGCCTTCTTCCGTATACTAATATTACCCCCCCCCCCTAATAATAGGGGGTACCAATACGAACAATACAAAATAGAACTAGTAAATCTCAATTACCGCGGTGGCACAATGGTACTATGTACGGACTGCCACACTCGAGGTCTCGGGTTCGATTCCCGGGTCTGGTGGATAATGTATAATTCTCTTTAGAATTTTATCCAGATAATTATACCAGAGTCAGATAATTATCTCGGAATCCCGGACCTTGTGCCCGGTAAATGGCAATAGGCTCGCCCCCTATTACATGGGACCTAACATAGCTGGCGAGATGTGGGTGTGTTTGCACACCTCTGCCTACCCCTTTGGGGAAAAAAAGGCGTGATGCTATGTTATGTTAATCTCAAAGACCAATAGATGGCACTTTGTAGATGGCTAGGTACTCTGGTACAAAGTTCGTAAGGACAGTAACGCCACCTACCGGGTCCAATTGTATATTTAAACCATCGTCGAATCCACTTGAACTTACACTATAAATTTCGTAAACGGTTTTCCGTGGTCCAGCCGTTCAAGAAAAGTTTAGTAACTTACGACATATTCTGAATACCTAGGTAGGTATTCAGAATATGTCGTAAGTTGCCTCTCAATTTCTTTAAGGTTAGGCAGGTGGTAAAAGCCCACCAAAAACCTTGGGCCTTATTTAAGGACCCACATTCTTTTTTCTTTTTTTTTTCCTTTCTTCTTAGATTTTTCAAAATTTTTATAAGGCACTGGGGTAGACGCACAATTTTGTGTGTCCTCCATTTTGTTCTCAATTTTATTTTTCATGCTGATTTTGTGTATGTAAATTGCAGCAGACTCAACGGTCGCTGTATATTTTTTTCAAATTTTAGATACCCACATTGGTATTGCAAATTGTAATTTTTTATATTCTTGACAGCTGTGTTATAATTTTAATTTTATAAAATTGCCGTATGCCAGTGATACGGCCCCTGCTAGGAAGTACAATTAAAACGGCATAAAACAATTGAGGTGACTTTATTAGCAGGGAGCCTAGGGTTTATACAATACTAGTAGCTAAGAGTGTGTCGGTAGAATAAGATCACATATACTGTTTACGGAAGTGCCCGGTGCACTTAACTGTGGGTCCACAGGAGACGGCGGTCGGCCGGCAGAGTCCGCTGGTGTCCTCCAATTAATTGTGTTTTTAACAGGCCGAGATGCTCCGGGTCGAAGGCCACGGAGCGACGGCGCAGCTTCAGGCTGCTCAGCAATAAGAGTCTTCAAAATTAGGCTTTTCTAAGCCCCAAGGTAGTTCTGGAATAGACACAAGCAGCGGATTAGATACCGGCTCGGCACCGCTCGCCGTAGGCCCCACACGTAAATCGCCGTACAGGTTCCCTAGTTGTCGGACGCGCTGCACAATTATTCACATGAGGGTACACGGCAAGGTAACACATAACACAGGATAACACAAACATGGGAACAAGGAAAACACAGACAGGTGGTTGGCCCCTTCCTATATATCGGTCTCCGACCGGCGGCAGAAAGTCTCAATGCAATATTTAACTAATAATAAAATAATAAAATTTAGCTATAAGCCCAATACAAATGTGGGTACATTTCAAAAGACTACTTTTCTACCTATTACGCGTCGGAGACGACGTTCCTACCGAGTCTGCGTTATGCGTAATTCCCATCTAACAATTGAAACTTTACTATGGTTCACTAGATTAGGGAACCCTAAAATGACGGTCCCTAAATGGCAGTCTAGATAATAAAAATGTTACTGAATAGTTTCTCCTAATGGTTCACCAATTTAGGGAACCCCAACATGACGGTCCCACTATGGCCGTCTCGACAATACAATATTAAATAATAGGGAATATTCCAGATAGGTGGAATATGATCCAGGTATTTGACTTTACGTTATCCAATAATAAAAATTTAGAAAATTAACGGTTTCCCGCTTAAGGCCGCGCCCCAAGTGGTACCGCTCCACAATAAAATATGTCGGGTAGATGTATTTTCTCAACCCAGATTCTTCTTCGTGATATTCACAAATTTTAATTATAATAATATAAATTACTGCTTAAGGCCGTAGGTGAATAGCCCTTAAGAGAATTTTATGTATAAATATTGCTAACAATTTATCATTACATTCGACAGGGCAATGTTATTATATTCTAGCATCCCCTATCGGTTTATAACATAAGTATTTACGTATACAACACATATACATATACAATACATAATATAATTATCGCATTTAAGCGTGGAGTAATTTTAACTTCCCCGTCCTAAATGTTTTCTCATATAGTTTGTGGCAAGAACTAACTGCAATTGCCACTTTCGTAGAGGATGATCACAGGACATGGGATGTACATTTACCTCAAATACAGTTCGCTATCAATATCGCGGTTAATGAAGTAACGCGTTACTCGCCTGCATTTCTGGTTTATGGTCACACTACGATATGGAGGGCGACCCTAGTGATCTAGTTCTTCCTCCAAGAGACGAGTACGCGGAGAACAAGGGCGTGCTGGCAGCTGTATTTGATAAAGTACAATCCGCTCTTCATCAAAGTCACCTTAAGAGCTCTCAGAGATATAATCTTCGAAGGAAGCCGGCAACATTTGAGGTCGGGGATGTAGTTTGGAAACGTACTTACTTCCAGAGCGACAAAGACGCTCGCTTCATGAAGAAACTAGCCCCAAAATATCAAAAGAGCAAGGTCATAGCAAAGCGATCTCGATTAGTTTTCACTCTAGAGGACATGGCGGGTAATAATATAGGAAATTGGCACGTGAAGGACTTCAAGATGACAAATTCGTAGTATTAATTTATATGTTGTTGGAGGAGCAGCGTCCATAGGGAGTCGTTGTTCCATATGTTTAGTGTTTTTTTTTTTAGCTTCATCCCATTTATTGTGGCCAGGACCCCCGTAGTTTTAATCCGATGCCTTATGTTTTTCCTAGGAGCTACGTTTGGATTGGTTTTCCTGTGGACCCACAAATGGGTGGATTGAGGCACACTTCATATATTTCGATGCATTTAGTGTTCATCACTTATTATATATACATGTGGTAGAGTTTCTGTGCAGAACTCGAGCTGGGTTGTAGACCACCATCTTCATCTATCGCCGTTATGCGGTCGTTAGGGTTGATGAACCAGACTAACACGCACACAGGGTTCCACCCTGAGGCACGGACCACCTTGTGCCTATATCATATTTATGTAGTTTAAGTATTAGAAATATATATTTAAGTTTATTGTGGTTAGGAGTCAGTCTGAATAAAACACTCCACGGCAACCGCAGGTAACAGGAAGCACGTCTAGTCTGCGCTGTATTAACGGCCGGGGGTAAAAATAAGCCTTTACTGTGTTTTGGGAAGCTTCCTTATGAGAAGTTTCTCCTTTATCTAGAGGAGCCTCATGTGCTCCCTGGGTCCCGTAGCACGTCAGAGCGGTTAGTGACTCTGTTGCCCAGTCGTTTAATTTCAGTTGGACAGGACGTACCGTCGAAGTAGGCTGGGGCCTAATTTAACATCTCAACGCGCAGGTTGTACGTCCCATCGTGATAGATAGGGCCGGACAGGGTATGTAAGATTCGTCTTCCTGCCTCCGCGGGAGGAAGATGTTGAGTGTTAGGTAGTATGTAAGGTTGCGTGCATGGAGTATAGAAGGTTGTATGAATGGGGACTTGTGTCAGTTGTTTCAGGAAGTTTCGCAGTTTATAGGCGGATTTTACTGGTTTCCCCAGTTAAAATCCTTCTCCCAGCTCGTCGGGTACTGTTACGATGTGCATACATCGACAATGCACATTTTGCGTTTGGTCACATCACTAAATTCGAATCATCTAGAATGTAGGTAGACCGGTTTTCGTAGCAAGAAATTCCTTAGTCCATTGTTTTGTGTGCCGGTTGAGATCGCACCGATAACGTTTGACCGGCCGACCAATGGGAAGACGCCTCGATGAGTAGCGGTCACGTCACTAGACGCCGGGAGGCGGGCCATTATGGGTTTAATTGCCGCACCGAGTTTATAAATGCCATCGCACAACGGTCGGAGCACAAAAATTTACATAATAAAAACCAAGTCTACACACAACTGTCGTAACTACCGCTAACGAAATAATAAATTGGAACACTTAATACAATTTAATTATTAGTAAATTAACAAAGTAATTCAGATAGTACTATCAGTTAAAGGCGGGACACTTGTGAAGTAATTGTGATTCCCGGATACGGGGTAAGTGCTGTGAACAGATTAGCTTACGTGTAACGTCCCCCGCGCGATCTATAATTAGAATATTACCAAATAACTATTTCATAGATTAACTTTTTAGATTATTAGTAACCCAAAGCCACCTATAATTGTTTAGATTAGAGCCACGGTCATGTAGTCTCAATCGCGAATAAGGTCATTACCTATTTTATAAACTTTTATCGAAGTAAATGTCCAAATCAGACGATGCTGAATTTCTTGCCACAAACTATACGAGAAAACATTTAGGACGGGGAAGTTAAAATTACTCCACGCTTAAATGCGATAATTATATTATGTATTGTATATGTGTTGTATACGTAAATACTATTTTTATAAACTGATAGATGCTAGAATATAATAACATTGCCCTGTCGAATGTAATGATAAATTGTTAGCAATATTTATACATAAAATTCTCTTAAGGGCTATTCACCTACGGCCTTAAGCAGTAATTTATATTTTTATAATTAAAATTTGTGAATATCACGAAGGAGAATCCGGGTTGAGAAAATACATCTACCCGACATATTTTATTGTGAAGCCGTACCACTTGGGGTGCGGCCTTAAGCGGGAAACCGTTAATTTTCTAAAGTTTTATTATTGGATAACGTAAAGTCAAATACCTGGATCATATTCCACCTATCTGGAATATTCCCTATTATTTAATATTGTATTGTCGAGACGGCCATAGTGGGGCCGTCATGTTGGGGTTCCCTAAATTGGTGAACCATTAGGAGAAACTATTCAGTAACATTTTTATTATCTAGACTGCCATTTAGGGACCGTCATTTTAGGGTTCCCTAATCTAGTGAACCATAGTAATGTTTAAATTGTTAGATGGGAATTACGCATAACGCAGACTCGGTAGGAACGTCGTCTCCGACGCGTAATAGGTAGAAAAGTAGTCTTGTGAAATGTACCCACATTTGTATTGGGCTTATAGCTAAATATTATTTTATTATTACTTAAATATTGCATTGAGACTTTCTGCCGCCGGTCGGAGACCGATATATAGGAAGTGGCCAACCACCTGTCTGTGTTTTCCTTGTTCCCATGTTTGTGTTATCCTGTGTTATTCTTGCCGTGTACCCTCATGTGAATAATTGTGCAGCGCGTCCGACAACTAGGGAACCTGTACGGCGATTTACGTGTGGGGCCTACGGCGAGCGGTGCCGAGCCGGTATCTAATCCGCTGCTTGTGTCTATTCCAGAACTACCTTGGGGCTTAGAAAAGCCTAATTTTGAAGACTTATTGCTGAGGAGCCTGAAGCTGCGCCGTCGCTCCGTGGCCTTCGACCCGGAGCATCTCGGCCTGTTAAGAACACAATTAATTGGAGGACACCAGCGGACCCTGCCGGCCGACCGCCGTCTCCTGTGGACCCACAGTTAAGTGCACCGGGCACTTCCGTAAACAGTATATGTGATCTTATTCTACCGACACACTCTTAGCTACTAGTATTGTATAAACCCTAGGCTCCCTGCTAATAAAGTCACATCAATTGTTTTATGTCTTTTAATTGTACTTCCTAGCAGGGGCCGTATCACTTTATTTTTTTTTATTTTTTTTTTTTACATGGCAAATAGGGTAGGTACCCTATTTGCAAATAGGTTTGGCTATCAGCACTTGAATCACTTGTGTATGGTTCACGCACTGACTAATGCATCTAATGCATCTATATGCTATAGAGAAGTAAGACATTATTTACTCGTATACGATTTAATAATTAATTGATCTATGTTCTTCTATGTAATTGCATCTTATTAATGTTATTATAATGGTGTAGAATTAATTATTTATTAAATTGGTGTGTATGTATTGTATTTTAAATTTCTGATGATGATATTTTAAATAATGATGACCTAGTGTCGAAATAAACATTTTCAATTTCAATTTGAACAATTTGTCTAATTTTGGTCCACAAATTAAAAAAAATTAAATTCAAAATTTTGTAGTTGGGGGCTGTCATTGAATGAACTAGTTTTGAATTTTATAGTAACGTGAATAATTGGAGTACTTACAACCTTAATGACTGTATAAGCCCCTACAATGGGGACCTTTAGAGGTTGATGATGTGAAATAGTGAAGACAGCCCGCGACGGATATTCTTTTCAATTATTTTATCCTTTTTAACGCGTCGTGGGTTTATACAAAATTTCAAATTGTGTTTTTTCTTATTTTTACGAGAGCATTGATGTTATACTGCGGCGCCCTCTAGTGGGTTAAACTGCATCAAAACCGTACTAGTAGATTTGGTTTCGTACAAACAAATGTTTATTGCAGCGCCACCTGGTAGGTTGTCACTATAAAACTTATCTAAGAACATGCACCAATCAAACCCAAACCCATAATTGAAAACTGCATCAAAATCGGACTAGTAGTTGAGAAAAATGGCAACAGGTTTGCACATACACACAAACAAACATCCTCTCACCCCAAACGCATGTATCGTCTCCGTTCCGTCGTGGGTAAAAATGTACCCTGGCGGCGCGAGTGACGGGCGCCACTGGAAATACCTTCTGCGTGCGTACCAGAGACGTCCGGCAACGGACGTGGGAGCATCCGCGGCCTTGGGAAGCTGAATTTAATAAAAACTGGCACTATTAGCACAGTCGTAAGATCATACAGTCGGCCAACGAAGCTGTCTAGGCAGGTCAATCGTGAGGGGCTCAGTGACGAGACGCGGGAGGAAAAGTACCAACTATCGAACAATAGTAGATTGTTAACCAAGGGATGAAAGCATAGATAATACGAAATGGGTGTTTTCACCCGAGTTACACACTACTTTTCATTTCGAATGCCAGGAAAGCAAATAAGTCAGATAAAAAAATTATAACAATAGAGATTGATCACGTACCAAGTATTGTATTTCCCGCCTATTTTTTTAAATTTTTGTTTCTCATTCACACTGATTTAGGGCAGGCTGTTGTCTTTTGATCATACCGCCTTGTCATTAGTTATATTTTTCCATATCATTTATTTTTTTATACACATATTTTTTGAAGCTCTATAGAGTTCTTTTTTATAAGGAAAGAAAGAAAATACGTTTAATTCGCTAACACAGATTTATGATTTGACGCGTTACGGCAGGCGATTTAGTCAAGTTTAGTCGGAGTCACAACCATAAAATACTGAGTAAATACTCAGTATTTTAAGGTATAACTGTCCAAAAAATTATTGTGTGATATTTATGTTTTATTTTATTGTAAGTCAACTCTTTTTTGTTTATGAACATTCAAAAACCAGAGTGTTGTATGGACTTAATCGAACGTTGGCTGTATACGTTTTTGCCATCGCGTCAAGATGTGCTGATATAGTTTTTTACTTTTCCGCCCTAGGGCCGAAATTTATCATTTTCAACCCGCATATCAGGTAAGCAATGACCCACTTTCGGAGCATGAGAGATGAAAAATTTTGTACTGTACTTAGTACGGTTTTTCAGGGCTGATGCATTTGTTTAATTTTTCATAAATAATTATTAATACGAATTTTAGAAATGCAATATGGCCGCCGCGTCATAGTTTTAAAATTTCATGTTGGGTATTGTTTATGGGTTTTGGTATGCTTTTTTGGTATGCTGAGTAAGAATTCATGTCCATTTTGAAATCCAATAAAAAGTTCATGATGGGTGTCGTCGATTATAGGGTTTTTTGGTATGCTGAGTAAGAATTACGTGTACGTTTTGTAGTTCGATATGGCCGCCATGCCATAGATACAAAGTTTCATGATGGGTGTCGATTTTACGGTTTTTTGAGATGCTGAGTAATAATTTCATATCCATTTTGAAATCCAATATGGCAGTCGCGCCGTAGCTGTAAAATTTCATGTTAGGTGTCGTTTATGGCTTTTTTTGGGATACAGATCGTACAGCCAAAGAATTGTATGTAAAATTTCATGATGGGTGTCGATTTTCGGGGTTTTTTGGGATGCTGAGTACGATTTTCTTACCAGCAACGTCGTATAAGTAAGGTAATTGTTCATTACTATAGCAAAACTATTGTAATTGACTTTGTTTCATGAAGTGACAAGTACAAACATCACATGGAACATGGTGTACCTATAAAGAAGTAAATATTTAAATATTTTGATTAGCCAGCAAAATACAAAAAGTGTGTGTAATGATTCAAGACATATTAGTGTGATAGATAAGATGTATTCGGACATCGTGCAGGCTTTAAGTGAAGCGGCTGTATTGGGTCGAGGTGGGAGACGGCGCTCTAAGAGGGCGGAATAAGGCTGGAATAAACATGTTGCCGGCGCACACAGGGACGCTAAGACAAAGTTTGGGGTATGGGTATGGCACGGGAAGCCGGGCTCTGGGGTGGTCTTTGAGGAGATGTGTGAGGCCAGAAGAGTCTTTAAGTCACGGTTGAAGTGGTGTCAAGACCATGAAGACCAAGTGAAAATGGATATTCTGGCATCACACCACTCTAATCGTGACTTTCGCGGCTTTTGGAAACAGACCAACAGATTGCAAAGCAAACCGGGCGTCTCTGTGAGTGTTGGCGGCGCAGGTCGGATCCGTGTGGGATAGCTGAGCTGTTCGGAGAACACTTTTTTGTTGAGTCACCCTTAGGGCCATCATGTTAGGCGATCGATTCTGAGCCCGGGACGGCAATAGGGGTTAATTTCAGTAGTTAGGAGATTGCTAAAAGCATCAGAACTATGTCAAGGGGTAAATCCCCTGGCCATGACGGGCTTAGCATCGAACACCTGCAATATGCTGGCCCACACCTACCGCGAGTGCTAGCTATGTTGTACGGTTTCTGTGTTAGCCATAGCTACTTACCTTGTGAGATGTTGTGTACTGTAGTCGTACCTATTGTTAAAAATAAGACAGGAGACCTCGTAGACCACAATAATTATAGGCCTATATCACTGGCTACAGTGATCAAGGTATTTGACAGCATGCTTAACGCATACTTAATTAAACAAACGCGTAAAAATTCATGATAACCAGTTTGGTTTCCGAAATGGTTTATCAACAGAAAGTGCAGTGCTGTGCCTTAAGCATGATGTCACTTACTATAGGTACACAGCGTGATACGCCTATATATGCCTGCTTTCTCGACCTTTCCAGAGCTTTTGATCTAGTTAATTATGACCTACTATGGAAGAAGCAGAAGAAGAACATAATTTAATTAGTATACTTAATTTAATTAAGTTTTGGTATAGCAAACACACGAACCTTGTACGATGGGCCGGAGGTTGGTCTCGTCCGTTTGGGTTGGACTGCGGCCGGGGTGAGGCAGGGGGGATTGAGCTCGCCTACGCTTTTCAACCTATAAGTTAACGAGTTGATAGGAGAGCTCAGCAGTATCAGAGTCGGTTGTTTCGTTGACGGTATCTGCGTTAACAATATTAGCTACACAGACGACATGGTACTGCTGAGCCCGTTTATATGTGGTCTTAGGACACTGTTGAAGACCTGTGAAGACTATGCTCGAACACACGGGTTATGGTTTTCGAAGCGGGGAGTAAAAAGCCAAAAAACATACCGCAGATAACGCTGAGCGGGGTGCCACTTAAACGGGTTAATACCTTTTCATCTCTCATGCTATGAAAGTGGGTCATTGTTTACGTGATATGCGGGTTGAAAGTGATATATTTCGGCCCTAGGGCGGAAAAGTAAAAAAAAATATCGGTACATCTTGAGGCGAATGCAAAAAAAGTGTACAGCCACAGTTCGATTAAGTCAATACAACATTCTCGTTTTTTAAGTAAAATAAAACGTAAATAGGACAAACAATAATTATTTGGATAGTGATACCTTAAAATACTGAGTATACACTTTGGCGCGGTAATAATGTTATTTGAAACTCCGACTAAACCGCTCACCGCAGAGCGCGTCAAACATAGATAACCTCCTAATAGATTCCGCATTACTGTAATTTTGTTCCTTACCGAGTTCACCTGTTTTGGCGGAATGCGAGGGGCGCGCGGAAACATGTAAGTGCGCTATGATTGGCTGTTTCAAGGTCAATCTTCGAATGCACCGAATACTAGAGATGGGATAGGGATGAAAATGTGTCGATAAAATTTTGATAGGTATATTATAATTATATTTTTATAATTTTATTATATCGTTTATTCCTTCATATTCTTATTTTATACATTTTTAAATACACTTATAAAAAACACTTACATTTAAAAATATAATTTCTCTTATTTATTATTATAATTTTTATAGGAATAGGTATCGGGACTTAATCAAGAGGGGCAGGTATTATCAACTCTAAGTTCCTATTTCCTCAAACTTTAAGTAAAAAACTTCTACCTATTCCGATCTCTGATGATCGCACATCTACCGAGCCTTTTCCCAACTCAGGATCAGCTTTCCAGTGTAACTGCCACCATTCTGACCTCCACAAACTATGGGCGATATCAAAGCTCTGTAGTTAGACCAGTTGGATTTTGATTTAGGGCCCCAAATACCCGTAACGACTGCCATAGATGTTCGTATAATAACCGGGACCGACGTGCTCCCAGAGGCACGAAGGTCTCAATTTCTAAAAAAATGGTCACCGATCGTAAGACCTGTTTAGATTCTAGTTGCTTAACCTTAGCAATGTGTTAATATACACGGTTACCACTAAGCCACGAGCCCCCCCATCTCTGATAATGATACATTATAATTTTATATTTTTATTCAATAGATGTAATATAATATAATTTATATTAAGAAAGAAATTATAAATAGATCACAAAAACTGATGTCATCGGCGGGACTATAATTTCTTTCTTAATATTTTACGTTGTTATTGGTGGGAAACCAACTCTCCCCACGAGATGTTGCATCTACCCATTTCTTTTTCCTCGGGGCATCCAGGAAACCTATAAAATAATATATATCTCAGTTACATTGCTAATACTAAATCACATTAGCTGCGAAAAAAAATTTAAATGATGCCAACGCATAAATTGGTCGCAAATAAATCGCAGCTTACCGAAGTTCAAGCGGGTGCAGTCGCGGCCGACAACATGTTGCTTATTTATACTACTTTTTAAAGCATCTACGGCAATAATACTGCAAAATATCGATGACGTACTATATCATACCGTTATCCCATCACTATCGATTCAAGTGCTATTGTACCGTATTGTTAGAAAAGGATAGCTATTATAATTTGGCTAATGAGTGAAAGAGTAATTTCAAAAAGACATCAACGGGTTCGAAATTTTTTGTGTTTATATTCTATTACAACCAGAATAAATTGAACTCCGGTGCCTGGTCAATTTTATATTTACATTTATGTCTAATTTACTTACCGGTGAAATGTAATGCCATCTTTTTGGTACTTTGATGTCTTCGCCGTCTTGCCACACCATTTTACGGAATAGGAAGCCATTTAAAATGTAAAATGCTCACAAAAACATTTTTTTTAATTATAAAATCGCACGTGGTCATAGGTCGCGAAGTTGGCTGTCACTGACGTCGTGATTTTAGGCATGGCTTTATATGCTTGCGAAATCAAGTATGAGTGGCGCGTGTTTGTTGCCCTGCATGCGGAATCTATTAGGAGGTTATCTCCATAGATAACCTGATTTGACGCCATCGTCAAATCATTAAAAAAAATTGCAAAAAAGGCGGGAAGTACAATACCTACTTATGATACTCCTTTCGGGGCGTTATGACCGAGGCAGGTGCTGAAATGACCATGGTGCTGAAATGACCATGGTGCTGAAATGACCATGATGCTGAAATGACCATGGTGCTGAAATGACCATTGTGCTGAAATGACCATGGTACTGAAACGACCATGGTGCTGATATGACCATGGTGCTGAAATGAAACCATTATTATTAAGTTAATAATTCTGAGTCTCGAAGAAACTTATTAATTATTTCTGCGTACTTTCGAGATAATAGTGACAGATTTTTTTTAATCTTAATTGTTTGCTTTTATATAGATAAAGATAATTCATCATAGCCTTATTTAGCACATATATATACCTAAATCCTTAATTATTTAAAATTATGAAGGCCTATGCATTACAAACTCATTAGTATGTATTCCATTAAAATCTCTTTTAAACAATAATCTTATTATGGCCACTTGTAATTATTTCTTGTCAATTTGAGAATCAATGCTCGTAAATGACATACCTAATTTTATTTGAACAATTCACACAATATCTTTTTAAATTGTAGTCTATGTGTTATTCTGATGTATAAGCTATATCATTGTAAAGTTTCATTAAAATCCATTCAGTAGTTTTACGTGAAAAAGTAAAAAACATCCATCCATCCATTAACTCCCAAACTTTCGCGTTTATAATATTAGTAGGATGTAAGTTTAATTAGAGCTTAATAAATATTTTAAGACAACATTTTTTTATTATTACATTTTAGCACTTTTGACTTTAAGCACTATGGTCATTTTAGCACTTCGGTATTATGGACGATTGTACAATTGTTCATTATGATATTGGTCATTTTCATAGCACCATGGTCATTTCAGCACCTCGGTCATAACGCCCCGAAAGGATGATACTGATCAACCTCTTGTGTAGTTTGTGAATTTCATTCAATAGCCATTAAAATTACAAAATGAGTACATCAAGCGATTCAGAGATCGATTTAACTCCGGATTCAATAAGAAAACAGGCTCAAACTAATGTCCGTTTAGATTGAGGAGCCACATTTCGTATCTTAATGAAATTTATATAGGTATTTAATAGTAAGTTTAAAAATTTTGTAGCCTCAATCCTCGAATTTGTAGTACAATACTTCAAAAGTTATAAGAACATAAATCTAAACATTTAGATTGAGAAGCCTCGTCAGATCTAGGAAAATCATGGATGAATATTTACCAAAATTAGGTGTGATTTAGTAGCATTCGCGAGTATTTAGTAGACAAAATCTGAGTTCTGTAGTATTAAAATTAAAAAAGTTATCATACATTATATGAGGCTCCTCAGACCATTACTTACGAGTCGTAATTTTTCATAGAAGCAGTAGTTTAATTAATGCGCTATTTCTCCATCATTTAGTAGTATGTATATTAGTTTTGTAGGATA
Source organism: Nudaria mundana (assembly GCA_963556515.1). Lineage (NCBI taxonomy): Eukaryota > Metazoa > Arthropoda > Insecta > Lepidoptera > Erebidae > Nudaria > Nudaria mundana. The sequence goes on along the minus strand of OY748286.1, from coordinate 34,141,847 downwards.
AGATTCAGTCATTAATAATGAGAGGGTTGGGAGATATAGCACATTTTAACTGGCTCCTCAATCCAGACGTTCTACATAATGAATAATTGACTGTAGCTACCTGAGATCACAACAGAATCAAAAACTAGATACACTAACATTTAGTATAAATGTCTACTAAATACACATGTACACAACAACATTGTATCACTTGGTATTTAAAAGCCAAATTACTTTTCGATATTTCTTAAGAATTTGCTATTAAGGGTGACCATGTGATATGAATGAAAACAGGATGAATGATTTTAGAAATTTATTTTATCTAATCTCAGGTCGAAAAGTACGAATTATGATTTCAAAATTTGATGATATAAAGCCTATGGTTATGAGACAGTAATATCAAAAACTAAAAAGTTGATTTATGATACGGATTTTCTATTACATTTTCTTATTACATTTTCTCCAAAACTATCATAAAGTAATTAATTAAAGTGCAGTGTGTTAAAAGTGCGTATCGATACAGGTGGCATTTATCATCTTCGGCTTAATGAGTGCGCGCGAAGGCTAGAACTTTATAATATAAAAATTCGAAGACGTAGTGAATATTGACGTGTCTACAATTGTTGTTAAATTATCTAAATTCTAAATCGAACCCGAGACTCCGGCGTCGAGAGCGGATGCACTACCGACCACACACCACCGTAGTAGTCTGTCAGTTTTAAATTTTGTATGTTTGTATTTATGTATGGATGATCATAAAATATCATCTAAGCCCATCGAATCTAATCACAGGAACTGAAATCGTCGCAATACATTTCCTTATACACGGTGATTTTATGGTCGTTTTGAACCCAGTATCGAAGTTACTCTGAATAATATTACGGAACCCTTTTTTAATGTCAAAATTGTTGTACTGGTAATAAATAGCTCGATCTAGAAATCTAAAGATTTGATGAAGTTGGTATTGCTCATTTTAGCTAAGTGGTCAGAGCATTCCCCTTGTTAAGCCACGGGTTCGAGTCCAGGCGATGACATTTAAGTTTTTGTGATTTAAGTATACTTGCCTAAATACTTAACAGTAGTAGAAGAACTTATTGCTTTCAAATACAGAAATATAATAATAAAAAAGTTGCCTATTTCCGTTAACCTTCTCACTCGTTTGAGTTGATTATTAGTATCGTACCGATACTACCGAAAAATTCCGTCTAATGCACAAACGCCCTATTACTGAGACTTCACTGTCCGTCCGTCTGTCTTGGGCTGTATGTATCTCATGAACCGTGATAGTTAGAAAGTTTAAATTTTAATAGACTCACATTTGGCCATATTTTTATAAATAAATATTAATAATATTTCTGGACTAATATATTCATGGACACCCTGCGAAATAATTTGTAGGGAAATTATAGAATAGCTAATAAGTTCGTAAATATGTACTTTTTTATGGTAGAGTTATAACGGGCATTTAGTATAAATTTATACTAAATATTGATGTGTTTGTTACAAATTTCGTTACAAGTATAAGTAGATTAGAGGCAAATATATTTTATTAAGCGTCTCAATTGAGGAGCCAGTTAAAATGTGCCATATCTCCTAATCCACTCATAATTAATTACTGAATCTTATCCTACAAAACTAAAATACTTACTACTAAATGACCAAGAAATTGCGCATTAATTGTACGACTCCTTCTATGAAAAATTACGACTCGTAAGTAATGGTCTGAGGAGCCACATATAATGTATGATAACTTTTTTAATTTTAATACTACAAAACTCAAATTTTGTCTACTAACTACTCTCGAATGCTACTAAATCATACCTGATTTTGGTAAATATTCATCCATGATTTTCCTAGTTATGACGAGGCTCCTCAATCTAAACATTTAGATTGAGGAGCCACCTTTATGTTCTTATAACTTTTGAAGTATTATACTACAAATTCGAGGATTGAGGCTACAAAATTTTTAAACTTACTAGTTACTAAATACCTATATAAATTTCATTAAGATACGAAATGTGGCTCCTCAGTCTAAACGGACATTCAAACTATAGTCGAAAACCTACTGCCGCGAAATTCCAAAGAAAGATATTTAAAATCCTATTGTGATCATTAAGGTATAATGTACTACGTACTAGAGAAGCCATCGTGAACAAAATCTGTGCTCCGTTTTGTTAAAAGTTAAAACTAAACAGCGCTGCAGCAATAATTTGACCGTCTGATTAACTTTGACAAACTAATAAAATAATAAACACGCAGCGTGCACGCAGCCACAACGCAGCGCTGCATTGCTTTTTGCGACAGTTTTCCCGCGCCACTTGGTTGTTCAAAGTTCTATTAATAGCGTACGCTTACATAGAATAAGTAATCTGCCGAACTCAGAACAGACATTAAGTATTATACCTAAATGATTAATGAAATTTTATTATTAGGTAGCATTATACAATGTTGATATCGTCGAGTGGCATTTATTTATACTAGTTATCACGGCGAACTTTGTATCGCTTCAAATATAAAATAAAAGAATATTTTAATATTTCATGCAAATGTATGTGTTATTAATTATAATTGAAAAACGCGACTGACGGACAGACAAATTGTCGTATTAAATATATAGATGATAATTAAAAGAAATCAAATCAAATAAAATATTTATTTACTATCATCTATATTTATAACATCTTTAAATCCAAATAATAATAAAAAATATTAACATTATTAAAAATATTATTAGTGATGCAACGAATAAATCTTAGTAAAAAAAATATACGTCGATAGTGTCATCTATGCGCGCACAAAATGTTTTACTCTTTGACAAATTGCTAAAAATGGTCGTCGCCGCTCTGTGACGCGTCGTCACAAGTAACAATTTAAAATATAATTAAATAAAGCATGCATTAAAGACAATGTTAATTGTTCTTACTGGTGAAAGGTCTCTCCTTGATTTTTACTTATGTTTCTAGAGTTGTTAGAACAGTATCTCAATGCACACGTTTAAAAGAAAAACTTCGCACTCAAAATACTCAAATATGTCACGTTCCGGAAAGCGCTCGGGACAGACTAAGTGAGTTAGAGCGCGCGGACTCTAACTCGTGTTACAATCAATTTAGTTGAGGCGTCTTCTCTAGTACGTAGTACATTATACCTCAATGATTGTGATTTAAAAAATTGGCAGGTGAAAAAAAGAAATTGTTTTCTGACATACTTCAGCGAATTGGCTCAAAAACTTCAAGCATCCACTCGATGCTAAAAACGCACAATATCAACATAAAGGACTACCTACACCAAGTTAACTGCTTTCCTGAAAAGGCAGTCAGAGAATTTCCAAAGCAAGGAGTCGAAAGTTTTCACTGGAGAGGAGGTGGAAACGTTCTTGAATCAAGCGCCTGACGAAATTCATTTAGCCAGGAAGGTATTTAAAATTTGTATTCCTATAATATTTAATTCTCCAATTCTCATTACTTACATAATATAAAGCAAAGTCACTTACGGCCGTATGTATGCTTAGATCTTTAAAACTACGCAACGGATTTAGATGCGATGCGATTGTTTTCACCAATGAATAAAGTGGTTCTCGTGGAAGGTTTTAGTGTATATAATTTATCAAGCGGGCGAAACCGTAGGCATCCACTAGTAGAATATACTACTTATAGCATAATATTGTTTTACATAATTCGTTTTCAAGGGTTACCTTACTACCTATCAATAAAGTAAAATACGTAGGTCACACTATAAGTTATGCGTAACTAAAAAAACAACCAAAATATTATGTTTATTGCTTTTCAAAATATTTCTTATTACATATTTTATTTTATTACATATTTCTTATTACATTTTCTCCAAAACTATCATAAAGTAATTAATTAAAGTGCAGTGTGTTAAAAGTGCGTATCGATACAGGTGGCATTTATCATCTTCGGCTTAATGAGTGCGCGCGAAGGCTAGAACTTTATAATATAAAAATTCGAAGACGTAGTGAATATTGACGTGTCTACAATTGTTGTTAAATTATCTAAATTCTAAATCGAACCCGAGACTCCGGCGTCGAGAGCGGATGCACTACCGACCACACACCACCGTAGTAGTCTGTCAGTTTTAAATTTTGTATGTTTGTATTTATGTATGGATGATCATAAAATATCATCTAAGCCCATCGAATCTAATCACAGGAACTGAAATCGTCGCAATACATTTCCTTATACACGGTGATTTTATGGTCGTTTTGAACCCAGTATCGAAGTTACTCTGAATAATATTACGGAACCCTTTTTTAATGTCAAAATTGTTGTACTGGTAATAAATAGCTCGATCTAGAAATCTAAAGATTTGATGAAGTTGGTATTGCTCATTTTAGCTAAGTGGTCAGAGCATTCCCCTTGTTAAGCCACGGGTTCGAGTCCAGGCGATGACATTTAAGTTTTTGTGATTTAAGTATACTTGCCTAAATACTTAACAGTAGTAGAAGAACTTATTGCTTTCAAATACAGAAATATAATAATAAAAAAGTTGCCTATTTCCGTTAACCTTCTCACTCGTTTGAGTTGATTATTAGTATCGTACCGATACTACCGAAAAATTCCGTCTAATGCACAAACGCCCTATTACTGAGACTTCACTGTCCGTCCGTCTGTCTTGGGCTGTATGTATCTCATGAACCGTGATAGTTAGAAAGTTTAAATTTTAATAGACTCACATTTGGCCATATTTTTATAAATAAATATTAATAATATTTCTGGACTAATATATTCATGGACACCCTGCGAAATAATTTGTAGGGAAATTATAGAATAGCTAATAAGTTCGTAAATATGTACTTTTTTATGGTAGAGTTATAACGGGCATTTAGTATAAATTTATACTAAATATTGATGTGTTTGTTACAAATTTCGTTACAAGTATAAGTAGATTAGAGGCAAATATATTTTATTAAGCGTCTCAATTGAGGAGCCAGTTAAAATGTGCCATATCTCCTAATCCACTCATAATTAATTACTGAATCTTATCCTACAAAACTAAAATACTTACTACTAAATGACCAAGAAATTGCGCATTAATTGTACGACTCCTTCTATGAAAAATTACGACTCGTAAGTAATGGTCTGAGGAGCCACATATAATGTATGATAACTTTTTTAATTTTAATACTACAAAACTCAAATTTTGTCTACTAACTACTCTCGAATGCTACTAAATCATACCTGATTTTGGTAAATATTCATCCATGATTTTCCTAGTTATGACGAGGCTCCTCAATCTAAACATTTAGATTGAGGAGCCACCTTTATGTTCTTATAACTTTTGAAGTATTATACTACAAATTCGAGGATTGAGGCTACAAAATTTTTAAACTTACTAGTTACTAAATACCTATATAAATTTCATTAAGATACGAAATGTGGCTCCTCAGTCTAAACGGACATTCAAACTATAGTCGAAAACCTACTGCCGCGAAATTCCAAAGAAAGATATTTAAAATCCTATTGTGATCATTAAGGTATAATGTACTACGTACTAGAGAAGCCATCGTGAACAAAATCTGTGCTCCGTTTTGTTAAAAGTTAAAACTAAACAGCGCTGCAGCAATAATTTGACCGTCTGATTAACTTTGACAAACTAATAAAATAATAAACACGCAGCGTGCACGCAGCCACAACGCAGCGCTGCATTGCTTTTTGCGACAGTTTTCCCGCGCCACTTGGTTGTTCAAAGTTCTATTAATAGCGTACGCTTACATAGAATAAGTAATCTGCCGAACTCAGAACAGACATTAAGTATTATACCTAAATGATTAATGAAATTTTATTATTAGGTAGCATTATACAATGTTGATATCGTCGAGTGGCATTTATTTATACTAGTTATCACGGCGAACTTTGTATCGCTTCAAATATAAAATAAAAGAATATTTTAATATTTCATGCAAATGTATGTGTTATTAATTATAATTGAAAAACGCGACTGACGGACAGACAAATTGTCGTATTAAATATATAGATGATAATTAAAAGAAATCAAATCAAATAAAATATTTATTTACTATCATCTATATTTATAACATCTTTAAATCCAAATAATAATAAAAAATATTAACATTATTAAAAATATTATTAGTGATGCAACGAATAAATCTTAGTAAAAAAAATATACGTCGATAGTGTCATCTATGCGCGCACAAAATGTTTTACTCTTTGACAAATTGCTAAAAATGGTCGTCGCCGCTCTGTGACGCGTCGTCACAAGTAACAATTTAAAATATAATTAAATAAAGCATGCATTAAAGACAATGTTAATTGTTCTTAGTGGTGAAAGGTCTCTCCTTGATTTTTACTTATGTTTCTAGAGTTGTTAGAACAGTATCTCAATGCACACGTTTAAAAGAAAAACTTCGCACTCAAAATACTCAAATATGTCACGTTCCGGAAAGCGCTCGGGACAGACTAAGTGAGTTAGAGCGCGCGGACTCTAACTCGTGTTACAATCAATTTAGTTGAGGCGTCTTCTCTAGTACGTAGTACATTATACCTCAATGATTGTGATTTAAAAAATTGGCAGGTGAAAAAAAGAAATTGTTTTCTGACATACTTCAGCGAATTGGCTCAAAAACTTCAAGCATCCACTCGATGCTAAAAACGCACAATATCAACATAAAGGACTACCTACACCAAGTTAACTGCTTTCCTGAAAAGGCAGTCAGAGAATTTCCAAAGCAAGGAGTCGAAAGTTTTCACTGGAGAGGAGGTGGAAACGTTCTTGAATCAAGCGCCTGACGAAATTCATTTAGCCAGGAAGGTATTTAAAATTTGTATTCCTATAATATTTAATTCTCCAATTCTCATTACTTACATAATATAAAGCAAAGTCACTTACGGCCGTATGTATGCTTAGATCTTTAAAACTACGCAACGGATTTAGATGCGATGCGATTGTTTTCACCAATGAATAAAGTGGTTCTCGTGGAAGGTTTTAGTGTATATAATTTATCAAGCGGGCGAAACCGTAGGCATCCACTAGTAGAATATACTACTTATAGCATAATATTGTTTTACATAATTCGTTTTCAAGGGTTACCTTACTACCTATCAATAAAGTAAAATACGTAGGTCACACTATAAGTTATGCGTAACTAAAAAAACAACCAAAATATTATGTTTATTGCTTTTCAAAATACTCTCCTTTACATTTTTTCATGCGATCGAACCATTTTTTAAAACAGGAGGACCACAGATCTGAAGGCATGTTTTCTACGTGCTGATTGAACGCTATCACTGCCTCTTCGGAGTTGGTAAAAGTGAAACCTCTCATCAAATCTTTGATTTTGGGAAAAATACAGAAATCACAGGGTGCTAGGTCGGGGCAATGCGCATGATGGGTGACGAGTTGTAGGTACTTTTTCGGAAGCTAAAAATGACTTTGTTTTGTTGGCCGTGTGTGAAGAAGCGTTATCATGATATAGGAGACCGCGGCTTTTAGGTCGTCTTTCGCGAACTTTTTCTAACACCCTGGGTAAACAAAGGGTAGAAAACCACTCAGCGTTAACACTCTTTTGATCTTCAAATGGAATTGTACAGATGGGACCCGTAGCTGAGAAAAAAAACGCGATCATTTTTTTACCAACGTTTCTCGCCTGCTTCACTTTTGTTGGCTTGTTCTCATTTTCAAACACCCATTCACAAGATTGCTGTTTTTTTCGGGTTCAAAACAATAAATCCACGTTTCGTCTCCTGTGACAATGTCATAAACAGCATTGGAATGTCCGTGGTCGTACTTCAATAGTAGGTATCTGTGAGCACCATTCCACGCGAGCCCGCTTTGCTCCGCTGTCAGTTTATTAGTGATCCAACGACAACAAAGTTTCCAAACTTGATATTCTTCGTGTAAAAAAATCTGGATTTGACTCATACCAATCCCCAATAGTCCTCGAATTGTTTCATAGGTAATCCGCGGGTTTTCTTCAATTAACCGCTTAACAGTAGCCAAATTATTTTCGTTGACGGCCGTTGAAGGCCGCCCTTCACGAAATTCGTCATGTAAAGAAACTCGACCTCTCTTAAATTCAGCAAACCATCGCCTCACGGTGCTCATACAAGGTGCTTCTCTCCCAAAAGCATTTTGAAGACGAGCGGCACAGTCTTGTGGAGAGAGAGAACTTTTAAAATCATAAAAAAATCATCGCTCTAAAATCTTTTCGACTTAATTCCATTTTCGTTGCATACGTAGAACTTTGATGTGTGATAAAAAACAATTGACAAATGATTTCCCGCCAATTGTGTTTTTTTATTACTAAGAAGCTTGCAACGTTTAAAAAAATAAACATTTGAAATTCAAATAGTTCCGATTAGCTAGAAGTGCAAAACTTTTAGTGTGCCCCATGTAGTAATTGTTTTTACTAATTACGTCATTATGTATTGTGGCACTCATAGGTACATATAACTATTAATAGTCAGAGTTAATGACATAAATATTTCTGTTCCAGATCGCGCTGATCTTGGGCATTAGTGGGGCGTGTAGAAACAACGAACTGACAACACTCACCGTGGATTATGTACAGAAACATGGTGAATTGGATCATGGCTCTATGAGCCAGATCTACGTGTGCGTCTACCGCTCCCACACAGGGGACACTGGGACAACAAGGCTTTTCGAATACCTCAGCGAAATGGCTGACGATGCGCAGGTGCGGTTCCCGAACGCTGACCTGGTTTTCCTGGGGGACTTTAACGGTCATCACGTTGAGTGGCTGGGGTCCCTTAGGACCGATCATGCGGGACGATCCGCCCATGCATTCACTCTCTCCCACGGGCTGACCCAGATGGTACAGGGGATCACCCGGATACCTGACAGGTCAGACCACACGCCCGCCTTGCTGGATCTACTGCTGATGAGTCGTCCAGCCGAGTACAGTGTGTCGGTACGCGCCCCACTGGGCACTTCCGACCACTGTGTGGTGCACGCCAGCTTCCAAGTGCCACCGCCTGCTCGTGCTGAGCAAATGACTCGACGACTATGGCACTACTCGTCGGCAGACTGGGACGGTCTCCGCGATTACTTTGCGTCCGTCCCGTGGAGCCAACGCTGCTTTGTAGGGAAGGCGCCTTCGGATAGCGCTGCTGCCGTTGCTGGCGAGATCAGTCTAGGGATAGAATATTATATCCCTTTCACTGATGTCGCCAGCATCCGCAAAGCGCGCCCCTGGTTCGGGCGTGAATGTGCCGAGGCTGTCCAAAAAAAAACAGTCGGCGTATCGCGCCTGGGTCAGGGCTCGGGCGGCACGTGACCCGAATGTGAACCGCCTCAAAGCAGCGTACAATAGGGCCACTAGGTTCAGCAAGAGGGCCTTCAAGAGAGCGGATGCCCAGCGCGTCGCGCGGCTTGGTCAGGAGCTCACATCCCACCCCACGGGCAGCCGTGGATACTGGCAACTGGCCAAAGCCGTACAGTCAAATTTTTGCCAACCCTCGCTGCCACCACTGCGTTTTCCTGATGGATCACTAGCTCACAAAGCCCAAGAGAAGGCGGACATGCTCGCAGACCTCTTTGCGGCTAATTCCCGCGTCGATGACCGTGGCCTGCAGCCCCCCGCCATCGCCAACTGTGGCCACACTATGCCTGATATTGTTATCAGGCAATGTGATGTACGGGCAGTGCTGCGGTCGCTCGACACGCGGAAAGCCAGTGGCCCTGACGGCATTCCGGCGGTGGTGTTACGAAAATGTGCTGCTGAGTTGTCTCCAGTACTAACGCGTCGGTACCGCCTGTCTCTACAGGGCTCGTGCCGGAGGTCTGGAAAGAGGCGAACGTACAACCGATCCCCAAGAAAGGGGATCGCTCCGATCCAGGCAACTATCGACCCATAGCCGTCACCTCAGTCATTTGCAAGGTGCTTGAGCTCCTTATCAATAAGCAGCTCATGAGATACCTGGAGGATCACTCGCTAATCAATGATCGGCAATATGGCTTCAGGCCAAAACAATCAACGGGTGACCTTCTGGCATTCGTCACGCATCTATGGGGTCAGGCTATGGAAAAGTACGGCGAGTCCTTGGCTATTAGCCTGGACATCGCCAAAGCTTTCGATAGGGTCTGGCATGCTTCGCTCCTTTCCAAGCTTCCGGCATATGGTCTACCTCCTCAATTGTGCAGCTGGATTGCCAGCTTTTTAAACGAGCGCCGAGTGCGGGTCCTCTGCGATGGCCAGGCTTCTCGCTTCTTGCAAGTGAATGCCGGGGTACCGCAGGAGTCCGTACTATCACCAACTCTCTTTCTTCTGCATATCAATGATATGCTATCCCTCGGGAACATTCATTGCTATGCAGATGACAGCACACTGCACGGGAGTTACTCGGTTCGTCCGACGGCGGGGCGATCTGAGATTGAGGAGGAGAGACGACGACTCGTGGCTGATCTCGACCGTAACCTCGACAGTATCTCCCAATGGGGTGCCGAGAACTTGGTCGAGTTCAATGCCCGCAAAACACAGGCGTGTGCATTTACAGCGAAAAAATCCCCTTTCCTTCCCCTACCCACTCTTCAGAATGCAACATTACCAATGAAGGATAATCTAGACATCCTTGGCATAGACGTACGTCGAGAGCTCAATAACACTAAATACATTGAGAGATGTATTGGGCTAGCTTCGCGGAAACTAGGAATACTGAACAAGGTAAAGCGATTCTTTACACCGCACCAGAGGTGTCTGCTGTACAAAACGCAGATTAGACCCTGCGTCGAATACTGCTATCACCTCTGGGACGGCTCCGCGAAGTATTTGCTGGACGCACTCGACGCTATGCAGCGACGCGCTGTTCGCATTATAGATTGTCCGGAGGTAACGGGAAGCCTTGAGCCGCTAGCCCAGCGCCGAACAATTGCTTCCTTGGCCGCGTTCTACCGTATTTACCACGGTGAGTGTTCTGAAGAGCTCTTCAATCTGATCCCACCCTCTCCCTTCCGATCCCGAACAACGCGTGCCGGGCAGAGATGTCACTCTCGTACCGTGGAAACCGTCTTCGCGAGAACTGAGCATTTTAAACGTTCGTTTCTCTGCCAAACGATGGTGGCTTGGAACGCCCTGCCCGCGCACGTGTTTCCTCCAACATATAACCCTGGGTTCTTTAAGCGAAGCGTGAAGAGGCACATTACTGGGTCGTCAAGTTGAGGGTCACTCTCTATAGTATTCCTGTGTACTGTGAGAGTTGCCCACAATCACCAGACGTCGCCACAGCTTACCATCAGGCGGGTGGCGTCAATTTGTCGACCTAAATATAAAAAAAGAATTACTTTTGATTAAATTAACGAACACTAAGACAAAAATCGACCGTACATTCGTGGTGCGCGAAGAATTTGCTGAGTTAGTGGGAAAATATCAAGAACTTCGTCCCGATAATATCCAGACAAATCGATTTTTCATCAATACCAGAAAGGTGTTAGGTCTTAGGCAGGTGATAGGAAAAAAAAAAACTCAAAAATCAAAAAAATCAAAATCAAAATATCTTTATTCATGTAGGTCACAAAGTAACACTTATGGACGTCAAAAAAAGAAAATGCTTCTACATTTCCATTTACCGCCAGATTCGCAAGGCAATAGGTAGTTCGCCTCAGCCAGGTACATCAAAAGAACAGGTCCAACAGCAGGAGGAAGCAGCGCCCTTTTCTGTTGAACGACGACGTTCACGGATGTACCAGATACTCAAATCTCACAAAGTAATATAAATATAGCAGGAAAATCCCTTACACTAACAATATCAAACTGTCAAAATTTTACAATAAACTTTAAGTTGGTACGACATTTCCATAAATACACGTTATTAAATATTTTATAATTTTGTTATTTGACTTTATTTGCTTTCCTCGTATTTGTAATGAAAAGTAGAGTGTTTAACTCGGGTGAAGCCACCAATTTCTGCCTCGAACTATTAGCGCTCTCACTACGTTCGAGCGCCAATATATCTCGTCAGAAATGGGTGGCTTTCATCCCTTGGTTAACAATCTACTATTAAATATCTTGGGCATATACTATATTAACACCTAACCTAACCTTAACGAAGAACCTTGACATCGAGCGTGAGCGGAGGGCGCTGTTTGAACGGGCGAATATGTTGGTCCGCAGGTTTGCACGTAATTGCTCACTCAAAGTAAAAATTACGCTCTTTCGGGCCTACTGCACAACATTTTACACGTGCAGCCTGTGGGCCAAGTATACGCAGAGGGCATACAGCGCGCTTCGCGTTCAGTATAATAACGCATTTAGGATGTTGGTGGGGCTGCCCTGCTTCTGTAGCGCATCGGGAATGTTTGCCGACGCACAGGTAAACTGTTTGTACGCAACTATGCGTAAGAGTTGTGCGTCTCTGGTGTCCAGGGTGCGGGTAGCTCCAACAGCATATCCCACGGTATAGTACGACTGTGAGTCACAGTGCGGCACTGTTTTTAATTGTCGGAACACCTACAATATAACTATGGATACTAACATAGATTATGGCCGATACCTCACCGAGACGCCATGGCGACGTCGCCAGTCGGTCGCCAACTAGTTCTCATTGAGATATATGACGGCTAAGAATTATTAATGTTAATTACGTAAGTACTTAACACAAATTAATAGCTTAGGTAGTTTAAAATGTAAATGTTTAGTATAAAATGCTGATATCCGTGCATTAGGCCGATACCTCACCGAGACGCCATGGCGACGTGGCCAGCGACGTCGCCAACTAGTTCTCATTGAGATATATGACACTTGGCGACCGACTGGCGACGTTGCCAGTCGGTCGCCAAGTGAGTTAGCCGTCATATATCTCAATGAGAACTAGTTGGCGACCGACTGGCGTCGTCGCCATGGCGTCTCGGTGAGGTATCGGCCTATAAGTTTTTTACTAACATCAATGAGTCTTGGTCACTTGATTAAAGAATTTATTATTATTCCCTTTATTAAATTTTATACATATGTATTTACTATATTTTTAAATAAACTTATATAAAACAAATATATTTAAAAATATAAAAAATAGTGACCCACCGGTATCAAGTACAGAGACCAAGCTACCGGTGGTTAGGGCTCCAGAGATAGGAACTTCCGCACACTACGGGCCGTATCCAACAGAACCGCCTTCTGCATCAAGCCCTTGACCCAGCTGCCTAACGCGAGCCTCTGTAGTTGTACGAGGCTCTTGGCTATTAAACCATGAGCAGATACGACTATTGGAACAATAATCGTAGAATCCACATCCCACATGTCGACAATCTCGTGAGCTAAGTCCAAATATTTAATTTGTTTATCTTTTTCTGCTTTCACGAGATTCTCGTCATGCGGCACAGTGATATCGACAATTATTGCAAGGCGTTTTAATCGATCTATTATCACTATATCTGGTTTGTTGGCTATAATAGTCCTATCAGTGATAATAGACCGATCCCAATACAATGTACGAGTAGCATGACCATTTTCAAGAACTGGGTCGGGCACATACCTGTAATAAGGTATCTCTAAGTCAACAAAGTTATATTTTAGAGCAAGTTGTTGGTGAATAATCCTGTCTACTTGGTTGTGTCTGTGCAAATACTCACCGTTCGCAAGACGGGAAAAACCAGAGATAATATGTCTTAAAAGATTCTCCGGGACGATGACATGCCCGACAGATGTCTAGCGTCCCATCTTTGACAATAAATCTCCGATAGTTATTCGTCATCATAACTTCGTCAGTAATTGCACAGATGAAACCTTCAGTTTCTCCAAAGAGATCACCGAAACTTAACCAGGATACGGAAGCTGTAAAATCAACATCGGGCCCATGTAGAGCCCGATAAAAACGACCGTGTAGCTCTTTGCTCTTCCATATTTCCTTGCGATCAGATACACCTAGTATTACCGGTTTGCGCCAGTTCTCTTTAGCTAGGGAGAGTGGGGTCAGTCCGTTATCAATTGCCACGACATCTCGATGCATACTCACGTCCACCTGCAAGAAGTACTCTCTAAGGTTGCATATCTCACGGTTATGGAGAGTCTTGGCGTTTAAAAATCCTCGACCTGCACATTTCCGTGGGATATACAACCTCATTACTGACGAACGTGGGTGGTACATTCGGTATGAAGTCAATAGACAACGTACCTTTCTATCCAGAGCTTCTAATTCGGTCGGAGTCCATCTAAGTATGCCAAAAGAGTATACTAAGACTGGCATGGCCCAGCCGTTATCTGCCCGTACCTTGTTACCGCCTGACAAGAGACTTTGCAGTACTTTCTTCAGGCGGCCAAAGAAACGGTCCTGCAACGTCTGTTTCATGTCGGTCTCAGCAATACATAAAGCTTGGAACATACCTAGATATTTGTAGGTTTCGGTTGCGGAGAGCAACCCAAATCGTGTGAAATCTGAAAGATTGACTCCTTCAGATTCTACAATCCCGCCCTTTTTCACATGCATGACCGCACACTTATCTACCCCGAACTCCATACTGATAGCCTTACTAAAAGTTTCAGTATAATATATAATAATATATATTATATATATAATATACAACATACACCCCCGTAATCAAAATAAGATTATAAACACAAGCCTATTCCTTTTACACAACTATGATGCTTAATACGAGCTAATGGCTTAGTGAGTACATCAGTCCAAAGTAGGAGTATAAACAAGATTAATAACATTTTCAGTTGGTAAATGACGTATAAAATTTAATCTAGTATCTATTGTGATGGACTGGATTGGAAGCCAATTTTGGGCAGACTGTGAGTCATTACGTATCGGTACAACAATTGACTTACCAGTACGTTCAAGCATTTACCGTTTTAGACACACAACATCATTCGCCGCACTCACCAAACACATGTTATATTAGCTTTCACTGGAACTCAGCGCAATGGTAGTTTGCTTCTTACTTTCCCACGAAATTGCTCCACCGGCCGTGGAGAATAAGAATAGGAACGACGATCTATAGGACAATTGGCCCAATCTGCATCGGCGTAAGCATGTTAATGTCCACCGCCTTTCCTGTAACTAATGCCCAATTCGATAGTTCCTTTCAAATACTGTAACACTGGTTTAGCAGCAATCCAATGACTCTTATCATATTTAGTATTAAATTGACTCAAATATGACGTAAGCAAAAGCAATATCGTATTCACTGCAAGGAACATTAAAGAACTTATAAGGTGTTGGAAAGGATAAAGAAAGGATTTGTTTACATTACCATCTTCACAAGGTAACAGCTTCTTTTCTTAGTTTCCAATGGTGTAGTTTGATATATTATATTTCGATAGTAGGTCCTTAATGTAAGTTTCTTGAGATACTCGTATTTATATTCAAACCTAAATAATAACTCAACGGGCCTAGCACTTTCAAACTAAAATATCCTTTTAAGTCAGAAATTACACTGTCAAGATATTTATTTTCTTCATACAGAATCATTATGTAATCGACATGAAAAGCAAGTATTATTAACTCGCTACTAATCTTCGTGGTAAAAATGCAAGCTTCGGAGGCTGTTTGGTAAAAACCTATGTTGTAAAATTTCGGTTATCTTTTGAATACCATGCTCTTGAAGCTTGTTTAACGCCTGTGAACGCTTTAATAAACATACCTTATCTTCTTGACCCGGTTTCGAGAAACGGGTTGGCACACATACACCTCTTACTCCAAAACTCCATTTAAAAATGCAGTATCTACATCAATATGGTGCACATTCATGCCTTTTTCGGCAGCCAGAACGAAGAGCATACGAAGTGAAGATTGCCGGATGACTGGAGAAAAGGTTTCAGAGTAGTCAACACCATAAACTTGATTAAACCCTTTCACGACAAGTCTTGCTTTATATTTAATTATGTCACCATGTTCATTTTTTTTAGCTTGCTTGATGGTTCAGTTGAATCGAAAACAGGATTACCTTCAACTTTCAAATCATGAAATTGATTTTCAAAGAATGTTACATCTCTGCTCTTAATAAGCGCCGGGAGCTGTTAATGTCAAGTTCGCTGCAAAGGATGTAGCTAAGGTTATTAAATCTATGTAGAGAGGTAAGTCTCCAGGGCATGACAGCCTCAGTATTGAGCACCTACGTTACGCGGGGGTACACTTGCCTAGGGTCCTGGCCTTGTTATTTAATCTGTGTGTTAGTCACTCTTACCTGCCTGACGATCTCATGTATACTATTGTTGTCCCGATTGTGAAGAACAAGACCGGCGAAGTCTCGGATAGGTCTAATTATAGGCCTATCTCATTAGCCACGGTTATGGCAAAGGTATTGGACAGTTTGCTTGATGGCCACTTAAAAAATCATATACAACTGACGGAATAGGGTCAGTTCAGCTTTCGGACTGGATTTTCGACAGATCACTATCTGTCCTGTGTCTCAAGCAGACTGTGCAATACTACACCGCGAGTAAAACACCTGTATACGCATGTTTCCTGGACCTTTCCCGCGCTTTCGACATGGTCTCATATGACCTACTGTGGACAAAAATGCGTCAGGATACTAGTCTGCCTAGTGATGTTATAACTATATTTGAGTACTGGTATAATAATTCAAAAAACACAGTTAGGTGGGCGGGTAGTAAATCTGACGAGTACACATTAGAGTGTGAGGTGAGGCTGAGGGGGGTTGACTTCATCGAAGTTGTTTATGGACCGCCTGATTGGGGAGCTGAGCAGCGCTGGGATCGGATGTCATGTAGACGGAGTCTGCATTAATAATATTAGCTATGCGGATGGCATGGTGCTGCTCAGCCCTTCAATCGGTGCGTTGCGCAAGCTGCTTCGTATTTGTGAAGGGTATGCGGAGGCCCATGGGCTCAGATACAATGTGAAGAAAAGTGAGTTTATGGTTTTTAAAGCACTAAAATAAAAATACACGAAGGTTCCACACGTCTCACTCTATGGCACACCATTAAACAGGGTCACGCACTTCAAGTATCTGGGTCACTGGATCACCGAAGACCTTAAAGATGATATGGATGTAGAAAAGGAACGTAGGGCGTTGTCTGTGCGTTGCAACATGGTGGCTCGTAGATTCGCGCGCTGCACTATGGAAGTGAAGGTCACACTATTTCGGGCATTTTGCCAGACCTTCTACACGTGCAGTTTATGGGCACAATATACGCGGAGGACGTACGACGCCCTACGTGTCCAATATAATAACGCGTTCAGGATGTTGATGGGGCTGCCGCGGCCCTGCAGCGCAAGTGGCATGCGATTATTCGTAGACGCTGTGCGTCAGTGATGACGCGGGTGCGCGGCAGCTCCAACACCATCCTGGCCACGTGCGCGGCTCGATGGGACTCAGTACTGATGGCGCACTGGATAGGTCTCCGCGCAAGAGCAGGTGCCTGATGGCAATTACTAGGTACCTACTTAATGTTTATTTTGATTTTACTAACACTAGGCTAAGAACATTGTTACTAACAAAATGGACTATGTCTGAAATAAATGGTTACTTATTTATTTATTTATTTTATAACTTTTGTGGGATATATCACGTCCCTAAAATAATAACTTCGCGGATCATCAGAATATCTGACAAATATGTGTTCGGATGGCTTTTTGTTCAGTTTCTTCCAATGACACTCGGGGAACACGTAAATGAGATAGATTTGGTATCTTACCATACCATTTCTCAAACGAAGTCTTGCTTCGAGGGCACGGTGAGGCTATCTGTTCTTGAGATACATCCATCTCTACAGCGTCGTGCCAATAGGCTGGAGAAAAAGAGCTGTCGGAAAGCATTGACCTGGCTTTATCCATAATAGAACGGCTATAGCGTTCTGTTGAGGGCTGTAGGGTACTGTTGTTTGATGTCGAATTCCTTCACTTTGTAAATAAGTAAAAAATTCATTATTGACATATTCTTTCCCATTGCCACTCTTCAGTGCCTTTACTTTGGCTTTCGGCTTTAGGCAGGGGACCACATACGTCTGAATGAATAAGCTCTAAAACTGAAGTTGACCTTTTATGTAAAACTTTCTTAAATGGTTTCCGACTTTGCTTCCCTTCAATGCATGGGATGCACGGTTCCTTACCTACATCAGTTTAATCAACGCCTACTGCGTGACCCTTCCTTAGTTGAGCCATTACAATGCGGCATAGATGACCCAAGCCATCTATGCCGCATTGTAATGCCAGAGCTTGAACCTAGAAACATCGGAGTGAGACTCAAAAGCGGATGAAGGATGAGGTGGGTTGACGGCACAGTCTAAAGAATATAGTCCATCACAATTAGAATCATCTAAAATTAGATCACCTTTACAAGAAAAAGCATCAGAATCGTAAAAATTACAACCAAATTTATCAAAAGTAACAACAAATCCTTTGTCTACTGCTTTCTTAACTGTAATAACGTCAACGTTAACGTTATACGTAGGTCACACTATAAGTTTTGCGTAACTTTAAAAAATAACATGTTAAAACCAATATATTATGTTTATTGCTTTTCAAAATACTCTCCTTTACATTTTAAACATTTTTCATGCGATCGAACCATTTTTTAAAACAGGAGGACCACAGATCTGCAGGCATGTTTTCTACGTGCTGATTGAACGCTATCACTGCCTCTTCGGAGTTGGTAAAAGTGAAACCTCTCATCAAATCTTTGATTTTGGGGAAAATACAGAAATCACAGGGTGCTAGGTCAGGGCTATGCGCAGGATGGGTGACGAGTTGTACTTTTTCGGAAGCTAAAAATGACCTTGTTTTGTTGGCCGTGTGTGAAGAAGCGTTGTCATGATGTAGGAGAACGCGGCCTTTGGGTCGTCTTTCGCGAACTTTTTCTAACACCCTGGGTAAACAAATGGTAGAATACCACTCGGCATTAACACTCTTTTGATCTTCAAGTGGAATTGTACAGATGGGACCCGTAGCTGAGAAAAAAAACGCGATCATTTTTTTACCAATGTTTCTCGCCTGCCTCACTTTTATTGGCTTGTTCTCATTTTCAAACACCCATTCACAAGATTGCTGTTTTTTTTCGGGTTCAAAACAATAAATCCACGTTTCGTCTCCTGTGACAATGTCATAAACAGCATTAGAATGTCTGTGGTCGTACTTCAGTAGCATCTGTGAACACCATTCCACGCAAGCCCGCTTCTGCTCAAAGTTTCCGAACTTTCAATTCTTCGTGTAAAATTTTCTGGATTTGACTCATACCAATCTCCAATAGTCCTCGAATTGTCTCATAGGTAATCCGCGGGTTTTCTTCAATTAACCGCTTAACAGTAGCCACATTATTTTTGTTGACGGCAGTTGAAGGCTGCCCTTCACGAAATTCGTCATGTAAAGAAACTCGACCTCTCTCAAATTCAGCAAACCATCGCCTCACGGTGCTCATACAAGGTGCTTCTCTCCCAAAAGCATTTTGAAGACGAGCGCCACAGTCTTGCGGAGAGAGAGAACTTTTAAAGTTATAAAAAATCATCGCTCTAAAATCTTTTCGACTTAATTCCATTTTCGTTGCATACGTAGAACTTTGATGTGTGATAAAAAACAATTGACCAATGATTTCCCGTCAATTGTTTTATACGGAGTATCCATCTCGGTTTAACGGCAGAAATAGAATAGTTAGACATAATAACATTGAAATCTTTGAATATAACTAGTCGGGCCATAAATACTGTTACATTAAAACTTCTTTTTTTCAACTTTTTAATTATTTTGAATTTGGAACACGTATATTATTTTAAAAACTTCTTTCGATTTCGCGCTATTTCACATATTTTTTCGTGTTCATTATTGAATTACAATATGGAATGGGATGTTAAAGAAAATATTATCGCAGTGATCGCCTTGCACAAAGTGGGTATGGAGCCGTCGTGGTCATATTCCAGACACTTCAAAAACTTGGTATCAGCCGTATGTTCGTATATCGTACTATCAATAGATACAACAACACTTTGTCTGTCGAAGACCAGAAAAGATCGGGGCGGCCGCGTGCTGTTAGAACTACAAAGGCTATTAATGCTGTTAAAGCCAGAATTCGTCGAAACCCCATAAATAAGTAAAAAATCTTATCGCGAGAAATGAAGATTCCCGCTAGGACGTATGTCGCTGTCACGTATTATAAAACAAGACCTGAAGCTCGGTGCTTATCGTCGATATACAGGACATGCCCGAAATCAATCTTTACGATTAAAGAGAGTGGATCGATCAAAGCGCCTTCTGTCGCGAAACGCAGGTGAAAGGCACAGAAATATCTCCACTTTACCGATGAAAAAAATATAACTTAAACAAAAATTGAACAACACTACAACAAGCAAAATGATAAAGTGTACGCTCACAGTTCTAAGGAAGCTGCTCAAATGGTCGGAAAGGTACAACGTGGTCATCATCCTGCGTCAGTGATGGTTTGGTGGGGCGTGTCTTATCAGGGAGTCACAAAACTACATTTTAGTGAAAAAGGAGTGAAAACTTCAGCTAAAGTGTATCAAGATACTGTCTTGGATCATGTTGTGAAACCTCTCAGCAATACACTTTTTAAAAATATATCGTGGACTTTCCAGCAGGACTCTGCTCACAAGGCACGAACTACCCAAGCCTGGCTAGAAACCAACGTTCCGTTACGTTAAGACTGGCCCTCATCTAGGCCAGACCTCAACCCTTTAGACTGAAAATAATGGTCAGTTATAGAGGACATGGCCCGCTCTAAACGACACGGCGACATTGAGTCTCTTAAAAAATCTTTGGAGCAAACAGTGGCAATATTTCCCTTGGAAACAGTGCGTAAATCCATAGATTCGTGGCCAAACAGATTAAAGGCCTGTATAAAAGCCAAAGGTGGCCATTTCGAATAAAATATATTTTTATTTTTTGCTAAAATTTTAATAAATATGTAGGTATAATAATATTTCATTAGTTCATTTAAAAAAAAATGCATTTTCATTTGTAATAAAACATATGGTTGGACTAGGATAATCAAAGATTTAAATCACAGCTGTTCAAAAGTCAAATAAAAATATTGAAAAATTAGCGAACTGTTCAAATCTACACGGAGTTTCATAAATTTTATATCCGCATTTGCTAAAAACTTGCCGTAATACTTTTCTAAATAGTAAAACACAGTTTTATAAGTATAGCTCACTAAAGTTTCAACTTCTCGTGCTGATAACGTGTGTTGTAATATGGTTGTAATTGACTTTGTTTAATGAAGTGACAAGTACATACAAACATCATATGGAACATGGTGTATAAAGATAAAAATTTAAATATTTTGATTAGCCAGGAATATGCAACAAAAACGACGACGCGGCCGTAGTTATGAAATTTCATATTGGATATAGCTGATGGGGCTTTTTCATGAACCTAAAACTTGGAGGGAGTGTTTATTATATGGCGTATACGTCCGATAAGAAAGGATTTTCCAAAATTCTACTTCTAAAGGGGTGAAAAAGGGGGGACAAAGTTTGTACGGGACAACGTGACACCTCAGAAACTACTGCACAAATTTTAAGATTTCTTCGGTAATATTAAGCTACATTTTTTGCGAGTAACATAGGCTATATAACATCACGACAGAGTTAATAGGAGCAGACCAGCATTGCGTGTAGACTATAGCTTGTTGGACGTTAATAACCGCAGTCTCTCAGAAATGGTAATTCCTAGGAAAAAAATTGTAAGGTCATTTGTGTAGTTTATTTTATTATCTACAATTTTGTACAAAATATTTTTTGATATAATTCACTGTTTACGAGAAAAAATCCTTAAAAGCGGAAATTGTCAACTATAACCTTGAATTAACTTTTTTATCACAAGTCGGATCTATTGGAACTTTGGTATTTGATTTATAATGGTGTACTTAATATCTGCACCACTTTGCAGCTCTATACAAATTAATGCAACCTTACAATTTTGTTCCGAATATTTTAACTGGATAACTCTGTTAGCTACCTGATTTGAGTTTTTTTTGAGATATTGGGTTAGGACTCGGTAAAATAAAGCTACTTACGAAAATTAAGCTTGCTATTAATCAATGTTTTTCAATGTTCTACGACCTACGTACTAGATGACCTGCAATTTCTGATGACTCTAATTTGTACAGATGTAAAGAAAAACAAGAACTAGAGGTCACTGTGATTGTTGAAAATGTTTTGAACAATGTTGATCGAAAAAAACAAACAGGGGTAATAAATATTTTGTTAATGAAAAACTTCGCACTTCGGTTGACAAAAAAGTCAAATAATACTCACAGAATGCACTGATTGGCAAAAATGTTATTGTTTACCGTGTTTTAACGAAAAACACGCCTAAGATTATATTTAATTAATTAATAACAATAAATATTACTTACATTTGATAAATAAACAAATACCTACAACTAAATGAAATCAATAATTTTTCCCATCATTAAACTATATGAAAAACTGCTCTTTTTTAGTGCGGTAGGTACGAGGTTCATTAGATCCCACATTTTATTTTAGCTATAGTATCTAAAGTATAAAAACTAACCACGGGCGGTGGCAAATTTAGGTTAATCAACTCATTGTTAATGATAATCGAGACGAAAAACGGTACTTTGTCTTATTAGGCGCCAAAAAGGGGATTCTAGTTTCCTACGGGCGGTGAGTAGAGATAAGAATGGTACCAACCTATATTATAATAGGAACCTTCTTACATTATTAAAATATATCTTTATAATCTTCGTGGGAGCCCTCTGCCTCCTCAGCACAAGCTATACATACTTAGGTAGTTTTACAATCCGTGATTGATACCACAGAGGATTGATATCGTCGCCGCCATTTCAATTTTGTTTATTTGTATGTATTGCAATTTGTGATAGATTAAGTTACTGTTTTACAGTAAGTGGGTGTTTTAGTATGTTACTGGTACCCTGGAGGCAATGGAGCATCGAAGCGCGGGGTTGCCACTCGTTAGTAATGCAAATAAGCACGATGGCGCGAGGGGCGGGGAGGCTCGCGATCTGATAACCCCTGAACGCCCACCAATAATAACTGTGACGCTATATATACTTAAGCCTCTGTAATATGAAGTATCGACAGATATGTCGATTCTGCTCGGTCAAAGATTCAGAGCCGAATTACACACTCGAAATTTTACACAAACAACGACTAAATTGTGTGAAAAAAGAAAACCGGCCACGCGGGTTTCATAGTTCACCTATATTAGCATCTACTTATCTTATCTCCGCTATGTTTTCCCAAAAAAAAACCCACGCTACGGGGTAGACGAATTCTGGTTACGTGTAGGGGACGAAACCCTTAAAAGGTACCTATAGACATATTTACGTCATAACGCCTATATCTTTAGGTATGTATAAATGTATATCGAAAAGGTATGTAAAGGTCACGATCACATATCACATATCACGAGTCACTAGTACAATATAATAATGTGACACATCACTACCCCGATTTACAGATAAGAACTTGGTTGTAATATCTTGCTTATAAAACGAACAATATTATAAGAAAACTATACTACTTAAAGCTTATCGGCTCTTGTGTTGTTATTTCATACATTCACTCTGGAAAATAACATTCCCCACAAAGGCATTACACACGAACCCTTTGCCAGAGATTTTGTTGATCCCACTTAATAAGTGGGAGGTTGCTACCTCGCGCTTATTAAGTGGCTTGTAATAGGCTTCTATTGCCGTTACTGGAGACTATAGAAAACCTACAATCACTGTAGGCAATTCAAACAAAAATCCCACAGCCAAGACCGACGACGTCAAAGTACACCTTTATGCCGTGGCCTAAGGACGAGCCTCTTCTTAGATACCTCCTGTTGGGTGCACCACAATATCTGCGGTCTGAGCAATCCGAAAAAGAAACCTTCACCTTTAAGAGGAAAGTGAAAGAACACTATCTCTCCTCTCTGTCGTAATTTCTATATGTATATATTTATATATATTATTATTAGGTAATTGTTAATGTTTTAATTAGGTATGTCTATGTAGTATAAGTAGATATGTATATAAGCTTTAGAAAATTAACCTACGCACACAACAAACTGATTCAACAAAATATTTCCTACCCCCGGCCCACTGGAAGAAATTTCTTTTGAAATAGGTGGTGCCTTTGTACTGTAAATCTATTCTGTTCGTATTCTTCTCGCTCTTTTATCTTCTTGTGTGTACATAAATAAATAAATAAGAAACTAGTTTTTAGTAAGTACCTATGTAAACCTAATAATGTATTGTTAGGGGGTAGTTTCGCACGCGGCATACCCCCCTCCGTTCCTATAAAAACATAGCGTCAAGAATAGGTCGGACAGTCGTTTTCCAACTCTCGTCGCAATAACATGTCTTAAGTAATTGCTGTCGGTTGTTATAAAGGTCATATGACCCTGTTTAGTGTAGTTCGGATATTGCTAATACAAGTTGTGTAATTGTTACTGTTAAAGCTAATAAATATAATGGGTACTTTTATATAAAATCCTGACTTATTAATTTTTTGTGAATAAACCTTTCTTTTAATTTATTCTGTTTCATTCCTAATAGTATATTCATCATTATGTTCAACTTATCTCTGTCCACTGCTCGACAAAGGTAGATATGCCTTTAAAATGAGTTTCCAACCTATTGTTACCTGCATCTTGCATCCAACGAGATCCAGCGCCTTCCACTAAGTCGTCGGTCAATATAACTAACTACATTAATATTATAGTCTACTGCCGTTCTACTCGGCCAAAGCCGGACAGAACCACTAGATTTACACCGCTTCAAAAAGAAGGTTCTCAATACGACTGTATCTATATATTTAATACGACAATTTGTCTGTCTGACTGTCTGTCCGTCCGACACGTTTTTTAATTTGCGTGCATGAAATATAAAAATATTTTTTTTTTTAAATTCGAGCCGTGATAACTAGTTTTTTTAAATGTTTGTTACCTTATCTTTTGACTGGGTTAACCGATTTTGAAAATTTTGTATTAAATTGCATCCTGAGCTACCCGAGTGGTCCCATTTCAATTCCGAAAGTTAAATGGTCCCATTACGGTAATCAAGTCGTTTTTAGCATTGCGTACACAAAGGTTAATAAAACGGGAGCTACTGAGACTTCGCTGCCCGTCCGCCAGTCTGTCTTGGACCGTATCTCATGAACCGTGGTAGTTAGATAGTTAACATTTTTACAGATGATGAATTTCTGTTGCCTCTATAACAAGAAAAATACTAAAAATACAGAATATCACTACTACAAATAAAACAAAGTCGCTTCCCTCCGTATGTATGCTTAGATCTTTAAAACTACGCAACGGATTTGGATGTGGTTTTCACAAATGGATAGAGTCGTTTTCGAGGAAAGTTTTTGTATGATAAAGCTGCGTCCGCTAGTAATCAATATTTAAGGGGGCTCCCATACAACAGATGTGATTTTTTGGCCGTTTTGGTACGGAACCGTTTGTACGCGAGTCCGAGTCGCAATTGGTCGGTTTTTTTTCAAAATTTAACTCGTTTTATTCAAGAAATGAATTGCAATCGTAATAAAGTACCTATTACTTTTAGTAATAGGTACTCGCTATGACTCTTAACATACCTTTAGTATTTATACTTATGTGTATTCATACAATCAATTGTACAGAACTCAAGGCATGCCAACATTGCTCACCTCGACGTCGCTCGATTACCGAAATCAAACTCGACAGATATCGATACTATTCGATACTCACTAGTTGTTTTGTTGAAACCTACCTAGTACACAATCCTAACACCACAGTGTGGTATAATGGACTTTATAATGAATGGGTTTAATGTGGTATTTGATTGTTGCAGGATCGAACTCGAATGACTTGCAGAGGCGTGGTGGTCTCCGCAACAATTGCCGACCACTAGCTACGATCCATCGCATAGATTACTGAATGATTTAGAGAATGCAACAATTAAGAGGGAATATATTATATATAAAGCACATATATACTACATTTTTGTTATTATATTTAATAAAAAAAGGCGTAAAATACTATCTACCACTTTTTATACGACACAGACTCCATCCAGCACCGACCACACTTACCATATTTGTATAATTTACATTGTAAATTTGGAAGAAAACAATTTTTTTACCATTCTCCCATCAGTAGAGCATTTGCCAAGTTAGCAGTGAGAATACTTAGTACTTTTAAGATTATTGGAAAAGATCTCTCCTTACCGATAAGCAGGCACCTTTACGTAGGTACTATTTATTGATTGTGTACAATGTATACAATAAAGAATACATTTGTTCCTTATCGCACAAACTATGTAGAACCCTTAAGAGCCATTTCACGTTTTCGCACGAAATTCTAATATTTTGAGGTCCTAAATTACCATAGTCTGTAATAACTAGAAGTTATTGAATATGCGCAAAAAATGGGCCAAGCTTTCGTGTGGACGTTTAATGTAACACATTTACTAAAATAACTTATTTGATCTGTAGTAATAAATTTCCCACAAGCATTTTATTGAAAAACGGGCACAGAGTTGATTTCAGAGTCGTATTTCAATCAAAAATACTTATAAATTGAGTTTAAAAAAATACATAAAGCATTGGATATATATTTTAATCGTCATTGAATGTAACAGATGATTGAATTGTATTACAATTCTTTAGTCAAAAAATAAACCATTCGGCCAATTTTTGAGTTTAACATCGCAATTTAATCGTGATTTTTGGTTTAAATACACAGTAATTACAAAAATAAAATTATTCCAAAATAAACTACGTTCATTAGAGAACCGATTTCTGCAGTTATATAGGAAATTCTTGCATATACTTTGTTACTATTTTGTGAAATGGCTCTTACTTAAGTCCCTAAGAATTAAGAAACTATGTAGGTACCTACTTTGATTAACGAAATCACTTCTATTCTATTCCATCTTACATCTATTTTATTACAAAAAGTGTACTTTAGCAAAGGAATTAAAATATTGATATAACTTCAATCGAAATTATAATAAATTACGATACACAAATGGGCACCATACTAAGACGGCGCATTTTGTGAAATGGCTCTTACTATAGAAACTATGTAGGTACCTACTTTGATTAACGAAATCACTTCTATTCTATTCCATCTTACATCTATTTTATTACAAAAAGTGTACTTTAGCAAAGGAATTAATACGAAATATGGCGTAGAAAAGGTACCTTTTATTGCCTGACGTTTCGACCACACCGCCTGGTCAAAGGCTGACTGTCACCGTACTGTGTTTAAAGTAAAAGTAGTAGACGCCCGCGGCTTCACCTACATGACAAACTTTATACAAAAGCCTTCCTCTTGCTTGAATCACTCAATCTATTAAAAGAACCACATCAAAATCTGTTGCGTAGTTTCAAATATTCATACATAGGGACAGACAGCGAGAAGAGACTTTGTTTTATACTATGACTAGCTGATCGCCGCAGCTCCGCCCGCGTGATTTAGTTTACGCGTTCCCGGTTCGTCCTCGGTCCGTGGGAACACATTACCAGGATAAAAAGTAACCTATGTTAATCAGGGTGAATGTAGCTTTCCAATGGTGAAAGAATTTTTGAAATCTGCACAGTAGTTTTTGAGTTTATTCATTACAAACATACAAATCTTTCCTCTTTATAATAGTAGTATAGAAGTATAGATAAGATGAAACACGTAATAAAAGTTAATAAATAGTACAATGGAAAATATGATGTTGAATTTTTAGATAATTGTCATGATTTCGCTAAATTGAAGACATTATAAACGTCGACATTTATGTTTCACCTACTCACAAGGCATTATCAAGACTGTCTCAAAGAGAACAGCCTAAAGTCAAAGAGAAATCCATAACTATAACGCCTGACTCCATTCAGTATTTAATAAATAGTGTAATCTCTAGTAATGTAGTTACTCTGCGTGAATATCGCAGTCTCTGGCGACATGAAAAGGCTGGTATCACCGCAACTGAGAATGATATATGGAGAGGTTATGACGTGCGGCTTTGATGCCGTTTTGATGCCCGTCAATATCTGTTACTGGGTCGAGTGGACACCGCTCGATACCAACGATGAAACAACAAAGATATGTTTTATTTGGATAAGGCAAACTGCTTTGTAATCCAACCGAAGTCCTTGATAAGTACATTTTTGAGTCATGTAAAAAATACTGAGTGAATAAGCCGTTGAAATGTAGTTAATTTTTTTGTTAGATCAACAATAGAAGGTGAGAAATATCTTACGACTCTTGAAATAACTCTTTGCGGATGTCCGTCGAAAACTCTGAACAATGAGTAAAATGTTAAGTGAATTTAAAATTTATAAGTACGAGTTGATTGTAACCTAATAAAGTAATATCTGTCTATAAGTATAATGAGAGATATCCTATTAATCGTATTTAATTCTATTATAAATTTGAAAGTTTGTGAATATGTTTGTTAATCAATCAAGCGTGAACCGTTGAACATTTGTACATACACATAGATAGACCATCTTCTACTAAATACACACTTCGAATTAGTGATTCCTTATTAGGTAAGTATATCAAACTAAAATCAACTCTGACTTTTTAAAAATCTCGTGGAAAAATCTGTTTTTCTAGTAACTATTTACATTATAAGTAACTCCATTCATTAAAATTTGTTGACATGTCCAGAGTCCTGACAATTCCTTATGATGCAGAACTTGCTTGCTTGCTATAATTGCGCTGCGCAGTCATGTTTCTATGCAGCTGTTGTAAGTGTTGTGAGAAATGAGCTCCGAGGCGGAAACTCGAGCTCCGAGTCGAAGCTACTGAGTCTTCAAAGCTCGAGCTCTGAGGGCTCGTAAGTCTAAAAGGTTCGAGCCTTAAGGGCTCGAACCTTGAAGGCTCAAGAGCCTTAAATGAAGGACTCGAGTCGAAGCTCGAGCTTTATTTATATACCTGATAATATTAAAATAAAATATTTTTGTTTTAATATGGTAAGTACGTATAAAAAAAAATGAAATAAAAAGATAGAAAAAAGAAAACTTTATTACACAATGAATGATTATTCGATTTTAACCATGACGATAAACACATTGACGCCTGGATATTTTTGTTGCTCAGCCTGTTTCTAAATTTGTTTAGTTTTGTTATTAAATTACCAGACTTCGAAAAGGCTTGTTCACTAGGAACGCTTGTCGCTGGTATAGACAAAACTTCAAATGCTATTTGAGCTAAGGTTGACAAAGACAATTCTTTTTGTTTTTTCCATTACATTAATACATTAGTGTTTTCAGGCTCAATAGGCATATTTATGTATATATCCACTTCATCTGCGATATTTATAGTCTCCGGTTGCTTGTACATAGATGCAAATAAACTTTTTTTACTGGGTAAACGTCACTAGAGCTACTGTGTTCATAATTATGTATTGACAAATTGTCTCTTCGCAATTCTTGTATATTTTGATCTTTGAGCTTGTCATAAAGGGTTTTTAAGTTGTTTAATGGTTGAGTGTTGTTCTTTGCTATGTAATAATTACGGCAAGTTGTGCCAAATCACTGTTTAAAATCTCGGAGTACTGATTCAATTTTTCGATCTTGGCCGTTGCACTTTTTTTCGCGTTTATTTTCGTCTATAGGCGGAGGTACAAAATTATAATAAAAATATGTTATTCTGTAGTGAAGGTAGTTAGTAAATAAAAATACATTATTTTAATAACATATTTATTAGATTTATTTTGGAGCATAATTTTGTGTAGTGAGCCTTTAAAACAGAGCTCGAGTCGCGACTCGAGTCTCGGAACTAGGGTTCCAGACTGGACTCGAGCCTTCGAAATAAGGCTCGAGGCTGTGGCTCGAAGCTTCATAGGAGACTCGAGCCTTGAATGAGTCGAAGACTCGGGAGACTCGAGCCTTTTAACAACACTTGTAGTACAAATCCTGGATGGACGTACGTAATGTCATCCTGCCTCTACCTACCATTGTGGCGTTCGTTGGTGCTAGGTAATAAAGAATCTTTCATATAAAATACTTCGCGTTGAGGACGCGATTGAGGACTAGAATTCGTAATTCACAAAATTCAAGGCTTCATTCCCAAAGGGGTAGACAGAGGCGTTAGATACATCCATATTTCGCCAGTCACTTTGTTGTTCCACCTATTGCCGTTTTGGGTACTTGAAGTAATTTGTCAGAACTTCGTCCGATTACCAGCAGGTCCTAAGGGGTCCTATGAACATTTCCGTGGCACAAGTAAGACTCACTAGCACGGAGTGTACCTAATTTAGGGTTTTAACAATTAGTTTACCAAAAAAATTCGCTATAAGTTAAATATTAAATCAAAAAAACGTCTTGGGAACATCTCAATGTTTTTAAAAGACCTATCTAATCATACCCCACACTCCAGGGTAGACGCAAAAAAAAAAAACAAATTCTGGTTCCGTGTAGGGGAGGTATTCCAAAAAAAGGCATTTTGAGGACAGACAAAACTATAAGGGTTCCAAAACTTGTACTACGGAACCCTAAAAAGGACTGGATGGATGAAAGGATATTGGCAAAACAGATACATCAGGCGGTCGTGGATGGACACACTGGTAAGGGTCGACCTACAAGGCGAACGTAGGTACCATTCATAGAAATATTATAAGAGGATCTTTTAATAGGTCCATGGTACCATTTACTTGACCAAATCGGAGATGATTTGATATAACGTTAAATTGTATCAAAATTAACTACTCACACATATATTCCTACTAAACATCTTTCGGGTAGGTAAAAAGGCGTAAGCCGAGCTTTGCATTTGTGAACGTTTAATGTGACCCGTTTTACACACACATGTGTTGTATACACAGCCTTTATACTCTACTTTTCGTGATCACTTGTTTATGTTACTGAACGTGAACGTTGTTTATGTTACTGAACGTGAACGTTTATGTTACTGTGGTCATTGTCAATGAGTACTGGTCGGAACATTGTGCCCAAAGAGAATACAATTGTGCCGGCCGGGCCAGAGGTCATTCCTTGCACGGAGGCAAAACACTAGGTACCAACGAAAACTTTAGTCCTTAAGAATAACGACTGGGGCGACACGACACAAAATAGTGTGGCTGTAAAGGTAATTACCAAAGCCAATACAATAGAAGGTTTGGACCAAGTAGGTACCGCCTAGAATGCTCACATATAGCATTTTGTTCGTCCATAATCTGTAATTCAAAGCGTATACAATCTATCCCAGGAGTCCAAAGAAAAACAGTCTCCTGTTTTGAAATTTGTATTATATAGTATCTAAGAGTGTTTAAATTTTCACAGATGATGTATTTCAGTTGCGGGGCTCGTGGTCTAGTGGTGACCGACAATATTAACACATTGAACATACTTCAAATTACCGAAACGGGACCAAGTAATTTGTCGGAATGGGACCAAATTGAAATCGGATCACTAGTGAAGTAGCTTTCATTTAAAAAAAATTCACCCAGTCCAGGAATATGAGGTAACAAACATAAAAAAACAGTCGATTTGAAAAACTCATCCTTTTTTGGAAGTCGGTTGAAAAATTAATTCAATTAAAAATAGTCATGAACACTTTTCGATAGACAAGTTATTTGCCGATGCAGGTTCAACATCGACATAGGCCGGTCTTAGGATGGGTGACCATTCCTTTATACATTGAGACCCCTCCGAGCCTCGGAGAGCACCTTAAGCCGTCGGTCCCGGTTGTCATACAAACATCTATGGCAGTCGTTAGGTAGTTGGAGGCCTAGATCAAAAATCCAACCGGCCTAACTACAGAACTTCTAAATCGATCATGGGTTGTGGAGGTCAGATGGCAGTCGCAACTGCGTTGGGAAAAGGCTCAGTGATGATGATGTATTTCTGTTGCCACCATAACAACAAATACTAAAAAACAATATTTAGGGGGCTCCCATACCACAAACGTAATTGGTTTTGCCATATTTATAGATAATGGTACGGAACCCTTCGTGTGCGAGTCCGACTCGCACTTGAACGGATTTTTTTACAGTTTGATCACTCATATGGACCTCTTAGGTTTTGTGACACTGGATTTGCAAGTTATTATCCAAGTTATGGCAATCGTTTGACTATCATAACTTGCTCCCTACTATAGGTTAAACTTATGTGTATACATTTAAAATAATAAAAAGAAGAGTTTATCAAATTAATCTAAGCATCCATCATCCTTTACAATTAGGTAATTCTCTCTGAAAAAATCCCCAAATAACTTGAGTGACAAAGTAGCGGTTGTAACATAAGCTGATTAGTTATCAATAAGGCACGTGTGCCCGACACGTGCCTTATTCTGGCTGACGGTCGGGGAAGGCACATGGCTCTAATACCTCTATGACTCCAGCATTGGCGGATTCCTGCCACTAACGCCTACTATTTTAACAATTAAAGTTTTTTAGACAGTTATGATATATTTAAGTACATATTTTATGGGGTTCCTTAGTTTATTATATCTCGGAAACCTTTAGTTCCGTCATGTCCGTCTATTGTCGGCTTACCTTCCAAACGGTCAGTGCTAGAAATATGTAACTTTGCAATATACCACTGCTACAAAGATATACAATAAAATCACAACACAAATCTCGCTATAGTATACAAACATTGAGAAGGTGCTAAAATTTCTTAGAGAGTGATTCAGACGTTTTATATTTTATATTATATAGCTACATAATGTACCTACTTACTTGTGTTCTTTAGTGCGAAAATAAATAAGTAGGTATAGGTACCCCGTCTAAAAACTTGTGACGCGAAGTTAGAAAATGCATCTACTTATAATAAGTGGATAGAATAACCTCCTGAAAGTAATAATTATAATAACTCCACAGCCTATATTACCTTTCACACCCAAATGTTTATCCAGTTAAAGATTGGTACTTTCCTTTTTTATTGAAGGAAGAATTGAGGAACTATATACTTCGATTCCTTGTTATTCGTGAATTTATATCGGATTCTTTCGTAACGCGCGCAGTTGTAACAAGAGTACATAATGTCACCACCGAGCTTAACCAAACCAATTTAGGGATAATTGGCTTGTGACCAACCTTTAGTTAATTGACGGTAACCGGTAATTGGCGGTAATAAGCTGACTAAGGTCAGCGGAAATGAAGCTTTTTATTCTTTAACAAACGTTTAGGTACTTATAAGCCTTATCTTTATATTAGAAATTAGAATGATTTGGCTTAAATCATCATTCACGGAACCTTTTCCCAACTTAGTTGGGGTCGGCTTTCCAGTCTAACTGTGATTCGGCTGAACTTCGATATTTTCCATGAAGCGACTGCCATCTTACCTTCACAACCCATGGGCGGAATCGAGTTCTGTAGTTAGACCGGTCGGATTTTTAAGGGCTCCAACTACCCCTAACGACTGCCTTCATAGATGTTCGTATGACAACCGGGACCGACGGCTTAACGTGCTCTCCGAGGCACGGAGGGGTCTCAGTGTCTTAAGAAATGGTCACTCATTCTAAGCCCGGCCTGACTAGATGTTGTTTAACCTTTGCAATGTAATAATATTGTCGGTTACCACTAGACCACGAAGACATTATAAACGTCGACATATGTTTCACCTACTCACGAGGCATTCTCAAGACAGACAGGCATTCTCAAGTCTTCTATTTAGCGAAATTAGTGCAATTATATAAAAAAATCCAACATCATATACTCCATTGTTTTAATCTTAATTTTTCCAAAAAAAATTAAAATAAGCATCGCCAGGACACCTCTATGGAAAGGAAACAGTCGCTTGTTCAAGTCCAGCCCACTATAGTTTTGAGATTGATATAGTAAAATTATTTGAGAGAGTAGTTATTTGTTTATCTTTGAAACTAATAAGAATAACAGCTTCTTTATGTATGTAGGTATGTATTTAGAAATATACCTATGTTTATCAGTCGTCTAGATCCCATAGCACAAGCTTAAATTTGGGCTAGATGACGTTGAGTGAGAACGTCCAAAAATATTTATTAAATAGCGAAGCGAAACTCTATCTTAGACGACAAGTGTAAATAGTTTGTGAGCCAACTCCTCTGAAACGGCTCGACCGTTTTTGACCAAATTTGGCATGCTGGTCGACATCATACCCGGGAGTGCATATCTCTGAAATCATGAAAATAGAGCATAAAAAAAAATTCAGAAAATTTGCTCCGCTCATCATTTGCAATTAGTAGCGTGCATTGCATACCTAGTTATTTCTGAGTACTCTGAGCTACTTTTTTTTTATCACGGTATTGGTTACTAGAAAATATTCCACGAACGAACGGCCAAGTGCGAGTCGGACTCGTGCACCATCATAACATCATAAATATAATATACTTAGTGTAAAACAAAATCGCCCGATCCCTATGTATGTTAATATGTTTAAAACTACGCAACGGATTTTATTACCGCTGATCGTAGAAACCTAAAACTTGGAAAGCGTGTTAATTATATGGCTTATACTTCCGATAAGAAAGGATTTACCAAAATTCTACTCCTAAAGGGGTGAAATAAGGGGACAAAGTTTGTAGTTTGGGACAACGTGACTCCTCAGAAACTACTGCACCGATTTTATAATTTCTTTCGGTAAAATAAAGTTACATTTTTAGCGAGTAAAATAGACTATATAACATCACAACCTTACAATTTTGTTCCGAATATTTTAACTCGATAAATGTGTTAGTTACCTGAATTAAGTTTTTTTTAGAAGTAGGTGTAGGACTCGGTAAAATAAAGCTACTTACGAAAAATGAGCTTAATAAGTTTCAATGTTCTAGGGCCCACTACCTATACCTGTGGGTATTAGGAATGATAAACAGTTCCAGTCGGGCAAAGCCATTTTACCTATAAAATTGAATCACCACATATACAGAGTGTTCAAAACTTCACAGTCGTTTGTCTTCAGAGTGACGACGGATTTATTTTTCCCCGTCTGTGAAGACACCCTCGACACACGCCCGCATGTCTGTGTTTGCAGTTACCAAATGATGTTAGGACCTGTGGGGTAGACGCCCTTTACAGCAATTTATCCGCCTATTGTCAGCTGTGTTGTAGGCTCAGGGCAACTATCTCTATACTACGTATATATGGAGCGCTGATAACCGGTCTAAACCACTAACAACCACTCTGTACGTTTCGAACAGTCAAACAGTTGAGTATGAGGTAACGTCACCACAGCTTCCCAGTTTAAGCTGTCGTGTGTGAAACTTATTATTGTTTGTAGTTATTATTCTGAGATCTTGTTTTTTGACGTATTTCAATGTAATGTGGTGTCACTAGTGTAACACAAACATTACTGGGCAACCTGTATCAGAGCTACTTAGTAATCGCCACGAAGAAAACGGGTGACACTCGCCGTCTCTCTATAGATAGTTGATCTGAGGTTGTAGGTATCAAAAAAATTATATGACTAGGGATATTCATTCATAGCTTGTTTATGTACCTGTATCAAAGGTGGGTTTATCAACACTTTTGGGACCCAAATCGTCCTCACCTGTACATGGAGCACCTACTGAGTCAGCTGTGCTGACAGATGGACGAGGTATAGTGTGTGTATACAGAACAACGTCCAGAATTAATATGGCGAAGCCATAGAATGTAACTTATAATTATAATATTATTTCGGTACGTGCTCTAAAGTAAAGATATAAGCACGTACCTAAAATGTTCACCTCCACCTTGCTCATGTAATTTTCCTTTCTTAGTAATTAATATATATAATAGTAATATAAGTCCAGTCAATCAGTCAGATATTATAGAGTCATTACCATATACAATCTCGATGTTGTTTTACTGACTCGCAATAATTAGCAAAGAATCAAAGAATCAATTTCATTTATTCAGTTTAGGCACATAAAGAGCACATATTATGAATGTCAAAATTTTAAAATTTTGTCAAGTAATATTATAAAAATACTAAATTAAGTAAGTACATAAATAACCATTAGAAAATGATTCTTTCGCTGGTTCGGTAAGTTGGTTCTCCTGAGAAGAGACCAGCAAGAAACTCAGGTAGATTATCCATTTTCTTTTTAATATTGTTTTGTTTACATTGTTACAATTAGTTTATATTGTATTATACGAGTGGCCAACAACAGAAGATTAGGGTGACCATGCATTTTTATCATTAAGATATTCGTCTAAATTATAGTAGCCTTTCATTTTACTATTTTAAACTTATTAAGAGGCATGTCAACCAAATCCTGAGGAATTTTTATTTAAAATCTTGAGGAAGCTTTGAAGTTAACAAACTATTGGTACATAAAACTTCACCTAAGTCTAAGCTAATAGACCGTACTATTTGAAACTGTTTGAAGATTCGAATCGATAACTGAATTGTGCAAAAGGAGTGGAGCAGGAATCAAGAATGTTACAGAAATAAGTATAGTAAAACGATGGTAAGTAAAATGTTTTAAGACAAAACTTTTTAAAAATGATATAATAGCATTAATTTAGGTAGAAACCTCAGATCATGCTAACTAAGTTCCAAAAATAGGTATTCACCAATACTTGACCTTATCTGTTTGATTTAATTAACCTATTTTTTTTATTTACCCACATTAGTTATTGTAAAGAATCCTACATCGCGATAATGAAATTTGCACGCGTTTACTTATAAGCAAACACGTTCCAACCACGAATTTTGCTGTTCTCTCTGAGACAGTCTTGATAATGCCTCGTTTAGAGGCGAAACAATTGTCGACGTTTTGTTGTCTTTTTAATTCTGCGAAAAATTAATGCTATTGTTACGAGCCGGGGTTCTACCGAATTGAAATGCCGGTAAATCTACCTTAAAACACTTTATTTATTACACCACTAATTTACACTTTACTATAAGCTTCACTGAACACTTTTAATCGCACTTGAACTCGCAGGTATAACTCGTATTATCGCTCCGGAAATACTGATGATCCGCCACCGAAGTGCTGCGCCTTTATAGTGCGGTCATTACTCAAGATTACTCTGGAATTTTCACGGAAGAAATATCGCGAACATTCCACACCTTCGAGATGCTTCTAGATAACACGTTACATAGAAGTACCTTGACAGAACATTCCCGAAAGACGTTACGTAGTAGTACTGCGATTTGCTACTAGATGGCGCTAAGTTTGGTAGTCTTATTACTCGCTACGAGATGGCGTTACACTGCCCCCTCCTAAGACATGCTCGTCCCGAGCATTGTCAGGCCCATAATATCGCGCCAATCGATCCACATGAACTATCTTTGGCGCACTTCTTGGACTCTTCCGTATTCGATAAGTGACATCGTTAATCTTGGTCACAACTCGGTATGGTCCATCCCATTTAGCTTGCAGCTTAGGAGACTTCCCTTTACTGCGGACTGGGTTATGTAACCACACTAACGAACCTTCATCGAAGCTCTTATTGTTTGTCTTTCGGTCGTAACGGGTCTTCATCTTTTCAGACATTTGTTGACCTGATTGTCTGACATGCTCATAAATGTCATTCATCCTGCTGCGCAAGTCATTCGCATAATCGGTGATATTGCGTGGAGCGTCAGGTGGTATACCGGGTATTAAGTCGGCAGGCAACCGTAATTCTCTTCCAAAGTTCGCATAAGCTGGTGTCACTGACGTGCTTTCGTGAACCGCACTTCGGTAAGACAAAAGAAACGGTTGGATGTGCTTGTCCCAATCTTTTTGCCTGCTTTCCACAACTTTTGCCAGATATCTCTCCAATGTCTGATTAAATCGCTCCACCATTCCATCTGACTGCGGGTGGTAAGAGGTCGTTCTGGTTTTGTGAGTACCCATGACCCGACACATTTCCTGGAACACCTGAGATTCAAAATTTCTTCCTTGATGGCTATGGATTTCTAGAGGCACCCCGAAACGACAGAAGACTTCGTGAACTAATTTATCTGCGACCGTAGTAGCTTCTTGATTAGGTATAGCGAAGACTTCTGGCCACTTCGTGAAATAATCCATCACAACCATGAAGTACTTGTTTCCGCTTTCACTTTCAGGAAACGGTCCCGCAACATCTAGGGCTATCCTTTCCCATGGTGCCTCAACGTTATACAGTTTCAGTGCACCTCTGCTCCGTGTATGAGGTCCTTTCACAGCAGCACAACTCGTACATTTGCGACACCAGTCCTCAACGTCGTCGCGACAGTAGATCCAGTAAAACCGCTCACGTATCTTCAACAGAGTCCTTTTTACTCCCATATGGCCCCCTGAACATCCATTATGGTAGAGCTGTAGCACATCTGGGACCTTAACTTTAGGGACGACCATTTGCAAATGACAGCTGTCTCCTCGAGCATTTTCCCATTTGCGGCACAAGACTCCATCCTGAATAACTAAACTGTCCCATTGCGCCCAATAACTTTTTGTGATTGAACTCATTGAAGCGACGTCACTCCACATGGGTTTAGGAGCACTTGCTTTAATCCACTCAAATATTGGCTTGATGTCTGCGTCGTCCTGTTGAGCATGTTGTAGGCTTTCTTTCCATTCGTCGCTCAGATCCGTTTTAAGCATCTTCACAGGTATGGCTTCCTTTATCTCCTGTTTGGCACAGTGCTTACAGTCTTCAGGGCAAGGTCTTCTTGACCATGCGTCTGCGTTGCCATGGGATCTCCCACTGCGATGTTCGATTACAAAGTCATATTCCTGTAATAGCTCAATCCATCTGGCGACTTGTCCTTCTGGATTCTTGAATTGTAATAGCCAATATGTAATAAAAGTCAATGCAGCATGGTCGGTACGTATAAGGAATTTTCGCCCTAGTAAATATTTGCTGAAATGCTGCAATGTCTTCACCACGGCGAGTAATTCTCTCCTCGTGACGCAATAATTCCTTTCAGGTTTCGATAAGGATTTGCTGAAGTAGGCTATAACGACCTCTCGATCTCCTTTCCGTTGAGATAACACACCTCCGAGTCCGATATCACTTGCGTCTGTGTCAACTATAAATTCATTTTCCGCATCAGGATAACCCAAAATAGGTGTATTGCACAGACGATTCTTTAGCTCCTGGAATGCGATGCCGCAGCTTCCGTCCCAGCAGAATTGTCGCTTTTCCTCCGTGAGCTTGTGTAAGGGCTTGGCAATATCCGCAAAGTTCTAGACGAATCGCCGGTAGTATGAGCACAAACCCAAAAATGCTCTGACCTGCGTCTTATCCTTTGGAACCGGCCAATCCTTGACGGCGATGATTTTCTCTGGATCCGTGCGGATACCATCTTCAGACACTACGTAGCCTAGGAAGCTTACTTGCCGTTTGAGAAATGAGCACTTCTTCGGGCTGAGCTTCACGTTCGCGCTTCGGATCTTTACAAGCACGCGTTCCAGGTTTTAAAGATGCTCTTCTAACGTACGGCCCACGATGATAATGTCATCTAGATAGACAAGACAGGCGTCCCCAGTCAATCCGGCGAGTACAATTTCCATTAATCTTTCAAAAGTAGCCGGGGCGTTGCATAAACCAAATGGCATAACTTTAAACTGCCACAAACCCTTTCCTGTGGAAAATGCAGTCTTCTCTTTATCCTTCGGATCGATTTCAACTTGCCAGTAGCCACTTTTCAGGTCTAGCGTGCTAAACCACTTCACCCCTGTCAGCATGTCCAACGTGTCATCGATCCTTGGTAAAGGGTAGCTGTCCTTTTTCGTAACGGCGTTCAGAGGACGATAGTCGACACAAAACCGCATACTGCCATCTTTCTTCCTCACCAGCACTACAGGTGAGCACCATGGACTTGACGATGGTTCTATCACACCATCTTTTACCATTCCTTCAATCATGGTCTCAACTTCCTTTTCTCGTGCTACTGGCAGTCTCCTTGGTCGCTGACGGATGGGTGCCTCATTTCCTGTATTGATTTTATGCTGAACCAATCCAGTCTTCCCAATGTCAGCATCACTCGAAGAGAAAATATCGGCGTACTTGAGTAACATCTTCTTAGCCTTGTCCATTTCATTCTTCGTTAAGATGTTACGACAGTCTTCTAAAAGTGTCAACACGTTGTTTCTAGCGTCCTTGTTGACGATGTTCCCAGTACTCAACTCTTGGCATCGGCGCATCCAATCTACTTCTTCGCAAGTGCCAATCAATGTGCTCTTTTCTATCACGTGTTCCTTATCACTAAGGTTCAGCACACGTACCACTGAGGCTTCATTGGCTCTTACCAGAGTTCGGGCCATTTTCCATGGAAGTTCATTGTATATCCCTTCTATGAGTACACATCGATGTGTTCGCCCAGAATTCTGAGGGAGACTAACTGGTACAGTCGTTTCTGATCTGGCAGGAAGCACGACCTTCTTCAAGCTGTACACTTTTCCTGATAACGCTCCTTCCATGAAAAGTTCCTCTTGACCACATTTCATCGCTCCTTGCTTGACGTCGATCTCACAAGAGTTCTTCCTCATAAAGTCTAAGCCCAGTATGCAGTCGTCCATTATGTCAGCCACGATGACATTATGCAGGTAAATTCCATTGCCCAACTTTAACTGCATCTCTTTCTCTCCTCGGACGGGTATGCGCTGACCCGTGGCCGTTACCAAGTTGATGCGGTCACGGTTTGCAGAGTCCCCAAGGAACCGATTTGCAAGTCGGGAACTGACAACCGTGCGAGATGCTCCAGTATCTATTGTCAGCTTGCATGGTGTTCCATTTACCTCGCCCTTGATGATCAGGCTGTTCCCATCCTGGGTTTGTGAGTTTGAAACCCTTGGGGCTCTTCCAACATCAGCCAGCACCCGCCCCGCAGTCCTGGCATTTATTCGTTTCCCTGCTGTTGCTGGGCGGTGACGTTAGCCACCTTATCCTCTTGGGAACGACTTTCTTCTCTTTCAGCAGTTCGCTTTGGGCAACTGGATCGAAGGTGGCCCCTCTCACCACATGTGTAGCACCTAGGGCTATACCTCGTGAAACGGTCGCGAGCTGGTGATGCTACAACTTCCCTGACGCGGTGAGATCGATGATCTTTCCGTACGGCTTCGACCTCCAAAGCATGAGCCAAGGCGTCTTTGAGAGTCTCATGGTGCCCGAGCCTCACAGCAGCCCTGACCTCCAGGTCGTGGATGCCGTCGATGAATGCTTGCACCAGATTCCCATTGATGAGCGCAGGTACCTACTGGTATGCTTTCCGTACCAGCTTCTCTACTTCCAGGGCCCACTGTTGCAAGTTTTCGCCAGTGCGCTGGACACGATCCTTCAGCTGCGCACGATACACGTGTTCCAGGTGAGCATCACCGTATCTGGCTTCCAAGGCTTCTAGTAGCTGCTCGTAGGATACATAGTCTCCGAGAGCTTCTAGGATGGTTAACGCCTTGTCTCGCAGACCCAATGTAAGCGCAGTCATGGCCTGGGCTTTGCTCCACCCGTTTGCCTTCTTAACGGCCTCAAACTGCTTTTTATAGGCCGACCATGATGATGTCCCATCGAATGGAGGTACTTTAAATCCACGTGCTGAAGGCACAGCAGGTAAGGAAGTCGCATTCCCATCTCCAGCTTTCAGATTTCCCAGCTCTTTCCTCACATATTCTGTAATCTGGTTTCTTACATCTTCTATCCGTGTTTCGGCTTCCGTGATGCGGTTCTCAACATGATGAACTTGATCCTTCATCACATTCATCTCCTTGCCAAAAGTCGCTCGAAGATCTTTCATGAGGAGCATCTGTTCCTCCTGGCGGCGTGTCTGTTCCTCCTGGCGGCGTGCCTGCTCCTCCTTGTCACGCAGCAGCTGTTCTTCCAATCGGCGCGCCTGCTCCTCCTGGCGGCATGCCTGCTCCTCCTGGCGGCGTGCCTGCTCCTCCTGGCGGCGGGCTTGCTCCTGTAGCATCGCCATCAGCGCAGCAAAGTCTGGAGGTGCTGGCGCTGGAGATACCGTGGACGGGCCAGCTTCCACCGTTGACTGCTGCTGACCACCCAACCTCTCCGGCGTATTACCTCCGAAGCGCCTGCTGTCCAACTCCTGCTGGCGCTGACCCCTGGTACAGACGCCCTCTGTGTCTTCTTTTGGTAACACCGGCATTGTTCAAATCCCACTTCTGACACCAATTGTTACGAGCCGGGGTTCTACCGAATTGAAATGCCGGTAAATCTATCTTAAAACACTTTATTTATTACACCACTAATTTACACTTTACTATAAGCTTCACTGAACACTTTTAATCGCACTTGAACTCGCAGGTATAACTCGTATTATCGCTCCGGAAATACTGATGATCCGCCACCGAAGTGCTCCGCCTTTATAGTGCGGTCATTACTCTAGATTACTCTGGAATTTTCACGGAAGAAATATCGCGAACATTCCACACCTTCGAGATGCTTCTAGATAACACGTTACATAGAAGTACCTTGACAGAACATTCCCGAAAGACGTTACGTAGTAGTACTGCGATTTGCTACTAGATGGCGCTGAGTTTGGTAGTCTTATTACTCGCTACGAGATGGCGTTACACTATTATATAATTTTTAAAAAGTTTTTTCTTAAAACATTTTACTTACCATCGTTTTGTCATGGATTTTCGCCAAGTAACGCCTGTTTCTATCCAATAAATAAGTATAGTGTTTCTGTTTTGTCACTTTGTACCTACGCATCCACTTGTGATACCTAGTAACTAGTATCGGCCCCTGCACCATGGTGTATTATTGTGTCTTTACCTGCTACGACGTTGTACCACTTTTGTATGGATTTTTTTTTGCCAACTGTACCTAATAATATATACCTACTGATATTTTATTCAATTAACAATCTACTGTAATGTCCGTCTTACAGAAGCAGGAATTCAGAAGACTGCGTGGTATAGGGCTACCACCCACGCACGCCCTCTTCTTCCTGGTAGGGCCGCATAGGTGGCCAAAGTTCCCCATCGCCCAGGCGCTATAAAAAAGATTATCTCACCAAGATCTCACTTAGCTACCAGATTCTAGGGTACAACATTTGAAGGTAACCGGGATTACAGTAAAGATAAAGCCATATTAAAGTGACGGTGGTCTCATAGCATGTCCCTTAGCGGGTGATCATTACCACAATAATTCAGAGCTGCCTCTCTTCCTGGTAAATTCACATGTTATTACATGTAGCACGCGTCACTTCACTCTATTATGCTCACCCCTTGTCACTGCGAGCGGGGGAGTATTGTGTTTTGATACTTGAGAAGATCCACGTATAATATGCCAAGAAACTAAACACTCAACTAGTACCTACTTCTCAAAAATAAATCGTGTGTCTGTTTCATTTGATGTAATTAACAAAAAATGGGTTTAGTTAGATGATATAAAATATTAATAAAACACAAGATACTTTTTTTTTAATTATTGTCACACACAAATCTTCAAAGTTTAAAAGATGAACTTAGGGAAATACAGTTATAATATATTTGTTTGGTTTGTTTCATAAAAATAGAATAGTAGAAAAAAGTGCTCGTCCTGTTCCACGCAGGCGGAGCTTTAGGCGGTGATCCGCTAGTAAGAAGTCACGTTTTTTAGTTTTTAAATATGTTTTCAAAATTATTAATTACTTTAAA
The DNA here is from genome assembly GCA_963556515.1 of Nudaria mundana. Taxonomy (NCBI): domain Eukaryota; kingdom Metazoa; phylum Arthropoda; class Insecta; order Lepidoptera; family Erebidae; genus Nudaria; species Nudaria mundana. The sequence continues at coordinate 34,098,543 of OY748286.1, read as the reverse complement.
TATGCAACATAATAATCCAAATGAAGGCGGTGTTTTGATTGAGACCAAGTGGATCAAATTATTCTTTATAGTTAAACCATAAAGTGAATTAAGATCACTTTTAGGTTCTAGTCAATTAGCTTGTCTATCGACATAGTTTTTTTGCGTGTAATAACAGCGCGTATTTTATAGTTTGATTAAGTTTTACGTACCTTACGTATTTTGTTTTAATTTAATCTAATTAAACGTAAGGTAATGGACTGCTATTAGTCTGCTACCTGTACTTTTTATCTGGTTCGCATGGTTACATAACATCTTATAATATAATCATGCATATACTCCGAGGGGTAGGCATATTATCGCCTACGTAATAGAGAACAAGCAACAAGAGCACCACAGAATAGAAAATCAACAACCGTTCTGTAATCCGAATCTATATAATTCAAGAGCCCGGACAGACTTTGGGTAGGTACCTAACTACATAGGTAGGTACATCCAATCTTTGTACTCGTAGTACAAGCAAGCGTGACAGACCTAGGATCCCGCTTAGTATAATTATCGTAAAGTGCAAATAAAGTATGATAGACAAATGATAGATAATAAACAATTACTACGTAGTCTATTTATATTGTCGATTACTGGCACTTGATGTACTTGCTTCACATAATTAAACCAAACCAACAAATAGGTCTAGTATACCTATTTGTTGGTTTGGTATACTAGTGTTAAAGTATGTAATAAAGTAAATGTGTTTTTGTTGAGTATCAAGTCATGTCGTCCGCTCTCTACTCCACAATTGCTGCGTAGTACTATGAGCGGTGATTACACAGTCCTAATTCGATAAATAGGACTCCTTTTCCCCTCGGCTTTCCTCGTCAACAGTCGGCTTCAGCCCCGGACGGGAACTTCTAACGCAATTTATTACTTGATTGCGACGTTTGTTTTCAAATGCGCTGTTTTGTACAAGTTCAATAATAAACAAGAGATGTACTGAATTTTACCTTCGAAAGACTGGTTCAATTCATAAGGAGGTAAACTACAAGATATTGTGCGTTTATTCGAGCAGTAGTTAACCCTGGTTGAATTTAAGACGCCAAGTCCGTTGCATATCCTATAAAAACGACATTGTAAGGTATCATAATTAGTTTTCTTAGTTTGTGGGGTACAATAAAACAATATTTATGCAATTATTGCGATTCTTCAAAAAGTCGGTGGCCTACCAAATCTTAGTCTAAATATCTGTCTATAAATTGACCAATATTGGTAGATTTGGGCCATTAGAACTAGCAAACGGCCACTAACACAGAATAGGGAATAGTACCTACTTACATACAGAGCTTGCTCTCCGACGTTAATTAAAGCACATTCTTTTGTTTACAGAGAACATAATTCGAACGTTAGGGTTGTCAGGAAAGTACCAGCATAGTTTGACCAATAGTTAAGACGTTAATGTCTCAATATCAACTCTATGGTCAATGCCGTATCACAAACAAGAGACAACCCTTACTGATTTACAACTTCAAGTTGTCGCTGACGGACGTCACGTATTTTTTGCGATTGTTAGGCGAGTGACATATGCCTGCCACTAGCTCATCACATGTTATTTGATTACCAATCAAGGACATAGAGTGGGCAACCACTAACCACTAACAAGCTATTGGAAATCTATTTAACTCATAGACCTAGGATACAGATTACATTCTACCTCTATGATTTTAGTGATCAAATAGACTATGAAAACTGTAAAATCGGACAACCTAACTGTTGCACAACCATTTCGATTCTATTTTATTTTATGTTATAGAAATTATGAATAAAATAAATAAATATTATAAATACCTACTAACGCAGTCCCATATCCTTCACCTAGTCTAGGTTGTTGTCATTCCATTCGCACTTCTTTAATTATCTATATATTTAATACGACAATTTGTCTGTCTGTCAATCCGTCCGTCGCGTTTTTCAATTATAATTAATAATACATACATTTGCATGAAATATTAAATTTTTATTTTCTTTATATTTGAGGCGATACAAAGTTTGCTGGGATAACTAGTTTTTTTTAATATGTTAGGACAATTCACACAACATCATCTAGTCTGAAACTAAGCAGAGCTTGTGATATCAGTACTAAATAAACTGATAATATAAATTCTTATATACATTTCTTTTTGTAAATACATACATATTGTAAGGTAACACCCAGACTTTGGCACAAATGTATGTGTCATACATAAAGTATGTCCCGGCCGGGAATCGAACCCGAGACTCCGGCGTCGAAAGCGGATGCACTACCGACCACGCCACCGAAGCGGTCAATTAGATAGATTAATTAGGTTAAAAAAAAACGTGTGCCTTTAGTCACAGAATAGGGAATAGTACTTAAATTGGTTCTGACTTCACCTATGTATTCTATACTGTATATACAATATATTTACTACCTACTTCGGTTTTAGAACCGCTATACTATGCACCCGTTATGCACATATAAATGTATCCTGTACTACAAACATCGCATATATCCCTGCCTGTTTTTCAATTAGGTACCTTACATTGTGACATCGATACGGAATATCGAGTCGAAGTGGATGCAGAACTAAAAGGATTTTAATAACTCGTCCGGGCAGTAAATCAAAATTTGATTATGAGTATTCTGCAAAAGGTACAGGTCGACCGCCCCGACTCGTGGTCGTAACTCAAACAGTCGACCGACTGATAACACCTAAAAATGTAGTCGGATGTGTTGAAAAAACTCGTTTTCATTATAAGGGTATTTTATTAGCTGCTCAACTACTAAATATCTAAGTATTACAATGAAGTGGTTTAATGCGGCCGGACCGGGCTGCCGCATGAAAAAAGTTCTCATTCAGGAAAAATGCGTGTAGGCTGTAGTGTACTAGCTGCAAAAAAGTCAATATTACAGGACTTACTTAATATATTTTGTCAGTTTTTGTCAGTTCGGGGTGGGGGTGCTGAAGTAGCTAGTTGAATCCTGTCATGTGGGATTCGATGATTGCAACATTATGTTATGCGGCTGAACTTATTTTCCGTGAAGCGACTGCCATAATGACCATCCAACCTATTAACAATATTGAAGTTCTGTAGTTAAAACATTCGGAGGGCTCAAACTACCCGTAACGACAAACATGCTCTCTACGACACTGCTGGGTCTCAATTTCTTAAGAAATGGTCACCCAAAGATGATTAGATAGATATTACCATAAAAAATAATAATATATTCAATGCCATAACTCCTTTTTATGCTGATGGTGAAATTCGCGAACAAATACCAATAAATATGGAGCTCCATATATCTGTCGGCGCTCAGACTGTATTATTTACGACGTCCAGCGAATAAATCGCAGGGAGTGTAAACATCGTCATACCTGCCTTCCGTCGCACGTTGCTCCGCGAATCTTGCCCATTGGGGCCGTTTCATCAACTAAATGATATAAAAATTAACAAGTGCGAAGCAGACTCACGCAGGACGAGTTCCGTTCCATTATCTGTAAAAACTTTAAGGGTCATCCAAGGAAGTATGTTAGGGCGAAAAATAGTTTTAGAGACCATGCTTCAAGCCAAGGTAGAACGCGGCCGTGTCCTTCTGCCAGCAAGTCGTACTCGCGAAGGTTAGGGAGAGTACCCTCCCCCTGAGTTCCGAAGTCAGCGGCGAGGGCGCCGCAGGCTCACCTACGCCAAGACCACCACTCCATGATCGGGGCCTGATGACGGCGGGATAGCCACCCGCCGTCCTTACAGAAGCAGGCTAGAATGCGGGATAAAATCCTACCCGCACGGAGCGGGATTTTCATCCCGACCAAACTCTGGCTACGGAACCCTAATAACACGACGAATTCAGATTCTCCTTCTTTTTTAAGTCGTTTAGGTAAACTTTAGAAATATGTGTCAGTGCTTTTAATAAAATTAAGAAAATATAATATAGGTACATATAAAAAGATTAATAAAAGAGATTTGTTTTTTCATTTTGGTCTGTCTATGTCTGTATGAATATTTTATACATTCTTATCTCCGAAGATACTGAACGGATTTTTGTGTGGTTTTCACATAATATGTATTCAATTAATTGAGCGGAGCTCTCAACGGGTGACTCAAATTATTTTTCAAACGATTTATGTTAAATTGTTTCTCGGCCAATACTCAGCCGATTTCGGATTTTCTTGCACTCATCAATAGCTTACAGAATTACCCAGGTTATTACGATGCCAGAATTTTGAATTTAAACTCGCTTCGCTAAAATATATGCTGCAGCGTAACGGTACGTTTCGTGACTGCGGCGACCTAGTTAAGCTCAGCTCAAGGCAATATAATAATAGGATTTATAAAAAAAAAATCAGACGGATAAATAATAATAATGGTAATATAACCACACCATTTCTACTATTTTAATACAGCATATACGAGTAGAATACTAAAGAAATCCAAAGAACTAAAGAGAAAGAGAGAATGATCCAGAATTTGAACGCCAAAATGTGAGTAGTGAACTTCAGGAGGATATTTATTTACAGAGTACAAAATGTGTAAAATACCTAACATGGACATAAAACGAAATGGTAATCACCGGCGGCACCGAATACAGAGTCAAAAGGAATTATTATTCAAAAGGATTACAGAATTGGCTCACGGCTGAATGAATGACAATTGTTTAGTTAGGTTCGGGATTCGATTCCCGCTCATCAGCGGTGCGGGTGTTCCTGTGTTGGGTCATTATGAGCTACGTTATTCAAATTTATTCAGTTAAGCCGAGCGCCAGGCCTGGGCTTTCGGCTTTAGTGATATAGATAGTTCATAAGGTATGCTATATGTGGATAGTTATTGCTTAACATATTGGGATTATAGGAGTTAGTTTTTTATTATTCCCAGTGTCGTATTCTGTGCGGATAATATAGCGCTCAACATTTTATTTGTTTATTTATGATGTTGTGGATTAATTACACTCGTCATCCACTGAGCCTTTTCCCAACCTTCAATATTTTCCGTGAAGCGACTACCATCTGACTTCCACAACCCACGGCGATATCAAAGCTCTGATAACTATACTAATGTTATTCATTATGTTATTTATTCGCAATTTTGAAAAAGTCTGCCGTAAAGTCCCAGGACGTTATTCGCCTTAGGGTTTTTCTCCACCAAGATGATCAGGGCAGCGACAGGTCTCCAATTCATAGACGTCTTGAACACGTTTAAAAATCAGGGTTTTCCACATTCTAATAACAGCTCTCGGGTCAACGACAGCTCGGCGGAAGCGAGTTGATTTTATGGGATGTGTCTGATAATCACCAATCATATTCTTTGGTCAATACATACTATGTGAATATGATTGGTGGATATTAAACGCATCCAAAGCAACGAAGCATGGCACATTTCTGGTGGAAAACCACCGTAAGTAAGTAAGTGATAAGCCCAGCAGCTTCTCGGAAACTTTACTTTAGAGTTCGAGACACTTCGGACAGTCTTGTTGAATACGAAACCCAAATCAAGAGTTTGTAACAAATAGCAGGCGAACCCAAAAGTTGGCACGCGGCGAGTTCGTTACTGCGTCGGTAACGAAGTGTTTGCGTCCCACGGGGGCAGGTAATCTAATCACGCCCCCCTTTCTAAACTCCCGCGTCTCCCTCCCACAGCTCCCTTCTCAAAATACCCCTTCTCTTTCTATGCTTTTGAAACTGTAGCGATTTTTCCCAATGTTTATGTCGGTATCACAGACGGGCATGATGTGACTGGAATGTTTTAGTGATCGATGCAAAAGATAACTTATGTGTATTGAGTGTTCGTGAGATTGATGTTGCGTAAAATTTTGTTACTGGAGCACCTAAAACAGTATGTGTTCAGAATTAATGTTATATTCATCCAGATTAGTACCTACTTAAGGAGTAAATTTTTGAAACAGATTCACCCAAGGTCTTAAGGGAATTTTTACACGGTTTAAAATGGCTTTTTAAAACCAACGATGTTCTATTGAACACTGTTCGTTTTAAACCGTGTAGCCAGCAAGCCGCTCCTTTTAATACCACGTTAAAAACCGCGTTTTAAGCCGTATAGAATTTCCTTTACAGCTAGATAGACCAGTCTCAGTTACCGATTAGTCATTTTGTTGAGAGGAGAATTAGGGAGAGGGCCGGAGACTCTCGCCCCGGGTCGTTTCTGGTGCAAAGGTTGTCCATTGCCATTCAGCGCGGCAACGGTGCTAGCATCATGGGCACTTTTGCGCCAGCAATGATGCGGGTTTCCTTTCAAACGGCTAGTGCTAGAAAATTATACTTTGCATGGAAATTAGGTATGTATATTTACTACGCCGATATAACGCAATAAAATTATGAAAAAAAAATAATAGGTCTTTACCTATGAAATTGCCGTTTGGACTTTGGTCGACAATGACGAATTAAAGGTGATTGTGGAAGCCGTTGATACACAATCTACGGCTGAATTAGCAGCAGCTTTCGACGTTAGTGTCAAAACAATATTGGTCCATTTGCGTCAAATTGGCAAGGTAAAAAAGCTTGACAAATGGGTGCCCCACGAACTCAATGATCGCCAGCGCGAAGTACGCGTCGAGACATGCCTCGCATTGCTCAACAGACACACAAATGAAGGACTTTTGAACCGCATTGTTACTTGCGATGAAAATGGATTCTTTTTGATAACCGCAAGCGCTCAGCAAGTTGGTTGTATCCTGGTTCAGCACCTAAACAATGCCCTAAACGAAAACTTACCCCTAGAAAAGTGATGGTCACTGTTTGGTGGTCTAGCGCCGGTGTGATTCATCACAGCTTCTTACCAAACGGGGTGAGCATTACTGCAGATGTGTACTGTGAAGAACTGAACACAATGATGGAGAAGCTGGCACATCTCCAGCATTGGTCAATCACTCGTCTCCGCTGCTCCTGCACGACAATGCGCGACCTCATACTGCACAGCAGACGGTCTCCAAGTAGCAAGAACTGGGGTTGGAAGATCTGCGTCATCCGCCAGACCTTGCGCATACAGACTACTACTTTTTCCAGAATTTGGATAACTTCTTGGCGGGAAAGAAATTCAATACCCGAGAGGCAGTACAAAATGCCTTTGAAGAATTTGTTGCCTCCCGTCCAGCTGATTTCTTTTAGAAGGGCATCAATAAACTGCCGCTTCGTTGGCAAAGATGCATTGATTGCATGTGTGATTACTTCGATTAATACAAATAAAAAATACATGAAAAAAAAAACATTTTAAAACCTAAAATAATTAATGACGGTTCATGTTCATGTAATAAATTCGAAGGAAAACTATAACGGCTATGCTGTATCTGTAACTTCAGGAGTTATAAAGGCTATTTTGGATGACTTCAGGACCCTATTCCATATAGTGCGTGGCCTGACACGCATTTGGCTGAATTTTTATAGTAACATTTCCATCAATGAGTCCGAGACGCCCAGCACTTTAATTAGCTGTGCCATAGCGGCCGGCACGTCCTTTCATCAACAGTTCATCGCAAGTCAACGGGTTTCAAATTTTTTTTTCAAAATTATAACATAGCTGCTTATTTTATTAAATCAATTCGGCCATTTTGGACATAACCCACTTTCTAGAGTGCCCGGTAACGGCAACGTGGGACTAAAAATAATGGCAAATTGTGGGTGTGTAATGCGCCTGGGCCTACCCCTTCGGGGATATAGGGGTGATATGTGTGTGTGTGTGTGTGTGTTTGTATTTCCATCAATCCAGTCAACATTGTGCAGTCAGTTACCAAACACGTCATACAAGACCTTAATCAACAAAAAAAAAACAAATTATACGATACGTTAATAAGGCTACTTGATATTTCATTTGGATTGCAAACATTAAATTAGATGTAATAGTAATATTTAGATAGTTTTCTCAGTTCCATCACAGTCGAAAGATTTTCGATGGAAAGGTTTTCTTTATACTTGTGGTTCTATTGATTAATAGAAACTAAAAGAGTTGATACAATTACTTAATTTGCATCCAAACCCACTATAGTCACTGAAGGTTTAGCACCCTGTAAGTCTACGAGAAATAGGTAATACGTTGAATAAGCAACTTATTGTTTGAAAACAATAATATTGATTTAATTCAATGTAAATAGAACGTACTTCCATTGTCGTGTGTGCATTCGGAAGCTGTAGAGTGTAAAGAGTCACGTGAGTAGGAGATTCACACGAGGAGCATTCGCAAAGTGCAAATTGTTAGGCGTGTGTCGGTCCTGGCATTATGTAATGGATAAATTGTAGGGAGTGTGCATACCGCCTTTAATTTGTGTGTGACAGTTTGCTGGCATGGAAACTTCACTATTATTGCTCTTTGATACCACTTGAATGAGTGACTATAGATGATTTGTACTTTGTGGCTTATTTGACACAATAGTTACTTATTGAAGCAGGTTACTGATTACAATTGCGTAATTTATAGGATAGAAAATTACCAGTTCTGTTTCTCTTCTGGTAAAAAAGGATACCTACTACAAATTGGGTTTGACGCATACCTAGTATGAACGAGAAGAGGTAGGTTCTTACTAGGCTTTTCTACAGATTTATGAAAAGAAACCCTATTTCCACAATAGATTCTGTTAGCTTCAGTTTACCAAATAAACTTTCTAATGATTTGGTAAATACTTCCCAGGAATTAACACAGGTACTTTACCGTACCTTTTTTTTAATTCAGTGGCTTCAGGCCGCGGCTCACGTCCATTACCGCGCCTGGCGCCACTGGAAATGCCTACTATATAGTGCGTACCAGAGACGCGGCAGTGGACGTAAGAGCGGTCGCGAGCGCGCGGATTTAAAAAATAAAAACCCATTACCGAACGCCTCAGGTTAGCACTAGGCAGAATTTCCCACCACATACCTACTTAGTCTAGTGTCAGTGCATCTTTGCATGTACCTACAATTTGTTCCGACGGTTTTAGAACTAGATTATAGGTACTTAGATCTTATTGGAATTATCTTTCTTTACAGGAACTAGTTATTGACAACCGTCAAGAGGGAAAGGTGGATGAAGTGGAAGTTGGGCGTAGAGTAGTGGATATTTCTTTTTTTTTTTAAAGCTCTTCAGGCCATAGGGGACCACGGTCCAATGGATTGTAAGTTAAGTTACCTCAGTATAATAGGTGAAGTAAAAGTTGGTCTGGACTCAAAACTCATCATAAAATGTAGTATGTGTAATATGAAATTTACTGTGTGTTTGGTTGAAAAGAAAGAAGATAGCATGGAAGTGAATCATCAAATTGTGTCTGGTATCATATCATCTGGTGGGAGCTACTCTCAGTTAAAAACATTAAGTGCCGCAGTAGCCCTACCAATCATGTCACCTTCATTGTACAATGAAATTAATAATACGGTTTGCGATTGGTGGGAAAAGACAGCAGCACATTCCATGGCAGAAGCTGTCAAGGAAGAAGCGGAGTACGCAGTGTCTATAGGTAGTGTTGATAAAAATGGTACACCATTAATATCTGTTGCTGTTGACGGTTGTTGGAGCAAGAGATCTTATGGTAAGAATTTTTCCGCCTTATCCGGCGCAGCTGCGATAATTGGCATTAAAACTAATAAAGTATTGTTTTTTGGAGTTAAAAATAAATACTGCGTAGTCTGTGCACGAGCCGCAAAGAACAACAGTCAGCCCCCGGAACACCATTGTTTCAAGAATTATTCAGGATCATCTACCGGGATGGAATCGACCATAATAGTTGAGGGGTTTAAACGTTCCTTTGTTGATCACGGTGTAATTTATAATAAATTTGTAGCAGACGGCGATTCCAGTACTTATAAAAAAATATTAGATTCGCGTCCGTACGATAATTTAATAGTAGAGAAAATTGAATGCAAAAATCATCTTTTACGAAACTACTGCAATAGCTTGGAGAAATTGTCGAAAGACACTAAGTATCCTTGCGAGTTGCGGAAATTCCTAAAATAAAGGTATTTGCGTTTAAGAACGGGTGTAAAATGCGCGATTAAATATTGGGGGGATCAAAATCAGTCACTCGAAGAAAAAATAAAAAATCTTAGTGAAGATATTCTAAATGGTCCACAACACGTATTTGGTAATCACCAACATTGCAAGGAGTATTTTTGTAGACCTGACACTCGTCGAATAGAACCTGTTGGGTTACTTCCAGCAATTGTTGGATGCGGATTAATGGACGCGGTAGAAATTTTAAGTAAAAGACTGTCATATCATTCTAGAAGTTTAATTCATAATTGCACAAGTAATATAGTTGAAAGTTTTTACGGAGTAATTGCCAAATTAGTTGGGGGTAAGCGTGTAAATTATTCTTCCCGTGGTTCTTATGCGGGCCGATGCGCAGCTGCTGTTGTGTCTTTTAATACGGGATCGATTCATAGTAAAACTCATGAAGTCATATTTAAATCTAGTCCTAATCCTTTGATCGCGAAAGTGGAAAATAGTAATCGTAGAAACCGTTTAATTGCTAAACCTAAATTAAGATTGAAAAAAAGCCACAGCGCTGTATCGAAAGACGCTCACTATGGACCAAACTGCGAAAAACCTGATCTGAGTCCAGAATTATATGAGAAAGCCAAGTCATCTTTTTTAGTTGATTTAAAGTTGTCTTGTGCTGAAAGAGAGGAGCTTGAAAGGTCGACCCATTTGCAAAGAAGTAGTGCTGAGTGGATGAGTACAAGGAGAAAATTACTAACCTCATCATCGTTCGGGGAAGTTTGTAAAAAACGAGAGAGCACAAGTTGTGCTGCTCTTGTTTGTAAAATCGTTTATGGTAGTAATATCTCCAGTTTGCCTGCTGTACGGTACGGTATCGAAAACGAAGAAACTGCAATTAGACAGTTAGAAATTCAAGAGAATATTAGTATACAAGGTTGCGGTTTGTTCGTCGACGATCAATATGAATTTCTTGGTACTACACCAGATGGCATTTATGCAAACGGTTTAATTGAAATTAAGTGCCCACATTCTTTAGCTGGCATGACTCTTGATGAAGCAATGGCCAAACATACCTTTTGGGTTAAGGACAAGGCTTCCAAGGGTTATGTCATAAATAAAAATCATTACTGGTATTTCCAAATTCAGGGACAGCTACATATAACTAAAAGAAACGTTTGCATGCTTGGCATCTGGTTTGGTGCTACTGTACCTATGAAAGTTTATATTATAGAAAAGGACGACAAATTTTGGAAGGAGAAAATGGAGATGAAATTAGTTAGATTTTATTACGATTGCCTCCTTCCAGAATTAGTTGATCCTCGGCAGTCACGAAGCATGCCTATTCGTGACCCGCCCAATGTCATAGAGGCTATGAAAGAGAGGAAAGAAAGAGCTTTACGTGTTTTGAAAGAGAAGAACGTCTAATGATTTTGAAAGAGACTGAGGTAACTTAACTACCCAGCCGGTCGATTCACGTAAACACGCCAGTTCAAAAGTCGTTTTAACTTAGAAACTTAGAAATCGCCTTTTGGTTTTCTGTTTTTAACGCACTTACTTATCTAGTCTTGGATTGTCATAAATCTTCCAATAGCTCAATTTCTATACAATTCCTATACGATTTTGAAGAGTTACCTGGTGTAAACCCAAGGTCCGATCCTAATGAAATTAAAATGTGACCACACGGGATCACCAGCTTTCAAATAAAAAAAAAAATCATCAAAATCGGTTCAAAAAATACAGCGAATTGAGAATCTTCTTCTTTTTTTAAGTCGGTTAAAAAGTGTGCGAAGTGACATTTTTAAGTCACTACGCTACGGTTTTTATTACGTGAATCGGGCAGCTGGTAACATTTTCATTCTGATAGGTTTTGCAATAGCAATTGATTTTATCATCAAATTAGTAGAAATCAGAATTTGATCAGTAATCATTAAAATGAAAAAAACATTAGAAACTCTTAAACTCATATTTTGTTATTGTTTACTTTCGTTTAATTAAGTATATGAATAATTTATAAATTTCATGTTTGTTTATAACTAATTTTTGTACAACCCTAGCACGCTTTTTAGGTGGCGACTCATATTTTGTTTACTTTTAATTATATGAACCATTTTTATACTTGTGTTTCATTTATTGACAATTTTTTGTACAACCCTAGAAGATTTTTTAGATTGCGAGGTGATCGTAAGCAAAAAGTATTTGAGTTTACGCAATAGGCACATTTCCTTGCGTAGATATAAACACTAGCGAGGAAAGGCGTGATGTTATTTCGACCGTACTTCCTACTGAATTTGCAATTATTTTATTGAATGAAAATTTTACGAAATAAGAATAAACTTTGGTAGTAAAATTACAAATAAATACATAGGTACTCGTAGTTGGAATTTTAGGTAAGTAGAATACAAAAAGGTCAGTCCGGACCTGCTCTTGATTGTTTATTATAAATAGAAAATCATAAAAATTGTGTCTCAAACTACTCTTATTTATTTATCTAGTAATTAGGATCATTTTATAACGAAAACTACTCTTGGAATATTTTACAAATAGGCAGTCGTTTATTTCCAATAATTCAACATTTTTGTTATGCTGTAAATATTCAACTTCAATAACAATAACTCAACGTGGAACGTTGAGTTATTGTATTACGTACAAAACATTTTCAAAATCGCGCTCTCTGGGTCATTCACCCGCCCATCGGATGATTCGGGCAACAATAGCGCTGCTGTCGCTCAAAATCGACTTTATCCGTGCGCGGCCTGGGCCCTTAAGCTTTGAAGTTAATAGTTTTTAAATTCACAAATTGCTATACCTACTTATAGAGGTTATGGTAAAGTATTTCTATGACTTCCTCGCTGCTCCCATAGGACATTATATTAGACACAAACGATTGTAACAAACTATTAGTAAGTAACACGCTAACAAGTCCTCCGGGACCATCTAGTAACCCTTAGCCTAAAACACCGCATTTATTCCTTGCCGATATGAACCTTACTCCCGGTGAATAAGGATTAGATATGGCCCCGAACAGCAATTAAACTACGTGTTGGTGACTAAAATGTTGCACTGCATTTATATTCATTAAAAATATTTCCGAGATTTGTGTGTATTTCAATTTCAGTTGCAACTTTAAGGAACAGATTGATAGGTTTCAGTTTCTTATTAAAAGTATTGAATAGGTACAAGCGACTCCATTTCTTTTCTGGAGGATTCCTAAATAAGGGAATACAATTTGTTTTCTACGATTATTATTGCGATAACCTGAGCTAATATTCACGGACAGAGAACTCTGTATAAATAATCAGGAGTTAGTAGTGTAGATGTTAGGGGTATAGGCAATCGAACCGATTTCGTGGAACATAATTGCTTCCTAATGTTGCATGGTAGAGATCGCTATTAGTAGCGCTGACCTTTACACATTTAATTGTAAAGTAAATAGTATTTTGTAGAAAGAATTCGTTGGCTGTTAAAAATCTCCCGAGTTTAGATATACTTCAGGTTCATGAGTTCCATTTTAGCGCTCAACAATCGGACTTTGGCGAGCAAAATCCAGTTAGAGATCAAAAAATAGGGGTTTGCAGTGACTCGAAGCTGAAAGGGAGCTCGGTGTGGGGAGGGGTGCAGGGGGAGGGTGCAACAGTGGCGCGTTCTAATCGCATTGCTTCGGTCGGGTGCGCGCGCGCCTCCCGTGTAATCTCATTGTGCTAATAGTCTTAAGGCGTACAAAGGGCTGATCAAACGGTGCAATTTGACGCGCCAAATGTCGTCGCCGCAGTTCGGTGGTGCCATGCAATGGTCCGAATTTGCAGTTCTCAACTTTTTGTTTTGTTGACATGAAGGTTTTTTACGTAGAAAGACTATTACACAGAAAATATATGAAAATAACATCGTGATAGCATAGAAAACAGACTTATTAAATAACAAGTTGTAGTCGGTCTTATTAAGTACTTTTAAACTTCTGCATTACAGCGACAGGCAGGCAGCCGGCAGTCAGCCTGAGGTTATGACCGGTGTCACCTAGGTATAAATATTAATACTTGAAACGTCAGGCAAAAAAAGGTATGCAATTATATACAATCTACACCATATTCATGATAAACCGTTAAATATTTAGGTACTTTTTTACCTACTAAAATGCAAAGGTATTATAAAGCCAACAAGCTTACCTAAATCAATTTTGACAATTTCAATGAATGCAATCTGTGAGTAGTGTACATCTACGTTGAGACATTTCGTGATATTAATGAATAGGTCTTAACTGTCACAAATTATGCCGTATTCACCGAGCCAGTTGTAGGCAACGTGTTTGGTCCTCCAGATTACTCAACCCTGAGAATTTTCACAAAATGATAGCTGAATATTGAGCACACGAAGAGCTTCAGACTACCCTAAGGGTATAATGCCAAGCTTTTGTATGGTTATCGTGACGCCACCGTATCCCATGACAGTTGAGATTTTGATTACAATTATTTCACGGTAAAAGTTATGTATCGGTGTTCTAAGAGTTGCATAGAGGATTCACCTGGATAGACTGGATTATTAATACTTTAAAAGCTAAAAATAACTAATATATTCTAGCGGGCCTACGGCGGTCCCAGACATCTTTTGACTTGGGGCTTCCAATATTAAAATAACTTAAATAAACAGTTTTGTATTTCAAAGTATTGAATTTTTATAAGTAGGTCCTTTATTTACATTATATTATTTTTTATTGTCTAATATGTCACTCGTGGCATTGCGTTATGTTCTGAATTAATATGGGCATGTAGGAACCCGAAATAAAGATTATTACTTATTATTATTTATTTTCGATCATATTCTGGCATAAGGCCAAGTTACGAGTACCCATAACCGGAGAGCATGACAATAGTGATGAAAATGGAAGAAGCGAAAGAAGTATGCCGGGATCGTAGCAAGAGAAATTCCATAGTCTCTGCCTATCCTGTATGTACCTATGTTCGATAATTTTGCTGATATTAATACATACATACAATGGAATGTAAGTCGCCTAAGAATTTCCAATTAGTACTCGTACTGTCTTTTCTAACCCACGGATTTAACAGCAGTTTAAGTTGTCCAAAAACTACAAATCCACTAAAAGCGTGTTTTTTGCAGACACATGTTTTGTCGTGTCTATAGTACCGACTGTCCATATCCAGGATTATAATTTGTGGAGACAACTGGCAACTTTCTTGACCGAGCGAGCAAAGCAAGCTAAGTCTACATTTCGAGACCATACTGGACAATTGTGCTTTTGCCTGGCTGTAGGTACGTGTTTTCCGTGCTGCCGTGATCTTCCCGAAACTTCGCACAAGGTTTCTGATTTAAAACCATTTTTACATAGTGAGCCTTTTTTGGAGGAAATGGGAGTCCAAATTGTCAATAATGTTTTTAATGATTGCAAGGTTCGACCTTATTATGAGCGACTTCTTTGTCAGTGGATATAATAAATACAAAAGCAGTCAAAACATATCGATTAAGTATAAACAGTAGTCCCTAGAGGCCCGTATCAAAGCGCCCTCTACAGTTTTACACAACAAATATTGATATAACACACGTTATAATTGAATAGGTACAGCTTTATTTTGATGTAAACGTCGCGGGAACATTATTTGTTTTGTTGTACTGAGGGAGGGGGAGTAATCTTAGCAACAAATTATTGTTTTGTTTACACCCGACTACCTACTGTTGCTCTTGTTGCATTGTTTTCATTTCACCCTATTTATTTCAGATGAATTAAATAATTAGATTTTGTAGAGATATTTGTAGAAAATAAAATTATCTATGCAAACAATAATAATTACAATATACAAAATAAACATAATTATAGACTAAAAATAAAAAATCTTCCGCGTCATTGCCGACTGGGAAGGTTTCCAGAATGCTGGCTGTGTTGCCACGTTGGATGGCGATACTTATTCTTTGGGCCAGAAAATAGCCAGCCTTCTGGTCTTGAGAAGCATCGATTAGGCGTTTAGCAATGTCTCTATAAAGGCTGCGAGCACTCGGACCCCATGACCGCAGTGTCTCAACCCCAAACGGCTCAAATATGTAATCACCTGCTAGGTTAGCATATTTACAAATAGATAGGTACCTAACCTCCTAGATCGAAAGTAATCGAAACCGTCGAATCTTTTTGTAAATAGGATACCGGTTAGTATAGTTCGCGAGGCCTAAGCTGAGCCTTGTATTTGTGTGAGTGCACGTACGTGAACGTATAGAGTGACCTGTTTTACACACACATGTGTTGAATGGTGTTTTTTTATTTAATTGTTTATTTCCAGAGTTAGGCATTACATTTTAGAGATTTAGTTAATCGAGATGGCATTGCTACGGTGTTCAGGTTTTCGTGGTGGCGTGCATTCGTTGTTAAGTGTTTCGTATTCGTAAACTTCGGGGACGTGTTATTCGGTGTAACACTTTTCTAAGTCACGTATCACATTCTTATATAATATCTCGCCAAACTATTGGCAAGCTTGCACTCCTTACCTATTTTTACAATTAATACCTAATATCTATAAATTGTATATGGTAGTATGGGTGTAAAGGGGCTCTACCAACATCTTTAGGGCCCTAGCGACCTCACCTGCTAGTGGCGCACCTGCTGATTAACGGACGAGGTTCGTATATTACGGTACCCATGTGATGGCTTCGGCCCCTACGTGGATACCAGGTGGTACAACAGTGTTGGTCCGGGGGGGTACTACCGTGCAGCTGTGCTTTAGCCCCCCAAGTAACCCAGCCCAGGCTGGGTTGCGTTAGGGGTTCAGCAGCTGCACCGCCGGGCCCGGGGCGATGTATGGTGCAGCAGGCATGGCACCAGTGGGGGCGAAGTGGAGTCTAGTGTGGGTGGTGTGGGTCAATACGCCGGCCAGGGAGACCCTTAGCAACGGCGTTGCCGCAATGAAAAATGACACAAATACGCCGCCCGAAGACACGTCTTACCTGTGTTACCCCGGCTATGTCATCGAGGAACAATTTCGAGATAAAGCTAGGGTGTGCGAGTTCGTTAGGGCGGATGTTTGCTGCCGCCGGTTGCGCTGCCCCTCCAACTCCGTCCTTTGGCTGCACGTAGACCATGGCTCTATGAGCTAGATCTGCGTGTGCGTCTACCGGTCCCACACAGGGGATTCTGAGACAACAAAGCTCTTCCATCAGTACCACAGCGAGACGGCTGATGAAGCGCAGGTGCGGTTCCCGAACGCTGACCTAGTATTTCTGGGGGACTTCAATGGCCATCACATTGAATGGCTGGGGTCCCTCAAGACTGATCATGTGGGTAGGGCCGCCCATGCGTTCGCTAAACCTCCCACGGTCTGACCCAGGTGGTATGCAGGATCACCCGGATACCAGACAGGTCAAATCACGCGCCCGCTCTGCTGGATCTACTGCTGACGAGTCGCCCAGCCCAATACAGTGTTTCGGTAGGAGCCCCATTGGGTAGTTACGACCACTGTGTTGTTTACGCTGGCATGAAGGTGTCACCTCCTGCACGTCCTGTACAAACGTCACGACGACTATGGCACTACTCGTCAGCGGATTGGGACGGCCTACGCGATTATTATGCGTCCGTCCCTTGGAGCCCGCGCTGCTTTGAAGGATAGCGCTTATGCGATTGCTGGCGAGATCAGTTTAGGGATGGATTATTACATCCCTTTCACTGATGTCGCCAGTATGCGCAAAGCCCGTCCCTGGTTCGGACGAGATTGTGCCGAAGCTGTTCGACAAAAACAGTCGGCATATCGCGCCTGGATCAGGGCCCGGGCTGTGCGCGACCTAAACGTGGGCCATCTCAAAGCAGCGTACAACCGGGCCACAAAGTCCAGTAAGAGGGCCTTTAAGAGAGCGGATGTCCAGCGCGTCGCGCGGCTTGGTCAGGAGCTCACTTCCCATCCCACGGGCAGCCGTGGATTCTGGCAACTGGCCAAAGCCGTGCAATCTAACTTTTGTCAGCCCTCGCTGCCACCGCTGCGTTACCCAGATGGAACACTGGCTCACAAAGCCCAAGAGAAAGCGGATATGCTCGCAGACCTCTTTGCGGCTGATTCCCGGGTCGACGACCGTGGCCTGCAGCCCCCCGCCATCGCCAACTGTGGCCACACTGTGCCTGATTTAACACGTCTGTACCGCTTGTCATACTCTTCAGGGCTCGTGCCGGAGGTCTGGAAGGAGACGAACGTACAACCGATCCCCAAGAAAGGGGATCGATCCGATCCAGGCAACTATCGACCCATAGCTGTCACCTCAGTCATTTGCAAGGTGCTTGAGCTCCTTATAAATAAGCAGCTCATACGATACCTAGAGGATCACTTGCTAATCAATGATCGACAATACGGCTTCAGGCCAAAACGATCAACGGGTGATCTTCTGGCATTCGTAACGCATGTCTGGGGTGGGGCTATGGAAAGGCAGGGCGAGTCCTTGGCTATTAGCCTGGACATCGCCAAAGCTTGCGATAGGGTCTGGCATGCTTCGCTCCTTTCCAAGCTTCTGGCATATGGTCTACCTCCTCAACTGTGCAGCTGGATGGCCAGCTTTTTAAACGAGCGCCGAGTGCGGGTCCTCTGCGATGGATAGGCTTCTCGCTTCTTGCAAGTGAATGCCTGGGTACCGCAGGGGTCCGTACTATCACCAACCCTCTTTCTTCTGCATATTAATGATATGCTATCCCTCGGGAACATTCATTGCTATGCAGATGACAGCACACTGCACGGGAGTTACTCGGTTCGTCCGACGGCAGGGTGATCTGAGATTGAGGAGGAGTAACCTCGACAGTATCTCTCAATGGGGTACAGAGAACCTGGTCGAGTTCAATGCCCGCAAAACACAGGCGTGTGCATTTACTGCGAAGAAATCCCCTTTCCTTCCCCTACCCTCCCTTCAGAATACATTATTAATAATGAAGGACAACCTTGATATCCTTGGCATAGACGTTCGTCGAGAGCTCAATAATAAAAACTACATCGAAAGATGTATAGGGCTAGCTTCGCGGAAACTAGGAATACTGAATAAGGTAAAGCGATTCTTTACACCGGACCAGAGGTGTCTGCTGTACAAGACGCAGATTAGACCCTGCATCGAATACTGCTCTCACCTCTGGGACGGCTCCGCGAAGTATCTGCTGGACGCTCTCGACGCTATGCAGCGACGGGCTATCCGTATTATAGATTGTCCGGAGGTAACGGGAAGCCTTGAGCCGCTAGCTCAACGCCGAACAATAGCTTCCTTGGCCGCATTCTACCGTATTTACCACGGCGAGTGTTCTGAAGAGCTCTTCAATCTGATCCCACCCTCTTCCTTCCGATCCCGAACAACCCGTGCCGGGCAGAGATGCCACTCCCACACAGTGGATAGCATGTTCGCGAGAATTGAACGTTTTAAACGTTCGTTTCTCTGCCGAACGATAGTGGCCTGGAACGCCCTGCCTGTGCACGTGTTTCCTCCCATATCCAATCCTGGGTTCTTTAAGCGGAGCGTGAAGAGGCACATCAGTAGGTCGTCAAATTGAGGACCACTCTCTATAGTATTGTGTGCTGTGAGAGTGGCCCACAATCGCTAGACGTCGTCACGACTTACCACCATGCGGACGGCGTCAATTAGGCGAACCAAATATAAAAAAAAAAAAAAAAAAATTATGCTACATAAAATCTATCAAACCTTAATAGAAAATGAAGATGACAACTATGTACTCGTAGCATTATAAGTTTCCAGTAGTGCTTGTACTCACACAATGCAAAGTTTATATTAGGCCTCGCGAAACTCGGTAAAGTACTTACTATTTTTTGTTTACCTAAGCAATATTGGACCAGAACTGATTCACGAGGGAACCAGACAGATAAAATAACTGATGAACTACCTACGCAATTAATACTACTCTGCTTACCTCCTTTACAATGAATCTATAGATATCTAGATGTAGATAACCCGATTGTTTGTAAATGACACCTGTGGTTAGGTTATTGTGTAGCCATAAATTAATTAGCAGCGAAGGGGTGAGGGTACCTTTCGTGAGGGTAGATTAAGATCAGCACTGAACACTGCAATGATGAGACCATTATTCTTCATGTTGGTAATTAATAGTACTAATTAGGTAACTACTTGTCAAGTAATTTTTTTTCAAGGCAACCTCTTGCTCAACTTCAAATGGTGCATCTGTATCAACAAAGTTAGGAAACTAGGCACTAGCGGAAAGTGGACCTATAATATAGGTACCTTTGCTTACACCTATATGGAAAGAGATTTGAACATATGTCGTATTGGATACACTTTTAAAGCAATGAGTAGGTATGCAAATAAATAAATATGTTAGGAAAATTAACACAGTGCCATCTAGTCTCAAACTAAGCAGAGCTTGTGATATGGGTACTAGATAAACTGATATAAATACATACATAGGAAACATCCAGACTTCGGTACAAACGTATGTCTCATCACACAAAGTTTGTCCCAATCGGGAATCGAACCCGAGACTCCGGCGTCGAAAGTGCCACCGAAGCAGTCCAAAGAATACATTTTATTCTTTATGCCGCTTCACTATCACTCTCACTACACATTATAAAACAAAGTCTCTTCCGTCCGTACGTATGAATAGATCTTTAAAACTACGCAACGGATTTTGATGTGGTTTTCACCAATTGATGAATTGGTTCTTGAGGAAGGTTTTGGTGTGCATTATTTGTCAAGCGGGCGTGCCGCGGGCGTCGCTAGTAATATTATAAATGTAAGAGTTTGGTATTATATATTCATCATTCACCGAACCTTTTCCCAACTCAGTTGGGGTCGGCTTTCCAGTCTAACTGCGATTCGGCTGAACTTCGATATTTTCCGTGAAGCGACTGCCATCTGACCTTCACAACCCATGGGCGATATCGAAGTTCTGTAGTTAGACCGGTCGGATTTTTGATTTAGGGCTCCAACTACCCCTAACGAGTGCTATAGATGTTAGTATGACAACCGGGACCGACGGCTGTACGTGCTCTCCGAGGCACGGAGGGGTCTCAATGTCTTAAGAAATGGTCACCCATCCTAAGACCGGCCTGAGTCGATGTTGCTTAACCTTTGCAATGTGTTAACATTGTCGGTTACCACTAGACCACGAGCCCCTCTCTTTGGTATTATATATTATTATTATATATATTATATATATTTGGTATTATATTTATAAGTATTTATTTAAGGTCATTTTTATTTTATTCATTACTTAAGCATATTTTACATGAGGTCTTAGCCTATTAATTATAATTACTTAGCTGTCATTAATTTAATACTATAAAACATTTCATTATTACCAGGGATCTACTTATAGTGCTAAGCTTTAATTACATAGGTATTAAATGGTCGCGCCTGAACTAGGTAGTCCTGTATCTCAGGCATGGTTTGTTTGTTTTGTTGTTGTGGAGTAATAAATGAATCTTCCTTTTTTTCTTTCTTTCTTACTTAATCTAGGGTTGACTGTGCAAAATATTATTTGAATGAAAATTAGCACATAGATAGGTTATGTGTTCCAATGGGAATCAGTAAATTATAGAAGATCGAGAAATCGCGATGTACAGAAAAAACACAATATTGTCAAAATGGTGTCCCGCAGTTTGAAGATACTTACCCATTTCATCTTCTAAAAAGGAGAGGAAAGTGGATCCTTTAACTCAACTCAACCGAGAATGAGTTAAGATAGATAGGTGTAGCTTCTTTTGGTTATTTTAGCGGTGCAAGAAGAGGCACATCACTAGGTGGGAATACCCCTAAAATTGCGGCCCCTAATCGATAAATGTCGCGACAATTTTCCATCAGGCGGACAGAGTCTATCAGCGAACAGTTATTTAATCGTTTGCCCGCTAAAACTCGGCAAAGGCTGGACAAATTTAGTTTAATGGATCTTAAAATATTCGTGGAGGTTCAGGGTGTTAAAGGTAAAAGCTAGGACAGCTAGTATATTCATATTGCGATATTTTGCGAGTTTTAATTCCACGTGAACAAGATTGCCAGCATCTGCTCGTCACGTCAAAAACACGCAATGTTGTTTGTGGCGTGGCATTAAATGAACATTGACAGTTATAAGCTCCAGGGGCTTCCTTACTTTTAAAAGTCGATTACAACATAAATATCGCAAAATTTTCTAAATAGACAGATGGCGTGCAAGTATATACACTCATCTACATGATGCCATTTAATAAAATACCTTATTCCATTGAAATGTGATACAAAATTGGATAAACTTCGAATTTAATGTGTATAACTGAATCGAGTTTTTGTTCGAGTCTATTTTTGGATACTTACAACCTCCATAATAAAATGGACTGAAGTATGCGATATACTTACGATACTAATACGGCTTACCACGGTTATTTAGCTCTCAGCTAATATAATATAATTCTCACTTTGGCAGTGACGTAACATATCTCTAGGAATTCTGCAATTTGGTCAAAGCGGCTTTAACTAGGACCACCCACGTGGAATAATGTTCTATTCACGATATCCCAATGGATTCTTTTATGAGGAAATTATCTTAATTAACTTTCTATAAGTATAATTCCGTGAAAACCAACATCAAAAATACATTCATTTCACGTACGTACAGGTCCTCACGGGCAAATTGAAAAGGTCACGAATTTATTGACACGTGCCAAATGTCAGTTCTGTAAGGAGAAGAACGAGTAACCTTGGTAACGACAAAATACAGTACCAAGCTTCATCAATATCCGTCGTGCTGTTTTTACGGGCTGATTAGCCCATCTCCCTGGGGTATCCATATTTTGCCCGTTACTTTATTGGACCCGACCCTATTGCCCTTTTTGGGAATTTTGGGTAAATTGTCAGTCTCGTCCATCCGTTAGCAAGTGCACCGAGTGCAGGTGATGAATTGGGCCATGGAGATGTAGATAAGAAGTTAAGGAATCTTAGCACAATAATACTCGTAGCTCATACATCAAAATACGTGTCCTTGTAATGTACATAAACTTAGCCCAGCGAGAAGAGATAATTTTGTCTGTCAAGAGACGGACCGTTACTGAGTTACAATGCGAGCGATTATTATCTCTGTCCTTATCACTCATACGCAGTAAGGACTCAAGTTGGTCGACAAGAGCTGTCATTGCTGGTTTCGTGGTACAGTAAAACATTTAGTAACGTAGTTATCAACATTTCAAACATGTCATAAATAAATCTGATTCGTACTCTTCCAACGATTCTTCTTTGTCTAATACAGACTACAGCGATTAGAATATACTTTTTCAAATAAAATTGTTTTAAACCGCCTAAACTTTGTTTTCAATATTAAATACGTTTCGCTGGCCTTACTTTCCTGTCCCTTGGGAATTGAGAAACCTATTCTACGGGAGTGATGCCGCGTAATGAATGTAAATATCAAGTTTCACTCACCACGGTTCTGAAAGCAGAAGTCGGCAACATTTCAAAGTTATAGAACGCCCGTAGCCTTCCTGTGTAATTTGTAAATTAGCGGAAGGCTCAAACAGATACTTATAGTTGTATCATAATATTTTTTTTTTGATAATTAACGCACATTTAGCTTTATTAAAACCCTCCAATATTATAGCGATTTGTAATGGATGTTTTATATAATTATCTCTGTTACTAGCTTGCTAAAAACAAATGCTACATTGTTATGAGAACTTTAAACATACCTATATATCAGAACTGTAATTTTATTAACAATAAGATTATACCCTTTTACAATATAGTATAAGTACTTCCACTATTTACAAAAGATCGTGTAAAAATCCACAGCGTCGTTGCCGACTTTCGGGAAGGTTCCCAGGGAAGGGTTGGCTGCGTTGCTACGTTGAACGGCGATACATTGAACTGTGTTTTATATAATTATAGATTACAGTTTAGGTACTGGATTCAGGCGCTCCCATCGCCCAACATCGGTACAATGTTGGACGACACCTTAGCACCTTCACACCTTCCAAGCACATCCGGATGTGCCGGTGCTGCTGCTGCATCGTCTGAACGCCTCAAACGGCGTAAATATGCTAACTTAGCAGGTGATAACATATTTGAGCCGTTTGGGGTTGAGACACTGGGGTCATGGGGTCCGAGTGTTCGCCGTCTTTATAGAGATATTGCTAAAAGCTTAATCGATGCTTTTCAGGACCAGAAAACTGGCTATTTTCTGGCCCAAAGAATAAGTATCGCCATCCAACGTGGCAACACAGCCAGCATTCTGGGAACCTTCCCAGTCGGCAATGACGCGGAGGATTTTTTAAATGATATTTTGTAATGTAAATATTTTTAGTATATAATTTTGTATATTGTAATTCTTACTTATTGTAAATAAATGTTTATACCCAGTATAGATTTATTACTGGTGTAATAGAAGTGAAAGTCAACTTCACTTGAATGCACCTGATGTACGGACGAAACATTAAGGTGCCCGGTTGGAGGCTTGTTACCTATTACGTGGGACCAAGAAAGTGCCTGACGAAAAGTGGCCGTAATTAACAGCTCTGTATACTTTCCGTGATTTTATCCTTCATAAAAAGTTCGTCCACAATTTAGAGAACGATTTAGAGGCAATTTTGCCAATTGATACATCCAATAATTTTAGATTCTGGGACTGAACGGATCCTTCCGGTTGACGTGGAATATCGCAAGTGTCGAATTAAAAAGTGCGCCTGCTTCCGGAAACGGCTCTCGGAAATCTGGATGAAAGGCAGATAATTGGAGCCTCCACCCTCGTCGGCAGAACATTCGAATTACACGAACACCACTGAATATTTTATCGACAAATGCCTATTTAGCATTTGTGGGGGGATTTGTGAAAATTGTATGCCTACCGGTTGATTGTACTTTTCATTTGTAAATATATGTAAATGAGGGTAGGTATAGCGCGATACGTTTTGAGACACGATGTCTTGGGATAGATTTCTCGTTCTTTTAATTTAAAATTAATTTATTTTTTACTAGTGGACGCTAGTTACGGATGGTACTACGGACGCTAATTATCCATAATTAATGATGTATGTAATTAGAAGTATGGATGTTTATCAGTTATCTATATCCTATAAACACAAGCCTATAGTAGAGGATACGTAGAAGTACAATCTACACCCTTCTGTTTGAATAAAATTACTAAAAAAAAAAACAGTTATTCCCGCGCAGGCAGCTTTCTCGCGCAAAGACTCTTTAGCGATCCAACGCGGGAATGCTGCCTATGTTATGGGCACACTGTCTAGAACTCTCAGTTTTACATATATTTTTTAGCTTTTTAGTTTTAGTTTAAGATAGTATATACTCGTAGTTGGTAGTTTATATTTAAGGTTCTCGTAATTGTTTATTCCTGTTTCTTGTAAATATTCTGAAATAAATTTTGAAGCTAATAGAAACAAATAAGAAAAGGAAAATGTCATATTTTCAAAGGTGGACAAATATTAACGACGCCGCCAATCTAAGCAGGATGGCACAGGATAGGAATAAGGCTGAGATACATAAACAGAACTTTACTTCGTATCAAAGTAGACTTCCGAAAGTGTACTTTCAAATCTCAAAGTTTACTATGGCGGATTTCAATTTCATAGTCGGCACTCGGACTTTACTAAGGAAAGTGCTGCTCTACGCTGTAGCTTAGTAAAACCAAAGTAAACTACAACAGCAATTCGTTCTACGCAAAGTTTATATTACTTAACACGCGTAAATTAATTACTAATGCTAGATTTTTCGTAAAAAAATTAAATATTTTGAATACATTAGCTCATAAAAATTATTGTCACTGCATCGCGACTACATATTTATAATATTATTAACATAAAACTGCGTTACTGAAACATTCAATATGTAGTAAAGAAACGTAATTTTGAGCCTTTCTGTATAATCTGTTTATTCATGTCAAACAAACAGATCACAGGAATGA
Source organism: Nudaria mundana (assembly GCA_963556515.1). Taxonomy (NCBI): domain Eukaryota; kingdom Metazoa; phylum Arthropoda; class Insecta; order Lepidoptera; family Erebidae; genus Nudaria; species Nudaria mundana. The sequence goes on along the minus strand of OY748286.1, from coordinate 34,072,784 downwards.
CATTGACAATTATGAGCTCATAACCCGGCCAGATTAAATAGACCAATATATTATAAATTTTGCACGAGGCACAAGACTATTAAAATTAGTAGTATAATCATTCAAAGTTTACTTTGAAACGTAAAGTCTACGATATCGTGCACTAGTACTTTACTAAGTAAAGTAGGGTTTCCCAAAGTAAAGACTGGCCTTAGGCTTGACTATGAAACATTATTTTGAGTGAAAGTGCGACTTTGCTACAAAGTAAAGGCTTAGTGCGGTTTATGAATCTCAGCCTTAGTTCCAACCGAGAGATGGTCGCTGACGTCCGATGAGGACAGGGCACAAGAAGAAGATAGATAAATGATATAAATAATTTTATATCAAATTTAGTACATTACAAAATATATCTCAATTCGATGGGCTAAAAAAATATATCTCAATTCGATGGGCTAAAAAAATGTCTATGTCCAGATCCAGACTATGATTACTTAATTAAAAAATAAATATTGAAAAAGGACTTTTCATTCCATTTGCACTCATGTGTTTAACAAACAAAAATATCAGCCGAAAGTATGAAGCCAATAGAATAAATATACAAACGTTGGGTGTCTGTTGGTTGAGATTGTATGAAAATGATTTTCGAAATTAAATAACAAAAAGTAGTATTGTAACGAGACTACCACCGAAGATTAACATATTGCGTCACTCGCCATTCTAGTTCGTACTACTGAGTTAGTACCGAAGCCGTAACTAGATGCCGCTACGGGTAAATTTAGAAGTCGGTGTCAAGATTCTCGAAGGGTCAATGACCTCTCCTACATATTATTGATATTGTTGTGAATTCCTTGCTACGAGTCCCTACTAGGAGCGTGTGCTGGATACCTCAACCACTGCTTGAGTATCCATGTGAGCTCTTAGGACTGACACAAGGACGGTATACGGCCATGCTATATACCTACTTGAGGGCGCTCGTAGGAAAGCCGGATGTCAGAGGCTATATTTTTTGATTACAGTTCGTTATAGTTCGTTAAACCATTCTCCAAGTACTTTCTTTGTGTACCCCGCTCCACCACCCCGTTCTACAGTGGTGCCCTCTGTGAGGCGATTATGGTACCAGAGAAAAGACCACGTTCTAAAGTATGTAATTATAGTTTTAGTAGCATAGGCATAGTTCAAATGCTATTTATAATGACGACTCTGGCAAATTACCGTTATCTATGAACACTTGGAACATCAATTTACTCAAAAGCGAGTTTTCAATACTGAACAATAACCTCATGTTGTTGTAACTCAGATACTTATACCGAGGAGTTCATTGCATAAACAGTTTACCTATTTTCCATATTCCCACCTCCTATGACGCATGTCGTGCTTATCATTTGAATGAAAGTTTTCATTCAAATGCATGTAACAGTAAACCTTATTTTACAAAGAAATAACATTGAATATTTGATGTAATATAAATAATAATTGTTGTAGTTAGCTTCTTAACATCTGAAATTATTATGTACCAGCTGTTGACTGCAGCTCCGCCTGCGTGTTGTAGTTTTCTTGATCACCAGTTACTGATTTATTATGTATAGCTGTTGCCCGCAGCTCCGCCTGCGTGTTACTTTAGATCGAAACAATGTTAATTTAGATACAAACCACAACGCATTACTGAAAACCGCATTCAAATAGGTTAAGCCGTTTCTGAGATTAGCGTGTTCAAACATTCAGACAAACAGATAAACAGACAAAAATTCTAAAAACCACTGTTTTGGGTTCTATTGCGTTCATAAAGCATATATAACAGTTTCTCTATTATATCTCCGATGTACAGACATCGACCACTTACAATTTTATTATATGTATTGATAATTCTACTCATATTATAAATGCGAAATTTTGTAAGTATGGATGTTTGTTACTCTTTCACGTAAAAACTACTGAACGGATTTTGATGAAACTTTACAATAATATAGCTTATACATCAGAATAACACATAGGCTACAATTTATAAAGATACGGCGACGGGAACAATAATCACGCGGACGAAGTCGCGGGCGACCACTAGTATATAATACAATCTGAGTATCTTTTTATTCCGACTCCCGCGGGCAGAGCTGCGAGTATTAGCTAGTATAATGTAATTTTCGTATTAAAAACGTTATTGGGGTCACCAATCCTTCTTTTATGAATATAATGACGGTTGGGTAAGGGTAGGTAGTTGACATAAATGACGCTCTATAGTCAAGTGGCAGTGACAAGGGCTGTGATTGCGAGATCGTCCGACTCACACTAATCCCACACAATTATCTACTTGTAATAAGAAGCTTAGATGACAATGTGTAGGCGGAAATTGCAGAAACTTGTAAATTTATGTTTTGAAATCTGACCATGTTTTTGCATAAAAATATTGTATAAGGTTCGCTCGGATTGCAAAAATTGTAGGTTACGTAGAAACTTAGAAACTTAACAGGTCCTGCTGGGTTAGCACAGTCAAAATCAAAATCAAAATATCTTTATTCATGTAGGTCACAAAGTAACACTTATGAACGTCAAAAAAGAAAATGCTTCTAAATTTACATTTACCGCCAGATTCGCAAGGCAATAGGTAGAGCCTGTGAGAAAAGGACCTGGCAAGAAAAACTTTCGGCCACTCTTTTTATTCGCCAGTAAATACAATGATTCTGTTACAACAATAAAAAGAGGGCAAGGGCAGTACGTGACCATGTGTGGACCAAGTAAACTTACAAATTATGGATCTCTGTTATTCACAATAAAGTCAAATACTAGTTATAGGTGCCACATAATCTCAAAGTGAAAGTCGACTTCAAAGAATAAGTCCTAAGAAAATGTCTACTTAGATGTTTTAAATTGTCAAAATTATTAAATGTCAAAACTTACATTTCTAGTCCCACCCCAGTGAATTAAATTGTATAATAGATAAATAATAAAATGATATATATATATATATATATATATATATATATATATACAATGTATATGTGTGTATATAATATACAATTCGCATGTCAGCTATTCAGATATACATAGATATGTAGATATGTCACTACTTATAATACTGTAACAACGGTGACCGGCTTAAATCAAGTTGTTGATTCAGTATCGCATTACTGTTGGTATTTAATAATCCATTTATTTCTAGGGTCTCAAGGGCGTTTATTTTCCTACCCTTTTCACAGCAATGTAAAACTTTAACGTAAAAAAAAAAATCTGTGTTGCCATTGGTTGAATAAGTCGACCGACTTTTCTCCCCACCGCCATGCTCATAGAGCTGGTCATTGGAATTTAGTTTCGAATTACGAATGGTTAAACCTAAATTTTCTACTAGCTATTCCAGCGAACCGCCACCTCAAATGACCCTTTAACCTTCCCTGAGTTTGTAAAAATATTTTAAGACCTAGACTAGCCAAGTCGGTCCAGCAGTTTAGTTTTAACGGGACAAACGAACGGCTATTCATTTTTATTTATTAGAGAAGAAGATCGATTTTATCTATCTATGTATTAAGCGCAGTAATGACTATAGGCTCTCCGGCAAGATTTTAGGGTCCCACGTATTATAACGTGGGACCCTAAAATCTTCCGGCAAATTGTGTGTAGGTAACCTCTCCTACCCCCTTAAGGATATTGGCATTTGTAAGTAGGTATGTTTTATCTACTTGCTGATTGTCTGTCGACCGGCGCATATCAATTCTTACTGAGGAAAGTTAGCACCTGCAAGTCCACCTGTCCATTAAAATCATCCACTGAGTTTTTTATTTCCAACGCATTTGGAGTAGGCTTTACTTTTGCTGAACTTTAATATTTTACGTGAAGCGACTGCCAGCCATATCGAAGTTCTGTATTTAGAACAAATGGACTTCATTAGGGCTTGGGTAGCCGTCGCATGAATCGTCTGTCATATTAAAATATGTTTGATGGTAACCATGATTGTTTAACGTCCTGGCCGAAGCACGGAGGGGTCTTAATGTCTTTAGAAACGGTCTACCGCAAACCTATCCACGAACAAGGCTATAAAATTACCCTGTCAGTGGCAATAGGCTTCAGAAGGTTGTAATTAGTGAAGACAATTAGTATTTGATCCAAAATTGTTGATAATTGAATTAGACGTTTAATTACAGACGGGTGTTTTGATTCTTTCCTTAAATTGAAAGTGTGCTAGTAATTAAAAGATGTAGGTAGGTATGGAAAATTGATTTAATTAAAGGAATCAAATATGTACTGTATTTAAATTAAATAGAATTATTTTTGCAATTGTCTTTGAAGATAGAGGTACCTAATGAAATGAGTAACAATTTCTCTGTATGTAGTTGTAAAAAGAAAATTATAGGTAAGTAACCTCTGTAGGTACCTACTAACATTAACATTATAACAACAGCTCTTAAAGGGTTTGATTAAACACAATATTTTTGAAGGAGGACTAGGCTATATTATAACATTACAATACATAGAGGTGATGTAGTTTTAAAGTGTTTCAAAATCAAGATCTACAACGATGTCCCAGGTGTCAAAGCTAGTGCTTGCATTACTTATTATGAAAAGCTAGATTTTCATATCCATTTTGAAACTTGAACTGGGCATTGTTGTAGAGTCACTATTTCATGATTACATTATCATTTCAAAAATTTGTGGAAGTAGGTATGTATTAGGAAATGTCAAACAGGAAATATAAGAAATATTACAATAAGGACATAAGAATAGGTAACTAAGTTTGAAAAATAAATAGATCAAAGTAGGCTAATAGTAAAGCACTCAAAACTATAGCTAGTTCATAAATTAGTTACCTTTTGTGATAGGTACTGAAAAGACCAGATGGGAAGAAAAACTTATCAAGTTATAGATATACTTATTTCAAGGCAATTTGTACCGGACGGGTGGACTCGTGGCTGACTATATTACGGCCTACAAGCCACTGGCGTCCTGTACACGATGTTGTGGACTGTATTGGTTCTATGAAGCCTGAATTCTCCTATTTCTTCAGCGAATAAAACAATCTGTTTCTGCAGACAAAGTACTGAGCTATTTGACTGTAGCTCTTGTAGAGGTAGAGGGTGCTGTTCTTCGACTTGTAGTAATTATTGATCTGATTGGACCATGATTCCCCCTAACTTTACCTTAGCGAGAGCCAGTCTGAAACCTCGTCAATGTTTATTTATTTATAAAACTATACATTTTTACTTATATCTATTACTATTTTAGGACTATTTCTATATCCTAATTGTAGACATGTAGGGCACGCTAAAGGCTATCTTTATATAAACTGTTTATTATCTCTATCTATCTGTAAATAAAGTTATACTATAAAAACTAACAAACTATTGCAAAAAATGAAATTTATGTACACAAAAACTAAATTAACTATTATATTAATTTACACTATTTATTATTTTAAATAATAGTGCTCCACTTGGCGCACCAAGTGAAACATACAACAAAGTCTATGCTTGTGTGGCTAAATACCTGGACCCCTTAAAACATCTAGATCATAGTACAGTACAAACTATTTAGAGCTATGAAAAGGATTGAATGTTATGTAATTTACTATTAAAATGTTAAATATTACTTATACACGATATTATTTTGTTTTTACAAAGTCACTTTTAATGGCGGACGCTATCATTTACACTTTAGAATTTCATTTAGCACTTGTCGCGAACGCAATTGATGCAAATTTATATTGTTATAGACATGGGTTTAGTTTCACAATATGTTTCGATAAAATATAAATCATATAATTATAATTAAAGTCTACACAGACTGGTAAAGACTTCTCTATGGCGCGCCACCATAAAACGGCCATAAATATTAATAGCTTTGTCTTAAATTAAGTGAATTCTCGCTTGTAGAGCATACCTAGACCTACCAGCGATTAAGTTCAATTCCCAATACCCCTCCGTATTAAGATCACTTAAAAAGTTGTAAAAAAATCCATCAAAATAATAATATCGTTGGACGAAATATTCAATCAGGAATTCATAGGTAATTGAAATCCGATACGTCACGCAGAAAGCCGGTTCGCGATATTTATTATACGTACGGGTAATAATTTTGCGTGGATAATTTTGAGGGCGCAGCGGCAGGGTTATATAGAGGCGCCGCTCTATGGTGTTCGCCCATAGCGGGAGGGAGTACCTACGTGTGTGTTGGCGGGCGTGCCGGAGAACGTGCAGAGCCAATGGGCGCTCCGGGGCTTCGGTCTAAGAGCTCGGCGCCGCCTCACCGTGCGCCTCCGCTCAGTCTAGTTGCCACAATCGTGCAGTGCGGGCGCGCACCCTGTCACGACTTACTGTTACCCAGTGTCCTCCCAGCCCCGCAGCCGGGCCCGTCGCGCGTGATATGTACTGACAGTTCTATGACGGTGTACTAACTCTTCACATGCATGTTTTGTTTAGTGAACACGAGCCTGCGAAAGCTACCAAAGTGTTAGGTGTAAAGCTGGAGATGAAGGTAAGGCTGCCTCACCTAGTCTAGATGCTACGTACATAGTTGCATACATAAGTCTCTGACTAGACAACTTGGGCGCTGTGTCTATGTTGAAATCTATATAAAGTGCTAGCCGACGTAGAAGAAGCTTAAAATTGGAGAACAACTGAAGCTTTTACAAGTTACTGACGTAATACGAGGGTCAAACTTTCAAAACTTTGTAACATTCAGTTAACTTCGCTGACTTAGTAAATGTATATACCTACTGTATTTAATTAGGTATGTTACGGTGGGATATTTCGGTACACAAATTGGGTACCTACATACAGCGGCTATTCGCTTAAGCAAAATAACAGTTTAACGGGAAAATTCTTGATCATTTCTTAATAATATATAAAGATGGCAACGTCTAAAGCTCATTAACGGAACTACCTAATTTTCTGTGTGTTCAATCAGGTTAAAATGACGAACAAACACACATGTTCAATATTCCACTGATTTAATATCCAGGATATAACGTGACCGGTTTAGCTATATAAAGCATTATCAAAAGTGACTAAGGTTAAAATATGTTAGGTAGATACCGCGCTTCATTAACTCAATGCCCCGTTTACCCTCAAGTTGCAGCTGTCCTATCTTTGCTGCTCGGGTTGTGTCTACAATATTAGTATTCGGTATTAAAAGTAAGTATATTCCTCACTCATCAACGGGTTAGATTCTCTGCGAGCTCAGGGAATTATTACCTGTAATTCAACGTAGCAACACAACCAGCATTCTGGAGGTAGACATTGATGGTTGAAATAGGCACGGAATCTTTCTCGTTTCTAATTTGTAGTATTAACCTATATATAACATTGTAAAGTTTGGCATCACATACAAACAAATTTGTTACGAAGATAGATCCAGAACTGGCGTAATATTAGGCTACTTATTATGCCTTTAATAAGGCGGAATAATTTGGGTTAAACGAGGATTGCAAACGACGACGACTATTCCATGCAGGCAGAGCTGCAGGCGTCGCTAATAAAGTACTTAACTGCAATCTTTTAGCTAACCCGTACCCGTTTCTCACAGGAATGTAATCCAAGATAAACAGTATCCTAATAACATAAGCTTTATAGATTAATATTCTTTACTTAACTTTATTCGATATTTTAATCGTATTCTTCTTCTTATAAATAAAAATGAATCGCCGTTCGTTTGTCTCGCTAAAACTTGGGAACAGCAGGACTGATTTGGCTTTAATTTTGGTCTTGAAACATTCAGGGAAGTTTTAAAAGGGCAGCTAGTACCAAAATAGGTAAAGACGAACTGAACCAAAAAAATGTATTTAACTTCTACTCGAAAAACCTTCCTTTATACTAAATAAAGTCCATTTCCTAAGTAAAAATACTGGCACAGCAAATTCATCCATCCAGCAAATCAACATTAATCCTAGCAACAATTTAAGTTCGTGACGCATAGCTAGTTATTCAAAAGTACTAAGCTAACCTAAACTATCCAAATCATCTGGTGTGTGCGTGTGCCAGAGACACCCGCAGCAATGGACACGGGAGCGGTCGGGGTCTCGCGGAGTAAAAAGAAATAAAATACCAAATTAAAAAAAACCTATCCAAATCAGTAGGTAAGTAGGTACAAAATAATAGGATTGCCTTAAGACTTTATTAGGTTTTGCAGTGCAATGAGTATATTTTGATATGCAAATCATATACACACAATGAACGGAAAAAACATTTCACTGTATATTAACTTTATGTTGTCGCATTTGACGAAAAAATCTAATACACTGTTGATGTATATTTTTGAAATATTTATTTTACAATTTTTACTTATTTTTATTATTATTACAAGTACTACTTATTTTTACAAGTTGTTAAACAATTGGTTTATTTGCAGGGAAATAATTTATTTGATTTAAAAAATATTTATTTCATGCTTATAAATTGAGAAGTTTTTTGCTGTGCATTTAAATTTATCCCATAAATTAATCTTTGCAGCTGTTCTTTATTTATAAATGTTTTAAATGACACGACTTTGTTTTAATATAGATTACGTAAATACTATGGTTGTACTAGTGCTTTATTTTTTGGGTGATGTTGAAAAGCTTCCTTTCTAATGGTAAATAAAACCTATGATAAAAGTTTTAGTACGAATGTGGGCGCTACCAAGGTCTTAGTTGCCTAACTAAAATTCGCTTGCAATTGTGACTTCACTAATGGTCGAAGGTTAAGAGTAAGAGAGTGACAAAGGATTTCGTGACTTCAAATAATAGAAGCTGATATTAACTGGGGGAGGCCTATGCCCAGCAGTAGGCGTCAATCGGCTGAAATGATGACGATGATGGTATCAAACAACTAAGTACATACAACTCAATAATAAAGTATGAATTAACGTGTCGGGTTTCAGTGCCATAAACTAGATAGAATAAGAAAATTATATAATTTTACAATCATCATTCACCGAGCCTTTTCCCAACTAAAGTTGGGGTCGGCTTTCCAGTCTAACTGCGATTCGGCTGAATATCGATATTTTCCGTGAAGCGACTGCCATCTGACCTCCACAACCCATGGGCGACATCGAAGTTCTGTAGTTAGACCGGTCGGATTTTTGATTTAGGGCTCCAACTACCCCTAACGACTGCCATAGATGTTTGTATGACAACTGGGACCGCGACGGCTTAACGTGCTCTCCGAGGCACAGAGGGGTCTCAGTGTCTTAAGAAATAGTCACCCATCCTAAAACCGGCCTGACTCGATGTTGCTTAACCTTTACAATGTGTTAACATTGTCGGTTACCACTAGACCATGAGCCCCTCTAATAATTTTACAATGTGAATCACAAAAACTATAGTCTAGGCTGGACTCTAACCAGCAACTGATCCCTTTCCGAAAGGAAAATTCTACCAGCTGACCAAGACACCACATCTAATTTTCTGATCACATTGTATTAATATCGCGACTTACGGCGTCGCCAGAGCGTCATCTACCGGTAGTTGAGGAACTAACTACGAGTACTATGGTAAGATGTGCATAATGTTGCAATTACGTTTAGACACAGCTAAAGGATACTCGTATAAGAAAAAGTTTGCATACTTCACTGCTTATAAAATAAAAAAAAAAAAATTAATTTTGAAGTTATCTAAACATTCTCGAGTTGTTAACATTATAAACTTATGAAACGGGTCTTTTACGTGATTTTTGTTATAAATACCTTTTAATTCCCCGTCGTTTCGACCCGTGCAAGAGCCGTGGTCACAGGTTGACTCTACGGTTGAGTTAATCCGTGACTACAGTTATCTTGTCTGGTTTTTATAAGTTTATAATATTTTGAACTAGACCAATCAGAGAAGCGGTAAAATCTTATAATATTCTGTGTAGGTCTGACAAATTTATAAGAGTAGGATAGGTACATCTTGTGCCTTGTCCATCAAAAAATATTTAAACGCTTATAGCAATAAATAAGGTATTGTTACATATTACCCTACTTTTTGCAGAAGAAAACTAGAGGTAAGTACATGATCGGACACTATACAGTAGAACATCAATAGCTATTCTGTAATCTAAACCGATGCAATCTGACTGCAGAAGTTCGGACTCAATAAAAAAAATCATATCTAAGCATAAACCTTGATAAAAATACACGTTCTTAGCGAAGCCTGAAACTCCGCTAAGAACCCAGGGTTGTAAATAGAAGAATACAGACAGAAACACACATATCATGCCCATATCCCGAAGGGGTAAGCAGAGGTGCATTACACAACCACAATTTGCCAGTATTTTTAGTCCCACGTAATATTACCGTCACCAGGCATACATATAATGGGTTACGTCCAAAATGGCCGAATGAATTGAATAAAAAAAGTAGAAGCAATATTGTAATTTTGAGAATATTGTAATTAGAAGAAAACCAGTGCGTGTAAATTCATTACCATTAAAAATATCAAGCTTACATTAATTGGAAGCGATTTTACGGTATACTTAGCATGTCATGTATTTAATGCTTCATTGGCAATGATAAATAACATCAAGATATAATTTGTTACATCTAATTTACATATTAATCTAAAGTATAGTCGACTACGCGTATAATATGTATCTAATGCTATCTGTGTCTAGACTAGATTAGATTAGATATCTGTTACTATACCAGACGGTAGCGTTTCATCTGTTTGTCACGAGAGAGATAAATGAATTTCTCTTAATAAAAAAATAAAGTTACTTGTTGACATTGATACTTCTGCGGCGGGACTCAGTTTGAAACATCTAAGTTTGAACTGATATTCGAGTCCCACCTGCTTATACTCGTAGTTAAATACATGGGGCACACTAAAAGTTTTGCACTTCTAGCTAATCGGAACTATTTGAATTTCGAATGTTATATTATTTTAAACTTTGCAACCTTCTTAGTAATAAAAAAAACAATTGGTGGGAAATCATTTGTCAATTGTTTTTTATCACACATCAAAGTTCTACGTATGCAACGAAAATGGAATTAAGTCGAAAAGATTTTAGAGCGATGATTTTTTATGATTTTAAAAGTTCTCTCTCTCCGCAAGACTGTGCCGCTCGTCTTCAATATGCTTTTGGGAGAGAAGCACCTTGTTTGAGCACCGTGAGGCGATGGTTTGCTGAATTTGAGAGAGGTCGAGTTTCTTTACCTGACGAATTTCGTTAAGGGCGGCCTTCAACTGCCGTCAACGAAAATAATGTGGCTACTATTAAGCAGTTAATTGAAGAAAACCCGCGGATTACCTATGAGACAATTCGAGGACTATTGGGGATTGGTATGAGTCAAATCCAGAAAATTTTACACGAAGAATTGAAAGTTCGGAAACTTTGTTGTCGTTGGATCCCTCATGAACTGACAGCGGAGCAGAAGCGGGCTCGCGTGGACTGGTGCTCACAGATGCTACTGAAGTACGACCACGGACATTCTAATGCTGTTTATGACATTGTCACAGGATACGAAACGTGGATTTATTGTTTTGAACCTGAAAAAAAACAGCAATCTTGTGAATGGGTGTTTGAAAATGAGAACAAACCAACAAAAGTGAAGCAGGCGAAAAACGTTGGTAAAAAAATGATCGAGTTTTTTTTCTCAGGTACGGGTCCCATCTGTACAATTCCACACTGAACACTTCCACACACAAGATCAAAAGAGTGTTAATGCCGAGTGGTATTCTACCATTTGTTTACCCAGGGTGTTAGAAAAAGTTCGCGAAAGACGACCCAAAAGCAGCGTTCTCCTACATCATGACAACGCTTCTTCACACACGGCCAACAACACAAAGTCATTTTTAGCTTCCGTCAACGTAACTCGTAACCATCCTGCGCATAGCCCCGACGTAGCACCCTGTGATTTCTGTATTTTCCCCAAAATCAAAGATTTGATGAGAGGTTTCACTTTTACCAACTCCGAAGAGGCAGTGATAGCGTTCAATCAGCACGTTAAAAACATGCATTCAGATCTGTGGTCCTCCTGTTTTAAAAAATGGTTCGATCGCATGAAAAAATATTTAAAATGTAAAGGAGAGTATTTTAAAAAGCAATAAACATAATATTTTGGTTTTAACATGTTGTTTTTTTAAGTTACGCAAAACTTATAGTGTAACCTACGTATCTGGTTAGGTGCAGTCGGTTTTTTATCATTTAATTAAATCACTAGTGATTCTGTGAACAGTAGACCTCACGTTAATTTTGCATTTTCCCCGCATTTCTCCCCCATTTCCCCCCCAATCGAAAAATCTATTCGAGAAAAGTTGCGCCTTGCAACAAAGAACACATATGCCAAATTTCATGAAAATCGGCTGAAAAATTCCGTGATGGACTTTTGACACCACCGTCTTGCACCACCGGTGGTGTCAAGGGTATTTTTTAATACCCATTACACTACCAAAGAGATGCACCGAACCTTTGATATTATATTGACGTAGGTAGGTATATATCTGTAATATTTATGAGTTATATTCTAGGAATAGTATGAATGTCTGGGTTATCAATTATTATAGCTTTCTTTGTTCCGTGATTGTGACATATTCCATTTGTATATAGAGGAGGAGTACATGGTGCTAATATTTTTTTATTATGCAGAAAATCAATAAAAACAACACTACACCCAATACACCAACAACTCACACACACACACGCACAATTTACTATTGTGTTTGTGTTTAATGACGAAGTCTCCATGATTTTTTATAAGTATTGATTCTGTTACCTTCATAGTAGGTAGGTTTGTCAAAATTATGATCGAATTTCGATTACCAGCGGCCCCTTGTATTATAAATTTTACCATTTTATAAAAAAGCATTAACTTTATTATGCCATTATTTTCTCTGGTGTAAATATTTCATAACAATTTAAGGTTTACTCATAAAAAGGTAAGTAAAGTACCTACATGTAACTAATTTCATGTTTAAACAGTACTAATTTGTCTTGAAGATAGGCATGAAATGCGCCGAGATTTCACCAGTTATTTGGCTAATTCCTTCTATTAAGTGGGTCCTATTCGTTAACTTAGATACATTCTGTGGATATTTAAATAAATAAATTGTTAGTCATGCTCACACAACGTCATCTGGCCCAAACTAAGCTATAAGCCTATTGTATGGGATCTAGACAACTGATAAACATAATTATATATTTCTAAATACATACATAACATACGAGTACATAGAAAACACCCAAACTCCGAAACAAACATTTGTGGATCACACAAATAATGGATTCGACCCGTGAATCGAACCCGGATTTATTTGCAAGATCCTCGTTCTTCACTTGGCTTTAGCTATACAAAACTTAAGTTGGAAAACTTAAGATTTAATTACTTAGACTTAGACGTAAATTATATAATCGATAGATAGAAAATCTATGAAAATTCCAACTGTCCTAACTATCACTGTTCATAAGATACAGCCTGGTGACAGACAGATGGACGGACGGACCGACGGACAGCGGAGTCGTAGTAATAGGGTCCTATTCCCTTTGGGGACGGAACCCTAAAACGCAAATCTGAATATATTTTAATAACAATTATCTTTATCTATCACAAACAAAATCAAACTGCTACAAATTATTACCTAGACCAAAAACCTCATACTATAAGTGAACCGGCTTATGACAAGTTTTCAAAAGACATAAATATTAATGTTACCATAAATTACATATAGATAGGTATTTGATTAGTCCAATATTGTAACTACATATCTATAACATGCCTACAATCTTTGAACGAAGTAATAAGTTAAGTAATTTATCATTTCCTTTCAATAATATGGAATGCTTCGGTGCCGTGGTCTTGCATCTCCGGAGTCTCGGGTTCGATTCAAGGGTAGAATAAAATATTTATGTGATCCGCAAATGTTCGTTTCGGAATTTGGGTTTTTTCTAAGTATAGGTACTATGTATTTATTTAAAAATATATATGTATACTGATCAGTTGTCTAGATCCCACAATTATAGCTTAGTTTGGGCTAGATGACCTTGTGTAAGAATGTTCAAAAAACAAAAAAAAAGTCACTCTTAAAACAATTTTCAAATTTTTAGGGATGTGGGGTCCGAGCGCGCGCCTTCTTTATAGAAACATTGCTACCAGCTTAATCGATGCTTCTCAAGACGGCTGGCTATTTTCTGACCCAAAGAATGAGTATCGCCATCCAATGTGGCAACACCCAGCATTCTGGGAACCTTCCCAGTCGGCAATGACGCGGAGGATTTTTTAAACGAAATTGTGTAGAGTACATATTTTTTGTACATAATTACGTAAATGGTTATTCTTAACTGTAATTAAACATATTTTTAAAAGGTTTCTCTTCGTCGTAACTTTGTCAAAAGTCTTGGCAAACTTTCTCAGTAGCAAATCTATTTTCAAACCAAATTACTGGAGTATTAGGAAATAAATTGATTGTTAGCGAGTCAAAGTTAGCTCGTGTAAAGGTTTTTATTCACTAGAGCTAATTTGTAATTTATTTCTTGTAAGGATAAACAAAACTGAAAAAATATGTCAATGACTATAGGAAATATATGCTGAACGTTGAGTTTGTACCTTATTGAGTGGATTATGAAAACTACTGGCAAAGAGGAGGCGTATATAGGGAACGCCCGCCTGTAATAGTTTTCAAGTTCCCTATTTCAATGAAAACACATTTTCGGGTGAATTGGAAACTTATTCATTTATATATATTTTAAGTAGCTCCTTATAGAAACAACAGTTAGCTCGAAAAAACAAATGGCAAATTAAAAAAAAATGTTTTATCTACGCTCATATCGAAAAATTCGAATTAAAAGTTGGCATATGATTATGACCTAAGATTAATACCTTCAAGTAAAAAATTCAAAAGTTATTATGATACAGATTTTCTATGAGATTTTCTCTAATAAATCAGTTTCATAAAGTAACTTTTTAGTCATCATGGTACAGTCTCATCATCATTCACTGAGCCTTTCCCAACTCAGTTGGGGTCGGCTTTCCAGTCTAACTGCGATTCGGCTGAACTTCGATATTTTCCGTGAAGCGACTGACATCTGACCTCCACAACCCATGGGCGATATCGAAGTTCTGTAGTTAGACCGGTCGAATTTTTGATTTAGGGCTCCAACTACCCCTAACGACTGCCATAGATGTTAGTATCACAACCGGGACCGACGGCTTAACGTGCTCTCCGAGGCACGGAGGGGTCTCAATGTATTTTTTTTTTTTTTTTATATTGGGTTCGCCAAATTGACGCCGCCCGCCTGGTGGTAAGTAGTGACGACGTCTAGCGATTGTAGGCCACTGTCACAGCGCACAATACTATAGAGAGTGGCCCTCAACTTGACGACCTACTGATGTGCCTCTTCACGCTCCGCTTAAAGAACCCAAGGTTATACGTGGGAGGAAACACGTGCACAGGCAGGGCGTTCCAGGCCACTATCGTTCGGCAGAGAAACGAACGTTTAAAACGTTCGGTTCTCGCGAACATGCTATCCACTGTGTGGGAGTGGCATCTCTGCCCGCCACGCGCTGTTCGGGATCGGAAGGAATAGGGTGGGATCAGATTGAAGAGCTCTTTAGAACACTCACCGTGGTAAATACAGTAGAATGCGGCCAAGGAAGCTATTGTTCGGCGCTGAGCTAGCGGCTCAATGCTTCCCGTTGCCTCCGGACAATCTATAATACGGATAGCTCGTCGCTGCATAGCGTCGAGAGCGTCCAGAAATGGTCTTAAGCGTTTTAAGAAATGGTCACCCATCCTAAGACCGGCCTGAGTCGATGTTGCTTAACTTTTGCAATGTGTTATCATTGTACAGTCTACTAGCAATAAAAGTTCTGGCGAGACGGCGAGGTAAGGCTGTCGACCATACCACCTTGTTGTGTTTTGCCGCCGCCGCCGTATTGTCGATAACTTATTCAAGTTTTTGTTATTCAAAATGCCTAAACAGACGAGATTAGATAAAGTAGTGTATGAAACTGCACATAACTATGGGTTATTCCCGTTTGTCCGACCAGGCTTTGTCCCACCAGTGGGACGAATGGGAATTCAGAAAATAATTAATTTTTATTCCCATTTGCCCCACCATCAAGTTCAGTGGGACAAACGGGAATAGAAATTAAATATTTAATTAACTTCCCGTTTATCCCACTCAATGAAATGAAAAACAATTTTGGGATGGTATAGTAAGAAATTACACATCAAGAAATTCTGATCCATGTTCGATTCATTTTTTTGGGTTGTTCCGAATTTGCTAAGGATTAGAATTATATAAAGACGACAGTGAAGATTCCAAACGGTCAATTCATATTCCCTGAACTTTAAATGCTTGTATTTGGAATTTTACCCTGTGGTGTTAAAGTCTAGAATTGTGAAACAGGATTCAATGAAAGTGCGCCTTTCCTACACATTCTTTTAAGGCAGAGGAAAAGAGACGCAAATAGTTATTATGAATATTCCCAGTGCACCGATGCGTGACAATAGCACCGATAACGCTGTGTTCATTGCAAGTGTCTTATTGGTTTATCCCTGATGCTCGCTCGCTATTTTTTTTATCCTGTTAATTTAGTGCAATTCTAACATTTGTAAAGTACTGATGTCCTGTCAGACCAGCTGCAATAAACTCAGCATGTTCAAAGACCTCTAAAATTAACTTGACCTTTGACCTCTGATCTAAAGGTCAAGGTCAAAACGCAAAAAATTCACTTACATTGCAAAGTTTTAAACGTTGCAATGTAAGTGAAATTAACTCATAAAATCTAAAAAATGTCACATGATATGAATTTCAACATCATTTTAGAGGTCTTTGACCATGCTGAGTTGATTGCAACTGATCTTGAGTCTCTATTACCGTTCTCGATTTGACCTCGTTTTGACCTTGACCTTTAGATCAGAGGTCAAAGGTCAAGTTCATTTTAGAGGTCTTTGAACATGCTGAGTTTATTGCAGCTGGTCTGTCTAAGTCGATTGGCGTTGACACTGAGTCTCTAGCTTTTACCGTTCTCGAGTTGAAAGTTGTTCACGGGTGGACAATACTGTTCTATAAGAGATTTTCGTAACAAAAACTCTAAAAAATGATTAAAGATAAAGATATTAAAAGTAAATATAAAATGAGAATGAGAAAATAAAAGTGATTGATCTAATAATTGTTCTACTATGTTATATACTTAGATCAAAAATACTATAGATATTGGATTCAGTACAAATACAACGCGGAATCTTGGCACTCGAATACTATATAGGTAATTATTACACATACCATCTATAAAATAAACAAGATTGTACATTGATGGTTGACATAGAAATAATTAATAATAAATAATACAAAAGCATCAATTTACAGCGCTGTTGTCGCATCCCTCGAAATTCAGCAAGCGGAATATGAACTTGGTACGGATTCCATGCGCTAAGGTTATAAAAGGAATGTGGAGCACATTGCATATAAAACTTTTTTTTAATGAAATACGATGAGAAAGACACAATACACATTGTTTTATTCACGTATAAATAAACGTTTTGGGTGCAAAGGGGCCCTTCTTACATCTATCGGGCCCCAGCGACCTCACCTGCTAGTGGCGCACCTGCTGATTAACGGACGAGCCCCTACGTGGATACCAGGTGGTACAACAGTGTTGGTCCGGGGGGGTACCACCACAGAAGGCCTGCCGAGGCTGTCCAGAAAAAACAGTCGGCATATCGCGCCTGGGTCAGGGCTCGGGCGGCACGTGACCCGAACGTGAACCGCCTCAAAGCAGCGTACAATCGGGCCACTAGGTTCAGCAAGAGGGCCTTCAAGAGAGCGGATGCCCAGCGCGTCGCGCGGCTTGGTCAGGAGCTCACATCCCATCCCACGGGCAGCCGTGGATACTGGCAACTGGCCAAAGCCGTATAGTCAAATTTTTGTCAACCCTCGCTGCCACCACTGCGTTTTCCTGACGGATCACTGGCTCACAAAGCCCAAGAGAAGGCGGACATGCTCGCAGACCTCTTTGCGGCTAATTCCCGGGTCGATGACCGTGGCCTGCAGCCCTCCGCCATCGCCAACTGTGGCCACACTATGCCTGATATTGTTATCAGGCAATGTGATGTACGGGCAGTGCTGCGGTCACTCGACACGCGGAAAGCCAGTGGCCCTGACGGCATTCCGGCGGTGGTGCTACGAAAATGTGCTGCTGAGTTGTCTCCAGTATTAACGCGTCTGTACCGCCTGTCATACTCTACAGGCCTCGTGCCGGAGGCCTGGAAGGAGGCGAACGTACAACCGATCCCCAAGAAAGGGGATCGATCCGATCCAGGCAACTATCGACCCATAGCTGTCACCTCAGTCATTTGCAAGGTGCTCGAGCTTCTTATTAATAAGCAGCTCATGCGATACCTGGAGGATCACTCGCTAATCAATGATCGGCAATATGGCTTCAGGCCAAAACGATCAACGGGTGACCTCCTGGCATTCGTCACGCATGTATGGGGTGAGGCTATGGAAAAGTTCGGCGAGTTCTTGGCTATTAGCCTGGACATCGCCAAAGCTTTCGATAGGGTCTGGCATGCTTCGCTCCTTTCCAAGCTTCCGGCATATGGTCTACCTCCTCAACTGTGCAGCTGGATTGCCAGTTTTTTAAACGAGCGCCGAGTGCGGGTCCTCTGCGATGGCCAGGCTTCTCGCTTCTTGCAAGTGAATGCCGGGGTACCGCAGGGTCCGTACTGTCACCAACTCTCTTTCTTCTGCATATCAATGATATGCTTTCCCTCGGGAACATTCATTGCTATGCAGATGACAGTACATTGCACGGGAGTTACTCGGTTCGTCCGACGGCGGGGCGATCTGTGATAGAGGAGGAGAGACGACATCTCGTGGGTGATCTCGACCGAAACCTCGACAGTATCTCCCAATGGGGTGCCGAGAACTTGGTCGAGTTCAATGCCCACAAAACACAGGCGTGTGCATTTACAGCGAAAAAATCCCCTTTCCTTCCCCTACCCACTCTTCAGAATGCAATATTACCAATGAAGGACAATCTAGACATCCTTGGCATAGACGTTCGTCGAGAGCTCAATAACACAAAATACATTGAGAGATGTATTGGGCTAGCTTCGCGGAAACTAGGAATACTGAACAAGGTAAAGCGATTCTTTACACCGCACCAGAGGTGTCTGCTGTACAAAACGCAGATTAGACCCTGCGTTGAATACTGCTCTCACCTCTGGGACGGCTCCGCGAAGTATTTGCTGGACGCACTCGACGCTATGCAGCGACGCGCTGTTCGCATTATAGACTGTCCGGAGGTAACGGGAAGCCTTGAGCCGCTAGCCCAGCGCCGAACAATTGCTTCCTTGGCCGCGTTCTACCGTATTTACCACGGTGAGTGTTCTGAAGAGCTCTTCAACCTGATCCCACCCTCTCCCTTCCGATCCCGAACAACGCGTGCCGGCCAGAGATGTTACCCTCATACCGTGGAAACCGTCTTCGCGAGAACCGAGCGTTTTAAACGATCGTTTCTCTGCCGAACGATGGTGGCTTGGAATGCCCTGCCTGCGCACGTGTTTCCTCCAACATATAACCCTGGGCTCTTTAAGCGAAGCGTGAAGAGGCACATTACTGGGTCGTCAAGTTGAGGGCCACTCTCTATAGTATTCCTGTGTACTGTGAGAGTCGCCCTCAATTGCCAGACGTCGCCTCAGCATTTAATTTGGTCACTAATTTGGTACTCGTATTAAGAATACAAAGTATTTAAGCATTATCAATATAATATCTCCTTTACTTGTAAAATATTTGGCACGGCTGTTATTTTTATTTATTTAATTCTTTTTTAGTAACATAAATAACGTCCTTTTTATAATGCTATGAACAAACAACAGAAGAATTATTAGATTTGAACATTTCATCTTCTCTTTCACGTGCTATAATACGCCTCCATTTTTCGTGTCTTATTGCATTATGGGGAAAACTTAAAACAAAATAAGATATATTCAAAAAATATATCAAACAGTAATCAAAAATTTAAAATAAATAAATGACGACTCTATCTTTCTGTATGAGACTTGTTCTAACATTGCGGTGTGAAGTTGCGCGCTTGTTAGGTGTGAAGTTGTTCAACTTCACCGAGCAAGCGCGTAGTTTGCACAGTTAAAAATAACCATAATATTCTTAAGCAGTGTATTATTGCACATGAAAAGCAAATAACAATGTAACTGATTTTTACTTGTCGAAAGTATGATACTCCATCCTCTAAAAGAGTAGTTTTTTGCTATCTTTAAGCGAAAACTTTGTCATCGTGAAACGTCTTACTACCAGCGCGGTCGCAAAGCGACTAAAGCGCTAAGTCGGTCCACTAGCGATAGGGACCGAGTTGAAGTGGTGCCGTTTTTAAAGCACTGATCGGTAATCTAGGTATTTTTGATCTAAGGTTATATAAGAGTAATAAAATTGATCTGTGATTATAGCCATAATAATTATTTAGAAACTGTTACGATCTTATTAAAACGATCTACATCTATATTTCTTTATAGTTGTATATTTTTAAGTATAAAAAAACATTATTGTTGCCAAGTTCATATACTTGGCAACAAAAATGTTTTTTATCTCTATATATAAAAATTCCTATTTCCCTTGGTCACGACATCACGCGTGAACGGCTGGACCGATTTGGCTAATTTGGATCTTAAAATATTCGTGGAGGTTCAAGGAAGGTTATAAGCAAAATTTCAGGTGGTACGAAGTTCGCCGGGACCACTAGTTATATTATAATTAAGGTTATTAAATAAAGAAGAGTCATTGATCTGTGATTTCACGCATATATTGATGTTTTTTATTTTACTTATCACTAGACATTAATTTTAGTTTCAAATGATGATACATTAATGTTTGTACCGCATAAACCAATTTTTATACTAGTGGGGCCAATGGGAATCGTATAAATTATCCTTCCCGTTCGTCCCACTGAACTTGATGGTGGGGCCAACGGGAATGAAAATTAATTAATTTATAGAATTCCCGTTCGTCCCACTGGTGAGACAAAGCCTGGTGGGGCAAACGGGAATAATCCATAACTATGCAGGTATTAGAACACTATTACTGTTCTTATACCCATGTTTATGTAACAGATTCATAAACTACTTTTATGGCCGTAATACTTTGCTAATTACAGACACGCCAACGTATTATATCTATAGATCTATGTTGATATGCACAGGTTTTTCATAGTAAAATATGAAGATGTTTAAGCTAGCGTTCGGATCTCGGCAGTCGCTGCCCGGCAGCCGCGACCCTGCAGCCGCTCCGTACCGCTTTGTAGGGATTTGTATGCAATAGTTTCCGAAGTAAGCGACCGTGTAGCGCTGCCGAGATCCGAATCATACCTTTACATTACCCGAGATAGCTCCAAGTGGACGTATACGCTTATACCACCGCATTATTGCAAGTGTTGATCACAAAAGCGTTAACGGAAGGTACTCTTCTATGTCTCCTTCGGGCTACTCGCGACGTTTTCTATTTAAATTAAAATATAAATTAGCTGTCTGCAATAAAATATAATTCGTATTTAATGTTTATTGCTTATAATCCTGTAAGTGTAATAGATTCTAAATCTTAGTAATTGGCTTCTTTTATGATACGCCTTTGGTTTATCTTATCGTTTACAGACAAGCTGTGTTTGTAGGTACTTCTTATGTCTATGTTATAATTTATATACTTACACAAACAATCTGACCATCTGACCACTACCGCGTTACTATACGACGTACGTAACGTAACGACCTGCCATAGATGTTCATATGACAACCGGGACTGACGGATTACTTGCTCTCCAAGACACGGAGGGGTCTTAAAAAATGGTCACTAAATATCACCTAGGTACAGTATTTACAGCGATACGTGTAAGAAAACCTTCTCGTCAATCCTGTCTGGAAAGGCTCTTAGAACCACAGTCAGAATACAGCACGCGTTGACTGCGTATCCAAGTTAACGAGCCAGCATAGGTGCAGCAGTGATAGGTAAATAATACTGCATAGACTGTACTTATGTAACATCAGTCTCTCTGTTAGAATTTAGGTTCGGATTTCAGAATGGTTATTGGTTTTCTATATCATAATAATATGGTGCATAGTAAAGGCAATAGCTTCACACGACGCGCAACCAACAAAGTTATTGGCATAACGTGGCTACGGATTTCACCGCTGTTTACCCCTTCGGCGATATAAACGTCTTATGCGTTGTAAAATAAGATTTTTTTGTGATGTTTATTTTTGAAAGATGCTCACAGCCCACTTAGATAGCGGTGGAGTAAGCAAAGGTACTCACGCCTATATTTTTCCAGTTAATTTACTCCCACGCAGTACTTACCGTGAACCGTCCACTTACAAACGTATGTACCTAACTTGTAAGGCCAACATTCGCTTCGCTGCGACTACCGCAATTATCGTAATATTCTACTGTGTTATGAAAAAACTGGATACATAGTAATTTACCATGAATCTTTGGATTGAAAGTGAAACTAAACGCGTACTTCATGTACCTAAAGTTGGTAATGCTTTTTCAGTTACGGTTCCGCCCGCGTGGAATTGTTTTGTTCTTAGCGAACCCTACTGGGCATATTACAAGAATAAAAAGCAACTTATAGCACTCAGGAATATTTGTGAGAGAATTTTCTGAAGCGGTTCCGTAGTTTCAAAGTCAAATAGCAGGCCTACACACTCACTAACAAAACTTAACTGGTTGTTGCAAATAAACCGAAACGACTAAGAGCAATAAGATATCGGACCTTTAATATTATCTCGATTAAGTCCCGTTTAAATATTAGAGTATACCTGAATGTCGCGTTAGTTGTCATTTAGCACGTAAGCAGTATAAAAAAAGTCGACCATACATCAAATCTGCGCAAGTCTTGGAGCAGTAATCCGACGGCTGCCACCAGCCGGCCGCGGCTCTGCGGTGAGCCATCAAATCCGATTACTGTATCGGGTGCACCGATAAATCGTCCTCGCGGTCCACCGACGTCGGCACCGATTCGTTACGTTCCGATTTACCGAAAAACTTATACGTTATGTAGAGAAATATGGCGGCGGCTGCTTTGGAGACTAATATGTTATTTAAGGCGAGAGCGGAGCCCCGCAGCGCTGCCACCGGCTCAATAAGGATATTAATGACCTAAATGTATCAACGCCTTATTCCATGCGAATCTCTTCTTTGCACTGTTTGACGTTTGTGTGCTCATCCACCACTAAACTAATTATAGTCATTATACATCATACCTAACACACGCCTATATCCCCGCGAGATTAACTAGTACTTTTGTCGGTCCCACGTTTCTGAGGATGACCAGGCAGCTAGACACCATATACAATCTAAAATCCATAACCAGTCTGTGATCTGAATCTAAATTCCAGCAATCTACATGTGGTTCTACATTGTAAGAATCTGACAGCGGTCCTTCGACTGTTTCCTCTTTAGTTGATATCTCTGAAGAACACAATCAAATGCAGGATTCGGGCAATAATTATGCGGCAAAAGGTTGACAAGTTCATTCAAGTAACGTAACCAACCAAATAATAGCGACCGTACCTCACTCAGCTAATACAAACCAGAGGACTGACAATTTTTAATTGAAAATAAAACCAGAACGAGTGTAACAGTGGCAATCGTCCGTGATACAAACAATATAGTGAGTGAGGCAGATCGTATCGCACGAGGATGTGCTACTGTGAAGCGTATTGTCGTGATAAAAACTCTAGACATAAGTGACAGGTGAGGGAAGTTTGAGGCGCGGGAATATATGAACGAGGCGGAGCTGTTTATTGAATAAACACGTTGAGTTAGAGGCAAGGGGCCGCGTCCCGCCGCTCGCTTTGTACCACCGTGACGTTGATGATTCTCGATCCACTGATGGGCCGGCGCGGCTCGGGCGAGCTCGAGAACCTCAAGCACCAACTGTGTCGACTGTCACTTCAACAGCGGCGTGCTCAAAAGTCAACAAACACATGGACTCTTCTTACTTGCGTTGAATTTGTGTCGACGTTTTAATTATTATTGTATTCATAAGCTGGCGTATAGAATTGTGCGTCGGCGCCGTGTTATATTTTGTATTTTTATGGTAATAAAATAGGTAAAACTGAATTTGAGAAACTTGTGACTTGATTTTTTAATCAAGTCAGAAGTTTCTCAAATTCAGTTTCTTTCCCTTTCTCTATTTCCCTTCTTTTGAAGGGAAATAGAGAAAGGGAAAGAAAATGTATGGAACTTTAAACCCGATTAATTCTGTTCACTCAAACAAAAGACATCAACGTCATACTGACTGAAGCGGGTGGTGATCACTTCGTTTATTGCAAATCTATAATATAACCATTTTGGATATAACTTTTGTGTATATAGATATTTTTTTTATATAATGTTTTTATGACTTAGAATAGTGTTGATATTCTAAAAATACAGAGCTTATAATGGTTGCCTGTCATTTAGTATGACAATACACTATCTAAAAGCGAACTTACTGGTCACTTCCCAACAATAATAAAACTATAGTTTACTTATATATTCAGATATTCGGCACCTAATAGAAATCACCCTGTACCCTGAATTGATGCGGAGTGGAGTCTCGTTTCCTAATGATGTGCGTAACCTAGTATTCTTGTTTCTAGACGTCTTGCCACCAGCTTTGTTGGAAGCTCACGACGAAAAAGTTGCATTAAATAAAAGTACACTTGTCACAAGTTTCGTTAAGATCGGAGACAAAATAACTGCTGAATAGACAGAACAGCGAAAGCAAAAAATTCCACTATCGTAATGTACCTATGTAGACGTTACGCTCGTTCGGACGTGTTAGAACAGCCAGGACCATAGAGCTACAGATTAGATAGGTACCTAATCTCTGCAATCCGATCGTAATAAAATTAGTGAGAATGCGGATTCCCCGTCATCCGTCAAATGCTTCGGTGGCGTCTCGGTAGTACATCGGCTTTCGACTCCGAAGTCTCGGTTTCGATCCCCGGGTCGAATCAAATATTTATGTTTGTTTCGGAGTTTTGGTGTTTTCTATGTATTGTATGTATTCATTGTCATTATCAATATATGTCTTGTTTGAAGCGAAATTTATGCTATTATTTTTAAAAATGAAACATCATATGTACCATTGTTTTATCATGGACTTTCGCCAGGTAACGCCTGATTCCATTCAGTGTATATAAGTATGTTTATCAGTTGTCTAGATCCCATAGCACAAGCTTATAGCATAGTTTGGGCTAGATGACATTGTGTGAGAATGTCCAAAAATATTTCCTGTCTAATACCTACTATTTTATACATCAAATCAGAATCTACTATGTATACCTATTTGTAAACTTAATTTAATAAAAATGTATATCTATTTCTGTTATTATTCTCTCATATGTAAATAAAATTACTTATGTATATAAATCGCTAAACGCGAAGTCTGTTTATTATATGGCTCAAAGAATATAATGAATCAAAATGGTAATTCCTCTCGCATTCTGGGAAGGAGAGGTGAAGAATTTTACACGGATCAGTGTCAACTGCGTAACGTTACGTTTATTTTAATTGCTTTTAAAATGTCATGTCAATTAAATTACAGACGGCTCGCGGAAATTGTGCTTATGTTATATGAATCTTAGCTTAAAATGTTGTACGACAAAGCACAAAAAACTTATAATTGAGCGGAGGGAAGCAGAGCTCAATCTTAGGCAACAAGTGTAAATCGTTTGTGTGCCAACTCCTCCGAAACAGCTCGAACGATTTTGACCAAATTTGGCATGCTGGTCGATATCATACCCGGGAGTGCATATCTCTGAAATCATGAAAATAGAGCTGACCACGGAGGAATAATCACCGAAAATGTCCTGGACATCACCGAAAAACCAGATGATTAAATGGTTGCCATGGGAACACGTGCGTCAACAATGAAAATAGTTTTTTTTTCATTCGATTAATTAATTTAAGTGTTCGATTCTGATTCTGATATGTAATAAAAACATTTGCTCCGCTCAACATTGGCAATTAGCAGCATGCATTGCATACCTAGTTTATACTTCCTACTCATTATGATAATCTCAGCCCATTTGACGACCACTGCTGACTGCTGAGCAGACCTCTCTCAAAGAGGGAAAGAATGTCGTACATATACTCGTACCAGGCTGGCCGGACGGGCTGGTATATAGGGTTTTGTGTCGAGTTTGCTGTCTCTACACAAAGGTACTTTGATATTTATATATCAACAGCTTCGGGTGGCGTGGTCGGTTGTGCATCGGCTTTCGATTCCAGAGTCTCGAGTTCGATTTCCGGGTTGAATCAAATATTTGTGTGATCCACAAATGTTTGTTTCGGAGTTTGGGTGTTTTTAGAAATATATAAGTATGTTTATCAGTTGTCTAGATCCCATAGCACAAGGTTATAGCTTAGTTTGGGCTAGATGTCGTTGTGTAAGAATGTCCAAAAATATTGATTTAAAAAAGAAATTCTATAAAATTACTTAGAATATACTTGCTACTGATGATATTAAAGTAGGTGCGTATTAAAAGGTCTACAATCAGTACGTTCATAGTAAACAAACTTTCATCTTAACAATATCTCGGTCTATTATTTGATTATTTTTGTTAAAATCGTATCTAACGTTTAAATGACCAGCTACAAATGGCTAGTTTCACATCAATTATACATTTTCTTCAGTTGTCTATCAAGACTACACGATGACGGCCCACTGGCGCCAACACATACGTTGTAATACATTTATTTACCTATATAAAAAACAGTTTTACGAATTGTTTCAAGTTATAAAAATGTCGATATTCTAATAGGGCTGTCAATAAGCAGTTTCAAAGTTTATCCGTTTAAATATCTAAATATGTTTTTTTTTGGCAAAATCATCTGCAGTTTTATAATGTGGTTATAGGTTGGGAATCTTACAAATAATATATGTGTACGGACAATGTCAAACTAACTAAAGTAAATTAACCCTTTATTTACACAATCAAAAAATTACTTATGATAGATATTTATTTGAAATTTATAATTTACATGTAATTGTTTTGTATAAGTTATACACCAATTAATGTCTATCCAAAGATTGCCTGTAAGAGATTACTGTTTAGTGATAAGGCCGCCATTTGTATATTTTCTTACTTTGTTTCTCATGTATATTTATTGGTGTATAATAAAGTTTATTCTGTGCTATACTATTCTACGTATATATACGTTCTAAGTATTTCCTTATCAGTAAGTTCGTATTATGATCAAAACGAAAGAAAAAATGTGTGCCAACCCTACGACTAATTACTGAGGTTACTTTTTAAGGGCTTTGTATCAGAAGATGACCAACTACTAGGTTTTTATAACCTTAATATTTTCCTGTTAAAGTAAATTAAAGGTTTATTTTACATCTTGTCGGATATCATGGTTAATTAAATATTAGTTGTATCAAGTTCTCTTACTTGTTTCATAGAACTAACTTAATGTAATAAATAAATCTTTTTCGAACTCATCTTCAGTAGATACAGTCGAAAAATGTAACAAAGGGTAGTTTTAAAATTATTATTAAACAAATTAGAACAAACAACATGATACGAATCTATTTTAGTTTTACAAAACAGTTGTAAAATGGATAACGAGACCTTTTTATTAAAACCATAAAGGTAGACTTTCGAACCAAGCGTCTGTAGCGTCAGTGGTGCCGCGACTATGACGCCGCGACAGAGCGACATATAGATGCTCCGTACAAATGTATGAAATTTCAAGCAACGATTTTCAAGCTCAGCAACACTAACGCGGCGTCAGTGACGTCACAGTGCCGCTGTGCGCTGTGTTGTCAGACGCCCGCGTCAGTCGCTATAGACGCTGCGTCTATAGCGTCAGTGGCGCCGCGACTGTGACGCCGCGACAGAGTGGCATATAGATGTTCCGTACAAATGTATGAAATTTCAAGCAACGACTTTTAAGCTCAGCGACACTAACGCAGCGTCAGTGACGTCACAGTGCCGCTGTGCGCTGTGTTGTCAGACGCCCGCGTCAGTCGCTATGGACGCTGCGTCTATAGCGTCAGTGGCACCGCGACTGTGACGCCGCGACAGAGCGACATATAGATGTTCCGTACAAATGTATGAAATTTCAAGCAAAGACTTTCAAGCTCAGCGACACTAACGCAGCGTCAGTGACGTCACAGTGCCGCTGTGCGCTGTGTTGTCAGACGCCCGCGTCAGTCGCTATAGACGCTGCGTCTGTGACGCTTAGTTCGAAAGTCTACCTTAAGAAGACATAAAAATATCTATAAAAAGTCCTAATTCTCAAAAATTGACACATTACAATAGTTGTCGGAATGGGACCCAATTTATATGGGACTACTTTATCTTCTACACCTGCTCAATCTCTATAGCACGCTGTTAGTCCATTGAAATATTACAATTTAAGGACCGAATATTGCATTTTTTAGAGTACGCAATTTTTTTTGGGACTAGATGTATCTATATATTTAATACAACAATTTGTCTGTCAGTCCGTCGCGTTTTTCAATTATAATTAATAATACATACATTTGCATGAAATATTAAAATATTTTTTTTTTTTTTTTTAGTTGAGGTGATACAAAGTTCGTCGGCATAACTAGTTTTATTTATATATGATGTATTTTATTTATGAAATTGTTTGAATAGAATTGGTGGTCAAGATCAAACACTCTTTATTCACAAAAAAGAGAAACAATATGTAACACATTTAAAAAAAAATAATGTACAGCAACGGCTAAAAAGCAATCTCTTCCAGGCAACCTTAGGATGGAAAGAAAATGAGAACAAGATGTTAGTGACACTGTGAAAAGCTTAATTAATAATAAAAATTATAGCAAAAGCTTAACTAGATTTACTTTTTTAAAGTTCAATATGAGCTAGTAAAAACTGTACCACGTTACATTGAAGTAAGATAGCAAGATAGTGTTGTGACTCCATCCCTGTCAGCGTCCACGAGAACTTAATGATCCCTCACCTATTTATAATAAATGTATCGCATTATTCATTACGTGCACGTGGTCGAAAGTCGAAACCTAACATATGAATACAATAATATGAGGTGTTATGATTAATACCTGCGCTTCAGTGCCTTATGGTGCGACTCAGGAATTTAACCATATTAATATTTCATCAAATAGAAAGATGATGTCTCTTGTTAAGTTAATAATACAAGTCCATTGGTAAAACCCGGAGCGATGGACAATAAAAAATGTTTTGATAGATTTAATCTTAAGTGTGAAAACATATATATATCACCTGCAATATCAACACCTTTTGGAGTTTAGATTCTTTTCACACTAGCCAGGCTAGCGGTTCGTCCAGGTTTTGTATGTGTGGTATTTTAGTAATAAACATACAAAGTCAGTAAAGTACAGTAGGTATCTATCTGTCAACTTCGACTAGAATACGAAGGAAATCGAATAAACCTATTTATCAATAAATCAAGGGTTTGGACTGCAGATATGCTTTAGTGGCTATTGGAATTTTGGATTGAACTACAAAGTGTTTTTATTTGGTATTTCAAAGCAATGAGTTTGCTTAAACTATTCTTAAAAAATTAAGATGGAAATTATAAATGAATCACACGCGATCTGGAAATTATTATATTAAGCAAAGATTGGATGTTGTTGGTATTGGTCATCGTAGCTCAGTGGTCAAAACATTCCCCCTGTTAGGGCAAGGCTGTGGGTTCGAGTCCTGCCAATTACGTCAGTTTTTCAAAATGGCCGACAATGGACGTAGGGTTGGCTGCCCGTGGGTTGCGGTTCGAGGTTGCTTGTGCCCGGTAATAGCAATACGCTAGCCCCTTATTACGTGGGACCAAGAAAAATGACTAGCAACGTGTGAGTGTGTAATGCACCTCTGCCTACCCCTTAGAGGATGGCGTGATGGTCAATTTATTATACCTATTTTTTCACGATCTTTTGTAAATATTTTAAGTTCCAACCTTCTTATTTTTTTTGTTTATAAATTAATTTATATGAATTTTTGCTACAGTCCTTGAGACTGTTAATAACACAAAATATGTAGGTGTCATTGTATTTGTAACAAGACTATTATACCAGGCGCCCAGCAATCGGAAGGATTTGTGGTTAGAGAGGGTCACGCAATCACGCGACCTACAGCATAATAAAACCTCAGTAATATCCATTATACTCGTACAACAAATGCGACGACTGACTAAAATAAAGTTCAGTAAAAAAGCTATGAAGTTTCTTGTAGAATCCAATAATACATATAATGGATAACAACTGCACCACCAATAAATCCTTTTTAAAATAGTTCGTATCCATATTTATTCGAACTAATATAAGCCATAAAAGGACTGGTCAGAAACGAAGAATAAAAAGATTGCGTTACTTTATCAAGAGCATTACCAATAGAAGAGTTATAAGTGCGGCATTAACAGTTTCAGAATAACATTTTTCATTATAAACTTATTATGGGTGCAACATAAAAGCGTTGTATATCATTGGTGTGTTTACAAATGCGCTGTGGCTTCGAGTACAATGCGGGCCCATGCATCACGAGCTTGGTGCGCCCGCGCCGCTTCTCGCCGGCTAATGTCATCGACGAACAGCACCGAGGTGTAATCCCGCCGTAAGTGCTCATTTCGTGGGATTAACCATGTTCAACTACGTGTAATTTATCAATTTGTGTCTGAAGGCATGCGCCCGTGCCTCTCGCAACTTGCACACTTTTGTGACAGTTAACTTATATTTATCTTACCACTTGTTTTTACTTTTTCTCTATACAAATATCTTAAGAAAATTGGACCTTGACAAGATTAATTATTTGCGTAAGTAGAAATGTATTATGCCCCGACTGTAGAGATTATAATATCTATGGAACGTTCTACGATCTGACTGACACCACTAGCCGAAGATCTCGAAACCTGCAATCATAATTTATTATCAGTGCGACTTAGGCCTCGTTTACATATTGTTAAGTGCGAGTATTACTTACTTAATAGTTGCAAGTAGAAAATGCATGAACTTGCACTTAACACAAATTACTGAAAAAGGACTAGTCCCTAATTCAAATCCGGCCCAAGATTATCGTTAATGCGATTCATTTTCTAAATTATTTGCAAAAAGTTAGCAAACTTCATTGCTTAGAAAAATATATAACTATTCATATTCTTACTCGGACTTAATTGTTGTTCGAATAGAAGAAACTTTCCTTTCAAAGCCAATATTAAGTCGGTAAGACATTAAAAATGACATGTTTTATCACAAGATAAAATAAATATTTTCACAGACATGTGGATCGGTATCGCTATTGTGTAGACACATACACATGTGAAATGCAAACTAACCTGAACAGGCGTATCACCTATTTGACATCTATATTACTGTTCGTTATCACATCAATTTAATTGTAACTCAATTTCTAAGTTATTGAGGGTTAGAATAGATTGTCGGGGTGTGTGTTTGTTTTGCGCAAGTGTCTCACTTGTGCAAATGAGAGCGGCTTGAAGCGAGCACAATAGCGGCCGATCAAATAACTCTGTACAAATAGCCTGTTCGATTATTAAATTTGCGCTGTTTGTGACGTCAGACTGTTTAACTTATTTTGTACAAAGAATAATCGAATACCTATCATATTCGGTTATGTAATCATATTTGCTCAGACAATTTGCACCTAAAGTGTTTGTTTTTTATTTCAAGCAGGCGAACGAGTTGAGGACGTTTTTTTTGTGGGCAGTCGTTGAGTAACATATTTTATCTAGACTTGTTTAGATAAAAATGCTAAAGAATAATAATGTTAAAGAAAAAAGATTCGCAAGCAAGTTTCGTGATCTATGTCTTTCACCATTTCGAGTATTATACATTGCAGTATCGCCATTCTAGGGACTATATTACCTCAAATATTTTAAGCTTTCATCCCAGGGGTAGTGCGAGAGTATTACGTCAGTAAAATTATTATCTTGTAACAAACTTTATAATCGGCATAATTTAATTTACTTCTCAAAAACCGCTGCTAAATAAACTTGATCGACCACCACAATAAACAGTCGATTTTATTGTAGCCACACACTAAATAAAAGTCCCGTATGGGCAATTAAAAGGGAATAACTTTACCAATTTACTCATTCGAACTTGTAGAAAAATAAGAGTTAATAAAGAAAAAAGTAGCCCGTAGCCCAGTCGTACTCGATGATGACTTAATTATGGGAACTTATACAATTAATAAGTTACGTATCAATAGTTGGCTCGTGCGTGGCTCTGACAGTCCTCGTCTTACTACTATATAATATAGCCACAATAAATAAGTATATAATTATGATCTGAGCGTCGACATCGCTGTTTCATCCATCCATTTGCCCGAGAGACTGCCGCCTAACGTGATTGCTTTGGCTATTGTCATGGTTTATGGTTAGATATCATCTTAAAGATTTTACCACCTACGATATCTGTAGCCATAGCCACTGTCTTTAGCATTCGTATTTTGTATAGTGATTTAAATAGGAATATATATATAAAAAATCACGAATTAGTTTCTGTGATCAGCGTAAGCAGAACCGAAAGTCAGCAAGCAACAAGAACTGGATCAGAATTGTCAGGTCTAATTTTGTATTTTTTTTTTTTTTTATTTTTTTTTTATATTTAGGTCGACAAATTGACGCCACTCGCCTGATGGTAAGCTGAGGCGACGTCTGGCAATTGAGGGCGACTCTCACAGTACACAGGAATACTATAGAGAGTGGCCCTCAACTTGACGACCCTGTAATGTGCCTCTTCACGCTTCGCTTAAAGAGCCCAGGGTTATATGTAGGAGGAAACACGTGCGCAGGCAGGGCGTTCCAAGCCACCATCGTTCGGCAGAGAAACGATCGTTTAAAACGCTCGGTTCTCGCGAAGACGGTTTCCACGGTATGAGGGTGACATCTCTGCCCGGCACGCGTTGTTCGGGATCGGAAGGGAGAGGGTGGGATCAGGTTGAAGAGCTCTTCAGAACACTCACCGTGGTAAATACGGTAGAACGCGGCCAAGGAAGCAATTGTTCGGCGCTGGGCTAGCGGCTCAAGGCTTCCCGTTACCTCCGGACAGTCTATAATGCGAACAGCGCGTCGCTGCATAGCGTCGAGTGCGTCCAGCAAATACTTCGCGGAGCCGTCCCAGAGGTGAGAGCAGTATTCAACGCAGGGTCTAATCTGCGTTTTGTACAGCAGACACCTCTGGTGCGGTGTAAAGAATCGCTTTACCTTGTTCAGTATTCCTAGTTTCCGCGAAGCTAGCCCAATACATCTCTCAATGTATTTTGTGTTATTGAGCTCTCGACGAACGTCTATGCCAAGGATGTCTAGATTGTCCTTCATTGGTAATATTGCATTCTGAAGAGTGGGTAGGGGAAGGAAAGGGGATTTTTTCGCTGTAAATGCACACGCCTGTGTTTTGTGGGCATTGAACTCGACCAAGTTCTCGGCACCCCATTGGGAGATACTGTCGAGGCTTCGGTCGAGATCACCCACGAGATGTCGTCTCTCCTCCTCTATCACAGATCGCCCCGCCGTCGGACGAACCGAGTAACTCCCGTGCAATGTACTGTCATCTGCATAGCAATGAATGTTCCAGAGGGAAAGCATATCATTGATATGCAGAAGAAAGAGAGTTGGTGACAGTACGGACCCCTGCGGTACCCCGGCATTCACTTGCAAAAAGCGAGAAGCCTGGCCGTTTAAAAAACTGGCAATCCAGCTGCACAGTTGAGGAGGTAGACCATATGCCGGAAGCTTGGAAAGGAGCGAAGCATGCCAGACCCTATCGAAAGCTTTGGCGATGTCCAGGCTAATAGCCAAGGACTCGCCAAACTTTTCCATAGCCTCACCCCATACATGCGTGACGAATGCCAGGAGGTCACCCGTTGATCGTTTTGGCCTGAAGCCATATTGCCGATCATTGATTAGCGAGTGATCCTCCAGGTATCGCATGAGCTGCTTATTAATAAGAAGCTCGAGCACCTTGCAAATGACTGAGGTGACAGCTATGGGTCGATAGTTGCCTGGATCGGATCGATCCCCTTTCTTGGGGATCGGTTGTACGTTCGCCTCCTTCCAGGCCTCCGGCACGAGGCCTGTAGAGTATGACAGGCGGTACAGACGCGTTAATACTGGACACAACTCAGCAGCACATTTTCGTAGCACCACCGCCGGAATGCCGTCAGGGCCACTGGCTTTCCGCGTGTCGAGTGACCGCAGCACTTCCCGTACATCACATTGCCTGATAACAATATCAGGCATAGTGTGCAACAGTTGGCGATAGCGGGGGGCTGCAGGCCACGGTCATCGACCCGGGAATTAGCCGCAAAGAGGTCTGCGAGCATGTCCGCCTTCTCTTGGGCTTTGTGAGCCAGTGATCCATAAGGAAAACGCAGTGGTGGCAGCGAGGGTTGACAAAAATTTGACTGTACGGCTTTGGCCAGTTGCCAGTATCCACGGCTGCCCGTGGGATGGGATGTGAGCTCCTGACCAAGCCGCGCGACGCGCTGGGCATCCGCTCTCTTGAAGGCCCTCTTGCTGAACCTAGTGGCCCGATTGTACGCTGCTTTGAGGCGGTTCACGTTCGGGTCACGTGCCGCCCGAGCCCTGACCCAGGCGCGATATGCCGACTGTTTTTTCTGGACAGCCTCGGCACATTCACGCCCGAACCAGGGGCGAGCTTTGCGGATGCTGGCGACATCAGTGAAAGGGATATAATATTCTATCCCTAGACTGATCTCGCCAGCAATGGCAGCAGCGCTATCCGAAGGCGCCTTCCCTACAAAGCAGCGCTGGCTCCACGGGATGGACGCAAAGTAATCGCGGAGACCGTCCCAGTCTGCCGACGAGTAGTGCCATAGTCGTCGAGTCATTTGTTCAGCACGAGCAGGCGGTGGCACTTGGAAGCTGGCGTGCACCACACAGTGGTCGGATGTGCCCAGTGGGGCGCGTACCGACACACTGTACTCGGCTGGGCGACTCGTCAGCAGTAGATCCAGCAAGGCGGGCGTGGGGTCTGACCTGTCAGGTATCCGGGTGATCCCCCGTACCATCTGGGTCAGCCCGTGGGAGAGAGCGAATGCATGGGCGGTTCGTCCCGCATGATCGGTCCTAAGGGACCCCAGCCACTCAACGTGATGACCGTTAAAGTCCCCCAGGAAAACCAGGTCAGCGTTCGGGAACCGCACCTGCGCATCGTCAGCCATCTCGCTGAGGTATTCGAAAAGCCTTGTTGTCCCAGTGTCCCCTGTGTGGGAGCGGTAGACGCACACGTAGATCTGGCTCATGGAGCCATGATCCACGTGCAGCCAAAGGACGGAGTAGGAGGGGTTCTCCAGACAGCGCAACCGGCGGCAGCAAACATCCGCCCTAACGAACACGCACACCCCGACTTTATCGCGGAATTGTTCTTCAATGATATAGCCCGGGTAACAGAGGTACGACGTGTCGTCAGGGCGGCGTATCTGTGTCTCCGTTAGGAACATCACAGAAGGCCGTGCCGACTCCAGGTGATGGTGGACGGTATCGAGGTTTGCATGGAGTCCGCGGATATTCGCGAACTCCACCTCAAACGAAGTCAACTTTGTGGGGTTTCTAGGGGCCGCTGTGTACCGTCTATTCTCTTGTTGCACTGTCATTTTGAAATATGGGGAAGCGTGAAGACAGGGCGATATTTGGTGCGGCAGTAAGTGACAAAGTGCAGAG
The DNA here is from genome assembly GCA_963556515.1 of Nudaria mundana. NCBI lineage: Eukaryota > Metazoa > Arthropoda > Insecta > Lepidoptera > Erebidae > Nudaria > Nudaria mundana. The sequence continues at coordinate 34,037,220 of OY748286.1, read as the reverse complement.
GCTAGCTTCGTCTAGAACCGTGTGGTTAGGTCGGAGCCGACCCGCCGGACGGAAGGGCTCCCAAACCCCCCTGATGCAAGGCCGCCGCTACCCCACACCGGTTACCACCCGGAGCGGCGACCCCACAACAGGATTATGCGCAACATGTGGGGCAGCCTACTGGGGTGGTTGGTCCCAGGCGGGCCCCATGACTATGTTGCGGGCGGCCGCGGCAACGCCGTTGCTAAGGGTCTCCCTGGCCGGCGAATCGACCCACACCACCCACAATAGACTCAGCTTCGCCCCAATGGACCCCTGCCTGCCGCACCATACACCGCCCCGGGCCCGGCAGTGCAGCTGCTGAACCCCTAACGCAACCCAGCCTGGGCTGGGTTACTTGGGGGGCTTTAGCACAGCTGCACGGTGGTACCCCCCCGGACCAACACTGTTGTACCACCTGGTATCCACGTAGGGGCCAAAGCCACCACATGGGTACCGTAATATACGAACCTCGTCCGTTAATCAGCAGGTGCGCCACTAGCAGGTGAGGTCGCTGGGGCCCGATAGATGTAAGAAGGGCCCCTTTGCACCCAACAAAAAAAACAAAAGTATTGTAAATTTGCCAATTTTTTAACAATCTACTCAGCTCACTTACCTGGTGGAGGTAAAGTTTAAAATGTTTGCTTAAATACCTATGAAGAATGAAACACCTAAAAACATGTAACCACGCCTTCGTAGGCGTAGGCGTAGGCGAAGTCGTCTTCAGGATCAAACTTAAGAACTTTGGACAGAAATTCGCAATTTCTACCGGGTTCCTTATACCAAATAAGTAGACAAGTAATATTGATAGGCGCTAATTTAAGATGTTCTAAGTACTTAAAAGTAAATATTACTTTTGGCCAATTTCATGTCTCTTTTCAACCGACTTCCAAAAAGGAGGAGATTCTCAATTCGACTGTATGTTTTTTGAGGCAATTAATTAGGCAAGTGTTATAAAGTTTAGCATGGTCTGTTAACGGCTGGATTGGTACTTGATTTTTGGAATGTGCATTCTGTCAGGCGATATCTTAACGAAGTAACACGCCATGTTTAATTAATTAGTATTCATTGTAAAACATATCTATCTGTAAAATATTTAATCCGTTTTGGAGTATCTAAGTATTTCGTAACATTTTGAGAACTTAGTCGAGGATAAAATAGTCAGAAGATCTTTTTTCACAGCATTTCATTACCAATTGCACCCAGTTTCAATTTTCGCAATCTAATCTAATTTTAAAATTTTCTTTTCAACTTCATAAAAAAATCATACTTAAAGAAAATTCATACTTAAAGAGAACATTATTCCTGGATGAACACATGGAATACTTCGAATGTTTCGATGCTTGTTATGTACTCAATGCGGATGTACAGTCTCACTGTACATTGTTTTATATTTTAGCTGACACCGCGTTGCTCCTCGAAGGCGCATCGGTCATTTAACTCGATATATAATACTAGTGCGGTCCGAACCGTGATACGATTACTACCACCGGGAAAGAAAGGTCAATTGTGAATTACTGTAATTAACTACGTACTAATGCAATAAACTAGTTCAGTGATTGTTTACAACTCTACATCTTTTACTTGCACTCCAACAATATCAACCTGACATCAACCTAACGTCAAGTGTACAACCGTACAGCGGTAACACATTTAGGAGTAAATTTGTAGGTACTTAGAGAGAACATTTAATATACTTACGTCTTGTAAGAATTGGCAACGAATAGGTATAGGTAGGTAGTATTCCAGTCAGATCTGTAGGCACGAGCTAACTTATAAATGATATGACAGAACTCATTTCAGTTTCCAGTCATCTAAATTAAAATTTACCAACAACAAATCAATATTACCCTCGTTAAGCGTTTAATTTGCATGTCCGTTATTTAGTAATATATCTACCATAGTGTTGCTGGTAGCCTGTACGACGTTTACGAGTTAGTAGTATAAAAATACATTTCATGTTAAGTTGACATTAAGGGCCCAGACCGCGCACGGATAAAGTCGATTTTGAGCGACAGCAGCGCTATTGTTGCCCGAATCATCCGACGGGCGGGTGAATGACCCAGAGAGCGCGATTTTGAAAATGTTTTGCGACAAACGTTCCACGTTGAGTTATTGTTATTGAAGTTGAATATTTACAGCATAACAAAAATGTTGAATTATTGGAAATAAACGACTGCCTGTTTGTAAAATATTCCAAGAGTAGTTTTCGTTATAAAATGATCCTAATTACTAGATAAATAAATAAGAGTAGTTTGAGACACAATTTTTATGATTTTCTATTTATAATAAACAATCAAAAGCAGGTCCGGACTGACCTTTTTGTATTCTACTTACCTAAAATTCCAACTACGAGTACCTATGTATTTATTTGTAATTTTACTACCAAAGTTTATTCTTATTTCGTAAAATTTTCATTCAATAAAATAATTGCAAATTCAGTAGGAAGTACGGTCGAAATAACATCACGCCTTTCCTCGCTAGTGTTTATATCTACGCAAGGAAATGTGCCTATTGCGTAAACTCAAATACTTTTTGCTTACGATCACCTCGCAATCTAAAAAATCTTCTAGGGTTGTACAAAAAATTGTCAATAAATGAAACACAAGTATAAAAATGGTTCATATAATTAAAAGTAAACAAAATATGAGTCGCCACCTAAAAAGCGTGCTAGGGTTGTACAAAAATTAGTTATAAACAAACATGAAATTTATAAATTATTCATATACTTAAGGGCCCAGGCCGCGCACGGATAAAGTCGATTTTGAGCGACAGCAGCGCTATTGTTGCCCGAATCATCCGATGGGCGGGTGAATGACCCAGAGAGCGCGATTTTGAAAATGTTTTGTACGTAATACAATAACTCAACGTTCCACGTTGAGTTATTGTTATTGAAGTTGAATATTTACAGCATAACAAAAATGTTGAATTATTGGAAATAAACGACTGCCTATTTGTAAAATATTCCAAGAGTAGTTTTCGTTATAAAATGATCCTAATTACTAGATAAATAAATAAGAGTAGTTTGAGACACAATTTTTATGATTTTCTATTTATAATAAACAATCAAGAGCAGGTCCGGACTGACCTTTTTGTATTCTACTTACCTAAAATTCCAACTACGAGTACCTATGTATTTATTTGTAATTTTACTACCAAAGTTTATTCTTATTTCGTAAAATTTTCATTCAATAAAATAATTGCAAATTCAGTAGGAAGTACGGTCGAAATAACATCACGCCTTTCCTCGCTAGTGTTTATATCTACGCAAGGAAATGTGCCTATTGCGTAAACTCAAATACTTTTTGCTTACGATCACCTCGCAATCTAAAAAATCTTCTAGGGTTGTACAAAAAATTGTCAATAAATGAAACACAAGTATAAAAATGGTTCATATAATTAAAAGTAAACAAAATATGAGTCGCCACCTAAAAAGCGTGCTAGGGTTGTACAAAAATTAGTTATAAACAAACATGAAATTTATAAATTATTCATATACTTAATTAAACGAAAGTAAACAATAACAAAATATGAGTTTAAGAGTTTCTAATGTTTTTTTCATTTTAATGATTACTGATCAAATTCTGATTTCTACTAATTTGATGATAAAATCAATTGCTATTGCAAAACCTATCAGAATGAAAATGTTACCAGCTGCCCGATTCACGTAATAAAAACCGTAGCGTAGTGACTTAAAAATGTCACTTCGCACACTTTTTAACCGACTTAAAAAAAGAAGAAGATTCTCAATTCGCTGTATTTTTTGAACCGATTTTGATGATTTTTTTTTTTATTTGAAAGCTGGTGATCCCGTGTGGTCACATTTTAATTTCATTAGGATCGGACCTTGGGTTTACACCAGGTAACTCTTCAAAATCGTATAGGAATTGTATAGAAATTGAGCTATTGGAAGATTTATGACAATCCAAGACTAGATAAGTAAGTGCGTTAAAAACAGAAAACCAAAAGGCGATTTCTAAGTTTCTAAGTTAAAACGACTTTTGAACTGGCGTGTTTACGTGAATCGACCGGCTGGGTAGTTAAGTTACCTCAGTCTCTTTCAAAATCATTAGACGTTCTTCTCTTTCAAAACACGTAAAGCTCTTTCTTTCCTCTCTTTCATAGCCTCTATGACATTGGGCGGGTCACGAATAGGCATGCTTCGTGACTGCCGAGGATCAACTAATTCTGGAAGGAGGCAATCGTAATAAAATCTAACTAATTTCATCTCCATTTTCTCCTTCCAAAATTTGTCGTCCTTTTCTATAATATAAACTTTCATAGGTACAGTAGCACCAAACCAGATGCCAAGCATGCAAACGTTTCTTTTAGTTATATGTAGCTGTCCCTGAATTTGGAAATACCAGTAATGATTTTTATTTATGACATAACCCTTGGAAGCCTTGTCCTTAACCCAAAAGGTATGTTTGGCCATTGCTTCATCAAGAGTCATGCCAGCTAAAGAATGTGGGCACTTAATTTCAATTAAACCGTTTGCATAAATGCCATCTGGTGTAGTACCAAGAAATTCATATTGATCGTCGACGAACAAACCGCAACCTTGTATACTAATATTCTCTTGAATTTCTAACTGTCTAATTGCAGTTTCTTCGTTTTCGATACCGTACCGTACAGCAGGCAAACTGGAGATATTACTACCATAAACGATTTTACAAACAAGAGCAGCACAACTTGTGCTCTCTCGTTTTTTACAAACTTCCCCGAACGATGATGAGGTTAGTAATTTTCTCCTTGTACTCATCCACTCAGCACTACTTCTTTGCAAATGGGTCGACCTTTCAAGCTCCTCTCTTTCAGCACAAGACAACTTTAAATCAACTAAAAAAGATGACTTGGCTTTCTCATATAATTCTGGACTCAGATCAGGTTTTTCGCAGTTTGGTCCATAGTGAGCGTCTTTCGATACAGCGCTGTGGCTTTTTTTCAATCTTAATTTAGGTTTAGCAATTAAACGGTTTCTACGATTACTATTTTCCACTTTCGCGATCAAAGGATTAGGACTAGATTTAAATATGACTTCATGAGTTTTACTATGAATCGATCCCGTATTAAAAGACACAACAGCAGCTGCGCATCGGCCCGCATAAGAACCACGGGAAGAATAATTTACACGCTTACCCCCAACTAATTTGGCAATTACTCCGTAAAAACTTTCAACTATATTACTTGTGCAATTATGAATTAAACTTCTAGAATGATATGACAGTCTTTTACTTAAAATTTCTACCGCGTCCATTAATCCGCATCCAACAATTGCTGGAAGTAACCCAACAGGTTCTATTCGACGAGTGTCAGGTCTACAAAAATACTCCTTGCAATGTTGGTGATTACCAAATACGTGTTGTGGACCATTTAGAATATCTTCACTAAGATTTTTTATTTTTTCTTCGAGTGACTGATTTTGATCCCCCCAATATTTAATCGCGCATTTTACACCCGTTCTTAAACGCAAATACCTTTATTTTAGGAATTTCCGCAACTCGCAAGGATACTTAGTGTCTTTCGACAATTTCTCCAAGCTATTGCAGTAGTTTCGTAAAAGATGATTTTTGCATTCAATTTTCTCTACTATTAAATTATCGTACGGACGCGAATCTAATATTTTTTTATAAGTACTGGAATCGCCGTCTGCTACAAATTTATTATAAATTACACCGTGATCAACAAAGGAACGTTTAAACCCCTCAACTATTATGGTCGATTCCATCCCGGTAGATGATCCTGAATAATTCTTGAAACAATGGTGTTCCGGGGGCTGACTGTTGTTCTTTGCGGCTCGTGCACAGACTACGCAGTATTTATTTTTAACTCCAAAAAACAATACTTTATTAGTTTTAATGCCAATTATCGCAGCTGCGCCGGATAAGGCGGAAAAATTCTTACCATAAGATCTCTTGCTCCAACAACCGTCAACAGCAACAGATATTAATGGTGTACCATTTTTATCAACACTACCTATAGACACTGCGTACTCCGCTTCTTCCTTGACAGCTTCTGCCATGGAATGTGCTGCTGTCTTTTCCCACCAATCGCAAACCGTATTATTAATTTCATTGTACAATGAAGGTGACATGATTGGTAGGGCTACTGCGGCACTTAATGTTTTTAACTGAGAGTAGCTCCCACCAGATGATATGATACCAGACACAATTTGATGATTCACTTCCATGCTATCTTCTTTCTTTTCAACCAAACACACAGTAAATTTCATATTACACATACTACATTTTATGATGAGTTTTGAGTCCAGACCAACTTTTACTTCACCTATTATACTGAGGTAACTTAACTTACAATCCATTGGACCGTGGTCCCCTATGGCCTGAAGAGCTTTAAAAAAAAAAAGAAATATCCACTACTCTACGCCCAACTTCCACTTCATCCACCTTTCCCTCTTGACGGTTGTCAATAACTAGTTCCTGTAAAGAAAGATAATGGCTTGATTTTTATTATAAAAAATAATTCAAAAGGTATGGGCCAAATTTCTTCAAACATAGCTAAGAACTCCCTTAGAATACATCTTTGAAACACAGAACACTAGATCAAAATCTTAAACGTTTTTATCAGTCTTCGTCAATTATGAAAGTGAATAAATAAACATAATAAAAAACTGGTTGCTTGTAAAGTCGGTTTAGGACGATAATTTTATCGGATAACGTCATAATATTATTCTCCATCGCTTGTACTGCGCTCTCGCTTGACCCTAGCGTGACATAATGTGACACTTTTTTGTGCGTGTTGCCGGTGTTCATCGATTTATAAGACGTTATCACGTCATAAATTTAATAAATCCGACTATATGCATAAAAACTCAAAAGGTAAAAAGAAAACAAGTCTACGGTCTTGAATTATGTTACATAAAAATAAATAAGAACACTATTGTAATAAATCGAATTCAACAGTTGAGACCCATTGAAATCCTCACAGGCTCGAAGATATTCCTGACTAGCTAAATATTTCTTTAGAAATAGGCCCCGACTGCTAAATACGCTATATTACAATGGTGTTGTTATTTATTTTTATTACACATTTTCATTTTTTAATCTGTCGGGTTTTAACATTTTTATTGTTTATTTATTTATATTCATAACTGACGAAGACAAATATAAAAGTGCAAAAGAATTCATACAATATTATGTTCGTGATGAACAGAAATTATAAATTTCCTTTACGCTACACGTATTGGTTTTTTATGGCGTCACTTATTCTATGTCACTCGGGCTTAGAAGACAATTCTAATGATACTAAAAACATTAAAATCGGTTCAATAATTTTGAACTTATCGTGCCACAAAGATATATTACTTAGTATACATACATACATACGTACACCAGTCGCGTAAAAGATAATATTTTACAAAAAAAATTCTTGATTTTGGTAAAATACGAGATTTGAACGTGAATTTTCTTTTGAGAAAGTAATTGAGAAGTATGTGTTTGTCTCACAATGAAAATAATAATATTGCAAAAAAAAACTGTAGGTACTGAGATTTTGTCTTCGCCCATCACTAGCTAGTTTGTTTATTTATGTAACAAGTCTACAAGAATTACGTATAACAACTTACCTCTATACAGCGCGTAGCAGTGTTGCTCGGAGTCTCGGCCTGAAGGTTTTCTTCATTTTCAGTACTGGAAATATTATTCATCAATATCCACTTTTTATTTATTTTGTAATTTTTGTACAACCCTACGCCAGGCACGGCGCGCGCGCGCCCGTGCAATTTCTGATAGGAAACATACCTACTTCCACTTCCACATATTTAGACATGATGAACCTGAAAACTAATAATACTGTAACTAATAATAGTGTAAGCAAACTCATTGCTTTGAAATACATAAATATATGAAAACTAATACTATATTATGTAATAAAATTTATTATTATGAAAATTGTTCCTATAGAAATTGACTTTATTACTTATATAGATATTGAAATTACGTAATTATTACCTACTGGACATTGTAATTTTTCTTCTTAGACTGACATACCTAATTGTGTACCTATCTAATTACATGTCAAATCAATATTTACATGCTGTTGTAGGTATATGTCTGAATCAGGCGATCTAAATCATTGTACCTATTTGCTTTGTAATGTACCTACCCTGTTCAAAATGCAAATAGATTATATTATTATTATTACTACTAAGACATGATAAGCATACACACAAATAAAAGTAATAAAACTAGGATTTTTACTTGACACTAACACAAATCTAGTAAATTTTTTCTAGGTATTTAGGACAAGACGTAGTCAAGTAGGCAGGTAAATAAATAAGTAGGGAGGAACTTACATTTTATTCCGAGATCTTTTGGCTTTCACGTTTTTATAATGCGTACTAAATTTTCTTTTCGCTGGCATGGCACTCAGCAAATTATCCTGCGAAAAGAGACCCTCGATTAGCAATTACGTTTATGATACCTATTGCCTTTATCATGTTGAAAAATCTATGTATGTCGTGCAGGGAACTATATACCCTGCCAGTTCATATCTCGAGAAAATAAGGTGGGCAGGGCTTTGATTGTTTCAAGCCTGAATTGATACCTACTTTACAAGGTTCATAAAATGACCTACGCAACAAAGTAAATAATTTTGTATTTCTTACGATTTATATCTAGTTCCATCATGGTTTTCTTTCAGACTTTCATTATATCGGTACTTTCTATTTACTGAAAGTAAATTAGTTATAAAAATATTGTACTTACAGTTTTTCACAAAAAACACAAATTCACAACACGTAATTTTGCTGTAGCATCCGACACGCGTGGAGTCACTTTGAAATTCTATGGCGCACTGGCGATTAGTTGCGACGATCGTTCTATCGGGACGCGTTTGAATTTGCATACATTTTTCTATGGAGAATTTACTTAAAACATATCTAGATTTTAGGGCTTTAAAAGGGGAAGTCTTTGTTTGTAAAGGTACAAAAAAAAGTACATGGTTATATTTATTGGCTTTTTCAGTGTTCAAAAAGTGTTTCTTTTTATCAATTTGTGTTGATTTATTGGGTTAAATCTGAAAAATACGAAGGCAGGTTTTCGAATTTTTTCTCAATTTTGTGCGTTTGTTGACGTTTATTATATAACAACTACAGGGTTTTAAGAGTTAAAATTAGCACTAACATCATTTTTGGTCTTTCATTTTAATATATACAAATTATCGTTGTTATTAATCATATGTAAATAGGTTAAATATGAAAAATCGTAACACTCTTTTCGGTGATTTTCACGATCTGGGCCCTTAATTGATATATTTTTTGCACCTTCGTGTACGAGCGTGAGAAAGAGTAATAAATATGTTCACATTTGGAGTGCAGGCGCCGCCGCCCGCCCGCGCCACCGCGCCGTGCCGCGGCCCGCCGCAGATCCGAAACGGTTGCTCGCTTACAATCTCAATAGTTTCGGCTAATTGCTAAATAAAGAATAAAATTACAAATTGTTTTTATTGCTACTTCATGATTTACAAAACTTGATTAACGTCTCACACGCGAATTCATTTAAACTTCTAAAAATAACCCATTCCAATTGTAAATGCGAATTAAATGAGACGACTAAAATTGCTGTTACCTAGTTTTTTAGTATAGAGATGTAACTTTGCGTTAAACAACCCTAGGGATGTTACCTTGGTAATTTACTGCATCTAGTTTTATATCTGTCTATCCGAAATTAGGCAAATTAGGTTCCTACTTAGGCAGATAAACTACCAATATTATTTGCAGTACTTGCTATGAATGAATGAATGTTTGGTTACCAAGTTATTTAATGGGTTTCACTCTAAATTGCAGTCGGAATGTAACTAAACACGAATGGGTCATGTTTGATAAACTAGCCATTAAAAGTGAACCAACCATTTTAACTTTCATTTAATAAAACCTCTGGAAGATACTAACCCTAGTGGGGGGACGAATGAACCAGTAATTTATATGGTACTCATATTGTGCCTTTCGACCAGGTAAGTTGCCAAGGATGCGTTTGACATTCACTAATCATATTAATTTGTCTACACAGCACATACCGCAGCTTATAATAGCTATAGCACTTATTGTATAGGTATGGATATTATTTAGCCCACCAAAATGAATAATAGGGGAAAATACATCAAAAATATACACATTCCGACTTGTCGTGATTCCCATTCTGGCATTAAATGGACCTTTGTGACCTTTATGAATAAAATTTGACTTTGACTTTGTATTATCTTATTACATAACTGGCTTATAAATATAGTTGCAGTTAATAATGGTACAAATTACAATAAACTGGTACACGCGTGTAGGACCGACAGCTGATGGTGTTCGTCACAAAAGCTTAGCGGGCGGCACCTCGCGGAGGCTGACAGAACGACTTCACAACGCAGACGCCAAGAGGCGTTTTATTTAAAAGGATTTGCGATTTGAGCAAAAAGTTAATAAACCGTAAAAATGTGTTAATCATTAACAAATTTGCGATATTATTCATGGTTTGCATTTACAGTAAACAATACAGAGTGATCCCTTTAAAAACTGTGGTCTGAAAATAAAAAATATTACCTAGTTTTGAGACGGTTTCTTGTACTTATTGAGATAAAGCACAAATATATTTTTTAATCTTCGTGAGGTGTACTGTCGCGCATGGGCGATCACTAGAGGTTATATTTTGGTTTATGGTAAATCTAAATTACTGTAATACACGTATCTATAATTTATCAAATAGCAGGTAGGTTAAGGGTATAGGGCCTCCTTACAAAATATGTATACGACGACGGTACCTACAGGCTGCAAGGCGTGTGCGTGTAGGTTGTGACCTTAGGGTGACTAGTGGCCCTAAAAAGTTATAGTTCGTACATGCCCATTTGTCCCAATTAGAGAAGATGGTGATTTATAAATGAATACTTGCACTTTTATAATTAAATTAACAAATTTTAAACTAAAAATGGATCTACCTTTTTATTCATTTGTAAAGACACAACAGATATTAGGTACGAGTACAATATGCATTAATGCAGGTACTTAGAATATTTACAAAAGGTTTTGTTCAAAACTCTCCACGTTGCAGTTCCATTTGCTGACTGAGAGGATACTAAAACTAAAAATTAAATATGTAGGTATGTTGCTATAAATATTTTCATACAACGCCATGTATTCTCAAACTAGGTAGAGCTTGTGTTGTAAAGATCAATACCTACATAGGTACATAATTAAATAATTTTGCTAGTCCCACATAATAGGTGGCAAGGTTATTGCTGTTACCGGGCTTAAGGGCCATGTGTAGGTACTATGAGAGTCTTCTACAATATCGCCACGGTTTTCAATTAGGACTTTAATATATAAAAAAAACAATTAGTGTTGGATTCAAGAGGAAATTTTATGACAGTTTTCCAGAAATCCGATACGCCTTAATGGAGGATTGTTAATTGTATATAGGTAATGTCAGTGTTACGTTAATGATCATGTCGTCTAGGATGCCCTACACGATACAGTTCCGCTAGACTGACCGCATACAACCTCCCAGTATTCACGACAGGTTAGTAGGTAAGTATAGCACGTAAGTAGTACTGCTACAATGTAATATAACTGGAACGGTTAAATGATTAATTACTTACAAGTTTCAGCCACGACTTTAGAACTCATAGTAAATTATAATATGTGACATTTTGCCATTAAATATGGTTAAACGTCACTTGACTTTATATGACATCTTCACGCGATACAGCCATAAAAATAATGACAATGTCGAAGCGTTTATAATAAAGAAAATACGTAATAATGATTAAACAAACATAATTAAAGAACATTTAATTATTATCTTGACAGATATGTGCATAATTCATGAAGGCTTTAAATGCTCCACGGTTAATATATGAGTTAGCCTCGTACTCTCATCACGTATAAGGTTTATCGGCGTCGCCATCTCGGCACAAGCACAGCGGCGCAGGCGCACCGTATCGTCACCTCACTATCAAGATAACGACAGAAGGTAACTTAATAAGAGGACACCTGCAGGCCCAGCACAGCTTCGACGACTTTAATTGACCGACATATTCAACCAATGAAAACGAAGGAAATTTCAAAGTGTATTAATTGTGTCACGTGATCGCAATTTTCTAATAACGCCTTTATTCTAAGAGGTAGAAAGAGTAAAGTAACTTTCATAACTCCATGCAATAGGTGACGAGCCTATTGCCGTTTCAATGGACTGGGTAAATTTTACAAGGCCTCGTCGGTTTATCAGCAAATGCACCGCGTCCGCACCAGTGTGGATGACTTCGGCCATGGCGATGTTAGTGGGGCCCCTTAGCACCCCTGAATGTATTAGTATTACTTACTATGTTCTGTGTTGTTATTATTACTTATTATATCGATCATGTTAGGGTTTCCTGCTATCTATCTTTCACGATGCCTCTCAAGATCTTAAAAACCTTTTGTCCTGTTGTGATGTATGCTACAGCACAACACAATGATTTTGAAATTAGGCCAGATCATGTTTTATTGTTCATCACAAAAACGTCTTACGTGTAAGTAAGTCAACGGTATCTTTTGTATGTGTATTTACAGACTAAAAATAGTTAATCGTGTGATTCAATCGTTACCGGTAAGCCAATTCCGTTCGTGCGGCTACACAACACGAAAAGGTAAAGTTGATTTAAAAAACAAGATAAGTGAAGGTCACCGACCTCGGATTTGTGTTAACACTCAACAGTGATAGGTATATTGTTCATCTGCGGGTAGTAATGTTTACCTATATCTACCTTACCATAAGCAATTTCCTGTCGCACAGAAGAATGCAAACATATCGAACCAGTCGCTTCAGGCGTTCTTATTCATAAGGAATTATTAAAACAACTTTTAATTAGTTTAAAATTTTGTTTGATAACGCTATGAATATTAAAAGAGGCTCGCCGACATTTAATTTACTACTTTCCACCCATCGGAGCCGGTATCGCCTGGACGTAATTAAACCCGAAAACTGAACTAGCATGGCATTATTAATATTGAGAAACAACTGGCGCCTTTGGTCGTTCAGAGGAGAGAGAAAAAACCTTCGGAATTTATACGTCAATAAGAGTTTGTTGGGCATTATCGTAAAATGTGAATACTATTTAATAGTTGGCACAAGGAGAGCCGCTCCTATTAACCAATGAGTTATATGACAGTTATAATGTGCCGGCAACTAGCTGTAGGCCCGTGGGCCGCCTGGCCGTGCGCCGACTGTCGCGTCTCACCTTACGGCTCTCACTCGACTTCCTTTCGTATTCGTATCGATTTCGTGACCTTACACTATCACCTAGTAAAATGTGGATTCCAGATGTATAAAAAAAACATTGTCTTTGATGAATATTGCCTGAAGATTAAATTCAGCGACTCTCGCAAAGAATTGTTACCAAAATTTAAAGTAAACCGTTTATATTTATTGAACACTCAGACTCAATAAACTTGTAATTCCATTTAGCTCACATGTACACTTATATGGACTTTCAGGTAATCAAATATCAGAAATGTTCAAACTTACCGATGCTTAATAGAGAGGGTATGACGTACAACGATTAATTAACAACTTAACATAAAACATTACTTATTATAAAGACTCTTACACTTTCTCAAATTTCTATAAAACTAGTGGTTCTGTGAACCGTAGACTTCGGGAGCTTTGTTTAGAAAATTTATTTTTCAATTTTCTTTATTACTCTTTCATTTTTCATCCAATCTTAAAAATATCATTCACATGTTATTCATTGTAAGCAAGTCAATTACTGGTACTTTAGAGACAAAGCTACAGTAAAAATACAGTTTCATGTCATTGCAAAACAATCTTTGGTAGCCAGATCTTAGCACTGTGACTCGTTAGGCATTACCACAAAAATTAAAGGGGTTCTTGTTTCGTCGCTCTGTAGTCAAAGACAAATGAAGTGTAACCAACAATATTATGGAACTATATGTGAAACGTCCTTGTATTGAACATAGTGTAAAGTATCAAGCAGGGTCCTAGGTGTATGCAACAAACTTAACATGCATATTATTATATAGGTTATATTAATTTGATAGAGGTGAATTCTAGTCTCTAGCACGAAATTCTAGTTATTTCCTGTATAGAGTAAAATAAAATTTATGGAATAAATTTGTAATTTGAAAGTTTGCTAATAGTCTATTATTCACTATAATTTTCAATTAAAAGTAAAATGCTTCTACCTGAGCATTAATGTTTGGCATGTGGTAGAGAAAATTCTTACTCAGAGCACTAAATTACGAATTCAGAGTCCGAGTGTTTTGTTCGTGGCAGCGACAGTAAATTTTTACACTAGAATATTTGAGACAGTCAGATATTAGGTTTCTAATCTCACTCCGTCATTTCCACAAGAAATGAATACGGAAAAACTAAAACATCCAGGTGGAGCTGTAGTGATCCGCTAGTACAGTATAATAACAATAAAATAAGCAATATACCTACATATTTATTAATGATATTTGAGAGTATACCTATTTAGGACCAGTTTCAAGGGAACCACCTCGCCTGTGACTAATAATTATAGCGTATATTTTTATAATATGACTCATAAATTTATAATCGATGAAAAATTTATTTAGTTCGATTCAAACGAGAGGACATTAAACCAGTCTATAACCATCGGAGCGGACTAAACAGGGCATATCTATCGACGTATTCATAACAACACAAAACTAATTAATACAGCCGAAAGAAAAGACGAATCGACTCGATTACTTTTGGGTATAAATAAAATTTGATGAGATCATAATAAAATGGAACTTTGACAGAAAAAAGTTGACCGTCCCGCGAGCGCACCGTGTTGACTGACTAGTATTTCGAACGAGCCTCGGAAATTAAGTCAAAAACTAAAATAACCGTTTGGGTGATCATGTTTTTGTTTCCAATATGCGATAAATAGGGTAATAACGAGGTGCACGCGCGCCGCCGCGGCAGGGGGCGGCAATATGGCGTCTAATTGTTTGTGATTACCGCCGTGCGAGCAGTGCGCCGTGGCTTGTCTTTAGACACTGTTTATTGCTTAATATGTTGTGATAGCGGCCGCCATTGGTAAGACGAAGATGGCCCGCGTGCCACGACCTGCGTCTTCGTGGGATGACCGACTATAGATACATCTACTTGCTACATTAGACACAATTTATAGTACATGTATGAAACTCGGGTTGACGTTGGCTAATTAGTTTATACTCACATTAACTTATTATGACGTCATTTAGACTACAACTGAGATATAGGTACCCATATACTCGTGATAGTATTCGCAAATAAGACTCTACATACAGGTGTAGTAGGAATGACCTTTTATGTAGAGATGACACTCTGCTATGCTAAGTACCGACAATATCAATAGTACCTACCTATCTACAACGTCAACGGTGTCAACGCATGTAGCGTCCCACACCAAAGGCTTTCCCATCTTCCACGGTAGCAAAGATATACCGTCCAGTTTCTTTCTATCGCTTCGTGCTAACCCATTTGGCTCACGTACTGCCAAATGACCTGCGGTGGAAGCGGTGGAGCTGGACGAATTATGTCGTTCAGAACAGCGTGGTATACGAGATATATTCCAGATTATCGACGGCTACTCCATAGTGATGTGGAAATGCTGGCAAACTGACATCTATGTCTAAACATCTATGTCTATAGAGAGTAGAGACGCCTGAAGCGAGCCTCGGTCATAATATTGACATTTAATTTTTTTATTAATAAACTAGTGGTCCCGGCGAACTTCGTACCGCCTGAAATTTCGCTTATGAACCTTCCCTGAACCTCCACGAATATTTTAAGACCCAAATTAGCCAAATCGGTCCAGCCGTTCACGCGTGATGTCGTGACCAAGGGAAATAGGGACTCATTTTTATATATAGAGATTTAACAAATTAAGTTGTTTAGTCTGACCAAAATTTTTACATATTTCCAAAATTGTCCTGAACAAAGAGCATCTATAAATTTGGGTACGACCAGACAAAAACGAAGTAAGTATTGTTAAAGCTAAATGAATACTGATATTACATAGATTATCAATGACCTGATCAAAAGTTAGCTTTTTTTCTCAATAAAAGTTGAATATCCGTCTTCCAAAATCCGTAGAGAAGTTTTGTCCAAAACTTTTATATTGGGGATAAACTGTTGAATTGAGATTTTTTTTAATGTATCTGTGTTTTCAGATATTATAGCTTCATACATATTCAAGTAAAACTCGTTCTTGAAATGAAAGCTAAATCTTCTACTTTTGTGCCTAAAGTCCCATCATCTAGTTGTTGAATTTCGACTTAATTTTTTGAATGATTCGATGGTGTTTGGACTGAATGGCCAAACTGAAGATGACTAGTTCCAATGGCTCATCTTGCCGACATTCTACGGCGGAATCCTGTAACCGGTGATCTTAGTTAATTAATTTCGTTGGGTGTCTATAGCATTGTCAAAGGAAGTTCAACATTTTAATGGGTTTCAAATATTTGGCCTGTGTTAGCAAGGTGTCCCTGCTCAATTAACAGAAATAAAATAAAATTATGCAATGGTTTCAAGATACTTTTGCTCGGAAGATGGTGCCGAGAGACAACTAATATGGAAAATATACAAACATCATGTAAAATGCCTTTAATTTATTTGAGTAACAATGAAGTCAGATAATGCAATACAAACACTTGAGCACACGCACACATAAATGCAAGTTTGGTGGCATTCATGCCGTCATAGTGAGTGTTAGGCGAGTGCCTGCCACGCCCAGCCCCGCCCCGCTGTCGACGAACAGCGCGGCGCTGCCGGCTGCATCAACAAGGAATGCTTCGACTTCATACCCTAAAACAATGGAATAAAGTTGATAAAGATCCGTAGTTTCGCGAATACACAAATATTAACATAGCTACAATGTAGTTTCATGACATCGAGCACGATTAAAGATGTGTCCGAGGAACCTTCAGAAGACCTCTACTCGTATTTGTTTACTTCACGGAAAAATGCATTTCGAAAGATATTCGCCCCGATAAGGAAAACATTTACATGTGCATACGTATACTTCGTGGTGGGTGTCTGGCCCACATGACGGATGGTCCACGTAACCCCCGTCACAGTGAAAAAACCTGAGGGCGATATGTGAATGGTGTGAAACTCTCTCCATTATGCCGCGGAGGCCCCCGCTGCGCCATTCTTGCCGCCGCTTTGTGCGCCCACAAGACATCTCTCAGATACACCTCGGATCGCTGACGTGCTCACATAATTTATATCCAATTTTGTTTTGTTCACCAGTTGGTTTTTGAACGCACTTTTGAGCTTTGACTTTTGATGATCGATGAAAAAAGTCGGAAATCAGGGAACCCTCCGGCGATGAGTTAAGCGAAAACAAATAAGCAGAGTGTGTTTTGAACACTGAGACGGTTTGTTACGTTTTACGAGACCCATCAAAGAATTGTTGGTACAAATATTTTGTACAAATCGCGTCCAATTTCCGCGTGATTTGCACAGCTCGGCGGCATAGAAAATTGTTTCCCCATTTGAATATCAAAAGAATTACTTACACAAAGATAAGATTTTTATTCCTTAAATTTTACGATTTGACTGCTATTTTTTTTATGGAAATCGTTATTTTTTCTCTCTGTGACGTATTTCAAATCTTTCGTAGCAATTTTCTAGACATTTTATTAGTCTGTCTTAATTCTACAGTATAACCAGCTATTACCTATTCTGTGGTATAACTTTTACCCAATGAGTTAATTGACAGAAATTGTAAGTTTATAACAAAAAGACATGAGTCAAAAGGATTGTCCTTTTCTATGACTGTTCTTTTTTTTTCAAATATGTTAGGACAATTCACACAACGCCATCTAGTCTCAAACTAAGCAGAGCTTGTAATGTGAGTACTAGATAAACTGATATAAATGTATACATAGGAAACATCCAGACTTTGGTACAAACGTATCTGTCTTCACACAAAGTTTGTCCCGCCCGGGAATCGAACCCGAGACGAAAGCGGATGCACTACCGACCACGCCACCGAAGCAGTATATATTATGCCACATCATGAATGATACTCGTATATATGAACCGTACCTAATGCAGATTACCTAGTCAACTATCTAAAATGTATTGCCTAATCGATGCTTCTCAGGACCAGAAGGCTGGCTATTTTCTGGCCCAAAGAATAAGTATCGCCATCCAACCTGGCAACACAGCCAGCATTCTGGGAACATTTCCAGTCAGCAGTGACGCGGAGGATTTTTTAAACGATATTTTGTAATGTAAATATTTTTAGTCTATAAATTATGTATATTTTGTATATTGTAATTCCTATTTGGTAGTTACACCTGGGTCTAAAATGTATTTGGTAGGAACACCATAAAAAATGGTATTTACAAGGATTATTATAGGTTCTGAAATAACGATTGCACAGCTATCGGTACTTACATTACACATAATATTAATCAGTCTAGAATTAATCAAATTGGCGCGGTAAAACGAAGAGTGTCAGAACCGCTGTCAAGAGGTTTAACATGAACCATCTTGAGATGCGAGTTGTTTGAGTATGCGATCACGTCCGTAACCTCGCAGCACGCACCCACCCACAATACTTAATCTCCCAAATACATTTATCATGTTCAACCGATAAAAATGCCATTGAGATCAGTCCAACACAATGATATACGCACTCGTACCTGATACGAGGCCGAAAGTCAATTATATTCAAATATAAATCGGATTTGCAAACGTAAGCTTGTAACAATAGCGTAGGCAGGCGCCGTAAAGCCACCTTTAGGCCTCTCATTCCTGGATAATAGTCGGAAGCGGGACAATGGTAGGACAGTTTGGTCTCGCCGGGACAATATGACAGCCCGCTATCACGCCTGTCACCCTGTTACCCAGCCATCGTATTTTATTTTGTGGGTTATGAACTCACTATTGTGGTCAACTATTACATTCTATTTTGCATTTATCGGGCGTGCTGGGATGTGCAGAAAAACCATGTCTGATTTTGGTTTGATAATGTAAATGATACGTTCAACCTTTTTGTGAAATATATCCAATTATGTAATTTTTAACTTCCGATTGTTCATTTTATAGAATGGGAAAATTGTGTGACTGTGGACTTTTGCATCCGACCGAGTCTTTTTCATACAAAAGCATATTTATTGTTCGTCTGATGGGCGTATTGTTACTATTAAATATTAATACTTGCTACCCTAAAATCAGCATATCTTCCATACTATACGACCCCGTCAGATGTAACGCCCGCCACATCATTGGCACAATGAAAGTTTGTGACGCTTCTCATTCTGTGACACATCATTCAATTCATGAACTTGGTAAGTGTTACTTTGCACATACAATGTCAACTATTTGGTGATCTTTTGTCAACTTCTCACATCATATCTACTATGAACACGTAGAAACAATTATGTATAAGAACGCATAATGAAACATGAAGCCACACGAGTAAACAAAATCTCAAAACGAAACATCTCGTTTACATAATTTAGCCAAAAGGCCAGAACAAATATAAACCCTCGTAAATGACACGTTAAATGTAATCAAACCACAACATTATACACGGGTAGCTGGTTCTACTCAAAAAACTGCAATAAAAAGTGTATCAGTCAACTGAGGATGACAATACGGCCACCGGGGATCTATTATACAACGTTATAAGGTAGGAACTCTTAAGAAATTTGTAACTGCAACTTGTGATAGGTGCCAGGAGGCATTGTTCGCTGAGAGAGCGTTGTCTGAATTTGGGGACACATTACATATGTGCGGTTGTTAGGAAGCTGTTACACTCTGCGGGTTTTATTGCAGCCGGTTGGTGTTGGGGTGCAAGAGTGGCGCTAAACGCTGATGTTCAGCGTTTATTGTTTGTTATTAAATGATGGCCGGCTGCGTAACCGCCACTTGGGGCCAACACATTCAAGTATATTGACAGGGGTGTAAATAAAATGGGATTGTTGTAAAGTCGAGTGCCATTAACGCGGTTACAAATTTATGTTGCAAGAATTAATAGTCTGGGTATTTTGATGAGGTTGGTACTTGTGTACATTTTTTTGTTTGGAAAAATTCATGACAGTTATCCGCCTCTATCATTGTGTCATAAATATGGGGAGTGAGACTGATGTTAGCGTTTGTAAACATAGATAGATTTATAAACCTTTAGATATGAAATCTATAGTAGACAGGCAGTACTTATTATAAAGTTGAAGAGTTTGTCTAGTTCGAGTTGGAAATATATTTTTGTGCCTTTAGGCTGACACCGCACTGCGTTTAAAAGCAAGGGTCTCACTCAGCCTTTTTTTTTCTTTCTTTTTGCCTTAGCGAAATACTATTTATTTTATTTTATTGCGCTGGTCCTATTCCTATCCTATTTGATAATCCTATTTAATAGGATCAGAGCAAAAATGAAAAATAACAGATACTTATTAGTTTTGGTGTCAGATTGTGTCATCAATTGAGAGACATACACTCGGTTGCAGAAACACCATTTAAATCTTAAAGATGGTTTTAAACTCTAATGGAACAATAAAGTGTTGCACAAAACAATATTAGATTATTTTTAATGCTCCTTTAGGCCTTTTTTAAGTTTTAATTAAAGAAACGTCAAATCGCCCATTAAATTGGATTATCGCCATTTTAGTGTTGCACAAAACTACATTAGTCCCTAAAGGTCCTTTAATTTGACGTTAGTAGCTTCAAATTTTAATATGTCATGAATGGTCCATTAAACCCGAAAATACAAATAATATTGAAGACAATTTTAGAAATTTTGAGTGAAGTCTCTCTCCAGTTTATCGTCATTGTCTGATGTTGACGACATTTCCGATCAAAGAGTTCGACGCGATATTCCGGACAGAGTAATTTTTTTGGAAAAATACCATGGAAGATTGACGATTTTAGAGTGCGGTTTAGAGTTTCAAAGCATACAGCACTTCAGATAGCTGAAATTCTTAACTTGGAGCCGATGACTTACTCGGAGAAATAAAGCAATTGACGGCATAAGCCAGTTGCTGATATGCTTAAGATTCTTCGCCACAGGAACTTTTCAACAAGTTTTAGGGGATCTTATCAATGTACACTTCTGCAAACTGTGGATTTATCCACAGTTTGCAGAATCGTACAAAGGGTAAATTTGTGTTCCACTATAGTTAGTTATATTTTGTACCTATGCTAAGAAATGGTAAATAATAATTATTTGTATCTTAATTAAATTTTAGGTGACTCGGAAACTTGCTGAATTGCGTCCTTTTAAGACTTTTATAAAAATGTCCGAAGTACACAGGTAACAATGAACTTAGGACATTTTTATAAAAGTCTTAAAAGGAGACGAATATTCAAATTCTCTTGATTCGTAGCTTTTGTGGAGAAGTTAGTACAATTTTGCCAATAGAAATATGTTACAAAATGCGGACTGCCATTAAATCAAACGATGACAAATATCAGATGTCAAAGATCCAACGAGTTTACGTTTTTTCTTTTAAATCATTCAGATTCATTCATTCAAATGGGCGGATAATAGCAACATCGCGTTAATGTCTCCATTAACTAAAGGCTCCTAAAATTTTGCTAAAGTAGCTTCGTGCAACGTCTAAAAATTAATGAGATCATTATCATTAATGGTCCTTTAATTAATTAAGCTTTAAATATAACTTTTGTGCAACCGAGTGATAACCTTTCATGTTTTCCGTACATTAGTAACTATGATAAATAACTAGCCATCTATAGTCTTATGCAGAATTAGTATCAAAACCCTATCTATTCCAAAGGATAATTTTATATCAGGCAATTATGAGGTGCTTATTCTTGTTTTCGGGCATCCACTGCTAATTTGTTAGTGAGCATACGGGACTTGATAAGAACAGGTCGGTAGTACATAGCAGAATGTTTAAGATATGATTAAATTACTAAAGAGTAAATCAAAAGCTGTAACACAATCTCAACTAGTTGTTATGAAATGATCTAAAGAAAGTTGTTGGTAGAAGAAATCCAATAGTTAATGTTGTATTTCTTATCCGATTTCTTCTTTTTAAACGAAAATTCTGAAAAAGAAAATAGTAACCAAATAACTACGTAATTACTCACATTCAGAATGAATCTAGAAAATTATTGAAATGAGACTAGGTTTAGATAAAGGTCATGGTCTCCAACGAGAGTGGGTGGAACGCGGCCGTGTCCTTCTGCGAGCAGGACATGCTCGCGAAGGAGGCGGCCGAGAGGGAGAGGGAGTGTATCCTCCCCATCGAGATCCGAAGTCAGCGGCGAGGGCACCGCAGACTCATCTACGCCCAAGATCTGAGATCTAAAGAGGCCTGAGGATCGTGGGATAGTCACCCGCCGGTCTTACCGAAGCATGCTAGAAAAGTCACATGCTGCGGGGCTGAGGCCTAGATGCACTCACTGACGCGGGATAAAACCGTACCCAAACGACGCAGGATTTTCATCCCGAGCAAACCCCCGAAGAGGCCACACAGGAGGTCAAAGTCCGCCGGGCACCTCTGGAAATACCTTCTGCGTGCATACCAGAGACGCCCGGCAACGGAAGTGGGAGAGGCGGCGATATAGGGCCGCGAACTTGAAAAAAAGTAGACGTTAGCGCGGACTAAAAAACCAGCTCTTCATTTCCAAATTTTATTTAGTAGGTATTAGTATTTCTTGTTGTTTGAAAACAGCTTCTAAGTTTCACATCTCGAAAAGTCAACTGAAACGCAATACTTTTTATCAACCTAGATTCCCGTCGAAATCGTGATTAGGTAAAGTTTACTAGCGGCTTGTTATATAATTTAACAAGGTGGGTCCCTTCATAATCGTGTTAATGCAAACTTTATGAACACAAATCGAGTAACGAAGTTAAATCGTATGATTAGAACTAGCTACAGCAAAGAGACAGGAGAGGGACGGAGAAGGCTCTCTGTTTATGTTACGATTCTATTAAATTAAAAGAAAACGCCCCAACAACTGCGCAATAATTGACATAAATACACACTATGGAATTCTGCACACGGTGTTCCACATGTCGATGTTTCTGTTTTGTGACGTAATTTAATTTTAAAGTGCGCAATTACATTTAGTTTTGTGGTGAGGGCGGGGACTACTGACAGTTTCATTGTTATTATTGTCACGGTGCAATTTAACTGGATTCCAACGGGGTTGCCCGGGGTTGGCTAAGCTCTAGTACTTCCATACTAATATTATATAGAGGAAAGATTTGATTGTTTGTTTGTTGGAAGCGAATATGCTCCATAACTAATGATCCGATTTTGAAAATTCTCTCACTGTAATGTACGAGTAGGTACATTATCTCTGAGTACCACAGGGATATGCTATATTTATTATTAGAAAATATTACTTAATATTAATATTGAATGAAAAATTGAGATGCGCGCGGCTGTCATGGTATGCACGAACAATTAGAAGTGCCAGAAGGTGCGAAGTATAAATGTAGAGGACTTTAGAAGCAGACGTAGGCCAAAGAAAAGATGAATGGAAGGCGTGAAAGAAGATATGACAAGAAAAGTAGTGTCTGAGGAGATGACGTGTGACAGGGATGAGGGGAGGAGGAAAACATGTGGCGCCGACTACAAATAATTGGCAAATGATGATGATTACTACAATAACACACATGAACAGGCGTACCGATACACACAGTATCACGGCTGCTCCCTGCTACTTCATACGACGCCTCATATTTGCTCCTTGCCACTACTGAGTTGACTCACTATTTGTATTACTCGTAGTATTTATTACACATTTGGTATTAGACAATTTAATACAAAATGCTTTATGTAAAATTTTAAATGTCAATATTAATGACAGCCTGGCTCCAAGCGTCTCTACCATTACGCTTGGGCGGGCTAGGTATTCGTAAAGCCACAGATGTCAGTCTGCCAGCATTTCTGTCATGGGTCCATAGCACCGAAGAATTCGTCAGGATTTTTTTTTGTCAAATACACTGATTGATTCCGAGGTGCGATGCAAGACCGATGCCATAAATGCCTGAAGGATGTCTTGCCCCAACACTGACCTGCCCTCACGCCTAGTCTCACAGAGACTGTGGGATTCACCGCTCTGTAAATTGAGAATTAATACACTAATTGATACTTCTGTCAATATTTCACAACGTGCGCACCTATTACTAGTTGTTGGAGAGTGGGAGTCAGGGTTATGGATTCAAGCGCGTCCACCGCCCAACATCGGTACAATGTTGGGCGACACAGCCTTCCGTATTGTATCCTTGTATCCTTGTTGTATTGTATCCTTGTGTATCTCCGCATTATTGCAACTGTGAAGTAGCCGTCGATAATCTGGGACACCATGGCCTTTATTGTAGCAGAAGCGCAGGTCGTATACCTCGGCACGCTATTCTAAACGACACAATTAGTAGAGCTCTTTCCAGGTCTTCCAGCAGTACGTGAGCCAAATGGGTTAACACGAAGCGATGGAAAGACGGTATGTCTTTGCTACCATGGAAGATGGGAAGGCCTTTGGTGTTGGACGCTACATGCGTTGACACTTTAGAACCTTCACACCTTACAAGCACATCCGGAGATGCAAGCGCTGCTGCTGCATCAGCTGAAGGCCTCAAACGGCGTAAATATGCTAACCCAGCAGGTGATTACATATTCGAGCCGTTTGGGGTTGAGAGACTGGGTTCATGTGGTCAGAGCGCTCGCCGCCTTTATAGGGACATTGCTAAACGCTTAATCGATGCTTCTCAGGACCAGAAGGCTGGCTATTTTCTGGCCCAAAGAATAAGTATCGCCATCCAACGTGGCAACACAGCCAGCATTCTGGGAACCTTCCCAGTCGGCAATGACACTGAGGATTTTTTAAACGATATTATGTATTGTAAATATTTTTAGAACATAATCATGTAGGCATATTGTAATTCTTATGATAATTTCTTTTTTTTTTGGTATTTGTAAACTATTTTATTTATTTATTTTCCAATACACGTAAAATACAATCCATACATTACAATGTCCCGAACTACGAAGACCTCGCAGGGTCTATCTGAGTATAGGGAAAAATAAATAAATCTACTATTGTGGTATTATAGTCGTAATTAATTAAGAGGGGCTTGTGGTCTAGTGGTAACAGACAATGTTAACACATTGCAAAGGTTAAGCAACATCGAGTCAGGCCGGTCTTAGGATGGGTGACCATTTCTTAAGACACTGAGACCCCTCCGTGTCTCGGAGAGCACGTTAAGCCGTCGGTCCCGGTTGTCATACAAATATCTATGGCAGTCGTTAGGGGTAGTTGGAGCCCTAAATCAAAAATCCGACCGGTCTAACTACAGAACTTCGATGTCGCCCATGGGTTGTGGAGGTCAGATGGCAGTCGCTTCACGGAAAATATCGATGTTCAGCCGAATCGCAGTTAGACTGGAAAGCCGACCCCAACTTTAGTTGGGAAAAGGCTCGGTGAATGATGAGTCGTAATTAATAGTGTTTTCGCGATGTTATTCCAGACGGAGCACCGCATTTGCTGCGCGTGCGGGGAGCCCATCTCCGATCGATTCCTCCTCGAGGTTGGAGGTGCTGCGTGGCATACGGGCTGCCTCCGGTGCTGTGTGTGCGCGGTACAACTCGACAGACACCCCTCCTGCTTCCTCAGAGACCGACAGGTGTACTGCAAACAAGACTATGCCAAGTGAGTACATTATATAAACAGTTTTTTAAGAAGCTAGGCGATTCAATAAAATAGGTACGATTACCTATTTAAACTGTTTGTAATAATAGGTATCTATTATATCTCTCTTATACTATGTATCTTACTCTCTTTCTAAAATAATATGTAGGTACTCATTGTGTGTTCTAATAATTATTATCAAATGATTTCTTCCATTTCCATGGAACGAACCGACATTTTATGGCGTCCAGAGTTGTAATTCAGTTTACGATATTGAAGGGATAGAAGGGATGGAAGGGAAGATATGACGATGTGTATACAGCCACTTTTGTTTGTTCTCCGATTTTGATAAAACAATAACATCGACGGAAGAAAACATATTCAAAACCTATAAAAAACCCTTAAAAAGATTTCTGTTACTGAGATTCCGCTTTTGCACTTAGCACGGCAGTACCTTACTCTGCTATCTTTGTGTAGACTAGAATAGACTAGACTAGAAGGCTAGAAACTTCTAGCTTTCAAGTAGGTTAGTCTCTTCTATTCTAATTATTGGTTCTAAGATTATATTCGCCGTATTACTTAAATTATTGCTACTTTAGATCATCATTCATCCTTCACTGGGCCTTTTCCCAACTCAGTTGGGGTCGGCTTTCCAGACTAACTGCGATTCGGCTCAACTTCGATATTTTCCGTGAAGCGACTGCCATCTGACCTCCACAATCCATGGGCGATATCGAAGTTCTGTAGTTAGACCGGTCGGATTTTTGATTTAGGGCTCCAACTACCCCTAACGACTGCCATAGATATGCGTATGATAACCGGGACCGACGGCTTAACGTGCTTTCCGAGGCACGGAGGGGTCTCGGTGTCTTATGTTCACCCATCCTAAGACCGGCCTGACAAGATGTTGCTTAACCTACTACCTGCTACTTTAGATAGCTAGTAATAAACATCACAAAGACACTGCACTGTGGAGTTCCTGTACGACACATTCGTTTGACGCAGTCGGAGACCCAAATATTTTATTTTAAACTTCGATTAATAGTATTCAATTAGTTCGTATAGTTTAGACACCATTATGAACGAACGAAATTACTACTCACCATCACTCCAGAGTCAACGAAGCTCTCATAAATTTATAATTGAACTATTAAACATTTTTTGTACAAAGCTGAATTGATTTCGCCATGAAATGAAAATTGATAAAATTATTTCCACAAAATTGTTTATGAAAAGATTTCAAACGACGAGTACATATAGAATCGTTTAGTGGAGCCGCGAGTTAATTCTTTTACAATACGCTGCCTACGTCCAATTAACCTTCGACGTATTAGAAATATACAAAGTCATCATTATCCGAGCCATCCGTAAAGGCGAATATGCAGCCAAGTGATGTTGTGTTGGTATACATAGGAGGAGTGTGTCGTGGGTGATCATCTTATCGTGGAAGGTTTATAGCTGGCACGCATGAAGGAATGCGCACAGGGTAGGCGGTCTGGTGTGCAAGCGACCTGTGACCTGCCCGCCTGCCCGCGCGCTGTGTGGCGGCGGCGCGTGATCACGCACTATCGCACACTCGACACATCATGTCGATAGTCCAACAGAACATGCATGATGCAAGTGATACCATCAACATGTTGAACTGATACCTATCTAATAATGGTTTGTTTAACCTGCCTATATCTAACCAACGTACCTACAATGGAAAGAAGTCTATTGACATCAAGATAAAAGTTAAAACCAAAATAATACCTAAATGATTTATGAATCGAAAAGGCACTCCTGTCAGTCATTTGAGTAAAAAATCGAACTAATATATTCGTAATACAGTTTGTTAAACTATTTATATAGTCTTTGATACAGTAAAGGAAAGGGCAACAGGTGCGTGAGAACTTATTCTTGCAAGTCAAAATAGAAAAAAAAGAGAAGCCAATGTCCTTAAGAGTAGTTTTATTGAAAATCCGTCGGTCGAGTATGGAACAACAAAGCGGCGACGGGGAATGTTACCAACGATGAAAAAATACATCGGGTGGGTCGTGACTTGCAACACTGTGGGTTTTCATTTGTCATTTATTTTGATTGTGATAACTGGGTGCGACGTGGAACGATATATTTTAATCGGAACGTCTCAATGTGTGCGTTTATGAATAATAATCTAGTTTGCCTTTGAACTTAGGTTTCGTAACAGTTTAGTTTTAGGTGGGCTTTTGTGAACTGCTTACCTTGTAACCAGCACTCTTACTCCGGCTAATTAATACAAATAGTCACGCCTCTTTTTCAGAAAGGGGTGTTTTGTTGGTTTCACTATAGTAGCGATGAGCTGGCACTTTTTCGGCAATTTTATGATTACCAGAGCGTTGTCAATGGAGCAGCAGGAGCACGACAAGATGAGGCTTAGGCTGCTAAAATCTTCGTGGAACTTTCCCCTCACGTCTGATTACTTAAATGCCAACATCATCCCTTTCCTTGTACACGCTGAACATCGGACTAATCGACCACCGCGAAAGCATTATTTTACTCACAAAATAGGGGAAATTTTGGTTGTCGCAATACTAAATACGTCATCCATACTGCATGTTCTATCTCATTCCCTATACGCTATCAGCTACCAAATCCTTTTTCTACGGCATGCAGGTTAAAAACAACCCTCCAGGAAGCGATCACGCGGGCTAAGACGGAAACCCGCGAGGAGCTCCCGGAGGCCCCATGAGCGGAACCCATGGGGGCGCCCGTACCTACAGGTCAGAGGTTAACTCCGACCGAGTGCACTCCTACTGACCCAGAGTCTCCAGCCGGATCGGCCCAAGACACCGTCGGTCTTGTGCTCTTTGTTTCCGACGAGCGCGGAGGAGCACATCCCTCCGCGCATGGCTCCGTTTCAAACGCCCAACGTGGATAGCAGCAGCGAAGACGACGTGCCCGAAGTCAGATAGGGTGAGTTAGGAGCCGTGGTACTTCGGCTCAGTCGCTGGAAAACCACCGCCCCTGGACCCGACGGCATTCCGGGCCGTGTATGGGTCCTGGCCCTCGAGAAACTCGGGCCTCAACTGAGGGGGCTCTTCAGCGCATGCCTCGAAAGGGGTCAGTTTCCCAAGGTGTGGAGGACGGGGAAACTGGCCCTGATCCGGAAAGCGGGGCGGCCGGTGGACTCACCGTCCGGTTACCGGCCGACCGTGCTGCTTGACGAGGTGTGTAAGCTCTTTGAGCGAATTATCGCGGACCGCCTCGTCAAGCATCTCACGCATGTGGGCCCAGACCTGGCAGACAACCTGTACGGTTTCCGTCGGGGACGGTCCACCGTGTGCGCGATCATGCGCGTGAAGACCCTGGCGGAGGAAGCAGTCTCGCGGGGTGAGGTGGTGTTAGCGGTGTCTCTTGACATCGCCAACGCCTTTAACACCTTACCCTGGAGTTGCGTTAGGGAGGCACTGGTATACCACGAAGTGCCTCTCTACCCCAGTCGTATTTTCGGGGCATATTTATCCGAGAGGACTATAAATTACCCTAGCTGGCTCGGGCCAACTCGGCGAGATGTGTCATGCGGTGTTCCTCAGGGGTCGGTCCTAGGACCTTTCCTGTGGAACATCGGATACGACTGAGTGTTGCGGGGTGCGTTGCCTGAGGGCGTCAGCGTAACTTGTTACGCCGACGATACCCTCGTCACGGCGCAGTCGCACGGTCCTAGCCGCGACCCCTCCATGGGACCTGAAAGCGAGAGCCTTTGCGTCATTGTTTCAATGGCACGAGGAGGCGCTGGAGCGGGACCACAGGCCTGCGTCTCGAGAAATCGAGGCCCAGCGGTCCCAACCCCGCCAGGATCTCATGGAGACATGGAAGGTGCGACACCACCATCGCGGCGGTGAGACCGATCACGGAGGAGTGGCTACAGAGGCAGCACGGTAGCCTCACGTATCGTACTTCGTCGGAAAAATAAATCGGAAACTTCGGTGAGTAGCTGTTTCGCTTGCATCGTGAGGTCACACCCGCGTGTCAACACTGCGAGGCTTCCGGCGAAGACACGGCATTCCACACGTGTTGGTGGAATGCTCAGCGTGGGCGAGTCAGCGCCAGGACCTCATTGTGGGCCTGGGCGTAGATACTCTCTCGCTGGAGACCATGCTACCAGCCATGGTCTCTAGCGAGAGCCAGTGGAACGCGGCCGTTTCCTTCTGCGAGCAGGTTATGCTCGTGAAGGAGGTGGTCGGTAGGGTGAGGGAGCGTATCCTCCCCGCTGAGTTCCGAAGTGTGCGGCGAGGGCGCCGCAGACGTGACTACGCCCAGGACCATTGACCTCCATGATCGGGGCCTGAGGACAATGGATTAGCAACCCACCGTTCTTACAGAAGCAGGCTAGAAGGGCTGCGTAATGTGGGGCTTCACCCCACACACGCCTTCACTTACCGACGCGGGATAAAACCCGACCCCAAAGATGCGGGGTAACACACCATCACCACGCAGTGGCCACACAGGCCAAGGTCCGCCGGGCGCCACTGGGAATTCTCTCAGTGCCAAGGTCCGCCGGGCGCCACTGGGAATTCTCTGTGTCTACCGGAGGCGCTCGGCAATGGACGTAGGTGCGGCCGCGGCCCAGAGCAGCGGAATAAATCTAAAAAAAAGTTAAAGAACAATATTTTTCTATTAGAATTTGCGTGTTGTTTACTTAAGAAGGCACCTGACCCTAATCAATTCGCCCAATCCGCTACCGCTAACCCCGCTCCCGCTATCGCTCGAGTGAAGGATAGCGATATTCACTTTCCAAAGGACAGACAGAGATTGAGCGCGTTCTCGAAAATTTAACGTAAGCGACAAAATAAAAACTATGAATTAAAGACGAACTATAATGATTATGAAAAAAGCATGTTGTGCAAATGTAGGTTTTATCAAAGCCTTTTTAGATATTAAAAAATACATTATGAAATGACTCACTTGTACAGATATTCCACAATTTTTAATTATTAGTAGGACCTGACCGGTTTCGCTCTATGGCATCTTCAAATAATCTAATATGTCAAATAATGTGTTGTTTGAAGGGATGTGACATTCTTCTTTGAAATTTGACATTTTATTGTAATAATTGAGAAACATTAATATTAATTTGGAGAAGGGTAATTTTTCCTTACTGTTTGGGTAAATTTCTTATACTGTGACATTAACTTTATTTATATGTACCCACATTAGTTTTGTTTTATATTATAATCAAGTATGGAGGCCAGTGTTAGCTTCACGATTATTTAACACAAAGTATGTTGTAAATGTTTTTTAAAATATGTAATGTGAATAAGTGTGGAGCACCTTTGAAGATGCCATAGAGCGAAACCGGTCAGGTCCTACTAATAATTAAAAATTGTGGAATATCTGTACAAGTGAGTCATTTCATAATGTATTACCTACTATATGTTCCACCAAGTGCCGACAATCGAAAGCATAAATTATATATTAAAAAATATTAAAGAAAATACAGTGACAAAAACAGTACAAAATAAAATGTGATTAAAACAAGGTTTTTTGTAATAAAAAAATTATCGAGCATTTTTTCAGTAATCGTGTTTTCATTTTGAGCATTTAATCTTCATGAACTGAAGTTACTTGTATAAAAATATCAGTTTCCTAGACCTTATAGATTTTGAGATTTAGGTCAGTAAAGGTAGTCAAGTTAGGGCCAGGTGGTGTCTTAAATACTGAGGTCGGCACATTTGAATTGTTGATTTTGGTTGTACTTATAGGCATACCCGTGAGCATAGACATTGTTGGGAACTAACCCGTAAGATCACATTTTGAAAGTATAGAACATTAACATATATATTAAACGAAACCGTTACATATAAGCTCTATATTTTTTGGTCGAATATTTTTAATAAAATTAGACAATTGGATAGGTGATAAATGATTTGTATAAAATAAGTGAAATTAAAATAATAAAAGTGAAAATATTGGGACTTATATTTATTTAAAATAAGAATTACAACATACAATATATACTACTACTTTGGGGAAATGCAGCAGATATAGAAACAATTTTTATATTACAAAAGAGGGCAGTCCGTGCCATTTATTGTTTAGGTAAAAGAAATTCTCTTAGGGAGCGATTTAAAGATATTAATATTTTAACTGTAGCTTCTCAATTTATATTTGATAACATACTGTATGTCAGGAAAATATATCTAGCTATACTAAAGTAAGTGACGTTACAGACAGAAATCTACGTAATAAAAATAAACTACTCCCTCCGTGTTATCGGCTTAGCATTCTTTCAAGGGGGAAGGTATACGCTTTTATAATAAATTGCCTGAATCGGTCCTTTGTGAATCTTACACATTTAGTTTTATTTTCATTTAATAATAAATTATCAGCACAAAACCAGTGGACTATCCTAGAGAGGGCAATGTTTACGTCGTCAAGTTCGCGCTGTCCACGTTTAACTTTAAATATTAAAGAAATGTGTTTAGCAATGTCTCTATAAAGGCGGCGAGCACTCAGAACCCATAACCCCAGTGTCTCAACCCCAAACGGTTTAAATATGTAATCACCTGCTATGTTAGTATATTTACGCCGTTTAAGGTCTTCAGCCGATGCAGCAGCACATCCGGATGTGCTTGGAAGGTGTGAAGGTGCTAAGGTGTCAACGCATGTAGCGTCCCACACCAAAGGCCTTCCCATCTTCCACGGTAGCAACGACATACCGTCCGGTATCTTTCCACCATTTGACCACCCTTTGAACCACTCTGTCAATAAGTAGGTTAAAAATAAAAGGCCGGTTTTTACAAGATGGCGTCCACAATTTTAATGCAAATTTATCATAAAAATAATCACCGATCAGTTTTTTAAATCAATTAGTGCAGTGAGCGAAATATTGCCAGAGTAAGAAAATCAAGTTCAGTTCGTTAACTCAAGAGGTGTGTCACAGTTGAAATAATATTTGTGTTGTCGAGTTTTAACGAGGTTGTACGGAGACGTAAATCGAAGAGTGCCTCTGGCCTCTGAGGTAATTGCGATCGTTGAAGTATACGTGCTTTGTTTATTTAGCAAAGGGCAGTAGCTGCCTCTTAAATCTAACAGAATAGTAATCCTACAATATATTTACGGTTGTTTGTGTTCCTTGGTCTAACTTCACTATTGAAATCACGCAATCTATGATTATCCCTTGCATGTTTGTTAGTCTTAGGTACATGATAACTAGATATTCAATAGATTTATATACATTTTTAGAATTTAATAAAGCTATACCTACGCCTACAGTATACACATGATATAAAGAATTTTTATATTATTAAAAGCATACATATCATCACCCCAATATGTCCAAAAGGTTAATCACACTTTCCCTATAATTCTGTTGGTCCCACCCACGTAAACCTATTGCCGGGGCCAAGCCTATTGCCGTTGCCGGGCACTATGGGAAATAGCTCTGTAATGCAAACCATCAAAATTCCAACAATCAGAGTGTTACCAGTTACTTACGTTAATTTGCTCTAAATACGTTTTCGTATTCCTCCATACATTTTACACATTTCCCTGACGTTACCGCTAGGGGCGCTGGTGTGAAATGTATGGGTAATACGAAAACGTATTTCGAGCAAATTAACGTAAGGAACTGATACTAGACACACTGGACATGCCAACCAATGACCTACAAAACCCACGGATCCCCGTAACAAATTATATATTTAAACTTTCCTCGAGAACCACTCTATTTATTCGTGAAAGCAGCATGACAATTAGTGGGCTTCGCTCGCTTGACAAATTATATACACAAAAACCTTTATCGAGAACCACTCTATTTATTGGTGAAAACCGCTTCAAAATCCGTCGCTTAATTTTAAAGATCTATCTAAGCATACGTAGTGTATAATTCTTTTATAATCTATGGTCAGCTGACATTCACCCGGCGTCCGCAACACCTGTGTGGCGCCACTTGTCATTCAACGTTCGCCATCTTTGAGACGTTCAAACTATTTTTCTCCACAAAATAATCAATATTAAATAACTTAACAATCCAAAAACTGTTCAAAGTGAAGTGTGTTTGTGTAATAACAGCATCTGACCACCGGCGCCGGTTTTCAACAGGATCTCAAGGAGCTAGGGTGAGTCAATCTTACTGACCTCATTTTAAATTATCAAATAAATAATTAAATGGGCTATCGTCATACACGTAGGTTACAGAAGCATTTTGTTTTATACTATGTTATAGTTTTCTCAATATACAAACACAGAACCCTTCCTGACAGTCGGGATACAAATCCGCTTTGCTATTTTTTTCAGTATATTTCAAAATCCAGTAACACTAAAAAGTATAGCGAAGTCAAATATATTAAAAGTAAAAAAATCGTTTTAAAAACAAGCTTTTATTTAAATGCGCTAAAAGACCAAAATAAACTTTAACTTTAAATTTTTTTCTATCAACTTATATAAGTCAAAGAAACTTCCATTAAAAGTTTCTTTGACTTTTCGATTTATACACTGTTCAAAGCGGCTGTTTAAAACGTAGGTAGGTCTTTGCTGGCTACACGGCTTAAAACAAACAGTGTTCCTTAGAACGTCGTACGGGTATAGTACGGGTAGTAAACAATATAGGTAATAAACCTTATTACATGGTGCCCCCTAATAATTTCATAAATAATAACTTATATAGAAGTACATTAAAAAAATAGTTTACTGGTCTCTATTAAATTCATGCGGAAATCACTCGATCCAGAGAGGGCAAAAGTTTGAGATCTGTACCTATTATGATTAACTCTAATTAACTCTAAATTACAACATACATACATAATTAAGATAGTAAATATTATAGTACTAAAAACGTGTGTGCGCTTCCCATATTGGGATTATTCAGGAACCACGGACCATTGATATGGCATTCATTCCGCGAAACATGCGTGTTATTTCGTGCTTCTTGACATCAATTGCATCAACTTCTATAAATAAACTAACAAACGCCCGCGGCTTCGCTCGCTTTACAAATTATAAACAAAACCTTCCTCGACAACCACTCTATCCATTGGTTTAAACCGCATGTAGATTTTAATGTGTATAGTATAGTTTTTAGTAAGTGTAAAAAATAATAGTTTTAAAAATCTAAAAAACATGCTTTTATAGAGAATCCAACTAAAAAGTAGATTTATTTTAATAAGTTTGAGTTAAGAATAGTGTAAATAAGAAATAAATGTAAATTTGAAAAAAAGCGTGAGGTGCATTTTAAGATATTATCAAAATGATAATTCTTCTACTTATCAATAAAATATTTATAACTATTGACACTATGCACCTCACGCTTTTTTTACAATAATATACATTTATTTCTTATTTACACTATTCTTAATTCAAACTTATTAAAATTGATTTTCTACTTTTTAGTTGGATTCTCTATTAAAGCGTGTTTCTTTAGTTTTTTTAAATTATTATTTATTTTTCATTTTTTAGTTCTTATTTTCATTTTCAATCGAATTATTGCATTGTCATCGGTCTTTGACACGTGTGCATCGTTCAAAATAGGGCAAAATCAAACCCAAAAGAGTTGGTTACAAACAATTATACATTTTTTTTTTAAATTTTCAACAAAATAACTGCTCTTTACTGCTGAATATCTGGCAAATGGATCGGCAGACGGTCTTTGGTGCGACAGAACTGTCCACAGTCACTGTCACACATTCCACAGTGTGACAGGCGTCTCTGGTTACAAGCAGCACTCGGCAGACTTTGACCACCTCTGTGGTCTCTGCGGGGGTTGGGTCGGGATGATAATCCCGCGTCGTTGGGGTAGGGTTTTATCCCGCGTCAGTGAGTGAATCTAGTTGCGTGCTATGGGGCAAAGGCCCCGCAGCAACAGCTACCGAAGCATCCATGCCCGGTAACGATCTGCGTCGCACGATACGTGAGGTCACCGTCTTGCCACCCGGCCCGGCGACTCTCATCAAGATTATGCACGACATGGTCGGGCAGCCTCCTGGGGTAGTTTGTCCCATTTGGGCCCCATGACTATATTGCGGGCGAACGGCGGCACCATCGTTTCTAAGAGTGTCCTCACGGACCAACACTGTTGTACCCACCTGTGGTACCTACGTACGGGGCGATGCCACTACATGGGTACCGTGAATTCACGAGCTTTGTCTGTTGATGAGCAGGTGCATCACTAGTAGGTGAGGTCGCTGGGGCCCTAAAGATGTTGGACCCTTGGCACCCAATGAGGCATTTAAAATAAAAAATTTAGAGCCTATACATAACATACCTAATGTTTTACTTCATTAGAAATCATCCCTTATGGAAAAGTCCTTGCATTCGAAACTACTAGTTGGATTTATCGATTTGCATACTGCATTCATTAAATATTTACAATGCTGTCGCTGAATTGATCCATTTCAGGCTCGGATATCGACTCATTTGATGTCTACACGGCAAACGCGCTACACTAGTCTTTATCAGTCTGGTGAATTTTGTAGTTCACATTCAGCGAGTATAATCCCATGTTAACGAACTGATATGGTTGACGTAGATGACATAATCGCTAAATACGGAATAAAAAACCTCGGAGAGTGGATTTCTATCGCTGCTAATAAGAGGTACGTTGTCATTTATGTTTTGTATGTAACGTATCGTGCTATTACTACTGGGTCTTATACCTAAATTTATTGGGAATACCTAACTCTGTTGGTAGCGTTTATGTACAGTTATATCTTCTTTAGAACTTTTGTCTTTGATCATCATTACTCATCATTTTACTGCACCATTAGGTCCATTTTGTTATTTAATAAGTCAAAACGAAGTGAATAAAGCAACATACAGGACGAGGTACCAAAAATGGGCATTCCACCTGAGCGTCACGTTCAACATTGATCTCCACTGTTCTACAGCTGTTAGGTCAAGTAAGTCAAGTAGGTGACTCTATGACCTGGTGACCTGGATGACTCTAACACTATATCGTCGACTACACCATAAGGAGAAGATTACATACACTTTTGCTAAATATTAGTGACCAACTTTACAGAGGGAGCCCCGCATAACGATTTTTTTTCTGGAAATAGCGCTATTTTTCACAACCTCGTGGTTGCAGCTGGTGCACCGCCAGCAAAGATGAGTTCATACTCAAACATATCAAAACCAATAACCACCACGGAATCAAGATATCCACAGTTTAGTGATTGCTCTGAATCGAATAACACATAGCTGCAGAAACGTCAAAAATGGCGCTCGTTGAGGTCGTACATATTGAGCGGTGCAAAAATAAGAACTACCTACGTAATACCGTAAACTGCCCAATCGCTGGCACTTGAGTTCTGTTCGAAAAAACAAGGAAACCCTAACTTAATCAAGTTACGTATACATTAAACAGTAAAATATTTTTATTTTTTTCAAATTGGCAAAACTGTTCACATAACCATTATGGCGATTTAGAAACAACAGCCGACAATTTGGTGCGGGTGATTTTGAGTCGTTATTGATAGACGCAGCTTATTAGGTAGGTATCTATGATCGTCACTTTTAAGGTATAGTGGAAGGGGATAAAAGACAATAGAAAAATGATGAAAGGTAAAAAATATAAGAATAAAGATAAAAGTTTTTTTTTTTACATTAAATATGTTAGGACAATTTGGGCAACGCCATCTAGTCTCAAACTAAGCAGAGCTTGTGATATGAGTACTAGATAAACTGATATAAATACTTATATACATTTTTTTTAAATACAAACATATTTATTATACATAGGAAACACTAAGACTTCAGTACAAACGTATGTGTCATCACACAAAGTTTGTCACGACCGGGAATTGAACCCGAGACTCCGAGTTTAATATATTATAATATCTTGATGCTAGATGCTATTATTGACATAATTCTCTACTCGTGGTTTAATTGAAAAAATATTTCGGAAGGAATTAATCCTACTTTCTCGAATGAGTTTTAGTACCATCCTAATAAATGTACCTACCTATTTAAAAAGAAAACTCAAGTGTCATATTTAATTTCCAAAGACTCGCAAAAAGCCGATTTTTTGGCGGCTTTATGAGATATTTTCTTATTTATTTGTACTGCTGGGTCCTTGGGCGATGCAGGTGGATTACTCGGTCTTTGGCTTGAAGAGGTTTTGTGTATTCGGCAAAGCGAACAAGTGACAAGTGACAATCCTTTTATTTGCAGTATAGAATATGGAGAGCTAATAATATGTTTTCTTACATTTCAGTACACAATGGAGCTACAAAATACATCACGCCAACATTCCCGAAGGGGAAGGCAGAGGGGCTTTGTACCTTGGAATTATCACTTTGATCGTATTTTTTTTATTTTTTTTTTATTCATTTGATGTTATATTTTATAATTATTCAGTCATTAAAAACATATTAGTTTTTTTTATATAGATCTATAAAATTCATTTCTAAATAAATCTATAAAAAAAACAAAATCTATATATTTAATACGACAATTTGTCTGTCCGTCCGTCGCGTTTTTCAATTATAATTAATAATACATACATTTGCATGAAATATTAAAATATTCGTAGAAGTTTAGCCAAGGTTTCGAAGGTTCGTTTCTTTTATATTTGAGGCGATACAAAGTTCGCTGGGATAACTAGTATATTATGAATATAAAATAGAATATGAAATATAAATGACTCCAGGTGGCACGCCTGACCATATTTTAAACGTGCCCTGAACATGGTACTTCTGACTACATATTTAAAAAATCTAAATTATTTCAGTATAACAAAATATACCTAATCCCAAATACCATAAGCCGAATAGGTCGAATACCGAATAGTAACCGAATATTCGCTGCAAGCTTAATAATCACCTGTAAAGAAAACCAAACATCCTAAATAAAAGTAGAATTTGTAAAACAGTGTTTCAATTTATACCCTACTTGCGGACGCCCGCGGCTTTGCCCGCTTGACAAATTATATACAAAAACCTTCCTCGTGAACCATTCTATCTATTGGTGAAAACCACATCAAAAACCGTTCCGTAGTTTTAAGCGGTCTACAGACACGCCTGAGGGGCCGGGGCAACCAAGGAAGCATGGCGTTCGTGGCGATATCTGTCGCAGTGTTGCCAATACGCTTTTAGAAAAATACATAGACCCCGATGAGTAAATTGTATAGATATCGTAAAAAAATATAGATCAAGTATAAGTTTTTGGGTGCAAAGGGGCCCTTCTTACATCTATCGGGCCCCAGCGACCTCACCTGCTAGTGGCGCACCTGCTGATTAACGGACGAGGTTCGTATATTACGGTACCCATGTGGTGGCTTCGGCCCCTACGTGGATACCAGGTGGTACAACAGTGTTGGTCCGGGGGGGTACCACCGTGCTGCTGTGCTAAAGCCCCCCAAGTAACCCAGCCCAGGCTGGGTTGCGTTAGGGGTTCAGCAGTGGCACTGTCGGGCCCGGGGCGATGTATGGTGCGGCAGGTATGGGTTCAGTGGGGGCGAAGCGGAGTCTAGTGTGGGTGGTATAGGTCGATTCGCCGGCCAGGGAGACCCTTAGCAACGGCGTAGCCGCGGCCGCCCGCAACATAGTCATGGGGCCCGCCTGGGACCAATCACCCCAGGAGGCTGCCCCACATGTTGCGCATAATCCTGATGTGGGGTCGCCGCTCCGGGTGGTAACCGGTGTGGGGTAGCGGCGGCCTTGCATCAGGGGGGTTTGGGAGCCCTTCCGTCCGGCGGGTCGGCTCCGACCTAGCCACACGGTTCTAGACGAAGCTAACCTCTGCACTTTGTCACTTACTGCCGCACCAAATAACGCCCTGTCTTCACGCTTCCCCATATCTCACCATGACAGTGCAACAAAGTAATAAACGGTACACAGCGGCCTCTAGAAACCCCACAAAGTTGATTTCTTTTGAGGTGAAGTTCGCGAATATCCGCGGACTCCATGCAAACCTCGATACCGTCCACCATCACCTAAAGACGGCACGGCCTTCTGTGATGTTCCTAATGGAGACACAGATACGCCGCACTGACGACACGTCTTACCTCTGTTACCCGGGTTATGTAATTGAGGAACAATTTCGCGACAAAGCCGGAGTGTGCGTGTTCGTTAGGGCGGATGTTTGCTGCCGCCGGTTGCGCTGTCTAGAGAACCCCTCCTACTCCGTCCTTTGGCTGCACGTGGATTATGGCTCTATGAGCCAGATCTACGTGTGTGTCTACCGCTCCCACACAGGGGACACTGGGACAACAAGGCTTTTCGAATACCTCAGCGAAATGGCTGACGATGCGCAGGTGCGGTTCCCGGACGCTGACCTGGTTTTCCTGGGGGACTTTAACGGTCATCACGTTGAGTGGCTGGGGTCCCTTAGGACCGATCATGCGGGACGAACCGCCCATGCATTCGCTCTCTCCCACGGGCTGACCCAGATGGTACAGGGGATCACCCGGATACCTAACAGGTCAGACCACACGCCCGCCTTGCTGGATCTACTGCTGACGAGTCGCCCAACCGAGTACAGTGTGTCGGTACGCGCCCCACTGGGCACTTCCGACCACTGTGTGATGCACGCCAGCTTCCAAGTGCCACCGCCTGCTCGTGCTGAGCAAATGACTCGACGACTATGGCACTA
Organism: Nudaria mundana; assembly: GCA_963556515.1. NCBI lineage: Eukaryota > Metazoa > Arthropoda > Insecta > Lepidoptera > Erebidae > Nudaria > Nudaria mundana. Next base: position 33,997,042 of record OY748286.1, on the reverse strand, counting down.
CTCGTCGGCAGACTGGGATGGTCTCCGCGATTACTTTGCGTCCGTCCCGTGGAGCCAGCGCTGCTTTGTAGGGAAGGCGCCTTCGGATTGCGCTGCTACCGTTGCTGGCGAGATCAGTCTAGGGATAGAATATTATATCCCTTTCACTGATGTCACCAGCATCCGCAAAGCTCGCCCCTGGTTCGGGCGTGAATGTGCCGAGACTGTCCGGAAAAAACAGTCGGCATATCGCGCCTGGGTCAGGGCTCGGGCGGCATGTGACCCGAACGCGAACCGCCTCAAAGCAGTGTACAATAGGGCCACTAGGTTCAGCAAGAGGGCCTTCAAGAGAGCGGCTGCCCAGCGCGTCGCGCGGCTTGGTTAGGAGCTCACATCCCATCCCACGGGCAGCCGTGGATACTGGTAACTGGCCAAAGCCGTACAGTCAAATTTTTGCCAACCATCGCTGCCACCACTGCGTTTTCCTGATGGATCACTGGCTCACAAAGCCCAAGAGAAGGCGGACATGCTTGCAGACCTCTTTGCGGCTAATTCCCATGTCGATGACCGTGGCCTGCAGCCCCCCGCCATGGCCACAGGCCACACTATGCCTGATATTGATGTACGGGTAGTGCTGCGGTTACTCGACACGCGGAAAGCCAGTAGCCCTGACGGCATTCCGGCAGTGGTGCTACGAAAATGTGCTGCTGAGTTGTCTCAAGTATTAACGCGTCTGTACCGCCTGTCATACTCTACAGGCCTCGTGCCGGAGGTCTGGAAAGAGGCGAACGTACAACCGATCCCCAAGAAAGGGGATCGATCCGATCCAGGCCACTATCGACCCATAGCTGTCACCTCAGTCATTTGCAAGGTGCTCGAGCTCCTTATCAATAAGCAGCTCATGCGATACCTGGAGGATCACTCGCTAATCAATGATGGGCAATATGGCTTCAGGCCAAAACGATCAACGGGTAACCTCCTGGCATTCGTCACGCATGTCTAGGGTGAGGCTATGGAAAAGTTCGGCGAGTCCTTGGCTATTAGCCTGGACATAGCCAAAGCTTTCGATAGGGTCTGGCATGCTTCGTTTCTTTCCAAGCTTCCGGCATATGGTCTACCTCCTCAACTATGCAGCTGGATTGCCAGTTTTTTATACGAGCGCCGAGTGCAGGTCCTCTGCGATGGCCAGGCTTCTCGCTTCTTGCAAGTGAATGCCGGGGTACCGCAGGGGTCCGTACTGTCACCAACTCTCTTTCGTCTGCATATCAATGATATGCTAGCGCCGAACAATTGCTTCCTTGGCCGCATTCTACCGTATTTACCACGGTGAGTGTTCTGAAGAGCTCTTCAACCTGATCCCTCCCTACCGATCCCGAACAACGCGTGCCGGGCAGAGATGTCACTCTCATACCGTGGAAATCTTCTTCGCGAGAACCGAGCGTTTTAAACGTTCGTTTCTCTGCCGAACGATGGTGGCTTGGAACACCCTGCCCGCGCACGTGTTTCCTCCAACATGAAACCCTGCGTTCTTTAAGCGAAGCGTGAAGACGCACATTACTGGGTCGTCAAGTTGAGGGCCACTCTCTATAGTATTCCTGTGTACTGTAAGAGTCGCCCACAATTGCCAGACGTCGCCTCAGCTTACCATTAGGCGAGTGGCGTCAATTTGTCGACCTAAATATATAAAAAAAAAAGTTGTATAACTATGAAAAATGAATACCTACCTACCTAGTTCTACGTTTTTAGAGATTTTTTATGAAGTTGTTATAAATAAGTGTAGGTATGTATAAGTGTTGCACAATTTATTGCAAAAAAGAGACATTTGACAATTTTAGGCAAATTAAATACATATGTTAGGACAATTCACGAGTACACAACGCCACCTAGTCTCAAACTAAGCAGAGCTTATGATATGAGTACTAAACTGATATAAATTCTTACATTATTATACAAAGGAAACACCCAGACTTCGGTACAAATGTATGTGTCATCATCACTCATCATCATCACACAAGTTTGTACTGATCGGGAATCGAATAATCGAACCAGAGACTCCGGCGTCGAAAGCGGATGCATTAGCGATCACGCCACCGAACCAGTCCAATTATAGTAGTTTATGAAACACGAGTAGGTTTTAAAAAAACGAGCATAGCGATTGTCTTACATACGTGTATCCTACAAGTGATCTAATGCCTAGTTATGTGCAGTTTCATACACTACTTTATCTAATTTCGTACGTTAAGGCTATTATAGAACACCAGTATGACAAAACAAAAGTACGTTACATACCTAACAACATCAATAGTTTGCACTATGACAGATAGATGGCGTTGCTCGATTTTAATACGAGCTATAGAAGCTGCTATAATAGTTATATAAGAACTGGGGTATTTTTTTAAAGTACTAACGGAAGGGAGTACATTCAGTGACTATTTCGTCACTAGTACCCTATGTACCAAAAAATTTTTGGAAGGTTTTTTTTTGTGGCGCCCGACTTTGGTAGTATTCTAACATCACACAACGTAAAATGGTCCGTGGTATGGTCGAAAGTTTTTAGCCTTTTTTATATTTTATTTTATAGACTGTATTTTAAAGATTAAAAAAGTTACTTTCTGACACAGTTTTGGAGAAAATCTCATAGAAAATCTGTAACATAAAATAACTTATAATTATTTTTTGTAGGTACCGGTGTCATAACCATAGGCTTTATGTTAACTTTTGGAATCATAATTTAATATGTTATGACATGAGAGTAGATAAAAGTATAGTCTGACCACGCTAAGTTTGCAAAGGAGTAAAGTGGCAACCCCACAGAAAGACTAGTGTTGCAACATTTGTCTATAATGTCTATAATGTTTTGATACTTTGAATTTTGAATTATAATTTATTGTCTAAAATCTAAATAATTATTATTTAAATTAGATATTTTTACCTTAAATTTATTTTTTACTGTTTCGAGTAGGCTTTTAGAAATCCCTTTCGTTTGATACCCATATTGTAGAAGTACATTAAACATAATTAGTCCGCCATCTTGTATGATCCGCCATGTTGGATTTAAAAAAACGTCTCAAGGTTAACCATGTATTGTCATCCAAACCGAATGTCTATACAAAATTTCAGCTCAATCGGTTAAGGAAATCTGCTTCAAAACTGAGTTGCAATATTCCACCCGAAGAAACATACTCGTATTACATACAAACACTGCAAGTTAAATAAAAGCTCGTAAAATACGTTTTTTAATAAAAACAACCACTAGAAATTATGTTGTTTCTATATACGTGTAACGTTATTCGATCTTAATCCGTGTTGTATTCAAATATGTCCTATTTCAAATGGAAAAATATGATACAACTATTGTTGTTTACTAGGTCGGTCATCGCCTTATAACACAGAGTTGAAGAAAGTACAATTACCTCTAACGTAGTATATCGTGATATATATTAATATTATTCATCAACACTCTACCCAATACCTACGAATATTAATATCTATGACAGGTATAACTCAACTTGTATACTCGTAATACTCGTACCAACAAACACAAAATTGAAGATAATCTCATCGAAGTAAGAAAAAAATATTATTTCTCCAAATTCCCTGTCAGTAGTTTTTATGTTTATATTAAGTACCAGCTGATGCCTACGTCTTCACTCGAGTGGAATGGTTTTTTAGGTTACAAACTAGTAGGTATTGTTATTCCATCCTCAATTTTTACAGTACAGAGAGTTACAGATTGATAGTACTTGGGCCGTAGAACATTGAAAAATATTGATTAACAGCAAGCTAATTTTTCGTAAATAGCTTTATTTTACCGAGTTTTACCCCAATATCTTAAAAAGAAATCTCAAATCAGGTAGCTAACAGAGTTATCCAGTTAAAATACTTATTCGGAACACAATTGTAAGGTTGCATTAATTCGTATAGAGCTGCAAAGTGCTAGTCTATTGTGCGAGGCTAGTATATTGGCTAGTCGTCCAAGTACATTTAAAAGCTTGGTGATTAGTAGTCTTAATCTAAATCCTTCCTGATAAGTAGACCAGAAACGCTGTTGTTTTTAGTATAATCGAGACCATGTATGTACGTAGGTCACACTATAAGTTTTGCGTAACTTAAAAAAACAACATGTTAATACCAAAATATTATGTTTATTGCTTTTCAAAATACTCTCCTTTACATTTTAAACATTTTTTCATGCGATCGAAACATTTTTTTAAATAGGAGGACCATAGATCTGAAGGCATGTTTTCTACGTGCTGATTAAGTTGGTAAAAGTGAAACCTCTCATCAAATCTTTAATTTTGGGGAAAATACAGAAATCACAGGGTACTAGGTCGGGCTTTTATTCCTTTTCTCTCTTTTCTCAAAAACTGCTCAAATTTATTTATTTAAATTTTCATCAATTGTACGTAAAAGAGTGTATCATGAAAATTTAAAAAATGAGATTTGATTTTTTTAAATTTTTACATTCAATTTTTACATACTACCGTCCCATGACGGTCAATTTATTTATGTTCCTGATGGACTCCCAGTGATATTATCAGTAGCTCTCGATAAATTGTGAGGTATTCACAGCTTATATTTATTTAAATTTCATATCCACAAATCGCATATCAGCGGAGTGAGGTTCGAGACGAAGGGTTGTGCTAAAGCACGCAATGTACCGCCCACGCGTCGTTCGCCGCAAATGCGCGCACCATGTCTTATGTAAATGCACCTTGTCCACTCTTGCCTTTAATTAATCTCAAGCAACATAAATAAAACCTTGCTTTAGATCAATTCGTTCAAAATAAACAATAGGTGGTTGACACCTCATTTCCTTTTTAGTTATATAATTCAAACTATTCCTTTTAAAGTTATTACAACTTGTAATTATATTTTAAAATCCGCAAACATCTGAATGTTCAAGAACTACTCGTTTAAATTGACTTGCTGAGCCGAAGTTGTGTACTGTAACTTGCTACGTGACGTCTACACAGTTCTACTTTACCCAGGTAGTACCTAGTACATACATCGTCTAACTAAACCATCATGAAGTTTTTTCTAGAAAATTTACAACAACAGTATTTATAACCACTGGTGTCTAGAAGAACTTTAGTAGTAACTTTTATAACTGTCATCCCTCAATTTTTGACTGCTTCGGTGGCGTGGTCGGTAGTGCATCCGCTTTCGACGCCGGAGTCTCAGGTTCGATTCCCGGTCGGGACAAACTTTGTGTGTAGACAGATACGTTTGTACAGAAGTCTGGATGTTTCCTATGTATAATATGTATGTATTTACAAAAAAAATGTATATAAGTATTTATATCAGTTTATCTACTCGTAGTACTCATATCACAAGCTCTGCTTAGTTTGAGACTAGATGGCGTTGTGTGAATTGTCCTAACATATTTATTGAGCGAAGCGAGCCGAAGGTGAGCGGAGCTCTCAACGGGTGGCTCAAATTATTTTTCAAACGATTTATGTTAAATTGTTTCTCGGAGAATACTCGGCCGATTTCGGATTTTTTTGCACTCATCAATAGCTTACAGAATTACCCAGGTTATTACGATGCCAGAATTTTGAATTTAAACTCGCTTCGCTCAAATATATGCTGCAGCGTAACGGTACGTTTCGCGACTGCGGCGACCTAGTGATAATGTTTTATTTAACATACATAGCGGTCTCACCAAGATCTTAGAGGCCCATGCCAATCTTACCTGGTGCAACTGCTGATCAACAACAAGGCTTTGGGCTTTGGCAATTACAATAGTGTCCGCCTAACGGATATAGATTCGCCACCTATTACGTGGGACGAGTAAAGGCGTGCCACATGATGGACGTACAATATCGTCAAGTTCGCGGGAAGTCGCTGGATGCGGAAAGCTTATTACTAAACGTTGTGTGGTTTGTTGGGGAACGCGTATGCCCATGTAAGCTTCAATGGGCTGAAAATGATAATGATCACCCAGACAAAGCCAACATAAATACTCTATTTAAACAAATCTTTATTTATTGTACAAGCAAATGTTGTTATGCGTAATACTTAGACAATGTATATAAATTAAAGTCAAATACGTACAAGTAATGCGAATAATTCTACACCAACTAACTTGTACATAGGTATTTATTTATGTTTGTACCTACAAGCGAGTAACACAGTTATAAATTCGAGCATAGTTAAGTGAGTAGCACCCCTTTTTCCTGTACCTTTTTGAAGGTACTTACCTTAAGTTCCCTTTTGACTTTAAGCAAAATAAAATCATAATAACCACCTATGTCGTCATAATAACGTGAACAATATGTAGTCGACATGCCATTATTAATAATTGTTTATTTCTAGAAATTCAGAAATATGTAGGTATCTATTGTGATACAACCGTTAAAATCCCAATTTCTTTAAATTTTTCTAAGAAGTTCGAGCATTTAAATTGCACGTACACTTCATCACCCACCGAGCCTTTTCCCAAAGCAGTTGGGGTAAGCTTTCCAGTCTAACTGCGATTGAACTTCGGTTGAACTACGGCTGAAATTCGATACTTTCCGTGAAGCACTGCCATCTGACCTACACTCTTACTACCTTCAGATCTCTTCTGCAATCTGGTGTACAAAAATAACTTGTATATCTGCTGCTTTGCCCCACAGCAAAATGCCGTAATACTGTGAAAAGTTACTAAAACTAGTAATACGCCCTGTGGTAACAGTAGATCATTATTTGGGCTTTCCCTCCCAAAAAGAGCTCATTATAAAAATAAACCTGGAACACTGGTGCTAAGTTCGTGGAGTTCGGATAAAAACTGTGGCTGCTAGCCTGGACCACACATACAGACAGACAGGCAGACAGACGGACGACAGCAAATTATCCAGTCTTTAAATGTAAAGACTTCGCTCGCTCGGTCAGAATGAGCCTGGCTGTAGTATAATAAATATGAATACATTATACTCTCTCCAAAAACAACAAATACCCTACCTACTATAAAAAGCGTTCAGTGACATTGGATATCTCAATATCTCATACATAAATCATTTTGTGTGTATGGCAAGTACTTTACTCTCGTCGGTAACCATCAGACCATAGTGACACAACGCCATCTAGTAGTGAGTAGTAAAAATTATAAAAATTTGCGTAAACTGTAAACAATGAGTGCAAAAACATCGATATGCCAATACTAGGAGCACATAACAGCGATGAGCTGAACTGGTCTACCACAGTATCTATTACCTACATAAAATATCCAATCTTATTCCTTTACAATAAGGTTTACTTTTACATGCAATTGAATGAAAACTTTATCTTTCATTCAAGTCATAAACAAGACTTGCGTCATAGGAATGAAGGCGGGAATATGGGCTCTTGGAAAATTCTGCGTTTTATAGAGTTCGATGACATACTTAAACTAGTAAAAATAGTGAATGAAACAGTAAATGATTAATTGTATATTACGCGACAGTTAATTATTAATCGGTCCATCAAAGTTTTAAGTCATAATTTATGAGATTGAGATTGAGATGAGATTCATTATATTAGTTCAGTAGTGCAAGTATAGATGGCAGCATTCCTCATCACTATTAGAATGTAAAAAGAAAATTACTCCTTTTTGAACCTACACCCATGAACGGCTGTCCCAATTATGATAACTCTTTTTGTTGTGCTCGATTTAGTAAGGAGCAGGTTCTTGTGATAAAACATTACATTTTATGTAAGAGAACTTAACGAGTGTACTTAGGTTGGTAACCTAAGCTAAAGGCTTATTTGGTACCGGTTTCTGGTAGTGTAGAAACCTAAAATTAGCCTTTATCCTGGGAAGATTTAAAAATGATCCGCTAGGGGCAGCACCGGTAGGGGAGTAAAATAATAAATGGTTTCATCCATATTCGTAACTCAGGTTTCGTAACCAGCTAACGAACATAGAATTTTCTTCTCGTTTCAATATTGACAACAACGTCAAACGTTTAGAATTAATAATGGATCTTTTGCTTTCAACTTCGCCTGCGCAAATTAAGTTCTTCTATGTTAGGTATGCTCGGACTGCTAAAATTGATACCTATAAGATATCGGTCCTGGCTCTTGGACTGGACTCCTACCTCGTGTAGTGATGTAGTCCGGAACACGTAAAGGAGCGTAAATGAAAGCAGGACGTCACAGCATATTGGCCCCTGACAGTTCTGTGCCGCACTGGTTTCGACAAGGAGGCCTCCTCTTCTTCTTTTCTACTTTTAGAAAGCCATCCTCGGTTTCGGCGCAGAGGGCACCAGTCGGTATTATGAAGGTCCAGCGGGTTTCTTGGTTGTTTGCAAGTCGATTGTTTAGTTAGTGAAGTGTTTAGATGTTTATGTGCCGTTAGAGTGTTTTAGTTGATTTACGATATAGGTAATGTGGTGGAGGAGTGAGTTAAGTGTATCTGGGGCAGTTGTAAATAAGGTGGTTGAGGGTTTGCGAGATTATGTTGGTGGGAAGTTCGTGGGGTCATGACGAGTAGGAAGGAGTTGCTTGGTTAGGTTAAAGGTCTGCGAGATTGTGTTGGTGCAAGGACAGAGGTCGTTGTTTAGTTTGGTTTAGTTGATTAGGTTAGGTTAGGTGGGACATCCGCTTTTGTGTGTGGAAAAGTTACAGGGGGTCAGTACTTTCCACTCACTCCCTTAGTCGCCTCGTACGACATCCACGGAAGGATATGGGTTGGGGCTATTCTATTCTGCCGGCCACCACACGGCGGCTTGGTTGCGATTACATCCGCGTAGGCACGATTGGGTGTTTGTTCTGTCCGTCTGTCTGCAGGGTGTATCTCATGAACCATAATAGTAAGGGAGTTGAAATGTTCACAGATGATGTATTTCTGTTGCTGCTATAACAACAAATATTAAAAAACAGAATATAATAAATATTTAATGGTACGGAACCCTTTGTGCCCGAGTCCGACTCGCACTTGGCCTGTATTGTTTTATTTTCAACCGACTTTCAAAAAAGGAGGAGGTTCTCAATTGGACTGTATGTTTTTTTTATGTATGTTACCTCATATCTCTGGACTGGATGAACCGATTATGAAAATATTGAAATGTTTTTTGAAAGCCACTACTTCCCAAGTGGTCCCATTTCAATTTGGTTCCATTCCGAGAATTATTTGGTCCCATTTCGGTAATTTGAAGTCGGTTGTTGTTTCAGTTTTTGACCTGTATTTTATACTAAGTCTACGTCCCAATAACCGTTAATTTTTGAACTTCGCTGACTTCATTTGCCTATTTTAATAATTTATAATGACTTCACAAAAGCAAGTCTAATATAACTGGATAGGTATAATGTACTAATATTCTAGTTCCTTGTAATTTGTTTTAATTTTGGTTAATATACAGATTAATACTTAATAATTCGCAATAATCAGAAAAGGAGGTCATTGTCCCAGTACCCGGTAGAAATGTTCCAGTAACCGTTAAATTGTCCCAAAATCCGTTATTTTTAATTACGAATTTGAACTCTATTTCGGGGCAATAAGGTTCACATAAATATCACATTACATTTCTATGTTTACAACTGTGTTATATTTAAGAGGTATTATTTTTAAAGAAAGCATTTTTTTTAAATTAAAAATACGTTTTTAATTCATTTTGACATATTAGTTATAGATAATATTTTGGTTACAAAACTGTTTCAGGTACCTACGCAAATTCAAATAAGGCACTTTGTACACAATGTTATATGTATTTATATATATAGAGTATATTCAAAATATATATGTATTTATTTTCTTAATCTGTGATGTACCATTATTACACCTAAATAATAATGAAGTGCTGTTCGATTGTCTCGCTAAACATCGACAGGCGTTGATTCACCGTTGTGGGCATGCCTACAACCTTAATTAGCCAGTGACGTCACGCTCTTGACTGGGATATCAAACACTGAAAAAAATTAACCCCGATGATGTTTCGGTTACTAAAGTGTTAGTGACTGGAACATCGGGGCATTTACTAACATACGTTATAAAACACCGACGGATATTCGAAAAAAAATAGAATTTGAGAACAATTTTACCATACCAAAGGTGGCTTAAAGGGTGCTATATATGAGAAGCATGTGACCAAGATTTTGTACCTACCTATCTACGGGAAAAATTCCAGTCAAAGTCCCACAAGTGCTGGCACCATGGGGGGGAGGGGGGTAAATCAGGTGTGTTCATAAGTTTTGAGACTAACTGGCACCTATTTTATTATGCTTTCAATTATGATTTCAAAAGTTGATAAAGTCCTATGAGTATGACACTGGTACTAGAATTAATTAAAAGTTATTTTATGGTACAGATTTTGTAAGAGATTTTCTGCAAATCTGTGTCGTAAAGTAACATTTTAAATTATTATAACAGAGTTGGATAAAATTCTACCTGCAATAAACTTTTTAGAACAATTTGTTTGAAGAGTTTTTTTTTAATCAAACCATAGGCTTGGTCACTTAGAAAACAAGATCGCCTCAAAAAGGTGTCAAAGTGACAGCATAAAAATATGAAAGTGACGTTATTAAGACGAATTAAGAGACTGTAGTGAAACCACTATCTAATACTTTACTTCGCAAAAAAGAATAGATTTTCCAGCCTGACTAAACACCCGCCGACGCAACCGTTGTTACGGGAAAATTTGCCAGACTGCATCTCAGCGGAAGAATGGCATCGTCTGGCCTTGATCTCAATTCACTGGACTAGGACTAGGACTTTGTGGACTAAATTAGAGGCCAGGGCCTCTCAAAAGTCCCACTCAAACTCAGATTATTTAAAGACCACCATAGCAGCGAAGCATATCTCGCTGGAGAAGATTAGTGCTGCGATCGATGACTGGCCAGGACGTCTAAAAACTTGTTAAATTAAGGGGTGGGCCATTTTAATGTTAATTGCTTGTGGTTGTAGGTTACTGTCTAATTATGGTTACTTGTAAATTTTATAAATATAACTTTATTCTTTAAATTTTTATGTAATATTTATTCCGCCTCAAAACTTATGAACACACGAGGTAATTTAAAATGGTTAAAAACTACGTAAGTTAGAAATATCATGTATACCCACTATATTGATAATCCTAATAGGTATTTCTTACTACGATTGTCAGAATGCGTATTGGTAATACATTATAAAATTCTGAATCAATAATTGTCTGAAATATCATTTAAAAATACGGAAGCCGTATATCAATACTCCGAATAAACATAGGCTTAAAATAATAAATCGAAACCCGAATTTGGAATCCCGTATCGGAGGTGGTACTTACGGCCAGCAACGTATCTGTTCTAAACAGACCGTTGAAGGCTTTGGCCGTCAGAACAAATAAGAGGGTACTGCACGTTCTCCCTAGAGGCTACATGTCTCTTAGCCGGGAGACCTGCATGGGGAAGCGAGGACCCTTGCGATCAATGTTTCAATGATATAAGGAGGCGTTGCCGTTGGAGCGTGACGGGGAGAAATCGAGGCTCAGCGTTTCATGGTGAAGTTGAGACTGGATCATTGCCGCTCATGGAGACATGGACGGTACGAGTTGAGCAACCAACACGGGGAACCGCTACCGTCGCGGCGGTGAGACCAGTCATGAAGGAGTGGCTTCAGAAGTGGCACGGAGATCTCATATATCGCGCATCGCATATGTGCACGGGTGCTTGGCTGAGTTTCTGTGTTGCATCCATAGTGAGGTCACGCCCCAGTGTCAACATTGCGAGGCTTCCGGTGAGGACGAGAACTCAGCGTGGGCGAGTCAACGCCGGAATCTCGTAGTTGACTTGGGCGTAGATATCATGTTGCGAGTCATGGTCTCCAGCTGAAGCAAGTGAAACGTGGCCGTATTATGTTTATCAGGTTATGCTCGTGACCGAGATGATGAGGGAGCGTACCCTCACCGCCGATTACCGGTGTGTATGGCCAGAATACCGCAGGACTTCAAACTTCCATGATTGGGGCCTGAACACGGTGGGTTGGTGACCTCATATCCACAGAATAGAATCCTTCGAGGGTTAAGTGGTGTATCGAATAAATAGTTTTTAAAGATGATTTCAAAATATATAAGTAAGTGTTTCAATGTAATTTGGTGTGAAAAAATTTACTTATAACAAAAGTATGTAAGTAAGGTTTTGAAATCAAAAAGCTATAAATAAAAATAAATAATAAATAAAAAAACCAGACTGCACTTAACCAGATATATAAGCAGGCGTAACTCATTTTCTACCAAGTTTTGAACTGGTATTTAGGTCCCATCTGCTTATAGCTAAATATCTGGTTAAGTGCAGTCGGCATGTTTTATTACATTTTTAATTATTTCTTTTTATTACTACTTTAGGTCCTAACATCCAGAAATGAAAGAAATTACCATGTCAATGGAAAATGAGTCTTAAATGAAGGGACTAAGGATACATTAACGGGTTCTGGTGTACTAATGTGTGTACCAATATCCGGTATTTTTTAACGGGAATTGGGTCACGTAGGGGTTTGTGAGTACCAATAGGTAGATGTAAAATGCAATAATATTTACTTTACAGCTAAATTCGCTGAATATTTCAGGTTACATTGATAGTTATCCCATTCAAGTTTTAATAAAAAAGAGTTCCTTTACGAAAATAAACCGTTATGGCACGGTAAGCATTCTCCTACGGCGTGACAGCTCCGGCCTCCGAGGTTCAGCAACTAAACTTCGCACTTGTCTAAAGTTTTAAAATACGTAACTTTGACTTTAAATGCTACCGTCCCCCTAAGACTTGTAAGCCAGTGTCGCCACATTTATGATTTAAAATGTTACTAAAAATATGTTGCTATCCACAAAATGCAATTTATTTTTAATAGAAAGCTGTAAAAATAGAAAAAGTGTCTAGTTACCGTTTACTGGGACGTTAACGGGAATAGGAGCGTTTACCTTAGATGATCGCCGCAGCTCCGCCCGCGTGATTTAGTTTACTCGTTCCCGGTTCCCGTGGGAATACATTACCGGAAGTAGCTTTCTAATGGTGAAATAATTTTTGAAATCGGCACAGTAGTTTTTGAGTTTATTCATTACAAACATACAAATCTTTCCTCTTTATAATATTAGAATAGATGTACAGACACACTATTATGGTTTATTATACGTATTATCTACTACTATCTGCCTGTAGTATTAATATTTGTATTATTCGGTTCTTGGAATATCAATGTTCTATGGCAGCAATATTCTATAGATTATTATTCATGCAAACTCTTGTTTCAAGCGTAAAACATTTCCTTATTGAAAGATATTCTTATATTATCTACACCTGTGGGATATGTAAACAAAGCAAATTTTGAGTTTCAAAATTAGTTCATTCAACTTTCTAGCAGGTACGAAGCGGTTTCATTGAGTTAGTTTTCTTTATGAGTTGTGGAGATCCGATGGTAGTCGCTTCACGAAAAACATCAAAGTTCAGACTGAAATGCCGACCCCAACTAGGTTGGGAAAACGGCTCAGTGGATGATGCCATTTCAATTCAATAAGTAGAATAAGGTAAGACACCTTAATTGCTTCCCGGCGTTTCGGTTGGATTGCGGTAACGTTGTCACGGGTTGACATGACGTGGTAGGTATGAACCCGTGACCTTATTGTATCTACCTGATATTCCAGTTATGAGTAAATAGTGAAAGTTTAGAAATTTATTGTACCTAACTAAGTAGATCCCTGTTACACTAAAGTTGTCGGTACCTATAAAGTAGTTTCTACAGAGTCAAGCACGCGACGATATTTGTGTGACCCGATTACTTATTCATATCATTAACTTTTATAAAAGCGAAGTCATTAAAAATATAATAGTAACAAATCAGTCGTCGATATTCATAAACGCTTATATTATTAGTTGAGCATTGTAAATGTTGTGGGCCATCGATCTGCGGGTCGCCCGAGGCAGTGACAGACTCTCGAAATTGTTAAAACAAACTGAGCTGTATAATGCGACCATGTATCTCAAGATGGTGTTGTATCTAAAACAAACAAGTTAAATCATGTGGCTTGCAAGATGGGGCTCAAGCTGAATGGTTACTTATTAAAATGTGAGGGTGGCAGGAGACAGGCCGACTGCAGCCACGGAAAGCAATCAACGAGCCACGATTTATGGCAAGCGCCTCGGGCACTCGCGGCACCGTTGCTTTGCATAGGTATCCGATATTGTCATAGCTACGCCTTCGGGATGATCGAATTTGGTCATACATTACGTGAACACAAATGAACTGTTTATACTCTAAATCAGATAAAAAGTACTTAGGCGATACATAATTATAGGTATGAACGGTGAACGCGTTTATCTGCGCCCGCGCCGGGTACGAGACATCTTCATTATAGTCAAGTGTTAAAACTTGTTAATCTGTCACTTAGTTAATTATTATGCGAGGACCGCAGTTAATTGATTCAGCGGACGACAAAATGTTAATATGCGGTGATAGCGGTGCGGTGGTGAAACGGTGCCTCTGTGCTCAGACGCAACGTTTTGAAATGCAAATCGTGCATTTCGAATATTGGTGTGGATAGCACCGATAAGAGACGGTAGCCACTTGAATTAATATACATGTAACACGCGATTTTGCACTTTGTGTACAGCGGTGTTATCTCCGGTCCGTGTGCCGCACAGACCGTCTCACCCAGCTACTGCAGCTTTTATCGAACAAATACCTATAATTATATCTTTAAATCGTTAATGCAGTCTATTTTACTCTCGAAACAAACTATACAGAGCTATACAGCGTGAATACATTTAGTAATAAAGTAAATATTTTTGGTGTTATTTACTTTGAAGGTGAAAATTATAAGTGCCAAAACATTGAAGTGAAGTCTTTTTACAAAGTAGCCAGTCGTGTGGTAGTAAACGTTCAGAAGAATAATTCAAGCTCGTTCGTTAAACATTAAAGGAAAAACCACGTGTTCCATTGGAGGTCCTTCACCGTTCACTTCTGCCATAGATTTGTTCAGCATATAATCACTTGATAACCAAAAATGCAAATTCATCAATGTATTAAAAAGAAACTCGCCGATGACAAAATTTGAAATCATGCATTGACCTTTTTCATACTCTATTCGTTATTAATTATGTCTAGGTGTGTATCCATTAACTATGCACACGTGCTCAGCTTTATTCAAATTGCCACGCGAATGTTTTTATATTTATGTTGCTAGCGAATTATAATAATTGTTCTCACTTCAATGACACCGACGAGGTCCCGCTAAACATCGTGTCTATTGGCACAATCGAACATATACCGTTTATTATATACACAGTCATAAAAAGTACATGAGTGTCGATTAAATCAAATTTGACGAAATAAATATCAGCCCCGAATTTTAGTTAACAACCGTAAAGAAGATGGAATAAAAAGTATGTACCTACCTACGGTGAGTTTGAATCGCCCTGATTTAACCTAAGTGATTAACAAAATGATGTCAGCACGTCTGATAGGACATTAGTAGGATGAGACTTAGAGCCCTCTTAATCCTCATAATACATTGTGACTACCGTGGTTTATGATCTTTTAAGATACCAGGGCTCTTTCTGCTATTGTTGTCTTCCTCATAACTCTAGTTTACTTTCTTTCTACATACCTACTCTGAAGTCGACGGAACTTCTTCCCACGCACATGCAGTCTGTGCAGTGAACTCTTTGGTATTTCCGAGTTACAAGGAATATTCTTTAAATATAAGAATTGTCTGCAACTATCTTTGATATCATGAATGTTTCAAGTGTTAATAGACTACGGTAATCACAGCCCAATTGTTTGTCTATTTTAATTAAATATGGAATATTTGAAAATAAAATAGTGAAATAGATCGCCCTGCTGATATTTTGTTTTTCACATTGATTGTTTATACAAATTATTTCATATTTGTCAGCTCACCGTAATAATATACACCGTAAATAATTAGGGTGCAAAGGGGCTCTACCAACATCTATAGGGCCCCAGCGACCTCACCTGCTAGTGGCGCACCTGCTGATAAACGGACGAGCCTCGTTAATTTACGGTACCTATGGAGTGGCTTCGGCCCCTACGTGGGTACCAGGTGGTACAACAGTGTTGGTCCGGGGGGGTACCACCGTGCAGCTGTGCTAAAGCCCCCCAAGTAACCCAGCCCAGGCTGGGTTGCGTTAGGGGTTCAGCAGCTGCACCGCCGGGCCCGGGGCGATGTATGGTGCAGCAGGCATGGGACCAGTGGGGGCGAAACGGAGTCTAGTGTGGGTGGTGTGGGTCGATTCGCCGGCCAGGGAGACCCTTAGCAACGGCGTTGCCGCGGCCGCCCGCAACACAGTCATGGGGCCCGCCTGGGGCCAACCACCCCAGGAGGCTGCCCCACATGTTGCGCATAATCCTGATGTGGGATCGCCGCTCCGGGTGGTAACCGGTGTGGGGTAGCGGCGGCCTTGCATCAGGGGGGTTTGGGAGCCCTTCCGTCCGGCGGGTCGGCTCCGACCTAACCACACGGTTCTAGACAAAGCTAGCCCCTGCGCTTTGTCACTTACTGCTGCACCAAATGTCGCCCTGTCTTCACGCTTCTTCTTCAAAATCTACAATGGCAGTGCAACAAAAAAGAAATAAACGTTACACAGCGGCCCTAGGAAACCCCACAACTTCACATTTCGAGGTGGAGTTCACTAACGTCCGTGGACTCCATGCGAACCTCGATACCGTCCACCACCACCTTGAGACGGCACGGCCCGCTGTGATGTTCCTCACGGAGACACAAATACGCCGCCCTGACGACACGTCTTACCTGTGTTACCCCGGCTATGTCATCAAGGAACAATTTCGAGACAAAGCCGGGGTGTGCGTGTTCGTTAGGGCGGATGTTTGCTGCCGCCGGTTGCGCTGCCTAGAGAACCCCTCCAATTCCGTCCTTTGGCTGCACGTAGACCATGGCTCTATGAGCCAGATCTACGTGTGCGTCTACCGATCCCACACAGGGGATTCTGAGACAACAAAGCTCTTCCAGTACCTCAGCGAGACGGCTGATGAAGCGCAGGTGCGGTTCCCGAACGCTGACCTAGTGTTTCTGGGGGACTTCAATGGCCATCACATTGAATGGCTGGGGTCCCTCAAGACTGATCATGCGGGTAGAGCCGCCCATGCGTTCGCTCTCTCCCACGGTCTGACCCAGATGGTATGCGGGATCACCCGGATACCAGACAGGTCAGATCACGCGCCCGCTCTGCTGGATCTACTGCTGACGAGTCGCCCAGCCCAGTACAGTGTTTCGGTAGGAGCCCCACTGGGTAGTTCCGACCACTGTGTTGTTCACGCTGGCATGAAGGTGTCACCTCCTGCACGTCCTGTGCAAACGTCACGTGCAGCTGGATTGCCAGCTTTTTAAACGAGCGCCGAGTGCGGGTCCTCTGCGATGGCCAGGCTTCTCGCTTCTTGCAAGTGAATGCCGGGGTACCGCAGGGGTCCGTACTATCACCAACTCTCTTTCTTCTGCATATCAATGATATGCTATCCCTCGGGAACATTCATTGCTATGCAGATGACAGCACACTGCACGGGAGTTACTCGGTTCGTCCGACGGCGGGGCGATCTGAGATTGAGGAGGAGAGACGACGACTCGTGGCTGATCTCGACCGTAACCTCGACAGTATCTCTCAATGGGGTACCGAGAACCTGGTCGAGTTCAATGCCCGCAAAACACAGGCGTGTGCATTTACTGCGAAGAAATCCCCTTTCCTTCCCCTACCCTCTCTTCAGAATGCATTATTACCAATGAAGGACAACCTTGATATCCTTGGCATAGACGTTCGTCGAGAGCTCAATAATAAAAACTACATCGAAAGATGTATAGGGCTAGCTTCGCGGAAACTAGGAATACTGAATAAGGTAAAGAGATTCTTTACACCGGACCAGAGGTGTCTGCTGTACAAGACGCAGATTAGACCCTGCGTCGAATACTGCTCTCACCTCTGGGACGGCTCCGCGAAGTATCTGCTGGACGCTCTCGACGCTATGCAGCGACGGGCTATCCGTATTATTGGTTGTCCGGAGGTAACGGGAAGCCTTGAGCCGCTAGCTCAGCGCCGAACAATAGCTTCCTTGGCCGCATTCTACCGTATTTACCACGGCGAGTGTTCTGAAGAGCTCTTCAATCAGATCCCACCCTCTTCCTTCCGATCCCGAACGACTCGTGCCGGGCAGAGATGCCACCCCCACACAGTGGATAGCATGTTCGCGAGAACCGAACGTTTTAAACGTTCGTTTCTCTGCCGAACGATAGTGGCCTGGAACGCCCTGCCTGTGCACGTGTTTCCTCCCACATATAATCCTGGGTTCTTTAAGCGGAGCGTGAAGAGGCACATCAGTAGGTCGTCAAGTTGAGGGCCACTCTCAATAGTAATGTGTGCTGTGAGAGTGGCCCACAATCGCTAGACGTCGTCACGACTTACCACCAGGCGGGCGGCGTCAATTTGGCGAACCAAATATAAAAAAAAGAAAAAAAAAAATGCTTATCAAGAACAATTGGGAAAATCTAATTTACCAAAATTCCTATGCAACTGTAAACGAGTTAAGAACTGAGGTACACAATACGATTTTGAATATTCATCACAACTCGCTATTAAAAGTTACTGAAAATGAATTCCTTAAAAGAATATATTTCTGTATCCAACAAAATGGAGCTCATTTCGAGCTAATAATTAGTTAGTACACCCTATTTTCGTTCGTTCAAAAAGTTTAGATTTCATGGTTTTCCTTTCATTTAATTTACCACGTTTGTTAGAGAGATTTGATCCTTTATCGATCGATGCCATAAAAGTACAGGAAGTTATTCCCAGGTGTGGCAAACGAATTTTCGAAAATCCGTGAATGCAGTTCTGTTTCTTTTTAAAAATAAAGATGTTTCCTTTGAGTAAAATTGGCTATCTCCAGCACGTAGAGTACTTTCCCTCCAGGTGTCGTTTAAAAATTCCATCCTATATATATTCTATTTTTATATTTTTATTTTTTAATTATTTATTATATTTTCTATCCTGTATATAATATTCTATTTTTTATTTTTTTATATCACAATATATTTGTTAATAATAAAAAAAAAATTATTATAACTTAAAAAAAAATAAAGGAACCTTGTTCCATCCGGGTGTCCCTTGACACCTCTCAAGTTTTTATTATAGCCATAGGACGGCCAAAAATAACGTCTGTAATATTATGGGAGCCCTCTAAAATATTTATTTTATTACGTGTTTTAGTTTTTTTGTTGTTGTTAACGCGTCCCAAAACATTAATACACCAGTACTAGGAGCACATAACACAAAGTGATCAAGCTAGACGTTATCTTATACATTGGCCATGAAACAGGGCGATCCACAGCTCCATCTATCGATAAGATGAGAAGTCCAATACTTTACTCTAGTCGGTAACTAACCAATCCATAGCCAATCCATAGTGACACAACGCCCTCTAGTAGTGATATAAAATATATTAAAGCATAACAATGAGAATGTAGTTCGTAAACATCGACACGCCAGTACCTAATAGGAGCCCATAACAGTGAGAAGCTGAACTGATCTGCAATAGCAGCTTTTCAGCAGATGTTAAGAATTAATATTCTTCCGTAAATCGTAGTAGGTATATACAGTTCGCGAGGGATAAGCGGAGCTTTGGATTTGTGTGAGTGCAGTGTACGTGAACGTATAAGTATGTGACCTCTCTTACACACACATGTGTTGTACACACAGCTACAAAAAGAGTTTTGACTCTACTTTTCGTAGTCACTCACACAAATGCAAAGCTCCGCTTATCCCTCGTGAACTGTACTCACCTACTACAATTTTAAAAAAAAAACCTACAATTTACATTACATCATATATCCAATCGTATTCCTGTGTATTACTACATAGATTTACTTTTCCATGCAATTGAATGAAAACTTATGCATCTTTTATTTAAAGGATTGATAAGCGACACTCAACATTCTATTTATTTATAATAAGAATAACAATATACACTTGGGTTGGAATATGGAAAATATACCGTTTATGCAATGAACTCCTTTTATGCAATGTTATGGTAAGGAGTCGCTCGTGTAGACCTACAAGTCTAAGTCACAATCGGTTTTTTGTGATTTAATTTCGAAAATAACTTTCATACTTTCTCTTAAACCAAACTCAAAACTAACAAACACAGTTGTTTAGGTGCAGGACTCTGCTCCGAGCCGCAGTTAATTGGTAAAGTTAATTAAAATTCCACATCTAAAAGGTCACACAAATATTTTAGCAATTATATTTGTGTTATTTTTTAACGAATAATAAATAGTCTCCAATTTTCAGTATAATCGATGTAGTTTAGAATCCTTTTACTTTGGCCGCGTCCATTCTGGTTTTTATTATAGACAACGGCTAATGTACTGTTAGATATCAAATTCCATGAGACAACGTTATAATTTGTCAATAACACACATAATTTAACTGTGTCGTAATATATCCACATTATAATACTGACGTACCACTAAGTATATAATATTTCAATACCTATCATTTACAGTCTGGTAACATTATTTGGTTAGAGTTTGATGTAAATTTTAGGTAACAACGATACCGATATTCAAACCACACAATCTATATATTTAATACGACAATTTGTCTGTCTGTCTGTCTGTCCGTCCGTCGCGTTTTTCAATTTACATACATTTGCATGAAATATTAAAATATTCTTTAATATATAATATATATATATATATATAGTATATTTGAGGCGATACAAAATTCGCCGTGATAACTAGTATACCTAAATATAAGAAATACTATGAATTAGAAGGGGCCAAGCGTATCAAACGCGTAGACTGCATTATGTTATTTATAAATTAATTGTGTAAACAATGACTTTTTCAACGCTCAGAAGAATTACGAGTATGATACCCTAAATGCACGTGAAGGGTCCCACATTATTCGAGGAAAAGTTTTCTATGACTTTGTATATGGCTATAGAGATATATGGCTTACAATCATAACCAGTTTCCTCTAGTGTATCTGTTCATGCTTGTGGCAGACTGGTCATGACATTTGAGGTTGTCCGCAGGAGTTTCGGTGCGAAGTGTTCAAAATGCTGTCGGAGTATCTCCTCGTCTGACTGGGTGCGCAAAGCGAGGGAACAAGTCTACCACCTAGCCTGCTTCGCGTGTGACGCTTGCGGCCGCCAGCTCTCCACTGGAGAGCATTTCGCGTTGCATGAAGACCGGGTTCTCTGCAAGCCTCATTATCTTGAAACCCTGGATGGCGGATCAATATCGTCTGACGGTAAGAACACTGTAGTCTCATAAAAGACTTTACCATATACCTAGCTGTGAATTTTAATAGTAATTAGATTCAGATGCGACCATTCCTTAATTTCACCGTTAGTAGTTTTGCTAAAATTCAATCTTTTCACTGTCAGTGTAGTTTACAACCTTCACGAAAATATCATCATAATTTACTGAATAAAACGCAGGAACGGTTAATTAAGTACTAAGATACGATTTGTAAGTGCACCTGTAATAATACCACCAAATATATCGCACTACAGATGGCTGTGACTCCGAAGGCTACCACAAGAGCAAAGCGAAGCGAGTTCGGACAACATTCACAGAAGAACAACTGCAGGTCTTACAAGCAAATTTTCAGTTAGATTCGAACCCTGATGGTCAAGATTTGGAAAGAATTGCACAAGTTACCGGACTTAGCAAGAGGGTCACTCAAGTCTGGTTTCAGAACAGTCGGGCCAGGCAAAAGAAACACCAGCATACTGGCAAAGGAAAGCAAAATCAAAGTTAGTATACAGTCAGATTCACGAGTAAAAAAAACTTGCCTTTTTCAGAAGATGACTTTAAATAACTGTTAGAATATTATAAATATTTTTCTATATGTTCATTTGATGAAAGAGGCATATACATTTTACTTTCAATCATAGAAGTGGCAGTTAACGGCGAAGGTACCTCTGGCTTGGCGATGGTTGGCAATGCGAATAATTTCTGGAGATTATTTCTGTATATTATGTTTAAACTTGCAATTGATGATTGTTGTGCAGTGGTGTCGCGAGATGCAGATCCAGCGGGGTTTGGGCGACCCATCAACCTCCACCTCACATATTCGTTCCAGAACAAGCCTCCTTTTGTGCCGATAGGTAAGGGATACATACATATATTCAAGACATTTTCCCCAAAAGGGTAGGTAGTGGAATATTATTCGCCCACTGTTTACCAGTAACTTTGTCACGTACCTAATACACTCAAACCCGTTTTTTTTTTTTTGACTTTCGTTAGTTTATAATTTGACATACTTAATTTGATGGTTTCACCACATAATAGGGAATAGTACTACTTACGTAGTTTCACTTCGAACATAATCAATAACTTTACAAAAGTTTTGACATAACCTCATACACTTCTTCTGAGTGGTAATGGATCGCGTTTTCACAACTAAAAATTGTATAAAATTAGGCTATCAAAAACATTTACTTACTAGGTTAGTTATGGCAAAATTTTAAGGTGAAATTACTTTATGATGAATACTTATTGAGATAATCCACAGATTCAAACATACAAATACCTAAGCATCAATATTAGGTTTACATGTGTGTTTGTAAAATAAATCTACTCTACGTCCACACCCACACCAGTTCTACAACTTTATAAATTATTCCTGCTACCTATGGACTCCTGGTATTGTTAGGTCGTTCAAATCCCGCCATTGTCTAGACATTGTCAATAGCGCTTGGTTAAGCTTCACACGAACTAATTTTATATACTTATGATTTCAGATGGAACGTCTTTCACGGATTCCTCAATGGATGAGCTGTCAGAAGACTCCTCGATCCACTGCATGCAAAGCGAAGTCTGAACACTTTTCAAGCTAGCCATGCTGGATTTGAACTTCTTAACGTTTATCATTACGTTACGAGCTTCTTTGTAGAATAAACCTATAGGTCATAAATAACCATGGGTAAGATACAGTACAATTATTTCCACTCCGGCGCTCGTCAAACATCGGAGATGATTGGAATTACAAATGACACGAGATACATTGCTGCATATTCACAACATCCTACTAGGATATTAAAGTGTAAAACAGTTATGAAAATCAATTGCATAATTTTTTTTTTGCTGTAAACCTATAAATAACACAGATGTGGCTTGGTTATATCGCATTCTAAAAGCACAAGATAATCATATATTGTGCTTTTATCTATATTCATACAATGGAATTATCTCTTCTTTGCACTATTTACAACAAATACTAATTGTATAATTCATAATGAAACATACAGTGCCAATGGCCTACACTGTCTGCGTTAGAGATATTGATAATAAATCTGTCCATTAACACATCGAGCTCCATCTTTAGTTAAAAATCGTTTTGGCATTCATGATTGTAAACTTTCGTCCATTTGTAAATTCTAGTATTTCATAAATATACTTTATGTGAAAAGCGAACCTTCGCGAATTAAACCGAGACATCCCGAGCGCTAAAGTGAAAATAATCGTACTGTACAAAAAACGCACTCTAATTGGTTGACTAAAAGTATGGGCAATCTAAGGCTATATCTATTTATTTATCCAATAGAAGATTCGAGACATAAATAAATTATTCTGTATTCAAACTTTTTATAAAATGCTGTTTGATATCCGTTATCGGCGCGTAAGGTTGAATTGAACCCATACCCACATGGGTTGAGTGAACTTTACATGGTATAGTCAGAGAGTTTGAATTTGATGAAATGTAATAAAAATTACAAGGAATATTTCCAGTCGTTGTAAAATTATTGCGTTATTTTGGGGTTATATTCGTGTCTACTCCATGAGACAAAAATGATGTGTCCACCCCGCCCCGTGACAAATTTAACAGACTTAGAAAGATAAATAAGTACCTACTGTTGTTAATATAATATAGTACTATTTAACACCATTGAAGTTTTCAGTGCCTTACTTTTTAGAAACTCCGTGGAATAGTTCTTTATTCTCTGTTATCTATCCATTTGCTAAATAATATTCAAATCTATTCAGTTGTAAATAACAAACGTTCCTTCCGAATCTCATTCTTTAACTGAAGGCACTGTAAATCAATAGACACAATATTTAGATAGAATGATTTGTGTAGTTGTATAACAAATACGGCGCATTACAGAATGCACTTAGTACTACAGTAGGTACTAGCAACAGTGCTTAGTACACTAGAGTAATTTTAAAATTATTTATTGTATAAAGTAATATTTATTTATTTAATACTGTGTCACGTTATGTATCACCTCTCAGTTAACTTAACCAGTATTTTACATTTCTTCTACAATCTGATAACCTACCTACTAGCGATACGCTATATTTTAACGATTGTTATGGCTCATGAAGTTTTGTAAAGTTTGAAGGAGCCCATTTCTATACTTTTTCTGTCAGTAGTGACAAAAAGCAAAGAAAAGTTAAGCCAGTTAAAATATACTTATGTACCAAGAGCCTTTGATGGCTAAACCTACGTTATTTTATAAAAGCTGAATATTTAAAAATATTAAGCTTTTACTACCAGACTCGTAATTTTAGACATTCGAAATTGTAATATAAAATATAATATAATCTCACAAAAAAACACAGCACCACCTAATGTGTAGGAAAGGTACCACAAAAAAATATAAGCGTTAGTGTACTTTTCATTGATGACTCAAAGAATCAAAGAATCAATTTCATTTATTCAGTTTAGGCACATAAAGAGCACATATATGAATGTAAAAATTTTACAATTTTATGTCAAGCAATATTATAAAAATTAAAAATACTACATTAAGTACATAAATAACCATTTGAAAATGAATCTTTCGCTGGTTCGGTAAGTTGGTTCTCCTGAGGAGATACCAGCAAGAAACTCAGATGATTGAATTGAATAGGTAACCAGAACAGGAAAAGTAAAAAGTAGGTCTGTACTGTTAAAATCTTAGGGCTGCACATCACACTTGACTTGCAATTGCTTCATAACAAAATCAAAGATAATGTATTTATGGCATTGGTACTTAAAATAACCTTTACAATAAGTAGGTAAGTACTTTGTAATATAATGCAGATAACTGAATCCACTAATCTGTGTTAGTCATTAGTTTTTCTATAAAATTGTATCAATGTGTATTGTTTAATTGCTGTAAAAATTAGAAAATTAAATAATTATGTATGTGACAATTGTAATACTTAGTGTACTTTGTCGACTCGGGTCGACCAGCATGCTTAGCACTAGACTAGTAGACTTTAATCGACAGACGTATCCAACCAATGAAATCACCGAAATTTTGTTGTTAAGGTCACGTGACCGAAATTTCTGCGTTATTCTTGGTTAAATATCACGCCCGATTCGAATAGAATAAAGAAAAGAAAGAAAATAAAAGAATAACTACTATCAGTCCTAATAGTAGTTATTCTTCTGTCATTAGTGACCAACATCAACTAGTTTAAAGGTATGCTATCTTTCGTACACTATGTGAGTGTTCAGAAGCCTATTATGCTTTTCCTCTCTCTCTCTAATACCTGTAAATGTAGCTTCAGACGTACAAAGTAAGTAATCCTTATTGCAAGTCTTTGCAAGTCAATTAAATACTGTGTATAGATGATATATCTGTTTTGTTTAGTTTAGTTTAACCTATACCTACCCTACTGTATATATATTATTAACTATGTACTTATAACTATATTTATAGGTAATGTAAATAAATGGAGGAAATATAACAAAACCTTCGTGTCGCCGAGCGACATCGCTGAAATAAAAGAGTAATATAGACCACAGTATAACAAGTTCAGTGTGTATTCTACAATATAATATATTAATTTATGATTGTAGGTGTTAAGTGACATGTAGTGCGTCTTCTTGTCATTTTATTTGTAATTAATTAAATGCTACAAGTACTAGGTACTTAAGTTTATCCTGTACAAATTATTAAATATATTATGTTGGTTAAAATTTATGTTTTATTTACCTGTGTACACATACGACGTATGCCGCGCGACTTGGAAAGCAGCGACACACTGGTCCTACGTCTTACGTTTACATTATCTACGCACTATGACACTTTAAACGTGTGTGATAGCGGCGTACGCGTGCGATAGCATGGGAACACGCGAATCTGGCGTGGGGACGGGTAAGACTGTGTGGTGAATGACCAGTGTGTTCGTTACCATACAAATTGTATAGGCCAGATCCTGTTCAGATGTCATAATGCGAAGTACGTTGCATGTGAAGGATGAGTTTGCCCGTCCCTTTACGGTTTGATGACAATCGTCTGAATACTTCTCCTTTCATTTACCAATCTCATTAAATCGATTTTTGAATAGCTGATCCCTAGATGATAAAGGGCTCTATCAACACTTCCGTTTTGTTTGTTGATGTTTATTCATAAAAAAATGTTGCGAGTGATGTTGACAACCCTAACTTTCTTATATAATTTGTTAAGAAAAAGCATCATTGTGTAAAACGCTGGACCGATTTAGCTTATTATTTTTTTGTTGTATTCGTTATTATCAGGAGAAGGACTTTTGGAAAAAAAAGTAAGTTGTAAGGAAAATAGTAGAAATTTAAGAAAGCTTCATGCAGACCCTATAAACTTTTCTAATACTAATTCAATGTCAATTTCAACTTCTAATATAACGAAACCCAGAGACTTGGGATGGCGCTCGCTTCGCTTCTACATACTATATCTATGACGAAACCTTATAACATTTGACATGCCTGCCAGTAATTAGCAGTTATTTGATAGATTGGTCCAAAGTATTAGAGACAATTAATGGGTGAACCGATTTGGCTTATTTTTGTATTGGCTAATAACGTGGATGTTCAGGGCTTTTTAATTTGAGGCCTCACGAAGTTCGCCGGGACAACTAGTAAAGTATAAGTAAGTATGCATATGTGTAATAAATACTAATAGCAAAATACAAAGCTGTCTCTTCGCCAAATCGCTAAATAAGAAAGGGTTGGGTACTAACATTTGTTAACAAAAATACACGAAATTTGTGTTTTTTTTGAGGAGCTTCATATCATACAGTGTCTTACAAAGACTTATCGATAATTTCATTGAAACTTCAAAGTAAGAAAATATTCATGAATAGGTAAACCTACAGTAAAATTATATCAATTAAATTGTTTGTAAAAGGCCTAAAAGGAATCTAGAGTTTTGATTCATTTAATACATCCAAGCATGTAGACAAACACAGTCAATAACCCCAGGACCTACCCTACTTATGATACTCGGGGACCATTGTTATTGTGCAGTCGTCAGGTGTGCCAACTGTAGAATTGGAGCAGGTTCCTAGGCATAGTGAAAACGGAGTCAGTTGTGGAAGTAGGTAACTATATCATTATTAATTATTCCACGAGACTGGATCGCACAACTGATACGAATTTAATGTTTTTCTACTGACTACAGAATGATGCGTAACGCCATCTAGCCAAAGTTTTAGGTACCAACTACATAGCGCGTATTTTAGACACGTAAGCTTCGTGCGTAGGTATTTTGTACGTGAGCGTCAAAAACCTTGGAACGCACGTTGTTACATCGTTTTCTAATAGATGCCATTAGTTGTGTTTTTATATATTAGACCTCTCTTATAGTATGACACAAACGGCCGGATTCTGAACTGAGAATTTGAAGTTAAGTAACCGTTGAGCACGTCAAATGTCAAAATTTGTTCCTGAATTTTGACATCTGACGTACTCAGTGGATGCTCAACTTCAAAGGCCGAAAGTTGCTTCTGCTGTCCGTCCCTATGTGACGTGCTTAGATATTTAAAACTTCGCAACTGATTTTGATACGGTTTTCAGGAATGGATAGAGTGGTTTTCGAGGATGGTTTTAGTATACAATCTGTCAAGCGGGCGAAGCCGCGGGTATTCGCTATTGCAATATTTCTAAAAAACATAGCGTGAGATAGGTAGGTATCTAATGATGGAAATAAAATAGACAAATATAATTTTATTGTATATTTATTTTAGAACTAAGATATAGTAGGTACATAACATTGCATAACAAACCCATAAGTTATATAAATTCATTGCACTGAATAGTTTTAAATGCAAGTTTCCAGTATATAGGCTCATTTTTAACAAAATGATGTAAAAATGACCAAAGAACAAAATAAAAATTGGCACAGCTAAAAGCACCTAGTACTTATATACAGATATTTCTATTTAAACTATATATTACATAACATCTTGCATTAAGCGTTGCATATGCACAAAATAACAAAAAAGAAATAATAGCATTATATTATTATTTGATTAGGCACTAATTTACTTTATTACGTATAGCTTTACAGGAATACTTAATTAGGTAAATAAATTTTATCAACTAAGTAAATATATGTACCTACAAAAATAAAGTAGGTACAATAAATACAAAGCACCAATTCTTTGGATTCAAAGACACTGTTTTTTAATTGCAACCAATAATTGTTAGCGATAGATAGGTATAAATCTATGTTAAAATCTAGATTACACTCGCGACCCCACCGGGGTTAATTATAATCTTTATTCCAATATTAAATTTATAACAATTATTAAAATAAATAGGTAGGTCCTATACAAAGTCCATATATTTATATTACGGTTAGGTTATTAGATCTATTCGGATAAACATTCAAACAAACCACTAACTAGATTATACAGTTTTACGAAGATAACTAAGTTTTAGGTAAAACTATCTCATCATCCACCGAGCCTTTTCCCAAGTCAGTTGGGGTCTTTCCAGTCGAACTGTGATTCGGCTAAACTTCGATATTTTCCGTGAAGCGACTTCCATCTGACCTCCACAACCCATGGGCGATAACGAAGTTCTGTAGTTAGACCGGTCAGATTTTTGATTTAGGGCTCCAACTACCCCTAACAGTAGGTAAAACTATCTAACTATAACTATTAGGACATAGGACCTAGGGAGGGCAGATTGACGGATGAAAGCAAAAATTGTGCAGTCTTCAAAAGTAGACGGTATCGCTCGATCGGTCAATACCTTCTTATTTCCTATAGCCTCGTCCGTTGAACTCCAGGACCACTTGCAGGTGAAGAAGGCCTCTAAGATTTTGTTGAGGCCCTCATGTGCCCTGGACTGGCCAGTGCCCTGGGAATCCAATTTGAGGGCGTGGGCGTACCGTGCGACGATAACGCGACACTTTAAAAAAAAAGGTCTTACCTATTTGCATGTTACGGTGACAGTTTAACTTTTTTTTTGTTTTTTTGAGCTATTTATCACTATCTAATTTACAAACGGTCAACATCATTTACTCATTTAAATTCTTATATTAGATTTTTATTTAGGTTTCCCTTTTTAGAGCTTTTCCATAGCGTTGAGTAGTAGATTCATCTCTTGATGTACGTCCCGGAGTAAATCCTTCATTTGCCGTTCCGAGTCGAGAATATCTACGCTCTGGGTATAAGGGTTGTACCGGACGGCGAAGTCTCGATGCATGCCTTGGGCAAATTTACTAGAAGCCAGAATAAATACAAATTAATTTAAATAGGTATAATCAGGTAAAGTTTTTTATCAAGTAGAGTATTATCGGACTTAAATTAGGAAATGTTTTAAGAGTTCCAGTTACACGTATAAGAATTTTCCAAGCTGTAACTTTTTAAAACGTTCAATATTAAGTAGCTAAGTACTACTTAGCTATAAATTAAAAAAGAAAAATGAGTAACTCTAGCCAAAATTACTGCTAATGCGAATTCAGGATATGCAGCTAGGAAGTTGTAGTTAATGAATGAAACTTACATCATTTTCTCCTTTGCATCTTCAAAACTATTGGCTACGAAGTAGAGGGGCTGATATTCTGTGATAGGGTATTTCGTGGTACCGGTGATTTTTGGTTCGAATTCCCGAAGATCTGGTTTGTCGGACAAACAGTACTGAAGTTCACCGAACGATGACAGTAGACCAGCTCCGAAGGCCTTCAACTTGCCTTCTTGCCGGCAGAGACCATACTCCACGGTAAACCAGAAACACTGTCAAAAAAAAGAATACGCTGTCACCTAGTAGTAGCCTACCTATACCTACATACTATCTATATTTTGTGCCTTCAAGGTCTTAAAAATGAAACAATCCACAGCTCCAGTTATACCTACTATTTATACCAAGCTGTCCCGGCGAACTTCGTACCGCATTCATTTTTCTAATGTTCCGCATAACTTTTTTTTCTTCCATAAGATCCTTCTTATAGTTACGAACACAACAAAAAAAGAATAAACGAAATCGGTCCAGCCGTTCACGCGTGATGGCGTGACCAAGGGAAATAGGGATTCATTTTTATATATAGAAGATAGCATTGGCCGATGACAAATCAAAGTTCGATTCAGTTCTATATATCATTAACCTATGTGTGACTTGTAAGAAAGAATGTACAAAATTTTGAATAAAAGTACGAGTCATAAAACATCGATATGCCAGTAAAGAGCACATAACAGTGAGGAGTTGAAACAATCTGTAATAGCACCTTTTCATTTGTTAAGAAGGTAACTACTACTACTACCAGAAGGCTGGCTATTTTCTGGCCCCAAGAATAAGTATCGCCATCCAACGTGGCAACACAGCCAGCATTCTGGGAACCTTCCCAGTTGGCAATGACGCGAACGATTTTTAAAAACGTAGTAAGTTTGTAGTGTAAATATTTTTTGTACATAAAATCGTTATTACATGTTGCATAATGTTGTTATGTTAGATCAAATATCCAAGTGTTTGTTATAAGGTTTACTGTTCCATGCAATTCAATGAAAACTTATGTAACGAAGGATAGTTAATTAAGTCGAGGGTTAGTGTTTAATTTTCCATCACAGCTAGACTTGCATCCACAACTTGGTATCCATTGGATAGTGCTATCAATTCAAGGTAAAGAACTTTCAAGTTTGCGCTATGCTATAAACCACGTTGTATAAGTAAAAGTATGGTCGTGTGTAAAATCGGTTTTGAGTTGCCCATAATCCCTGATCGGTGCCCTGGGTCAAAAAAGTGATTTCTGGAAAATTCATTTGCGTATGCACCTGCGTATGTGAGTAGGATACGACAGGTACGATAGGAAGAGTTACAGCCAGCACCGTTTTTGCTGTGCAAAGATGTGTCTATTTTATAAAATAGTGGGATGGAACGATTTTCTTTAAATTTTTATCAATTGTAGGGTCTCCTATCATCGAGCATATGCAAAATTTTGATTTTTTTATGCTATTTTTCTAGTGACCGCAGATTACTTTTAAGTGTCCCGCCTCAACGTCTATTGCCAGGCGTCCCGGGTACTTTCTGAGAAGGATAACCCCAGAATTTACAACGAAGGCACCTCTCTTTCTCTGTCGGGCGCTAAAATCTTTTTTTTTTCAGAAAGGTAACTATAAGTACTACCTCCAGGGGATAGAGATACCTTCATAATTCACATTTCGTACAAAATAGAGTGTTTAATAACTTACGGTAGCAAGTTTCTCAATAAAATCGTCAGGAGCTCCAAGTGATGCGAGACCAATCTCTTGCGAGAATTGGGCAAAAGCGGGGTCTGCAAAGAGTGGAGCGTGACCGAGGAGCTCGTGGCAGACGTCGGGTTCTGGAGTGTAAAGAGGCCTGGAGGGATGGCGGATGTACTGGGTACTGTGGAACACTCTGAATGCCAGCCCCGCCAAGAAGTCTCGCGATGACAGTAGACCGGCTACCGGTCTTAGAGTAAAACCCGTGCAATCTGGAAAGTTATTTGTAAATTAATCTATTATTCATCACTGGGTACACGATAAAATTGATCGAACTTCCTTTTATACAAGCTTTTATTTACTTCCACCTGTCCCAATGTGCGTTTGTAATCAAATCTTGTAAAAATATTTTTCATAATTTTCTTTACACATATCCATGAAAAGTTTTACGGAAGCCGAGGACAGACGGACGGACAGACATGACGAAACTATAGGGGTTCTGAAACGTGAACTACGGAACCCTAAAAAGAGGTGGTTTGTTTTAACTACTCTATAAATCTAGGAAAAAGGGCAGGTACATACTCCATCTAAGCTAAAAATAATTTTAACATCTTCTGACCTTTTAAGAAGTTCGAAACATCTTCCAGTTGAGGAATATTGTCCGCTCTATAGCCACAGTTCTCAATGAGGAGTGGGAACACATGGTTGTGTTCTTTGCAAGCATGAGTTGGGTAAAGTCCTTTTAGCTTATTGAAAACCAAGCCCCAAGTCGCGACTTCATCCTCCGTATATTTTACGTGTGGGAGAGGTTGACCATGCTTATAATTGTAGGCTATGTCGGCGAAGTATTTGCGGCGTGCACGATACTCTGGGTCTGTGAAGCCAGGGTGGTCTGAATCTAGTTCTGCGCCGTAAGACAGGATTTGGTTGGCGAATCGGTCCAAGTCACGAATACGACGCGGGAACCATGGTACAGCATCTGAAGTAAAATATAAATAATTTAAGTGGAGTTTGCATTGTGGTCTGTAAACTAGTACTTTTATATTTTCATTGCTGTTTTAAAGTTCTAATACCTACCTACCAACGTAGATGAAAACCAGACAATAAATATAAAAATATTGATGTCTACTTACGTCTGTTATCTTTGTAATTCCGAGAGATAATGTTCAAATATCCAACATTACTTTCAAGCTCTTCTAGAGCAGCACCAAAATTGCCTGCTTCATGTTCACATTCAACCATAAACTCATATCCCGGCCTCCTGGCTGATGATCGGGATTCTATGTGACTGAGGTTCACTCCATGTGAACTGAATACGCTCAAGAACTTAGCTAAAGCACCCGCCCCATCGGGAGTTGCAGGAGAGAACAGCAGCCAGGTTGATTTGCTGGAGTCCCGCCCTTCACGAATGTAGTTGCCGCCTTCCATTAGTTTTGGCTGCAACACAAAGTTATAAAAGTGAGCTTTGTAATATAATACCACGGGCTGTTGGGCCGAGGCAAAACGACAATACTCAAGTCTTGAATATAGAGCGCGCGATGAGGCCCTTGATTTAGTCTTGCTCGTACCTATTTGTTGCAAACCATCACAACTACGTACCCAGACTGATTCAAAAAGGATACAGTAACTAGCACATTTATGTTATAAGGGGATATGCAAAGATAACCCAGTAATGAATAGTGTAGTAATTTATGCTTTCGATTGTCGGCACTTACACATTACGTGAATTATGTGTGTAGATTGAGTATGAGTGAACACCTCTGATGATGCCATAACGCGAAACCGGTCAGGGTTTATAGTAAATATGAATATTTGTGGAACGATGTACAAGTGAGTATTTTTCAAAAATAGTGTAGTATCCCTCAGCATACTTATACGGGAACCAGTCGGCGATAAACTTTATAGGAGAGAACCTTAACCTGATAAAACGTGATTAGATCTTTTGCAATAATAAAGAACTTTAGTGGTAGATATATTGTACCTACCTACCTAAATACATATATATTGAAAAATTTAAAGTATCTACTAACCTACAGTTAGTATTTGTCAAGCGATGTTGCTCTACCTATCGTTAACATTGTTAGAGGACGTTACCTAGGGATTCCTGTTAATTCGACATTGTTGTTATTTATATAACTCATGGAAATTTCGGTATGGACGCGATGGGTAACAATGAACAAAAAGTAGTAACCAGGAGCCACAAAAGTTACAGATAGTAACCTAATGTTACCGTGATGCATTGTGTTGCTCCACATCTGCGGTGTGGATGTATCGCTTTCCCACTTCTTGTGAGACCTAAAAACTTAAGTTATAACTTAAAAGAGTAGACAATTATCCCACGTAGTGGTATGAATACGCCCTAATGAAATCCGTATGTTCTAACTACATAACTTCGATATCGATATGACTGGCAGTTTTGCAGGTAGACTGGAAAGCCAACTGGGGTTTTTTTAAACCGCAGCCTCACCTATGTCTATTGCCGAGCGCCTCCAGTAAGCAATGAAAGAATTCCCAGCTGCGCCCGGCGGAGACCCCAACTGGGTGGATGTTGTTGTTGAATTTTGGAGATAAATGACATACCCGTAGATAGGAAGGAGGTATCAGAAATGGGTACTTAAGCTTCTCAACGCGGGTGGGCTGTTATTGGCAATAAAACAAATAATGTTGTCATCCAGTATTTTTGAGATGCGCACGTTATTTGGTGATAACCTTTTATAACGATAAATTTATTTATGGGTCGTAGATTGTCTACGTCACTCGTTAAGATAGGAATTACCAAGTAAACGAGCATATTTTTATACAGAATAAGTAAAAACAGATTACCTACTCGTGACTCGTGCACAAGGGGTTCCACACCAAAAAGAAAAAATCACGTTTGTTATATGAGCCCCATTAAATATTTATTATATTCTGTTTTTTAGTGTATGTTGTCATAGAGGCAACAGAAATACATCATCTGTGAAAATTTCAACAGTTTCAAATCACGGTTCACGAAATACTGCACAAAACAGACGGACACGGACGAAGAGCGAAGTCTCAGTAATAATGTTCCCGTTTGAGTACGGAACCCTAAAAAATGTCGCTACAACAAAGATAAATAACAAAACCTCACTCAGGTCGTCTGTTTAACTGATTGGGAGTCGAACCATGATTTTTACAAGGCTGTTTGATTATTTACTTATGTGTTTGTTCGCAAATCATGTAAAGACTGCAGGATTGATTTTAATGCGATTTGGTACGGACATAAATTAGGACTCGGGGCGGATGTAAGGCTTCTTATATCTTTGGCTAAGTATATGTTCTTGCTGTTTCGTGGTAAATATTGAGTACCTACCTAACCCTCGGGTGTTGGAATCGTTAAAGTTGCTTGTACCAAACACAAGACTGCAGCAGGCCTCTAGAAGCGTGGTGTTCGAGGTACCTGCATCCCGCACTAATCTGCATAAATTATCTCCAACGGTCCGCATTTTAATTAGGAAGTACCTACATAAAGTATTGTGAAGGAGGTTTCTCATCGTCTAGATTTTTATGTTATTTATATTGGCGGAGTTTGAGAAGTGTCACTGGAATACCTTAGTTATAATACAGATATATAATTTTTTGTTTTTTTTTTGTGGCTACATTGCTGTTATTATATTTATCAACAGTGATGATAATTTGTGTGATGGACAAATACATGAGTAATTACTATTTACCATGTAACGTTTGTTTTAAACTCTGATATTTATTTACTTTATTAATTAATATATTCTTAATTGTACGCCATATAAATCATACAAGGAGCTTAAAAATTCTTGTAGCAGTACAATGGGTGGCCTTATTGCATAGAGCAATTTCTGCCATGCAACCTTTGGATGGATAGATCTTTAGGACGAAAAGGAAGTAGTGGGCGTAGTTAAATAAACTTACATAATATGAATACATAGTAAAGGTAGGTACATACTTGCAGACACAGAGAGAGAGAGAGAGAGATATACACACGCTCAAACACACACAAACACTCATATATCCATAAACATAGCAAGGTTAAATCTATATACAAATAGATTAAAGAAGAGAAATACTAGTAGGTAGGTACAAAGAATCCTGCAGCTCAAAGTTTTGATATTTCGGCGCTGTTACAAATACAACCACAAATACAGTCCGAGACATCCAGGACTTTTAATTGACTGTCATATAGCTGCTGGCACGTAAGATTTTGTTGTCCTTCGTCAACATTTCATCGCAAGGTTTCAAATTTCTTTTCAAAATTACAATACAGCACACAATACTACTAATACATATCTACAATATTTTTTATTAAATTCATTCGGCCATTTTTGACATAACCTATTATAATATGTGTGCCCGGTGACGGCAATAGGCTTGTCCCCTATTACGTGGGACTAAAAATACAGGCTAATTGTGGGTGCCTACCTCTTCGGGGCTACTATATGCGTGTGTTACAAATAAATAAATGTTTGCTAATACAGTAGGAAATACTTTTTATGCCACAAATAGTTACCCATGGGAATCTGGGTTGTAGACTAGTGCGACCGATTGAAGGAAATAAATTTCTTTATAACTTTCTTTATGTTACTTCCTATAACATTTTGTTATATTTCCCAGCCAATATAAACTTGTTAAGGAATTTTTGAGACATGGTCCTTCCACAAGAATTTTTACCATGATCCGTCCTGTACCTACTCCCGTTTAACCGACTACTCTACCGAAGCAGTATACAGGGTGAATTTTTCAAGTGGGCTTGGATGGCCAAATCCGGAACTATAAGGAATAGCGAAAAATGCTCAAAGGAGTCCCGAGCCCGATTTTGATGAAACTTAAAACCTCATCATTAGATTTCTTAAAAACCTATAATACTAGCTGGGAATCGAACCCATTATTATTACACCATACGATAGTGTTGCTGTTAAGGATCGCGTAAAAGACCTGTTTGTCTTAAGTTTATAACAGTAGATATATACTATAACAAAATAGACTCTAAAAGTACTGAACTGATTTTGAAAGTTATTTCACTAATTGATATCTAGAGCTACATTATCCTTGTGTGCTATATAGGCTACTTTTAATCCCGGTAATGTGTTCCCGTGGTCAAGTCAGGCCGGTCTTAGGATGGGTGACCATTTCTTAAGACACTGAGACCCCTCCGTGCCTAGGAGAGCTCGTTAAGCCGTGTCCCGGTTGTCATACGAACATCTATGGCACTCGTTAGGGGCAGTTGGAGCCCTGAATCAAAAATCCGAACGATCTAACTACAGAACTTCGATATCGCCCATGGGTTGTGGAGGTCAGACGGCAGTCGCTTCACGTTTAATATAGAAGTTCAGCCGAATCGCAGTTAGACTGGAAAGCGAACCCCAACTGAGAATGAATGTGTTCCCGTGGGAATTTGGAATCAGAACGGGTTGAATATTACGCGTAGGATCTGACGCAATAACTCTTCAAAAGTTACAATTTTTGGTAGTCTCTTATCTTTTGACCTATTAAGTAGGTACGCAGTAATATCCATCGTTCCAGTATAATAAATATGACCGACTTTATTCGGCAGTTTAACGCAGGAATGAGAATTTCTGCATTGAACTGCCGATTTTTTATGCTTTAAAACAGATACTTAAGTTTTTACCAAAAATTCTTTCACTTAAAAAGCTTCTTAACTCTAAAATATGGCTTGGATACTCCAATAAAGGTAAGTAAAAACATACATTAATTTCTAAAATACTTCATGATAATTTGGTGATGATTTACTGAGGCTTTACTATTTAATTTTTTGCCGGAGGTGTTTCTTTGACGTTATATTTCACTAATTATACGTTAGGTTTTTATTCTTGAATTATGCACATTAAATGAAATAAATAATTAACCTCATAATTACTGGATAAGTAATTCAATAACAAACGTGTATAATATAATAACAGACGTTGAATAAATAATGATAAAATACTCAATAATGTGGTTGCTTGAACGAACAAGAAGAAATTTCAACACACACACACACACACATATCACGCCTATATCCCCGAAGGGGTAGTCAGAGGTACATTACACACACAATTTGCCAGTATTTTAGTTTAGTTTTAGTAGTCCCACGTAATAGGGCAAGCCTGTTGCCGTCACCGGGCACATTTATAATGGGTTATGTCCAAAGTAGTAGCTATACTATTGTAATTTTGAAAAAGAAATTGAAACCCGTTGCCTTGCGATGAAGTGTTGATGAAAGGCAACAAAATGTTACGTGCAGCCGCTATAGCACAGCCAATTAAAGTCCTGGGCGTCTTGGACTATAATAAATTCAAAAACGTCAAAAAAATAACATTGAACCCAAGTTGAACACTTTAGAGTTGGTAAATAAGCCGACGAGCCCACCTTCCCTGCATTTTCGTATGTATATATATTGTTGAATGTAATTGTATGAGCGAGTGAAGCGTGTACAACATTTCGATAGTGGACAATTTTGCTTTCGACGGGCCTGTTTGTCTGTCTTTCTGTCTGTATGTGTGCTTCGGGCACATACACGAAAGTTTTGTACGATCTCCTCGAAACTTTGCACAAGTGTTCTTTTATTCAAAGTGAGCGTGGTTTTGATTGGGGGGAGATGGGCGATAAGTCCATAAAATGTTTTAATTTTCGTGAGATAAAGGTACTGTTCGTCTATATGGGCGACCACTAGTTAACATTGTGCTGGCTGGGAATTCGACGACTAGGACTTAGGTCTGGGTTCGCAAAAACGAAAGTCTCAGGCTAGCCCAGCATCAGTTCAGTTCATTGGTAAATTGTATCAAAATACCCCAACATTCGCAGTTATAAACATAATAATTTTACAATATGAGTTGCAATAACTACATATTCTAGGGCTGGGCTTGAACCAGCGACTGTGTAGGTCACAGTATAATTATATAAAAATAAATAAATAAAAATAAATATGTTAGGACAATCCACACAACGCCATCTAGTCTCAAACTAAGCAGAGCTTGTTATATAAGTACTAGATAAACTGATATAAATACTTAAATACATATTTTTTTTGTAAATACATACATATTATACATAGGAAACATCCAGACTTCGGTACAAACGTATGTGTCATCACACAAAGTTTGTCCCGACCGGGAATCGAACCCGAGACTCCGGCGTCGAAAGCGGATACACTACCGACCACGCCACCGAAGCAGTCAAATTAATTGAGAAGAAGTTAGCTTACATTATTGCTTATAAAATATATATTCATTTAAAGATAATATTGGAATAAGATTAAATTAAGTGCTTGTCACAGAGCGGTAATAAAAACGGCATTTTTTGCAGTTCTACCTGTGCAATTAACCTGAGTATTTCGCTCACGCAACCTCGTATTTAAATAGGTACCTAAGTACCAACAGGGATCATTTGAAATTAGTATACCCTCAGATCAACTATCTACTGGTATACCTAAGTGACAATTTCCGTATAAATAAGTTACTTACCTTCATACGTAAACGAAACAAACAAACATAAACGCAAGCAAGTTTTTAAAACAATAACAAAATAAATTAAATTGAAAACTAAACTGAATTACAAAAAAAATACTACATTAGCAAACTTACCTTGTCTGGAGGCGAAGAAGAAAGCTGCTCCTCATTTGCAGTGTTCATACTCATCATTTTGAATGATTTATTTAAAAATAATACCTACTAGGACCACAACATGTAAGCACAAGAAACTACGCTTATGACTAAATCGTGTAAACAAACGCAAGACGCGTGCACGCAGCTTTTATGAGTTTTGTTAGGCATGACGTCATAGCCTTCAATGTTCACTTATGTTATCAGGGTTGATAGTTGACTGTTTACAAAAACATGATAAATAATATTATTGAAAATGAAAGCAAGAAATAACAGAAATT
The DNA here is from genome assembly GCA_963556515.1 of Nudaria mundana. Taxonomy (NCBI): domain Eukaryota; kingdom Metazoa; phylum Arthropoda; class Insecta; order Lepidoptera; family Erebidae; genus Nudaria; species Nudaria mundana. Next base: position 33,957,856 of record OY748286.1, on the reverse strand, counting down.
GGAGGTGTTGATCCGTTTGGATTACGGATAACTTGAGGTAGATAATAAGTAGATAATTAGGAAACGACGGTTACGACGCGGAGGATTTTTTCAGTGTATTCTCTATTTGTAAATAAATATCTCGAAATTATGGTACACAGACTAGTAGTAATACGAAACTATAAAATTGACACTCGTGCACTACGAGTATATTGACAATAAAAAATTGTAAGTGTCTCGACATGTCGATGTCTGTACATCGAAGATATAATAGATAAACTTACTGTCGTAGGGGGGGCTTTATGAACGCAATAGTACCCAAAACAATGGTTTATAGAAATTTTGTCTGTTTGTCTGAATGTTTGAACACGCTAATCTCAGAAATGGCTAAACCGATTTGAATGCGGTTTTCAGTAATCCGTTGCGGTTTATTCAACTTAACATTTAAGGTTTGTTAATTTTCAATCAGTTCATAAATAAAAAAAATATGTCGATCTAAAGTAACATGCAGGCGGAGCTGCGGGCAACAGCTATATATAATAAATCAGGAACTGGTGATCAAGAAAACTATAACCAGGCGGAGCTGCAGGTAACAGCTAGTCTTGAATATTTATGTTGAATTAAATTATACTAAAAAGTGCAAAATAATATTGGAACAATTAGAAGGTAATCTACAAATAAACGAGTTTATTTATTTTGTTAGATTTTATCAATTTATTAAAATAAAATAATGTTGATTCATCGAACTCTAAACAGCAATAAACATAATTAATGAGATAATTAAGTATACAAAAAATATCTCAAGCGTTAAGTACATCTTTATACCTACTTATAAGTTATTGAAGTGTATGAAAAATAATACTGTACCCATTACATACATGATCTTTTTTAAATCAATTTAAAAAAAATAATGCAATGTGTACAGTAAATTTTGAAAATAAATCACTTACTACTCTTATTCGGTTAGAAATCATTTACGAACAGCTTGGTTAGAGTTAAAATAACTGACTGGCCGTTTAAATGAACTAAATAACAGTTTTCGCAACCCAACGGTAATGACCGTCTGACATTCTAGCACAAGGCTAGTTAATTCTTAATAAGGTTTTACTACAAAGCAAAATGTTATTTGAACTGAAGCATAAAGTAAAGTGTAAAATTTTTACAACATAATTCTAGAGGTCCCACCAAGTAGTGCAACTGCCAATAGACGGAAAAGGCTCTGGCAAACACCCTCCCTCCCTCTTGGCAGAGGCCTCATAGGTGGCCAAAGTCCGTCGGTGCCCTGGGGTTATTCAAGGTAACAGAGACGGCCGTTGATGGACCTTGGTAAGTTCCCGGTCTTAGGGATGCTCTCGGTATTGGAGTTCTCGCTCGGCTCGACTCATTACACTTGTCAAGCTCTGCATTATAAATTACGTATGTATGTATAATCGCGTGAAAAAGTAGGAAACATGGCTCCGTATATACATAGGTAAACTTTGGTTATAATAATTTGTAGCTCGGGGAACATTGGAAATAACCTTATTATTTCCAATGTTTCTCGTACCATAAACTTTATCTAATACTGGCTTTGATCGATGAGTACAGGAAATATTCTATGAACTAGGCGATTCATTATGTTCTCAATGAATGAAGAAAGTCATGTGTTTGTGTTGCATGAAGCGGCCAGGTCCTAGGTTCATTGATAACCGCATACGTTATCACATTAATTACGGTCCCTGGGGCCAAGAGGTATCAATATACTTCGATAACCTATTATAAAATATTTATTCTATTAAAGTGTTTTACGTAACTGCACGTAAGCCTTCTTACAGAGACATCGGGTACATTATTTAGGCCTCCGTAGGTTAAGTCACAGAACCCTTGTTTCGTCATGTCTAGCCTAAGTAACAATTTAGACCAATAAGTTTCCAGTGGACTGGTCAGTCCCTTGCCTTGCCAGGTTAAATGGTAGATAATGCTAAATCGTTGAGCCCGAAGGCAACCAGTCCTCTAGATTATCTTGTCATGTTGTTTTTCTTCTGTTTAAAGTACCTATAGTATAATCGGTAACGGCAATAGGTTTGCTCCGCACACTTGACACAAAACCGACTTGAAACTACCGAAATGGGACCAAATAATTGTCGGAATGAGACCAAATAATTGTCGGATTGGGACCAAATAATTTTCGGAATGGGACCAAATAATTTTCGGAATGGGACCAAATAATAGGCTTGTGTCCACTAAGAAAAAATCGGATAGGTGTATGTTTCTTACGACTATTTCCCATGAATAGACAACAAAAAGTAATATAAATTAGTAGACAGAATAAAGATTCCTATTATTTTTAGAAAATAAGTTTGGAACAGTTAGGCATTCAGTCACGTGACATCAAGCACCAATCAGAAAATATGACGTCACAGGTTGCGCTCTCACACCTATAGAGTAAGTATGTATAAAGAGCTGACTTCTTGTTCAAGTTGTGTCTGTGATTTTGTGTAATTTAATTGTTCGTACGTTTTTATTAATTTACGAATTTTCGTTAATTTTAAAGTTAAATTATTATAAATCTAACAAAAGTAGATTGAACAAAACGCAGTTTTGGCGCATTATTTCGATGTGCATTTCGAGACAACCCTTGAATCAAAATATTGCTAGGCACCTATTTCAAAGTTAAAGGGCTAACCAACACAATTTATTTTTAACTTTTTGGAGGTTTTTAAATAATTTTATCCTTTTTTCAATTGCTTTTTAATCGTCGTGGGTTTTTCCTTAAACTTAGAAAAGAGCATAGATATGTAGCGCCTTCTAGTAAGTTGCTGTCGTTACACCTATTTAAGATCCCTCACTAATCAACTACAAATCCATTCCTAAAAAGAAGCCGCATCAAAATTGATTTTCATCACAAATAATGTTAGCTGTAGCGCCCCCTGATGAGTTGTCACCGTAACATCTATCTAGAAACCTGTATCAATCTAACTCAAACCCATAACTGAAAACTGCATCAAAATCGGACTACTAGTTTTTGAGAAAATTGGCAACATTGCTTTTCACAAACATCCTCTCACCCCAAACCCATGTACCATCTCAGTTCCGTCGTAGGTATAAAACTATGCGTGTCCAGTCTATAGTGTATAAACCTTACGAGTGACATGTTCTTGGAATACATTGAAGGAAACGCGTAAGCGCCATGATATTCACGGCACTTTTGACCTTTTGGTCATGAAAAAACTATAACTAATAAGCGATCTTGCGCTTGAATATTTATATTACGATTAGACGACAAATTTATGGCTTAATCGCTGCAGCGAACATCGTTAGTTTTTTGTTCAGGATAGCTTCGTCAAACACATTTTGATTTGTTTCGCAACGTGTGACATCACCCAAGGCGCCATGACAGATTGAAGCGTTTTCGTTGCCAATTTAAATACATCCTTTAGATCGCAAAATAAACTATGTAAATGATTGTTTTAAATCAAAATAATACATTTTTGTGACTATATAGAATCAAAACTACATATTTAATAAATTTTTGAAATTTGGGACACAAGCCTATTGTCGGAATGGGACCAAATAATTGTCGGAATGGGACCCAATTAAAATGGGACCATTTGTGAAGCAGTAGATTTCAATAAAATGATCAAAATCGGTTCACCTAGTCAAAAGATATGAGGTAACAAACATAAAAAAATAACGTACAGTCGAATTGAGAAGCTCCATCTTTTTTGAAAGTCGGTTAAAAGTAATGAACCTGTGTAGGTTACTTACTTACTTATGAAGGATTCTTTTTTTGGGTGCCTACTTAGTAACATTTACTCATTAATTTGTCAGTTAGCTTCAATGATACTCGTATAATACTCGTAATATATTATTGCAATACATGTTCATCTGTCCCAGTTACGTGCCCCGAGGGTGAAACGATAAATGCTGGCCCAAAATATACAGATTAAGATAATGCACTTAATAATATTGCACAGTAGGTATTGTTGATAAGATAACGAATTAAGCTTATTTAGGCATGTTATCTTAACTAGTGTATTTAATTTAAACTAGGTATGCAATGCATGCTGTTAATTGCAAATGTTGAGCGGAGCAAATGTTTTTATTACATATCAGAATCAGAATCGAACACTTAAATTAATTAATCGAATAAAAAAAATCTATTTTCATTGTTGACGCACGTGTTTCCATGACAACCATTTAATCATCTGGTTATTCGGTGATGTCCAGGACATTTTCAGTGATTATTTTCATGATTTCAGATATATGCACTCCTGGGTATGATGTCGACCAGCATGCCAAATTTGGTCAAAATCGGTCGAGCCGAGTCGGAGGAGTAGACATACAAACGATTTACACTCTCGCCTAAGATTGAGCTCCGCTTCGCTCCGCTCAAAGATAATTCAAGGCGACTTGCTCTGAACATGTTCAGTTTTTAGGACGGACATGTCCGTCCGTTCTCTGCTTTCCATCCAAACAGCTTCTGCTAGAGTCTTTAAAAACAGTGAGAGGTCTGTACGACAATAAAATAAAAATAAATCATGATGGCACTTGAAAGGAGAACTATAAGGTGATTTAAAAATTAAAAACACAGGCACCAGGTGGCAACATCGCAAAATATGCCGGTCCTACAATAACCATGAATAATTACTGTTATCGATACTGTGAATGACCTCAATTAAAGCAGTTAAATCTTGTTAGATAGCTTACAGGTTAAAAAATGAAACGGACGAATGATATTGTGACGTCGCAACTATTATCTAGCAATTAAATGAATTTGAAGCAAAATATGTTTGAAAGAGAAATGTATAATGTGGTTGTTATGTAATACGTAGGTCGCACTATAAGTTTTGCGTAACTTAAAAAAACAACATGTTAAAACCAAAATATTATGTTTATTGCTTTTCAAAATACTCTCCTTTACATTTTAAACATTTTTTCATGCGAACGAACCATTTTTTAAAACAGGAGGACCACAGATCTGAAGGCATGTTTTCTACGTGCTGATTGAAGCTTTCACTGCCTCTTCGGAGTTGGTAAAAGTGATACCTCTCATCAAATCTTTGGTTTTGGGGAAAATACAGAAATCACAGGGTACTAGGTCGAGGCTATGCGCAGGATGGGTGACGAGTTGTACTTTTTCGGAAGCTAAAAATGACTTTGTTTTGTTGGCCATGTGTGAAGAAGCGTTGTCATGATGTAGGAGAACGCGGCTTTTGGGTCGTGTTTCGTGAACTTTTTCTAACAACCTGGTTAATCAAATGGTAGAATACCACTCGGCATTAACAATCTTTTGATCTTCAAGTGGAATTGTACAGATGGAACCCGTAGCTGAGAAAAAACGCGATCATTTTTTTACCAACGTTTCTCGCCTGCCTCACTTTTGTTGGCTTGTTCTCATTATCAAACACCCATTCACAAGATTGCTGTTTTTTTTCAGGTTCAAAACAAGAAATCCACGTTTCGGCTCCTGTGACAATGTCATAAACAGCATTAGAATGTCCGTGGTCGTACTTCAGTAGCATCTGTGAGCACCATTCCACGCGAGCCCGCTTCTGCTCCGCTGTCAGTTCATGAGGGATCCAACGACACAAAGTTTCCGAACTTTCAATTCTTCGTGTAAAATTTTCTGGATTTGACTCATACCAATCCCCAATAGTCCTCGAATTGTCTCATAGGTAATCCGCGGGTTTTCTTCAATTAACCGCTTAACAGTAGCCACATTATTTTCATTGACGGCAGTTGAATGCCGCCCTTCACGAAATCCGTCATGCAAAGAAACTCGACCTCTCTCAAATTCAGTAAACCATCGCCTCACGGTGCTCAAACAAGGTGCTTCTCTCCCAAAAGCATTTTGAAGACGAGCGGAACAGTCATGCGGAGAGAGAGAGCTTTTAAAATCATAAAAAATCATCATTCTAAAATCTTTTCGACTTAATTCCATTTTCGTTGCATACGTAGAACTTTGATGTGTGATAAAAAACAATTGACAAATGATTTCCCGCCAATTGTTTTTTTTATTACTAAGAAGGTGGCAACGTTTAAAAAAATATAACATTCGTAATTCAAATAGTTACGATTAGCTAGAAGTGCAAAACTTTTAGTGTGCCCCATGTATAGACTATCAAAGCAACTGAGACGAGGGTATCATCGGCTGTGCACATTTCACCGATGCCCTCAGGCAACGCACCTCGTAGCACCCACTCGTAATCGATGTTCCACAGAAGCGGCCCTAGGACCGACCCCTGAGAAACACCGCATGACACCCTTCGCGCCGGCTCTGTCTGTTAAATATGCTCCGACAATACCACAGAGCTAGAGTCGATCCACTCCGTAATACTCGAGCGCCTCCCCAACGTAGCTTCAGGGCAAGGTGTTAAACGCGTCGGCGATTTCAAGAAACCCGGCACCACCGAATGACCCGGAATGCCCACCGGCCACCCAGCTTTCCGGAACAAGACCAGTTTCCCCGTCCTCGATACCTTAGACCCCCTAACAAGTACCAAACGGTTAACATCAGTTACCTACGTATTATTTTTTATTAATTTCTTAGTTAATTCGTGAGTACACAGTGTGCTGATGATGAGAAGGAAATAGTCCATGGTCCCAGGCTGGGGTTGGAAGAAACAAAAACATATAAATTTCATATTATTATGTGAGTTTTTACTCGAGCGAAGCCGCGGGCGTCCGCTAGTAACATGGTATAAAAAAGTCGCTTCCGTTCCCAATGTATGCTTAGATCTTTAAAACTATGTAACGGATTTTGATGCGGTTTTCACCAGTGGATACTTAGAGTGGTTCTCGAGGAAGGTTTTGTGTATATAACTTGTCAAGCGGACGAACCGCGGGCGTCCGCTAGTTTTTATAAAAAGTATATTTAACATTGTATTTCAGTCGTTAGTGAATTGTTACAAAGTGAAATAAAAAACAAAACGCCTGCTTTCCTTCACGTAAAACTTATAACACAAAACCTCATTTCTTAGCTTGCTCGATGACTCGAGAAGTGTATGGTTTGACAGTCTATAAACCCTACTTGTCACAATAACGTTGTCAAAATTAACAATAACAATATTTATTACAATAAGTGCCGCTAACGGCATACTTGCCAACGTATTTTTTATATTTTGTCAACAAAATAATATTCTCCAGTTATATTTGGTATAGTAAACATAACAAAAGCTACAATATGGTACAGCTTAAGCAAGTATCACTAAGACTGAAATCGATCAAAAATATTCAGAAGATCACCAAGACCATGAAAATGGTGTCAGCTAGCAAGTAGGTATATCTACCAAGTTGTACTCATGAATTTACACTTTGAATATTCACCCTGACAGTGATACTGTAACTCAAGATACAGAATCAAAAAACCTGCTTCTCACGCCAGTTTCTTTACATGGAGCCACAAAGGTACGTTTACTTTTCGCCAGCAACATTATTCGTTAATCTATCGTTACGTGGGATGAGCGTATTGCTGCGAACTAAACACCTTTTATGTTGGCCAGATCCTGGTTTATTGATTGGCATGTACACCAAGTGCTAGTGACGTTCCCTTGGACCTTTAAGAACTTGCTAAGATCTCCAAACATACTGTTAACAAGAACTTTCCTTGCATTCTAATTAGGTTTACGAGAGCAGAGCGTGAACTGAAAGCCGCGCGGCCATTCGGTTATGCACCTCGAAAGTTTTACGAATCTTCACATTTGGTAAAAGGTCCAGTAGATGTACCTAAAGAAGCTGAAGGATCAGACAAAGGTGCGGCGACTCCAGCTGACGCAGCACCACCGGCTATGACACCTGAGGAGAAAGAAGCCAGCAAAAATTTGAGAAAGTTATACATTGCGATGACTTCAGACCGAGGTGGGTTTAATATTATGGTGATTCGAGTCACACACAGCAACACTACCTTCTTGTCAATCTATTTCAATATTACCTTGTCGTAAGAAGTACCTACCTAAATGAGGCAGTATTTTGAAATTTGCTATCCAATCACGTCAATATCCTTAGAATTTGGTTTACATTACAGTTGCTGATAATTGGAAAATATTTAGAATCATAATCACAACAAAGTCGCCCCTTCCGTATGTATGCCTAGATCTTCAAAACAACGCATCGGATTTTGATGCTGTTTTCACCAATGGATAGAATGGTTCTCGAGGAAGATTTTTGTGTAGAAAATTTGTCAAGCGGGCGGGCGACCGCTAGTTAAATATAAAGGAAATTCGTTCAGTAGCCTCAACCTACAACTCCGCGCACACTAAGAAACTTTTTGTAGTTTCCTTCCTCTATTTGACGAGTAGTATACACTTGACAATCAAATGAGGATCTAATAGGATAACAGGATCTAATATGCCAATCGGTACTTAATGCATTCTCTGAACTCATGCCCACTGACAGGCCCTTGGGAACATTAAAATAGAACTGTAAATTATCGTTTTTTAATTATAGTTACCTTAATGTTTACACCAATATTTGTACTCAGCTGGTAACCTACACTACCTTTTATTTATTTATTTGAAGGTACACTTAGATACTACTGTCATCACAAGTCATACAAGTCCAGTGATCCAAATTTAGCATACACATCATGACAAACGTAAACGTAAAGTATCTTATAGTGCTTACTTAAAATTAAAGAATAACAAGAAAATTAAGTTAAACCTATGGAAAAGCATTTATGAGCTTCCTCTATAATAGAGAGTTTTGTGTAAACAGGAATCACTAGAGTAATACACACACACACATATCGGGTCTATATCCCCGAAGGGGTAGGCAGAGGTGCATTACACACCCCCAATTTGCGAGTATTTTAGTCCCACGTAATAGGGGGCAAGCCTATTGCCGTCACCGGGCACTCATATAATGGGTTATGTCCAAAATGGCCGAATGAATTTAATAAAAAGTAGCAGCTAAATTGTTATTTTGAAAAAAAAAATTAAATCCGTTACCTTGCGATGAAATGTTAATGAAAGGCAGCCAATTAAAGTCCTGAGCGGCTGTTACTACTGTTTCATAGAATATATATATTTTGTTGGACATTTTCACACAACGTCATCTAGCCCAAACTAAGCTATAAGCTTGTGCTATGGGATCTAGACAACTGATAAACATACTTAGATATATATGTCTAAATACATAGAAAACACCCAAACTTACATCCTTGGCATAGACGTTCGTCGAGAGCTCAATAATAAAAACTACATCGAAAGATGTATAGGGCTAGCTTCACGGAAACTAGGAATACTGAATAAGGTAAAGAGATTCTTTACACCGGACCAGAGGTGTCTGCTGTACAAGACGCAGATTAGACCCTGCGTCGAATACTGCTCTCACCTCTGGGACGGCTCCGCGAAGTATCTGCTGGACGCTCTCGAGGCTATGCAGCGACGGGCTATCCGTATTATAGATTGTCTGGAGGTAACGGGAAGCCTTGAGCCGCTAGCTCAGCGCCGAACAATAGCTTCCTTGGCCGCATTCTACCGTATTTACCACGGCGAGTGTTCTGAAGAGCTCTTCAATCTGATCCCACCCTCTTCCTTCCGATCCCGAACAACGCGTGCCGGGCAGAGATGCCACTCCCACACAGTGGATAGCATGTTCGCGAGAACCGAGCGTTTTAAACGTTCGTTTTTCTGCCGAACGATAGTGGCCTGGAACGCCCTGCCTGTGCACGTGTTTCCTCCCACATATAATCCTGGGTTCTTTAAGCGGAGCGTGAAGAGGCACATCAGTAGGTCGTCAAGTTGAGGGCCACTCTCTATAGTATTGTGTGCTGTGAGAGTGGCCCATAATCGCTAGACGTCGTCACGACTTACCACCAGGCGGGCGGCGTCAATTTGGCGAACCCAATATAAAAAATAAAAAAAACTCGGAAACAAACATTTGTGGATCTAACAAATATTGGATTAGACCCGGGAATCGAACCCGAGACTCCGGAGTCGAAAGCCGATGCACTACCGACCACGCCACCGAAGCAGTTAATCTTCTATACTTATAATAAATCTGTAGAGAGGTAAATTCTGTACATGAAATATATTTTCAAAATAACGGTCAGGGGGTGATTAGTGATCGATACTGATGCCAAAAATGGACTCCGTAAAATTTTTGTCTGTCTGTCTTGTCTGTCTGTCTGTCTGTATGTTCGTTATAGAAACAAAAACTACTAGACGGATTTTAACGAAACTTGGTACAATTATTCTTCATACTCCTGGGCAGGTTATAGTATACTTTTCATCAGCCTTCAGTCAATAGGAGCAGAGCAGTGAAGGGAAAAGTTGGGAAAACGGGAGAAGTGAGAACTCCATTTTTAAGCGTCTGTCGCGTGTGCAGCCTTAATGTTTAAAGCTACACAGAAATCATGTACTACGGAAATGTTCCCCTTAAAATTATATAAAAAATATCCCAGGACTGCATATGGCTATCTTTTATGGTTGACTCACAATAACACGTGTAACTCCCGATAGCTTAGCAGTTAGGAGCTTTCTGATTATATTTGTCTATTCTTACGTTTATAACACTCTCACATATTTCTAATTCAAAACAGTTAATATTATTACCTATTTAATAAAAAAAGCTTCATAGAAATCGGTACAGAAACACCAAAGTTTTATACGAAATACGCTAATAAGCCATCGCGCGTGAATACTGAATCACTGAATCATGCTATAAGGATTATTTTTGTGTAGTCGCCGCGCTCGACGCGGCTCGTGGCGGGAGGTATAAAAAGGCGGTCCGAGCGCGAGCTTCATACAATATTTGGCTGTTGATGCGAATAGAATTTTCAGAGCGTTCGATCTTATTGACAGACAATTTATTGATATTAACAAACCATCATTTATTTTTCGATTTTCTTTGTTGTTATTTTATGAAATAGGTATTAGTTATTTTGGTAGTGTTTAAATATTCGTTCAAATTGTTAATAGTTTAAATTTTATTTCTTTTCAGGGTAGGTAGTAGTAGGTAGGTACGCATAGATTTTTAGATACCGATTGGTAGGTTCTGCTAATTTATGTTCAGTTTTTTTTTATATTAAGTAGGTATAAAGCGTAGGTACTTTTATTAATAGGTAACATTTATTTTTTAAGTGAAGTAGGTTTAGGTAGATAGTATTGGACAGGCGTTTTAGCTGCCCGCCGGGCGCCACTGGAAATACGTTCTGCTTGTAACCAGAGACGCCCGGCAACGGACGTTAGAGCGGCCGCGGCCTTGGTCGCGGAACTAAAAAAAAAAAAGGCGTTTTAGCTTTATTTTCATTTCGTTTTTTGTTATAAGTGAATTTAATTTTGGGTTTAAGGATTTATTTAGGATTATTTTTATTATTTTAGTAGGCACTTAGATTTGTTTAAGTGTAGGTAAGTAAGCTATACTTAGGACCTCTAGCGTAGGTTGTTTTGTTAGGTAGGTATACAGATACCGTCGATTAAAAATAAAATACACTATGCCACCTAAAAAACCATTATCTTGATCTCGACATTCGAAAGAAGCTAAGAGAAGGAGAAATACGCGTTCTCAAGAATCGGCAGAGGAAAGAGCACATCGGTTAAACTCTATATATATGCGATTAGCAGCTGACAGAGCGAGACGAGCTACATCACGGGGGTCTCAAAGCTCTTCTCAACGAGAGCTAAGGCTCACAGCTGACCGCGAACGGCATGTACTATCCCGTGAATCCGAAACCTTTACTGACAGGGGATTACGGCTTACAGCTGATCGCGAAAGGCATGTACTATCCCGTGAATCCGAAACCTTCACTGAGAGGGAATTACGGCTTACAACTGATCGCGAATGGCATGTACTATCCCGTGAATCCAAAACCTTTACTGAGAGGGGATTACGGCTTACAGCTGATCGCGAACGGCATGTACTATCCCGTGAATCCGAAACCTTCACTGAGAGGGAATTACGGCTTACAACTGATCGCGAACGGCATGTACTATCCCGTGAATCCGAAACCTTCACTGAGAGGGAATTACGGCTTACAGCTGATCGCGAATGGCATGTACTGTCCCGTGAGTCCGAAACCTTCACTGAGAGGGAATTACGGCTTACAGCTGATCGCGAACGTCATATTTTATCTCGAGAATCTGAAACTTTTACATATGAAGACCGTTTGACAAATTTTAGGGTGCACCATAATATTATTCGATCTCTTGAAGATGAACATGAGCATGAACAACGACTAGAGTCGGGACGCGAATATTACAATTCTTTGAGACAAGGTCAAATATATTTTGTATCCGACTACAATGAACAGTCGAATATTTTAAGATTCACGCTTACAAGACTGATGGTATGATTGTAAATACGAGTAGGTACTAGCGGTTCTATGAGTGATTAATTGATTGATTGAATATTCTTTATTGTACACCTATACAACATAAGTACAAAAAAATATACAGGTTTCAGTATTTACAAATGTCGGCCTTATCACTAAGAAGTTTTCAGGCAGTTCAGTGAGTGCTGAGTGGTCTGACATGCAATAATTTCTTTCTAAAACCATGCATAATAAAATTTCTAAAGTGCATATTCCGGTAATGTGTTTACATGACTATTACACGCAAGCGGAGCTGCGGGCAACAGCTAGTAAAAAAATAAAATAATAAAAGCAATAAAAATAGGATGGACCATCTGTATTAGAAGGCCGAGTATTCTTTTAGTATTAGAATTATCGGGATATTTACCATGTAACGTTGCTTTGAGTTTAATATCAGAGAGTTTATAAGAAATATCTGAAACTCAAACCAACGTCATACGGTTAATATCCCGATATTTTGTATAACTGCTTCGGTGGCATGATCGGTAGTGCATCGGTTTACGACTCTGGATTCTCGGGTTCGATCCCCGGGCCGAATCAAATATTTGTGTGATCCACAAATGTTTGTTTCAGAGTTTGAGTGTATTCTATGTATATTATGTATGTATTTAGAAATATACAAGTACTAGTGGTCGCCCGCGACTTCGTCCGCGTGGTAATTTGGATTTTTTCCCGTTCCCGTAGTATCATGCACTCGGTTTGTCATCGTCGCTTCCTACTTACTTGACACTTATCGTCATATTTTGAACAATTCACACAATATCTTTATAATTTGTAGCCTATGTGTTATTCTGATGTATAAGCTATATTATTGTAAAGTTTCATTAAAATCCATTCAGTAGTTTTTACGTGAAAGAGTAACAAACATCCATCCATCCATACATACATACTTACAAACTTTCGCGTTTATAATATTAGTAGGATGTTTATCATACTCGTATAATTTATGCTTTCGATTGTCGGCACTTGGTGGACCATAGTAATACATTATGAAATAACTCACTTGTACAGATATTCCACAATTTTTTAATTATTAATAGGACCTGACCGGTTTCGCTCTATTGCATCTTCAAAGGTGTTTTACACTAATTCACTGCACATATTTTAAAAACACTCAAAACTCAAAAACACAGTCCTATTAATAATTAAAAAATTGTGGAATATCTGTACAAGCGAGTCATTTCATAATGTATTATGTTTACGAGTATCAGTCGTCTAGATCCTATAGCACAAGCTTATACTCGTAGCTTAGTTTGGATTACATGACGTTGTGTGAAAAATGTCCGAAAATATTTATTATTTATTATTAATTATATTAAGTAAAGCTTCGGAAGCTCACTTCCCTTTCCTATCTATTTACTTGTTTTCCTCAAAATTGCTCTCTATTAGTAACGAACGTATGTACCTATTCTTTCTGGATTTACCAGTGTCTATATTAATGACAGTACTCGTACTACGACAGTATACTCGTACCTTGATAGAGGATTGAGAACGAAATTATATTTGAATTTTACGTGGTGTAGGGGAAAGTAGGGGGGGCTCGTGGTCTAGTGGTAACCGACAATGTTAACACATTGCAAAGGTTAAGCAACTTCGAGTCAGGCCAGTTTTAGGATGAGTGACCATTTCTTAAGACACTGAGACCCCTCCGTGCCTCGGAGAGCACGTTAAGTCGTCGGTCCCGGTTGTCATACAAACATCTATGGCAGTCGTTAGGGGTAGTTGGAGCCCTAAATCAAAAATCCGACCGGTCTAACTACAGAACTTCGATGTCGCCCATGGGTTGTGGAGGTCAGATGGCAGTCGCTTCACGGAAAATATCGATGTTCAGCCGAATCGCAGCTAGACTGGAAAGCCGACCCCAACTTAATTGGGAAAAGGCTCGGTGAACGATGTAGGGGAAAGTGGGGTATTTGGGAACACCTTACTTACAACCCTGTAAAATATTAAAAGAAAGTCATAAGTATAATCAACTTTTATTGCAACATGAACGTTACTAATCTAGCTACAAAGAAATTAACTTAAAACTCTTGGAAATAAACTTTATAATAAAAAAAACAGAAAATAAAATATATTGCCTATTTAAAAGGTAATGCACCTTTTACTTATGAGAGGGTCTCTCGGAGATATAGGCGTGATAAGAAGAATGTCATTTATACATGTTTAATTTGATAACACGTGTGACGAATTATAATAAGTAAATAAGTAATATTTTAGGCCCTTCGCTGCGTTAAGCGGGTGCCCGTCGCGGGTGCCCGTCGCGGGTGCCCGACGCGGATGTCCGCGCCGTGTGCCCGCCTGCCCGGCGCGGGTCCACGCGACGGGCACCCGCTTAACGCAGCGACGCTAGTATAATTTTGATCGCGCGGGTGTACAGTCGAAATGGATTATTTATTGATATATTACTTAACCAAAAGACGACGACGTGAACAAAGGCGTCAGCCAATCAACCCATATGTCACGTCTAGACTGTTGTATGGAGAATTTCTAACCAACTTATTTCAAAGACTGTACCAGCACGGCGCGTGCGACACGGATAACGGAGCGGCGCTCAATGATTTAGTAGAAACAGACCCGCTCGCGTGCTCCGTCGCGCGTACACACGACGCGTGTCCTGTCGCACGCGACGCGGGGCCCGCTGCCCGCGTCGCATGCGACGGCTATCCGCCTCACGCAGCGCTGCTCTTGAAATTACATGAATCAAGCACGCGGAGCAGACACCCGCGACGGGAACCCGCTTAACGCAGCGAAGGGTCTTAGATGTCGCATGTCAGGAAATTCATTGATGTTTTGTTTATAAACTATTAATTGCGTCTCATATAATAGTGGCTGTTGCAATATTTACAGAATTTTCATCAATCAATCATTCGATTTAAGTGGTAGTTACAGTACCTACTTACCTTATAACCTCGTCCCAAAATGATTACTTATGTTTGTACAATCACTTGATAATAACTGAGAACATTATTACGCAGTCGTTGTTTTTAAACCAACTTAAATGGAATGGTTATTAATACCTACGTAACCTATTTAACACTAGCTGATCGCCACAGCTCCGCGCGCGTGATTTAGTTTACTCGTTCCCGGTTCCCGTGGGAACACATTACCGGGATAAAAAGCCTATGTTACTCAGGGTGAATGTAGCTTTCCAATGGTGAAAGAATTTTTGAAATCGGCACAGTAGTTTTTGAGTTTATTCATTACAAACATACACACAAAAATACAAATCTTTCCTCTTTATAATAGTAGTATAGATTAATCGCAAAAATTTAAACGTCATCAGGTACTTACGGGCTTAAACCGGTGCTGTCCTTTCTCTTAAAAGTAGAACGCTTGACCAAATCTGTTCTTGTATGGGAGTGTGAGTGAAGTGATGAGTGAGGACTTGATGAGGTGATGAGGGATGATGACGTTCGAATTTTGCGATTTATGTTAAAGTTAAATATTTGAAGACAAAGTTTTTAGAGTAAGAGCCCAGACGTGCCTTACGTTCTAAAGGATAAAATTTGGGCTTCAGGTAGGACTCATATTTGTACCTTGAAGGCCCTTATGCTCGCTAACTTGGAAGTGGAGCTGATTACCAGATATCGGGTGATAAAGTTGCTCGAAAATGAGGCTAAGTTTTCAAATAAAAACGAAAGCCTTAACATTTTAATTTTTTTTTCTACAAACTTATTACAAAATAAGAGGAAATGCTAGTAGGTAATAATTGATATATTTTTAAAGAATTTCATGTTATTCTTTTTTTTTCTGTTCACGGGAAAAACCTTTAAGATTGTTTCCAGTAAAGATCATAATTATTTGCAATATTTCAATACACTTAAGTAGTTATAAGGTATTAAGTAGGTAGGTACTACTTAATTAGTTGTTGTTGGCTGTAGACCTTTTACAAGGAAATAACAATGTAGTAGGTTGGTTTACCTTTATGAGTAAGGCCTGTGCAGTTCATGTTTGTCGTTCCCGATTCTCACAGAAATATTTCGGTGATAATTTTGATATTTGTTAAAAGTTTACTTAGGCACAGATATAGTTTCCTTCTGCGAGCAAGTCGTGCTCAGTCGTAGTCAGCGGCGAGGGCGCCGCAGACACTACTCTGCGGCGCCCTCGGCGGGGAGGGTACGCTCCCTCTCCCTCTCGGCCGCCTCCTCCATGATCGGGGCCTGAGGACGGCAGGATCGCCACCCGTCGTCCTTACAGAAGCAGGCTAAAAGGGTTGCGTGCTGCGGGGCCTTTGCCCCATAGCACGCAACCAGATTCACTCACTGACGCGGGATAAAACCCAACCCCAACGACGCGGGATTCTCATCCCGACCCAACTCCCGCAGAGACCACAGAGGTGGTCAAAGTCCGCCGGGCGCCACTGGAAATAGTTATGCTTGTAACCAGAGACGCCCGGCAACGGACGTTCGAGGGTCGCGCCTAAGGCCGCGGCACCAAAATAAATAAAAAAGGCACAGATATAAGAATACACATACACAATAACACGCCTATATCCCCGAAGGGATAGACAGAGGTGCAATACACACCCACAATTTGCCATTATTTTTAGTCCCACGTAATAGAGGGCAAGCCTATTGCCGTCACCGAGCACATTTATAATGGGTAGCAACTATATTTTGAAAAAAAATATAAGAATACTATACTAGTAAATAAGACTTAGTTAATGGTTCTTTTATTTATGTATGTATATTTACAATAAGAATTATAGAATATACAAATAGGTAAATTGGAAAAGCTAATAGGTATTGGTATTACGGTCGTTTGGATTTCGTTAATTTCCTAAAGTACCTATCGTGTATGTTGTTACAAACTACCTACCTATTTTCTTTTCATTCCTTCTTCTGCCAACAAACACGACAAATAAAGACAAAGAGTAATCGGTCCAGAAGGATACCAGAAGGATTAGGTTTCACTCACCGACGCGAGATAAAACCCATCCCCAACGATGCGAGATAAAACCCGACCACACAGGTGGCCAGCCCTTCGGGCGCCACTGGAAATTCTTCCTAGGGCTAACCAGAGGTGCTCAGCAATGGACGTGAGGGCGGCCGCGGCCTTGGGCTGCGGACAAAAAACAAAATAGGGAACTATTTATACTGTCGATTGACGGCACTTGGTGGAATCTGCTACACATATTGCACAAAATCAATCCGTCAGAGGTGAAACCGGTCAGTGCAAGTAAAATTATAACAGTGGAAAAGTATATGTGTTTTTGTGCAATATAAAATAGGGAACTTTGTTTCCAAAAACGTGACGCGCAACAGTCAATCATTCTATACGACATTTTACTTAACGCGGGTGATGTTGTTTGTTCCAACTCCGAAAGCGACCGCATACCTAAATCCCGCGTCGGTGTCGCGCTATTTGTACCTACTGACTACAGACACTTCCATATAGTTGTTGAGGAATATTTTCCGGCACTTGTCGCTTCATTTTCCACTCTAGTGAATACCTATAGTTCGAACATTAGATGCTATGTCTAATGTTCCACACATTGCCATATATAGGCCTATGTGGTGGTGTACACAGCGGTGTCGCGCGGCGGATTCGTCGAGACCTCAAGGATATAGCTACGGAACACAAAACAAATAAACTTGTGTGTGTTGGTGACAAGTCCCGCACTATGCTTAGGCGCCAATTTGCCAACACCATGCTTCTCAGCGTTAAAGACGTGAGTAAAAATATTCATTCTAAACTTAGAGTTACTTTATAGACAGAGCTGGCCAACTTTACCAAAGTTATCTGCGTAACAGCAACAGCAACAGCTCCTATACTTACCAAACCCGGTAAAACATAGAGCCACACGATTCGTTTTCGGTCCGGTTACGGCGCTGGAGACATGCCTCAGGCCGCAACGGCATCTTACTTATTAATTTCTAAGCCATGGCACACGACTGAGGACGGTAGGCTAGCAATCCACCGTCCTTACAGAAGCAGGCCAGAAGGGCTGCGTTCTGTATGGCTTCAGCCCACCCACGCCTTCACTTAACGATGCGGGTTATACCCGGCCCCAAAGATCCGGAGTACCCGACCCAACCACATGACAGAGGCCACTTAGGCGGCCAACGTCCGCCGGCGCCACAGAGCTATTCGAGAGTGTGTACCGGAGGCGCCCGGCAATGGACGATCCGCAGGACGGCTCCAGGCGTAGGTGAAAAAAATGGCACACGAGTTCACACGACTCGTGTAGCACCGCACCGCAGTAATCTTTGTTGTACTGCTTTTCAGCTAAATAGATATACCTACTTAGGTATGTAATATTAGGATTGAGAAGTATTAAGGCCTGGGCAAACCAAAAGCAGTTGCAGCGCGGTAGCAGTGCGTCTACGTTAGTAAATAATGTAGTTATATGAGGGATGACACACTGAACAAACGCGGGCCCGCTGAACGATACCTGCTCCGCCACTGCGCCGCGCACGCACTGCTTTTCGACAAAACATTTGGACGGGAACAGCGCAGACGCGGGGCGGTGGCAGCGCAGGCGCAGTTAGCACACGTTGTATTACTACTTCCGCCATTTTGAGTGGTCACACTAGAGCAGTTGAGCGGGACAGACGCAGCGCAGTTACAAGCGGTTGTAATTCAATACAAGCGATCGATACGACACACATAACGCGGTTATAAAGCAGGACCGCCTTCAAACTGCTTTCTGACTGCTCATGTTTCTGGTGTGACATCAACCGCGACTCAACTGACCTGCCCCGCTCAGGCGCTGCGCCTGTCCTGCTTTTGGTTTGCCCAGGCCTTTATAGTGTTTTCGATTAAAGTTGATAGCCTTCACATCCGCTTCAAATTAAATTAGAACGTTGACGGGTGCAGTAAGTTTGTTGTGAGCCCAAAAAAGGAGTGCGCTCACTTTGCCCGGGCTTAGACATAGCTCCTTTGTATTTTATAAGGTGACGGGCACCAGTAATGGACGTTGAATCAGTTATGTACATTTTTTCTGTTAGCCAAAATATTCAGCCACTGCCGATACAGGATAATACCCCGACCACACCTTCTCAGAGGCTTATGGTTATTCTTCCGAGGGCGTACCGGGACGCTCGGCAACGAATGTTAAGGCCGTCATATTCCTCAAAACCTTTCGACAAACATGATTCAAAACGTGATAGTGAATTCATGGTTCCAGGTCGGTCGTCTAAGTCCGCAGTTCGCTGACGCAGGCGGCGTGGCTGCAGCTCTCGCTGACTCGGGCTACGTTTATGACGTCGGCGAAGTGTACTACAACAAGTACGTGTCAGCTGTCAAGTACGACCTGAGTGTCATACCTTTCTTCAACATAGCGAAGATTGAGGTACGAAGTAGTGCACCAAATGGTGCGCTATTGTACTAAAGTTATTTAGGTATTAAATCCTACTAATAATTACGAAAGTTTGTATGGAAAGATATTTGGATATTTGTTACTCTTTCACACGAAAACTACTGAAGGGATTTTTATGAAACTTGACAATAATATAGCACAAACATCAGAATAACACGTGAGCAAGTACTTTTTGTCCAGATAGATAATTAATTATATTTCTATTGAGAAATATGTTAGGATATTTGAAAAGAACGCTACTTAAAGACACACAGCTATCCCCAGTCATTATTATCCACGGAACCTTTTTCAAACACACTTTCCAGTGTAACTGCGATGCGGATGAACTTCGATATTGCCATTCTGACCAGAACCAATGGACGATATCCAAGCTCTGTACGCCCCCAATAAGGGCTTATAGTATTGTAAAGATGTTTCTTTTACACAGGCTGCACCAAATATAGCAGCGTTTGATGATTTGGACAGCGACGAACTTCAATGTTACTGTGAGTTCACCCTCACTGCTATCATCTACTATGCTTTGAAGGAAGGAGCAGCTTCAGAACAATCAGCTCGCATGGCCGCCATGGACAACGCGACGAAGAACGCGGGAGACATGATCAAAAAACTCACTTTACTCTTCAACAGAACCAGACAGGCTGTGATCACGAGAGAGCTTATTGAGATCATATCGGGCGCGGCCGCACTCAAGTAGTTGTTGTTTTTATTATATATTATGTTGTTTATTTGTAATGGAGTAATATGATACCTATTTATTAAACCTGGTCCTCTTTTTTCATGTGTTTGCCTGGCAGCTGTGTCTATGCAGCGGTTCTTAGAGACACAGCAGCTGAGCGTATGATTAACCTAACCTAAATACATAACCACTTTAAGTGACTTTGGTTCTAACAGAAATTGAATTCATAACATCAATTTCGATAAGATCTTAAAAAAACTCTGTTTGGAATAGAAATTATAAAAAAACAAATAACAATTACTTTAATACGAATAAAATCCTAGATGAATATTGTGTGTCAGTGTTCCTCAAGATATTTGTCGTAGGTCGGCTGGTCCATCAGTTGTTTGACTTCTTCCCTGCTGGAGAGTTTCACGCGGAACAGCCAGCCTTCCTCGTAACAGGACTTGTTTATTAAAGCCGGTTTCGACTCTAAGGTTACATTCTTTTCTGTGACCTGTAATTTACAAAATAGTATGTTTCAATAATGTACTTAATTTTTTAATTTAATTCTCGGCCCAAGGCCGCGGCCGCTCCTACGTCAATTGCCGAGCGTCTCTGGTGGTAGTTCCAGTGGCGCCCGGCGGACACGCGATCCTTCTAGCCTGCTTCTGTAAGGACGGCGGGTGGCTATCCCGCCGTCCTTAGGCCCCGATCGTGGAGGTCGATGGTATTGGGCGTAGATTGGGCGGCGCCCTGGCCGCTGACTTCGGACCTCGGCGGGGAGGGTACGCTCCCTCTCCCTCTCGGTCGCCTCCTTCACGAGCATGACCTACTCACAGAAGGACACGGCCGTGTTCCACCCACTCCCACTGGAGACCATGGCTTGAAGCATGGCTTCCAGCGACAGGGTTTCCACGCCCAGACCTACTACGAGGTCCCGGCGCTGGCTCGCCCACACTGAGAACTCCACCAACGTGTGGAGTGCAGTGTCTTCGTTGAATAATGTACTTCATTGGATAAACTGAGGAGTCAAATATTCGGATAGTTTTCTATTAATAACTGGAAATTTATAAATTTATACATAGCATCAAAATTTATACATAGTAAACCGAGCTTTTAGTATAGTCAGCATCAGATAGATATAAGCTAAAAACCAGCCAATTTTAATTGAAAGACATCAATTCAATTTTTATATTCGCAGACATGGTTTGCAGATTATTCTAAGGCTGCAAAGTGTTCAAAATAATCTTCGCTACCAGTTGTCAATTAAATGTTGGTTGTCATTATCGAAGAGTATCTACAATACCACAGACAATACTCAAAACTCATTGTCATAAGGTACTGGGTAAGCGTAAAGCCAGCTTCAAACTCGCCCGGTGTCATACAGAGCATTGATTATTATGTATGTGCATCTTTTCACAAAAAGTTGTATGCCATATCCATAAATATTTTTAAACTGAAAAATACATTGTGATCTGTACATCGGAATAGGCTTGTGTCCACTAAGAATAAATCGGATTGGTGTATGTTTCTTATGACTACTTCTAATGAATAGACAACAAAAAGTAATATAAATTAGTAGACAGAACAAAGATTACTATTATTTTTAGAAAATAAGTTTGGAAAAATTAGGCATTCAGTCACGTGACATCAAACACCAATCAGAAAATATGACGTCACAGGTTATACTCTCACACCATAGAGTAAGTATGTATGAAGAGCTGACTTCTTGTTCAAGTTGTGTCTGTGATTTTGTGTAATTTAATTGTTCGTACGTTTTTATTAATTTACGAATTTTTGTTAATTTTAAAGTTAATTTATTATAAATCTAACAAAAGTAGATTGAATAAAACGCAGTTTTGGCGCATTATTTCGATGTGCATTTCGAGACAACGCTTGAATCAAAATATTGCTAGGCACCTATATCAAAGTTAAAGGGCTAACCAACATAATTTATTTTTAATTTTTTGGAGGTTTTTATAAATTTTATCCTTTTTTTCAATTGCTTTTAAAATCGTGGGTTTTTAAATTTTTTTAATTTTGATTTTTATTTTAAATTCTTATGCATGATATGTAGCGCCTTCTAGTAAATTGCTGTCGTTACACCAATTTAAGAACCCTCACTAATCAACTACAAATCCATTCCAAGCCGCATCAAAATTGATTTTCACAAATTGTTGTTGTCACCGTAACATCTAGCTGATCCCGATAGTCCCAGCTCGATCTCTCACAGATACCGCTACCGCCATGTCCCCCGTTCAGTATGAAAACAGTTTGTGAAGATGACGTCCAAAAGTCTCTTCTAGCTATTACTTCCTCTGCCATAGGTAACGACCAGTTATGCTCTAAAATGTTTACCCCGATTCTCCCTGCCATTATCCCTATCCTCACCCATATCTTTAACTTTTCCCTTCACTCGGGTGTCTTTCCAAAGGCCTGGAAACAGGCACTTATTATACCACTCCCTAAAACCCCAAATCCTTCCTCATTATCCCAATTCCGGCCCATCTCCATTCTCCCTGTCCTATCCAAAGTGCTAGAGCACATTGTACATCGGCAACTATCTTGTCACCTATCGCAGAATAATCTCCTCAGTCCATTTCAATCTGGTTTTCGATCGGGCCACAGTACGGTGACTGCACTCCTGAAGGTCACTGACGATATTCGTTCGGCCATGGAGAATAGGTCACTTACTGTGCTAGTTCTACTAGACTTCAGTAGTGCTTTCAACTCCGTGGATTTCGATGTCCTACTTGGAATCCTTAAATCCCTCAACTTCTCTACGGAGTCTGTGGCCTGGTTCGATTCGTATCTTCGGGGACGCTCGCAGTCCGTCCGCCACAATGAGCATTACTCGGAGTGGTGTAACCTTAGTGCCGGCGTCCCTCAAGGCGGCGTACTCTCTCCTTTACTTTTTTCCATTTTCATCAACTCTGCTGTTCGAGTTATCTCCTGTAACTTCCATCTCTATGCAGACGACTTGCAGCTGTATTGACATTTTGCTTTAAACGAATTTAGAACTGCCATTGCAGCCTTAAATAGAGACGTCGCGGCTATTAATCAGTGGGCTTGTTCGTATGGCCTTCACATTAATCCCAACAAATCGCAGGCCATGATTATTGGAAGTAGGCAGATGCGTAGTGGGTTAGATATGGCTTTGTTTCCACCAGTTGTATTGGATAACTCTACCATTCCGTATACTGAAGTCGCCAAAAACCTCGGGGTCTTAATCGATTGCAATTTGACGTGGAACGCTCATGTAGGCGAAGTGAGTAAAAAGGTCCATTTCACCTTCCACACTCTCAAGTGTCTCCAAAGCTTCTTGCCCTTGGATATCAAAATTTCTCTTGCGCAGACGTTAATTCAACCCATCCTGGACTATGCGGATGCCTGCTACTTGGATGCCACCGAGGAGCTCCTAAATAAACTTAAGCGCTTGCAAAATCTATGTATCCGATTCATATACAATTTACGTAAATACGATCATGTCTCACAATATCGCAAGAAACTCAAGTGGCTCCCGATCCGTCTTCGTAGAGATGCTCGGATATTGTGTTTGCTGTTTAACGTTCTACACAATCCTTCCTATCCGTCCTACCTACGGGACCGGTTCTCATACATGAACGCACCCGATGCCCCGTGTAGGTCACATCTCCAATATCGCCTTACCTGTCCCTCTCACAAATCCGATTTCTATTCCTACTCATTTACTGTTCATGCGGTCAGGCTGTGGAACTCGCTCCCGCCGAACATACAACGCTGCAACACTATTTTTACATTTAAAAGGAAAGTGAAGGAACACTATCTCTCCTCTCTGTCTTAAATATCTGTATGTATGTATATATATTATTAATATATATTTGTATATATGTATTTATTTGTATATATGTATTTTCATGTATATATATTGTACCTATATATTATTATTATAACCTAATCTGTAAATATCTATATATATGTATTTGTGTAATATAGATCCACCTACGTACACATAAGACTTATTCTACCAAGCATTTCCTTCCCCTGGCCGACTGGAAGAGATTTCTTATGAAATAAGTGGTGCCTTTGTACTCAATCTATCCTTATTGTTCATCTTCTTCTTATTTTATTTTTCATGTGTGTACATAAATAAATAATTAAATAAAATAAAAATCTATCTAGAAACCTGTACCAATCTAACTCAAACCCATAACTGAAAACTGCATCAAAATCGGACTAGTAGTTTTTGAGAAAATTGGAAACATTGCTTTTCACAAATAAGGTTCGTTGTCATCATAACATTTATCTAAGAACAAGCACCAATCAAACCTGAACCCATAATTAAAAACTGCATCAAAATCCGACCAGTAGTTTTGGAGAAAAATGGCAACATGTATTTGCACAAATATCCTCTCACCCCAAACGCATATACCATCTCCGTTCCGTCGTAGGTAAAAAGCTATGCGTGTCCAGTCTATAGTGTATAATCCTTACAAGTGACATGTTCTTGGAATACGTCGAAGGAAACGCGTAAGCGCCATGATATTCACGGCGCTTTTGACCTTTTGGTCGTGAAAAAACTATAACTAATAAGCGATCTTGCGCTTGAATATTTATATTACGATTAGACGTCTAATTTATGGCTTAACCGCTGCAGTGAACTTCGTCCGTTTTATGTTCAGGATAGCTTCGTCAAACACATTTTGATTTGTTTCACAACGTGTGACATCACCCAAGGCGCCATGACAGATTGGAGCGTTTTCGTTACCAATTTAAATACATTTTTTAGATCGCAAAATAAACTATGTAAATGATTGTTTTAAATCAAAATAATAAATTTTTGTGACTATATAGATTCAAAACTACAGACTTAATCAATTTTTGAAATTTGGGACACATTGAAAAAAAAAATTTAATTTATACTATGTTTAACATTAAATTTACCAATAAGTATTTACATAACACAGCAAACAGATTTGTAATTTGTCATTAGTATCAGCTCCATTAAGAATGCAGGTAAAACTGCGGAACTCACTATTACGGTTTCTTTCTTCAATTGCACATAATTAGAAAATACGTTCGAAACATAAGACACGTCAAGGACATCTTGCACGAAATGAAAGAGATAAATAGTATAAATAAAAGGAAAAGAAGATCATGACATGATTGACAGCTGGTGGCGAAAATTCTTAGAATCTTATAAAATTGAATCTTAGAAATCTTCGAATATAAAATTGAATTGATATCTTTCAGATAAAATTGATTGGTTTGAAAGCTTATATCTGTCTGATACTGACCTACCTATTGATGTTGATACCATAATTTTTCTAAAAACTTCTATTTATACATGGGTATACTTCAATCTAATTAAAGTGTATGTAGTTCCATGTTTATTATCTATGAAACGCCTGGATAGATTTTAGCAGGATTATTAGCGGCTGATGTTATGAGAAGTAACTTAGGTTTCTATTTATCCCGCGAATGAGTTCCCGTGGGAATTAAGAACTAGAGAACTATTCGATGTGGGCAAAGTCGGGAGCATCAGCTAATAAGTACAAAATACCACAGATATAGAATGAAAACGCTCAATCTCTAAAACCATCAGAAGAAGAGCAGAATGTTGTATCAGAAAATATTCAAACTTCATTAAGTACCTACTTAGACATTTTGCAGATAGAAATAAAATGTTCCGTCTAAGGGATTCTGAAACTCCCCTGGAAGGAACAATTCCGAAACTCCAGACACCGCAGGCGTCTAATGAGGTAACGCCACTGAAGCTGATCTTACAACAAATAATATAGGTAATTATTTACCTTGATTCGGATTTTTTCACGATTAGAAAGAAGTATGTTCCAGTATAGTGGAAGTAGCATTATAATACTCACAGTTCCTGATACAGGACTATAGACTTCACCAGCTGCTTTAACGCTCTCCAGAGCACCGCACTCGTCTCCCGCCGCCACCTCCTGACCCACTTCTGGCAGTTGGACGTATACCACTTCCCCTAACGCTTCCTGTGGTATACATTTTTAATGTCATGTAAAATGAGTTCAGCACTGTATTGAAATTTTATTTATTCAGTGCGGCACGTACATCTCAGATATATAGTTATCACTTTCCTACACTGAACCAAATAGAAGTTACGCCTCCCGCACGACAGAGAAGTTTAACTTTTTCCTTACCGCACTAGAGGTACATGGTGTTTTAGACCTAGTATCGCACTGAACGTGTTAACACAATTTCTCTTCTGTAGCAATTTTTTTTGAAACTCCCGATGGAAAACGATGGCTGTTCCTACATACAGTCACGTCTTTTCCCCGTTAGTGTAGAAAGAAGAGACTTTGAATTTTTACTTGACATCTTAGTAGGTATATTTCATTCCCTTCCTCAACTTTCGATATTTTCATGCATACTCTGCAGTTACGGGTACTTTAAACCTAGTTTTCTTTCAAGACATCCTCTCTACTTTTCCGAACCATCTAAGCATCTCATTTTCTAATCATTACAACGTCTTCTGACATACCTCAACGTTCCCGTATCACGGCATACGTACTTACATAATAGGTTGTATAATAATTAATTACTAACCTGTGCATAGTTTGATATGCCGACGGTCCCGATGCTGTCGCTCACAGACACCCATTCGTGTTTCTTTGTGTAAAATCGTGCTGAAAACGTTACAATAGTACATTACATTAGTTTCATATAAGTACATGTACGAGTATGAACATTGTATGCCCGGACTGCAGAAATTGTAGCTAAATATTGTCCTAGCTATTAGAATAGGTTTAAATTATTGAAATAGTAGTTGATTGACCGAGCGAGCAAAGCGTCTACATTTCGAAATTGGACATTTTTGATATCGTCCGTCTGTATTTATGTGTGTTCCGGGCTTCCGGGCTAGCAGGCACATATTTTATCCGATCTCCACGAAACTTGACACAAGTATTCCTTTACTAGAAACAAAGATGTTTGTTTATCATACGAAAACAGCTAGACAGTTTTGATAAGATTTTTATAAGATTTTTCATGTATTTTTATATGCACGATCAATATTAAGTCCTAGAGAGAGATGCTAGCGTTAGTATTCAAATACAATAATCATTCGTCTATAAAATGCATTTGCAATGAATAATAAACAGTTCATTACCTAATATTGTTTACCGAATATCTATCTGGGAATAAACAAAATGACCATTTAGTCAGTCAGTGACTTATCAGGACTTATCAGTATCACATAATAGTTAAAAGCAGAGACTTGGGATACCGCTCGCTTCGCTCCCTTAATAGACCAACAGAGCGTGGGAAAGAGGAGTCCGGAGAAGTCATCATCATTCGAACATTACCTATGAGTAAGAAAGATAGCCGATGACGTACTTTTATATAATGTGTGTCAGTGGACAAGAATTTTCTGTAGTTTTCCAAATTGCAAAAATAGCGTTTACCTTGAAAACTGGCGCATATTAGATTTCTAAAATATATACTTTATTTACAATAAGAATACTCCAAAAATATTTACATTACAAAATATCGTTTAAAAAATCCTCCGTGTCACTGCCGACTGAGAAAGTTCCCAGAATGCTGGCTGTGTTGCCACGTTGGATGGCAATACTTATGCTTTGGGCCAGAAAATAGCCAGCCTTCTGGTCCTGAGAAGCATCGATAAAGCGTTTGTTTGCGAATTGGGTTTTCTTAGGGCGTTGTTTACAATAAAACTGTATATAAGAGCCATGGTGTCTTGTTCTTTAAGTAATTGTAATGTGACTAAAGCAGACAATTCAAATAATTACACGTTTCACAGGTTAATACAAAATTTTCCATCAATTCTTAGATAGCAGATATTTGGTTATGTCTTGGGTTTATCAAATAAGTAAAAAGATCTAATCAATGTACTTTGATTCCTTTCATCACCTTTTCACAAATAATAATTGTTCTTAAATAACGTAATATAGGAGAATATCCTTTTACTATAGGGCTTGACCACCTGATGACGTCACGATGATCGATGTATCGATAAACCATGGCAATATGAAGTCTAATGTTTTACTTACACGCTTGTTTTACGGAATTATTGTTTTAGATTAGATCACATATTTATTTACAATAATAATTACAATATACATAATTATATACTACAAATATTTACATTACAAAATATCGTTTAAAAAATCCTCCGCATCATTGCTGACTGGGAAGGTTCCCAGATAAATTAGATTAGACAAATTTTTATTTGATTTCATAAAATCATAATATACTCGTAGTATAAAACAAAATCTCTCCGTCCCTATGTATGCATAGATCTTTAAAACTACGCAACAGATTTTGATGCGGTATTCTAAAAAACGGTTTAATAAAAAAACTTTTGAATATATAATATCCTAAATGCTAAACTAACTTAAATAAACATAGTTTTGTCATGTCAGTTCGTCGTTCTGTCCATTCTCGGCTTTCCTCCTAAACGGTTAAAGCTAGAAAAATTTTACTTAGCATAAATATGTGTATTTATAATGGTGACTAAGGGCTACAATAAAATAATGAAAACATTTTTTTTGGGTTGCCTCCCCTACACATAAAGTGAAAATGACTTTTTTTTTCTCTTTGTTTTTATTTCAACAATTATAACATGAATATGGAACCTTATTCTATGCGTGACCCGAC
This sequence comes from Nudaria mundana, assembly GCA_963556515.1. NCBI lineage: Eukaryota > Metazoa > Arthropoda > Insecta > Lepidoptera > Erebidae > Nudaria > Nudaria mundana. The sequence continues at coordinate 33,928,969 of OY748286.1, read as the reverse complement.
AGTACGCACTTGGCTGGTTTTTTTAACTAATGCCAGTGCGAAAATGAGAGATAACCGAAAAGTATAACGGATTAGTGGGATTCAATTGTATTACTCAGAAATAACTCTATACTGTCGATATTTTGCGTATTTCATAGTGTACACAACACTATTTCACCCACACACTTGCATTTTGATTTTGGGATCGCCTCTGAAATGTCATTTTGTATCTTTCTACATGCTATATCTATGGTTAAAAGAAACAACCTAAGTACAAGAGATACAAAATAATTCCCATAGTGTTATAAACGCCATAGCGGCCATAGTGAGTAGGTACATCAATGTTTGGGTATATATCTTAAGTCTTCAACGCAAAAACTATCGAATAGATTTCAGTGAAACTTTACAATAGCGTCGACCACGTTAGTTTGATCCCCGGTCACCACACTACCTACTGAGGCGAACTCACTCCTAACTTCCTAACACGTTTAGCTTCACTAGAGAGTAGACCATTGATGCATACTTTATTCGCCTACTTAGTACTTAAAAAATAAATAATGAAAAAACCCGACTGTACTATCCAGATATTTAATTATAAGCAGGCAGGACTCGCTTTGTATCTATTATAGGTTTGAACTGAGAGTATTGGGAGTCCCGCCTGCTTATAGTTCAGTCGGATATCTGTATAGCGCAGTCGGGTTTTTTATTATTTAATTATTTATTTTTATTTAAAGCCTTTCCGTTCTAGTCGTCTTACATACTTTTGTAATACGATTTCTCATACCAAATTACATTGAAACATATAAGTTGTTTATATTACTGAAATCATCTTTAAAATTCTTCATTTTGATACCCCACTCGTTAAGTTTGACCGAGATGTTTTTGACAACGTACATTTTTGCGCCAAAAAGCCAGGGTATACTTTTTATTAACATTTTATGTACCCAGTGACACTCGGGAGATAAATACCTTTCTTTTTTAGGCCTGTAGAAGGGAACAAAAAAACACATGTGTATGTATGTACATGCATACGCGCGAAACACATAATCCCTCGCTAACGCAGTCGGGTAAAAATAGAGCTCATGCGTAAGAAAGAACAGCTACTTTTATCCCTTTATGTCCCTTTTGAAATTGAGAACGAGAAATCTATTCTATGCATGTAGAAGCGCGGGTTTTAGCTAGTATAAACCTATTTACATAAATGCATAACATTATAGTAATGTGTTTTTCTCCGAGAGAGTAGACAGTGGTGTCAATTACGTTCACATGTCGCCAGATTCGCCAGTTACGTTGATTGTCCCACGTAAAAGCCTATTGTCGTTTCCAGGCACTTTCGATAACGTGTAGAGCCTTGTCCATTTATCACAATATAACAGTTGGACCGCGTGCATTTTAGCATCACGGAGATGTTCATAAGGCTCCTCAGCACCTATGATATATGATATTGCATATTTGATTCGATTCCATGAGGCACAAACCTGTTTTAGTAGTTAATATTTTTATTCTAGATTTATTAGTGCCCGTAATAGTGTCTTTGCGCCTATTCTATATTCTTATAAGTAAATAGGTTACCTACTTTTAGTGATTAGTAAAGAGTGACCGTAAGTTTTTATTGCCATGTTCTTTTATCAATGGTAAAGTCATTTACTTATTGCGTTGTGAAACAGGCGGTATAAGTGAACGTAGAAGCAGTAGTGTTAACGTTTATAAGAGTCATCTACATGAATAAATATATTTTAGACCCCCTTATGGTATAAAAGGATGAATAACTGTTGTATAACTTGGTGGCGGAGCTCTAACGTCATAATAAATGATATGTAGGTACCTATGTAGAAAATGGAGCAAAATATCACGTCAAGGCAAGAGTTGCGTAACATTCAACCAGACATCTTCTGATAACAGACGCTGGTCATGAACTATTGAAACTTTTAATATCTACAAAATAATCAGTATAAGTACGTGAAATGAGGTTGAATCTTAAAACGACAAAATAATGAAGGTCGCTCGACACTAAACAGTAATATTCCCTTTTCTGTGATCAAACTATGACTGTGATGCTTTACGGTACCTACCTACTTTAATGTCTAGTTTGTAAGGGTAAATAAAGTAGAAAATAGGGTAACAATCTTCTTTACACAATGTAGCTTAATAATTAAATCCTAAATCTTGATCAATCTTGGTAACAAGAGTACCCCTATAAGTACCTACATTATTATTTCTTCGCTAACTCACATAGATGTTTAAAAAATAATTGATTTATGAAGGATCGCACAGCTTAGACTAATTACATAACTAAATAATACTTAGGTTGTTAACGTAATTACTTATTGTGGTGTTTTAGTATGTTAGTGTCAAAATAGTATTTTTTTTAATAATGTACCTATTGAGTCAATTCTTGCTAAACGCATCGCAATATAGGTAGATAATGCGTTAGTTATAGAAATGATACTAAATCTGCAAACCAGCTGAGCAATAAAAGATACAAACAATAAATGAACATACTTACTTTTGTTTTGTGTGCTATAGAGTGCACGCTGGCAGCATTGTACTTGAAAACCACTGCGTGCCAACTTTAACGTCACTTTCAGTACCCTGGAAATCACCATACTGGCTGAATCCCCTGAAATTATACAATATTATTTATATAGTGTAGGTAAACTAAATAATTGTATACTAAAGGCTAGGAGATTTAAAAAATTCAATTAATATCTGTAGTTAATTAGTACGTAAGTTGCTTACCGAAAGTGTCGTGGAGAATGTACGCACAAGTCGAAGCACTGTCACGTATTGCGTCCCACGCGTACGCGCACCCTGCTCACTAATTTTATCAAAATTATCTTATAATTATTGCCCTCTGGAGCCATATACTCTTAGGATGTTTGGTTATTGGCACACGCGTTTATCTGACGTCTAAAGTTAATGAATCTAAATTTATTAACTGTGCTCGTTTGGCGGCAATAGGCTCGCTCCAAAATGTAGAATGTTCAAAATCATCATCTACCTGCCCTTATCCCAATTATTTGGGGTCGGCGCAACAAGTCTTTCTCCTCCACACACCTCTGTCAGAAGTCATCTCTTCATTCACTCCTCTCCTTGTCATATCCTCTTTCACACATTCCATCCATCTTTTCTTTGGCCTACCTCTACTTCTTAAAGCCTCTACAGTCATACTTTGCACCTTTCTAACGACATTGCTTTCCTCTCTTCTCATAACATGTCCATACCATGACAGCCGCTCGCTTCTCAATTTTTCATTCACTGGTGCAACTTTCAAACTTCCTCTAATATACTCGTTCCTTACCCTATCCATTCTTGTCACACCACACATCCATCTTAACATTCGCATTTCCGCTGCATGCAATTGTCTTTCATCCGTCGCTTTTAAGGCCAAACATGACAGTCCATACAGGACGGCAGGTCTGACGACAGTGTTGTAAATTTTACCTTTAAGTTTAGGGGGGAATAGAGGGTCGCAAATAGTGTCTTTGACCTGCCGCCATTTCACCCAACCTATGTCAATTCTGTGCTTCACTGTACGATCGATTTCCCCATCATCCTGGATAAGAGAGCCGAGGTACCGGAAACTGGAGCAAACTGGTATTGGTGCGCACTATGGGTGTAGAACTGGAGAGACCGCCGAAATCAGAGAACATGTACTCAGTTTTGGTTCTACTGATTTTCAAGCCTACACTCTCCAGTTTACACTACCATTTTTCCAATCTACTCAGTACCTCAGGCCCGTCTTCACCGACCAGTACAATGTCATCGGCAAATAGCATACACCAGGGTGTCTCTTCCTGTATCTCCGATGTCAAAGCATCCATTATCAACAGGAAGAGATATGGGCTTAGCGCCGAGCCGTGGTGCAAGCCTACCGCCACACTGAACTCGTCGGTGTTGCCAGCAGCAGTTCGTACGTAGGTTTTCGATCGACAATACATCGCACAGATTAACTCAATATACTTCCCAGGCACACCTTTCTCTTTCAAGGCCCACCACAAAACCGTGCTGGGTACCCGGTCGTATGCCTTCTCAAGATCTACAAACACCATGTGCAAATTTTTATGTGCACGCCTATATTTTCCACATAGCTGGCGGAGTGCAAATATAGCATCTGTAGTCCCGCGACCAGGCATAAACCCGAACTGGTTCTGGGTAATCTCGCTTTCCTCTCGCACTCGTTTCTCTATCACTTTCTCTCAAACTTTCATACTGTGTGACATGAGCTTAATTCCTCGATAGTTGCCGCTGTCTTACACATCACCCTTATTTTTAAAAATGGGCACTAGAGAACTCTCGCATCATTCATCGGGGATTTTCACTTCATACAGCAACTTATTGAAGAATAAGGTCAGCCACGCATATCCATTTTCTTCCAATATCTTCCACGCTCACAGTGGAATACCGTCGGGCCCTACGGCTTTCCCATTCTTCATATTTCGTACCGCTTTTCTTATTTCATCTCTATCAATCTCCTTCACTAAACCTACATTCACTCGTCCGTCTTCTAAATTTGCACTCCATGCATTCTCTTCATTCATAAGTTTTTCGAAATACGCCTTCCATTGATTTCTTACTTCATCTTCTATTATTAGAATCTTACCCTTTTCATCTTTTATACATCTTACATGTCTTACGTCTTTCGTTCTATCATCTCTGTCTTTCGCTAAGCGGTAGATTTCTTTTTGGCCCTTAGTTCCATCAAGAGCATTGTATAGTTGCTCTTGGGCCTGAGATTTAGCTATTGCTACCGCTTTTTTCGCCTTTTTGCTACATTCCTTATACTTCTCCTTTTTTTCTTCTTTTTCACTTTCATTCCCTTTTTCTTTCTGCCATTCCTTAAAAGCATTCTTTTTTTCTTTAATTACCTTTTGTACTTCTGTGTTTCACCACCATGTATCCTTATCAAGTACACCTTTACCTTTCGTTTCTCCAAACACTTATTTTGCTACTTTCCTGATGCAACTCGCCATTTCATTCCAACATTCATTCACTGATTTATCCACCATACCTCTATCCACCACCACACATATTCTATTATTTTATTCACCACTCGTTCTTTAAACGTACTTGCATATTCTTTCTTCTCTATCAACCACCACCTAATTCGAGGAGGGGGGCGTTTTTTGCCTTTTTGTAAGACTACTTTGGTCTTTAAGTCCATTATTAACAGTTTATGTTGCTTCACTACTCCTTCTCCCGGCAGCACCTTGCAGTCTCTGACACAGACCAACCTACTCCCTCGGATTAGGAAATAGTCGATCTGTGTCAAATGAACACCACTTTTATAAGTGATTAGGTGTGAGTCCGGTTTACGAAACCACGTGTTCACTTTGGCAAGGTTAAGGGAGGAAGCAACCTGTAGAAGTGTTTCACCGTCACTGTTACGGGTTCCGTATCCCCATCCTCCATGCACTCTTTCATAATCATCATTTACTGTTCCTACATGTCCATTAAAATCACCTCCTATACACATTTCTTCACTTTCTGGTATACCAATCATGACTTTATCAAACTCCTCCCAAAAAAATTATTTCTCTCTGTCATCACACCCGCTCTGTGGTACATACACGCTGATCACATTTAGCACCATACTCTCCCATACTACTTTCACAACTATTATCCTGTTGTCTACTCTTTTCACATCCGTCACGCATTCTTTCAAGTTACCATCCAGTACTACACCAACTCCGTTCCTTTTTTCATCACTCTCAATGTAATATAACTTATATCTTGGATGGAACCAGGCGTTACTTGGCGAAAATCCATGACAAAGCAATGGTAAGTAAAATATTTAAAAAAAAAATGTTTTTAAACTTATTTTAAATTTTTTAATAGCACTGTTTTCCGCAGGATTAAAAAGACAACAAAACGTCGACAATTGTTTCGCCTCTAAACGAAGCATTATCAAGACTGTCTCAGAGAGAACAGCCTGAGACAGTCTTGAAACGTATCAAAACTAAAAAACATTTTTTTTTTTAATATTTTACTTACCATTGCTTTGATAACTTATATCCTTCACCAATCTCTCTAGCACTTGCACCCTTCCACTTAGTCTCCTGCAAACATGCTACATTTATTCTTCTTCTCTTAAACACATCGGCCAACTCTCTTCCTTTCCCAGTCATAGAGCCAACATTCCAACTTGTATACCTCAATTTACTTATCTTTCGCGATAATATTCCATATTAAATTATAATTCAAAATTCAAAGTATCAAAACTGTTTATAGAAAGTTTCACTAGGCTTTCTGGTGGTTTCACTAGTTGCTACACTAGGCTTTCTGTGGTTTTGCCACTTTATTCCTTTGTAAACTTAGCGTGGTCAGACTTTAACTTTTTTACTCATTAAAATACAGTGTCATCATTCACCGAGCCTTTTCCCAACCCAGTGGGGGTCGGCTGTCCAGTCTAACTGCGATTCGGCTGAATTCCATATTTTCCGTGAAGCGGCTGCCATCTGACCTCCACAACCCATGGGCGATATCGAAGTTCTGTAGTTAGACTGGTCGGATTTTTGATTTAGGGCTCCAACTACCCCTAACGACTGCCATAGATGTTAGTATGACAACCGGGACCGACCGCTTAACGTGCTCTCCGAGGCACGGAGGGGTCTCAATGTCTTAAGAAATGGTCACCCATCCTAAGACCGGCCTGAGTCGATGTTGCTTAACCTTTGCAATGTGTTAACATTTCAAAGTGCGGTTACCACTAGACCACGAGCCCCTCACTCATTAAAATACAGTGTATAAAATACAGTGTATAAAATAAAATATAAAAAAGGCTAAAAGCTTACGTTGTATTGTGTTAGAATACTACCAAAGTCGGGCGCCACAAGAAAAAACTTCCAAAAAATTGTTGGTACATAATATAAGTGGCGAAATAGTCACTGAATTTACTACCTTACTTTAGTACTTTAAAAAAAATATCCCAGCTCTTATATAACTATTGTAGGCCGCTTCTATAGCTGGTAATAAAATCGAGCAACGCCATCTATCGGTCATAGTGCAAACTATTGATGTTGTTAGGTATGTAATGTACCTACTTTTGTTTTGTCATACTGGTGTTCTTTTTTTTTTTTTTTTTAATTCCGCGGCCCAAGGCCGTGGAAGCTCTAACGTCCGTTGCCGGGCGTCTCTGGTTACTAGCAGAGGGTAATACTGGTGTTCTGAAATAGCTTTAACGTATGAAATTAGATAAAGTAGTGTATGAAACTGCACATAACTAGGCATTAGATCACTTATAGGATACTTTAAAAAAATCGTCGAGGCTCGTTTTTTAACACCTACTCGTGTCCTAATAACCCTCTTTATGTATCTGTTTCATAAACTACTATAATCTTTGTTTTATAATCGTTTTTATGTGCTTGAGTCGTAACAAATAAATATTTTGTACTTAAATCCAAAAGACTACAGAAATCCCATTTTTGGCATAGAAATTCAAAATTTTGGCATATAGGTATACTCGTATACTCGCACTTATCATAACATAGTAAAAATCAAAGTCACTTCCATCTCTATGTATGCTTAGATCTTTAAAGCGGCCTACAAACACGCCTGCGGCAGAGGCAATCTAGTGTGCAAAAGCGGGGATGACCCTTAGTTGCCTCCTTCATTGTGACGTGTGTAGGCTAGCAGGGGCTCGGGCCTCGACTGATGGAACTCGGGCCTCGACTGATGGGGCTCTTTAGCGCATGCCTCGAAAGGGGCCAGTTTCCCAAGGTGTGGAGGACGGGGAAACTGGTTCTGATCCGTAAGGCGGTGTACTCACCGTCCGGATACCGGCCGATCGTGTTGCTCGACGAGGTGTGTAAGCTCTTTGAGCGAATTATCGCGGTACGCCTCGTCGAGCATCTCACGAGTGTGGGTCCAGACCTGGCGGATAACCAGTTCGGTTTCCGACGGGGACGCTCCACCGTGAGCGCGATCATGCGTGTGAAGAGCCTGACGGAGGAAGCAGTCTCACAGGGCAAGGTGGTGGTGGCGGTGTCTCTTGACATCGCCAACGCTTTCAACACCTTGCCATGGACCTGCGTTAGGGAGGCGCTCGTGTATCACGAAACGCCTCTCTACCTCCGTCGTATTGTCGGGGCCTATCTCTCGGAGAGGGCCATAGCTGTCCCCAGCTGGCTCGGGCCAGCTCGGCGAGATGTGTCGTGCGGTGTTCCACAGGGGTCGGTCCTGGAGCCGCTTCTGTGGAACATCGACTACGACTGGGTGCTGCGGGGTGCGTTGCCTGAGGGCGTCGGCGTAACGTGCTACGCCGACGATACCCTCGTCACGGCGCGGGGTGCAACGTACCAGGAGGCAGCACTCAAGGTCACGACGGGTGTTGCTCAAGTCGTGGGTCGGATACGGCGGCTGGGACTGGAGGTGGCCTTGCACAAGTCCGAGGTTCTGTGCTTTCACAGACCTCGGAACGGTCCACCTGAAGGTTCCAGTATAAATGTGGGAGGCGTTAGCATCGGCATCAAGCCCTCGATGAAGTACCTAGGGATCGTACTTGATAGCCGATGGAACTTCGGACCACATTTCCGAAGTTTGGTCCCTAAAGTGACGGGAGCATCAGTCGCGCTTTCGCGACTCATGCCCAACCTAAAGGGACCCAACGCCTCCTGCAGGAGACTGTACCTGGGGATCGTACGGAGTATGGCCCTATACGGGGCTCCCGTATGGGCGGCGCGGTTGACGGCCAACAACTCAACGCTCCTTAATAGACCGTTGAGGACCTTGGCCGTCAAAACAATAAGAGGGTACCGCACGATCTCCGGAGAGGCTGCATGTCTCCTAGCCGGGACCCCTCCATGGGACCAGGAAGCGAGAGCCCTTGCGTCATTGTTCCAATGGCGCAAGGAGGCGCTGGAGCGGGATCACAGGCCTGCGTCTCGAGAAATCGAGGACCAGCGGTCCCAACTCCACACGGATCTCATGGAGTCATGGAGGGTGCGACTTGAGCAACCCAGGTGGGGTACCACCATCATCGCGGCGGTGAGACCGATCATGGACGATTGGCTGCAGAGGCAGCATGGTGACGTCACGTATCGTGCGACTCAGATCGTTACCGGGCATGGATGCTTCGGTAGCTATCTGTTTCGCATCCATCGTGAGGTCACACCCCGGTGTCAACACTGCGAGGTTTCCGACGACGACACCGCACTCCACACGTTGGTGGAGTGTTCAGTGTGGGCGAGTCAGCGCCGGGACCTCGTAGTGGGTCTGGGCGTGGATATCCTCTCGCTGGAAACCATGCTCCAAGCCATGGTCTCCAGCGCGAGTAGGTGGAACGTGGCCGTGTCCTTCTGCGAGCAAGTCATGCTCACAAAGGAGGCGGCCGAGAGGGAGAGGGAGCGTACCCTTCCCGCCGAGTTCCGTAGTCAGCGGCGAGGGCGCCGCAGACTCATCTACGCCCAAGACCATCGACCTCCATGATCGGGGCCTGAGGACGGCGGGATCGCCAGCCACCGTCCTTACAGAAGCAGGCTAGAAGAGTTGCGTGCTGCGGGGCCTTTGCCCAGCACGCAACCAGATTCACTCACTGACGCGGGATAAAACCCTACCCCAACAACGCGGGATTCTCATCCCGACCTAACCCCCGCAGAGACCACAGAGGTGGTCAATGTCCGCCGGGCGCCACTGGAAATACGTTCTGCTTGTAACCAGAGACGCCCGGCAATGGAAGTTAGAGCGGCCGCGGCCTTAGGCCACGGAATTAAAAACAAAAAAAAAAGGCTAGCAGGGGCAATTTTATTAATCTGGCCTGCGGCAGGGCCGACGCAGCGAGACAGCGTTGGTCACTAGATTGTCTCTGACATTGTGACATGTGTGGGCCAGCAGGGCCAATTTCATAGATTGCCCCTGCGGCAGGGTTGACGCGCGACAGAGCGCTATATAGTTGACTGTATTGTCAACGTCTTGTTTTTTTTTTCAAATCACCTGGGAAAAATAAAATACACGGTTTAAAACGACTATTTGAAACAGAGATTTAAAATCGTGTAATCTGTCGTCGTATACAACTACAGGTAGGACGTTCTATTGTAAACTCCTCTTCCCCCGGACCGCCGAAAGGTGTTAACGTGTTTGCTGTGTCTGATTTAATTTTATATTTAAAGATAAATCAAAAGTTTGTGTAATTAATTCAAAACAAAAATTAGGAGTGCATAACATCAAGAAAGTGACAAATATACTCAGTTTAATAAGCTGTTTGAAGCTTCACAGTTAACCTTCGAAGTGTCTGTGCGCCTGGTACTATACCAGTGTGAAGAGCTCCGCCCTTTGCGTATGCGCACTGACCCCACCCACTTTGTCAGGCCACACCCAACACCTACGCAACTGGAAGATCTATAACACCAACTCCGCCCCCCAGCAAATAGTGGCTTTCCAAGACGGTGTTCACTTTATACGGTATTTTATTGGTGGCGCGGCATTGCATTGTACTCAACTACAACTTTATATCGTTGTTATCCTAGTACGAAGTTATGGAGCCAACAGCGGACAAATCACTTTCGGAATCGGACCTTACCCAAGTGGGAACACCAATGAGTACGCCTCTGAATTTTATATTTAAAAAGGTTAAGAGAACCAGAGACGAGCTGAGTGAATCATTGGATGATCAATTTAATGTGTTTAGGCTGGAGATGAAAAATATGTTAAGTTCTTACGCTGAAAAACAGGGGAAAGAAATTCAACAAATTACCACCACACTGAAGGAGATTCAACAGTCTAACGTAAACATAGAAAGTTCCATCGCATACCTTACTGCACAAAATGAAGATTTTAAAAAGAAAATTGATCAATTAGGGAACCAGGCTAAGGAAGACAGGAGTTATATCAACATTTTAGAGGATAAAATTGAAACGATGCAAAACAGTAATCAAAAACCTAACTTTGTTATAAAAAATGTGCCAAGAAAGTCTGGAGAATCTAAAGTGGACTTAATTGAGATGGCTCTTTGTCTCTCCCAGAGCATAGATTGTAAACTAAATAAATACGACATAAAGGATATATATAGGGCTCGTGGGAAGAATACTGAAAACCTCAATACTCCTATAATAGTGGAGACTGGCTCAACTATTCTTAAGACGGAGATTATGAAAATGGGTAAGGCATTTAATATTAGGCATAAATCTAAGCTCTGCTGTAAGCATCTAGGCTTTAAGTCAAAAGAAGATACACCCATTTATCTCGCAGAACATTTAACTCCTAAAGGATCCCGCCTACACTTTCTTGCTCGAGACTTGTGTAAGTCCGGTGCCTACAAATTCTGTTGGACAGCATATGGTAGGGTTATGTTGAGGAAGGATGAACAGTCACGGGCAATAACTGTTAGAACTGAACAACAGATACAACAACTCCAAAATTCGATTTGACAGTTATTGCGCCTTAATAATTCAACCCACGAAGAACCTGTTTATTTGTTTTACTATACTTGTTTGAGCTATCTGCCTACCTTGTACAACTTCAAAATCTTAATGCCATTCCAGTATATTATTGTAGTAACTATTAGACATACTTACTTTTACATAGTAGTAGTTTCCTATGTACAATACACAAACAACAACTTCTCATATAATATACACAACTCACTCGCCAACTTGAACTGTTTTACATACACACAAATACATAATACACACACACATATACACATCTATATATTATATCCATTAACGAATAATACAATACAAAACTCCACATATTGTGATCTAATTAAAATCAATAAAATCACGAGCGAATCCATGCTTACATATATTAAGACACATTTTGTTAATATATTCTTTCTGTTTAAAACTATTGATAATGGGTGACACACTGCAAACTCTTAATGAAATAGACAGTATTGAGATTGCTCGTACTATCGAATGTGACTGTCTTGAGTTAGCCAAGTACTATAATATAACAAAAAATGACTTTACTATTGTCTCTCAAAACATACGAAGTATTTCATGTAACTTTGACGACTTCATACTTAATTTGTCAACTCTTGAGTTCGAAACCGACATTATAATCCTAACAGAATGTAGATTAAGTTCTGGAAAACCCATTCCATATCTCCACAATTACTCTTATTATGCTACAAAAAACTTATTAAACCAGAATGATGGGGTGGTGGTGTACGTTAAAAATAACCTACACTGTAAGACCAAGGAAATAAAATTATCACAGGCGTCTTGTCTACAATTATATGTACAAAATTATATAATTTTATGTATATACCGGTCTCCATCAAACTCAAATACTGACAGTTTTACCAGTTCTCTTAGTACTCATTTAGAAACTCTAAAATCACACAAAAATATAATTATAGCGGGGGACATAAACATAAATATTAAACCTAGGGAACAAGAAAAGTCTCAGGAGTACAAGAATAGAGTTAATTACCTTAACATGCTCTCTTTACACGGAATTTTACCGGGTCACTCTAGAATCACTAGAGGGGAGAAGTGTTTGGATCACCTTATGCTTAAAATTAAGAAGCATATGGTCACCGCATCTATAGCTATACTACATACCAGTACAACAGATCACTATACAACTCTTTTATCCCTTTCAAAATCTAAAAATACTAAAATAATTAATACATCCAGATCTACTTTAGACTTTGAACGTGCACTTGTATATCTTCAAAAAAATAGATTTCAGGAGTTACTATTTTGTAGCGACCCAGAAAATCTGTGTGACGTACTTGTACAACAACTAACTAAATCGATTAGAAAGCACCACTGTCACAAAGATACCAAATAGTAAGCGCATTATAAAACCGTGGATAACTGTAGGTGTAATACGCTGCATTCAGAACCGTAATAAATTACAAATGGATGTTAAAAAAGATCCACATAATAGTATTTTAAAGTTAACATATATTCGCTACAGAAATTACTGCAATAATCTTATTAAAAAATTAAAAAGGAAGTATGAAAGGGATCTAATCACCAAATCTGTTACAAATAGTAAATTGCTATGGAAGAATATAAAAACTATTACCTACTCTACAACCCCCAAGAACCATAACAATGAATTATTAAACTAAAACCCTCCCCTCTGGAGTCGGTTAGTTTTATTAACGAATGCTTCGCAAACACTGGCAAAAATCTCGCAGAACAAATCCAGTCTAATGCTAATAGTGTACGTCAGGCAGATTTGAGTGAGAGCTTGCCATCTGCTCTGTCCAGCTCGTTTGTACTCTTCGACACTGACGTGATTGAAGTGGACAATATTCTGATGAGTCTCAAATCTGACAGTGCGCCAGGATGAGATAATATACCAACGAGCTTTTTAAAATATATAAGAAATTATGTTGTCCCCATTATAACCCAGCTTGCGAATCTTTGTTTTAGCAAAGGTATATTCCCGGATCCACTAAAGCAAGCCATTATTACGCCAGTTTACAAGAGTGGGGACAGGGACGAGGTTGGCAACTACAGGCCTATCTCTGTTCTACCAGCTATTTCAAAAATAATAGAAAAACTGTTAAACATACGGCTACTTAATTACTTACAACAGTTCAAAATGTTAGCCCCATCTCAATTTGGGTTTCGTAGTGGTGTTTCCACTGAGGATGCAGTTACTGCCTTGACTACGCTCGTTACCGAAAAGCTTGATAGTGGTAAGAAGTGCTTAACTGCATTCTTAGATCTAAAAAAGGCGTTTGACACCGTCTCTGTTCCCATCCTTGTGGACAGACTGAATACAAACGGAATACGTGGAATTTCTCTCAAATTATTTGAAGATTATCTGACGAACAGGAAACAACGAGTTAGAGTGGGACAGTACACTAGTGGAGACGTTGAAGTATCTTTCGGAGTTCCTCAGGGAAGCGTACTGGGTCCTACATTGTTCCTGATATACGTCAATGAACTCTGTAATCTACAGGTTGAGGATGCCAAAATTTTTTCGTATGCCGATGATACGGCTGTAGTTTTTGCTGGGGATAGCTGGCAGGATGTTCGACTTAGGGCAGAGAGAGGCCTAGCTAAAATTGCACGTTGGCTGAAGAAATATCAGCTCACTTTAAATATTTCCAAGACAAATTATGTTTGCTTTTCTCTGCAGAACCGTACACAGCCTAGCGAGGAATTTAATGTAAAAATTCACTCATGCGATGAGTTAAATCCGGACTGCAGCTGTTCGGTAATTTTGAAAGTACCGCACATTAAATATTTGGGTATTGTTGTGGACCAGAATCTGTCTTGGTATCCTCACCTTGAACAAGTTTCTAAAAGAGTTCGTAAACTAAGCTGGATGTTCAGGACGCTCAGATATGTGATTCCCAAAAATGCCGAGAGTAATTCAGGAGGTGCCTCTAGAAACCTTCTAAACGAAATATATGTCGCGTTGGTGCAGTCTGTACTGACATACTGCATCCCTATCTGGGGTGGTGCAGCTAAAACCAAATTTATAGGGGTGGAGCGATCACAACGGGCTCTAATAAAGTGCATGTATTTCAAAACAATTAGATACGCAACTGACGACTTGTATCGTGTTAGTAACTTACTCTCGGTTAGGAAACTATACATCATACAATTGATCCTAAAAAAACACAAGTCTCTTTCTTATGACACTAAAATTAAATCTAAAAGGAGGAAAGACATTATAGTTAACATTCCTCCAACTAAAACGATGTTTGCCTGTAAGCAATACAGCAAACGATCTGCACAGCTTTATAATAAAATCAATAAAGAAATTTACATATATTCTAAAAACTATTACGACTGTAGGATAATGCTAACTAATTATGTGAAATCACTTACGTATCAAGATACCGAGATGCTTTTACAACATATTCGTTAAGATCACAATCACACATAATACTAACACACACACACACACACACACACACACACACCCACACACACACACGCCCGCACACACACACACACACACACACACACACACACACACACACACACACACACGCCCGCACACACACACACACACACACACACACACACACACACACACACACACACACACACACACACACACACACGCGCATGACGCATGAACATATGTCATGTACAATAAATAAATATTAAGTAATATTGTATTGTAATATTAGATAGAAAACCAACACACTTGTATTGGTTTATAATTATAAGAAACACCTTCCTGCATTATTGCAAAAAATTGTACGTTTTGTTTTGAAAGAGCGGAGTCTCCTAATACAGGCATTACTTGCTTAAAAGGAGGCTTCAATCACTAAAAAATTGTAACATCGAACTCTTTAATGCGAATAAAATTTATTATATTATTATATTATATATTAATTTATTATTATATAACTGTTGGTTTCAAACCGTGTAGTCAGCAAAAATCTCTGTTTAAAACAGCCATTTCAAACTGTGTATTTCTCTCCCTAGAATTTAATTTAGACTGCTTTGGCGGCGTGGTCACTAGTGCATCCGCTTTCGACGCCGGAGTCTCGGGTTTGATTATTCGATTCCCGGTCGGTAAAAACTTGTGTGGTGATGATGAGTGATGATGAAACATACATTTGTACCGAAGTGTTCGGGTGTTTCCTATGTATAATATGGATGTTTTCAAAAAAAGAATAATGTAAGTATTTTTTATCAGTTTATCTAGGTAGTACTCATATCTAAAGTTCGCTTAGTTTACTCATCGGGTCTATGTATGTTTGCCCCGGCCCCGCAGGCGTGTCTGTAGACCGCTTAAAACTACGCAAATGATTTTGATGTGGTTTTCACCAATGGATAGAATGGTTCACGAGGAAGGTTTTTGTGTATATTTTTCAAGCGGCCGAAGCCGCGGGCGTCCGCAAGTAGGGTATAAATTGAAACACTGTTTTAAAAATTCTACTTTTATTTAGGATGTTCTGGTTTCAATTACAGGTATTGGCCTATTCGGCTTACTTTATTATATTCGGCCGAATACTTAAGTAATATGGTTTTAGGTACATTTTGTTATACTGAGATAATTTTTCAGCGGAGTTTAATCTTAGGCGACAAGTGTAAATCGTTTGTGTGCCTACTCCTCCGAAACGGCTCGACCGATTTTGACCAAATTTGGCATGCTGGTCGACATCATACCCGGGAGTGCATATATCTCATGAAATCATGAAAATAAAGCTGACCACGGAGGAATAATCAACGAAAATGTCCTGGACATCGCCGAAAACCAGATGATTAAATGGTTGCCATGGAAACACGTGCGTCAACAAAGAAAATAGATTTTTTCATTCGATAAATTGATTTAAGTGTTCGATTCTGATTCTGATGTAATAAAAACATTTACTCCGCTCAACATTTGCAAATAGTGACATGCATTGCATACCTAGTTTATATATGGAGTCAGAACTACCGGACGTATATTCAGGGTTGGTACGGTTGAGTGGATTTATTTAAAAATGTAACTAATATGTTTTAAAGACAGATTAAAGAAAAAAAAACAAATAAATAAAAAATAAAATAAAAAAATTACAAATAAAGCGAAACGGTACAAAGCCCCTCTGCCTTTCCCTTCGGTAATATAGGGATGATGTATTTTGTCTCTCCATTGTTTACTGAAATGTAAGGAAACATATTATTAGCACTCCATATTCTACTGCCAATAAAAGGATTGTCACTTGTCACTTGCTCGCTTTGCCGAATACACAAAACCTCTTCAAGCCAAAGACCGAGTTATTATTTATAATCCGCCTGCATCGCCCAAGGTTTGTAATGCAATCCAGCATTACAAATATCTCATAAAGCCGCCAAAAAATCGGCGGTTAGCGAGTCTTTGGAAATTAAATATGACACTCGGGGTTTTTTTTGTTTTCTTATTTATGTAGGTACATTAGGATGTTACAAAACTCATTCGAGAAAGTAGGATTCATTCCTTCCGAAATATTATTTTTTTAATTAAAATACGAGTAGTTAACTATGTCAATTTAGGCAAGCGGCAAACCCCCGAAAAAGTGCTTAGAAATGAAAATGACTGACCAATCAGTGAAAATGTGATTTCCCCAATACAAATTTGTACTTTTTGTAAAACTTGGACCAAAAGGCGTCGACTGGTAAGAAAACAAAATTTGTGCGGTTGGGCTATTAATTGTTATAAACAAATTAATTTGTTAACTGATAAAAAGTTGGTTAAAAACCTACAACAAAAAATTGGAAAATGATTTCTAAGGGTAAAACGGGCAAAATAGAATACTTTTTACTTTGTGATTTTTTCAAAAAATTGCAGCTCAAAAATGGTCGGGTAGGGTTTCCTTGTTTTTTCGAACTGAACTCTCAAGTGCCGCGTACTGGCGCGCCGTCTGTAGGAACTCGAACGCCTGCGAGGTTTGTACTTTCGTCAATAAATTTATCAAGACAATTTAATGCAACTTCGTCTGTAAAGAAAATAACGGTTTCTTATATCACATATTAACTGACTGGGCAGTTTACGGTATTACGTACGTAGTTCTTATATTTGCACCGCTCAATATGTACGACCTCAACGAGCGCCATTTTTATTAGGCACTAGCTGTCCCGGCGAACTTTGTACCTAACGCATTATTTTTTTAAATATTTTTTTTTTCTGCCATAAGAACCTTCTCCTAACAATAACAAACACAACAAAAAAAGAATTGTCAAAATCGGTCCAGCTGTTCACGCGTGATGTCGTAACCAAGGGAAATAGGGATTAATTTTTATATATAGAGATTTATTTTTGACGTTTCTGCAGCTATGTGTTATTCGATTCAGAGCAATCACTAAACTATGGATATCTTGATTCCGTGGTGGTTATTGGTTTTGATATGTTTGAGTGTGAACTCATCTTTGCTGGCGGTGCACCGGCTGCAACCACAAGGCTGTGACAAATAGCACTGTTTCCAGAAAAAAAATCGTTATGCGAGCCCCTCTGTAAAGTTGGTCACTAATATTTAGCAAAAGTGTATGTAATCTTCTCCTTATGGTGTAGTCGATGATATAGTGCTAGAGTTATCCAGGTCACCAGGTCATAGAGTCACCTACTTGACTTACTTGACCGGCTAACGGCTGTAGAACAGTGGAGATCAATGTTTAACGTGACGCTCAGGTGAAATGCCCATTTTTGGTACCTCATCCTGTATGTTGCTTTACTCACTTCGTTTGACTTATTAAATAACAAAATGGACCTAATAGTACAGTAAAATGATGGATAATGACGATCAAAGACAAAAGTTTTAAAGAAGATATAACTGTACATAAACACTACCAACAGAGTTAGGTATTCCCAATAAATTTAGATATAAGACCCAGTAGTAATAGCACGATACGTTACATACAAAACATATATGACAACGTACCTGTTATTAGCAGCGATAGAAATCCACTCTCCGAGGCTTTTTATTCCGTATTTAGCGATTATGTCAGCTACGTCAACGATATCAGTTCGTTAACATGGGATTATACTCGTTAACGCTGATGTGAACTACAAAATTCACCAGACGGATAAATACTAGTCTAGCGCGTTTGCTGTGTAGACATCAAAAGACCCGATACCCGAGCCTGAAATGGATCAATCAGCGACAGCATTGTAAATAATTAATGAATGCAGTATGCAAATCGATAAACCCAACTAGTAGTTTCGAATGCAAGGACATTTCCATAAGGGATGATTTCTAATGAAGTAAAACATTAGGTATGTTATAGGCACAATTTTTTTTATTTTAAATGCCTCATTGGGTGCTAAAGGTCCAACATCTTTAGGGCCCCAGCGACCTCACCTACTAGTGATGCACCTACTGATCAACGGACAAAGCTCGTGAATTCACGGTACCCATGTAGTGGCATCGCCCCGTACGTAGGTACCAGGTGGGTACAACAGTGTTGGTCCGTGGGGGCCGCCGCCCGCCCGCAATATAGTCATGGGGCCCAAATGGGACAAACTACCCCATGAGGCTGCACCACCATGTCGTGAATAATCTTGATGAGGGTCGCCGTGCCGGGTGGTAACCAGCGCGGGGCAAATCAGAGACATATTATACGCCCAGTTTTAGCCAGTAACTTTTTTGGTTCCACGTATTCCTCCGGTAGCGAACCTCTCGCCGCTTTCGGGAACTTTTACGTTTGTCGCCTGTTGATCGGCAGGTGGACCACTTGCAGATGAGATTGAATTGAGACTTTGGGACCCTTTATAAATTAGTATACTTAATAATTATAGTAGGTATGTTGTATGTTCCTAATAAATAGCTATACTTATATAAAAATACATGAAGCGAACAATTTGTACCCCATTTTATGAAAATTACGCATACGGAGGAGTATGAAATTTCGCACACTTGTAGTTTATGTAGTGTGGAGTGCAGAATGCTAATATGTATTAAATATAAGAATAATCGAATTACGAGCAATTAAACACATCACCTCTAGTCTAGTAGTAGTAGTATCAGAACTTGCTATCAGAACTAGATAACTGATAATTAACAACCACGACCACGACCTTTCCAACGGTGTGCCACACTTGACTGTGCGACTCTTAGTTTAGGAGGAGAAGCGGCTTCACTGGCGTATTATATATAATAGATATGGGTTAAATTTCATACGTCAAAATCACAGTTCGTCTAGTCATTGCACTGTCAAGTTCTCTTATGGTCAAATTACACTTTATGACAAGTTCTCTTATGGTCAAACTACATTTTACGACAAATTCTCTTTTCGTCAAGTCTTTCGTTCGTCCAATTTCATTTACGTCAAGGCCTAGTAGAGTTGTCAAAATAATTTCATATTATTATTTTTATTACATATATTTTATTTTCATTATCAACCCGCGCGCCAGCGCGCGACCAAGTTCCCGCACCACCCCCCTTGAGCTGCCGAGAAGTATATGTCCTACCAGAGTTTACCCGATTTTCGCCATGTTTGGACCTTCACTGCGACTAGCCCAGAGGTCCCGACAGCAACCAAACTTTATATTCATGCTAGATATAATGCCAACTAAAACCCCTGAAAAAATCAGCTTCCTACCCCCAGCGGTTGCTGAGATACTGGTACCCCGAATGTGCACTTTTTTCAAAGACAAAATATTGCTGGTACTATCGAGGTATATACTCTTGAACTCCCAGAATCTACATGAAGAGTAAAAAGTTGATAAAAAGGAGAAGGAACAGTTTGAAATGTGCCATCTCCCATCAGTAAATCGGTTTCCTTACAAAGTTGTAAAAAATAAGGACTGCTGAAAATCAAAAAATCATTTTCTTCCGATATGTCATTAAGCAGGAAGCTTTTTCAAAATTTGAGGTATGGTGACTTCATTACAACTTGTAAATCTACATTTGGAAATATCGAAAGCTTTTTTCCTGGCATTGTACAGCGAGTTGGATTTGGAAATGAAATGGGGAGTTTTATAGCTATCAGAATCTAATGACTCCATGTCCTCAAAACACTCGTTAAAAATCTTTGGAATGGATTTAAATTCATTCTGTACCCGTTCTTTACAAAAATCCATGCGAGCATCTATTTTATTTTGTTTAAAATTCGGTGTACAGCAATGCTTCCGTTCTCCAAGAATGCTGGTATTATCGGAGCTTATAGTTATTGAACCTAGAATATAAAGGGATACACATAAGTAATTGTATTTTTTGCATCGCTCTATGAGAGACGACGGTGGGTGCAAGAAGGCGCCGAAGGTGAAAGGTCGTCGTACTCTAGTAACTTAACCAGGTATGCAATGCATGCTACTAATTGCAAATGTTGAACGGAGAAAGTTTCTTAATTTCTTTTTATGCTCTATTTTCATGATTTAAGAGATATGCACTCCCGGGTATGATGTCGACCAGTATGCCAAATTTGGTCAAAATCGGTCGAGACGTTTCGAAGGAGTTGGCACACAAACGATTTACACTTGTCGTCTAAGATACGCTACGCTTCGCTCCGCTCAAAAATCCTTTAAATTACGGTGCGGTACGGTACGGTAATTACGGTGAAAAAACATTCTACTAACCATTACATATTTCTCTATGAATGCAACGCCAGTTCGATGTTCCATTTTTGTTTTTTATGTTTAAATTATACTGATATCCAGCTCTGATAAATTTTTGTTTACCCCTTTTTGATTTTATAAATTGTAAACACAAGCTACCACTTGCACTTGAGGCCATTTTCCACTAAAATCTATGAACTTATTTAAAGTATTCCTCTTGTAATATCCAGACAAATAGGCATGACATTAGAAGTACATTTGTTTTTTCGCCTGTTTTCCTATTTATTACTATCAGCCAGTAATTATTCACATGGGAGTTTGTACATAATATATCTACCTACTTGACTTTGCGACTTCTACTAGCTCAAAAGCGTAGGTACTTATTATTATGAAAAATATTAATTATAAATATAAATTAACAGGTACGGTACCTGGGGTGCGAGATCGGTAACCTCCACGCGTACCCTACGGCTACTTGTCCTTATGGGTATTTCCTAGGGGGACCGGAAGCTGGTGGGCCGGTGCACTCTGGACAACGGAGCAGATGACAACTCCCCTGCCACGGTAGAGGAGTTGTTGATGCTCCGGCCAATATCCGGCAGCTGACCCCATTGCACAAGGGGGTCGTGGGATGGCGGACCTGCTAGGCCCGCGACTCGCTCACTCGCTCCGAGCGAGTGAAGCGAGTGGCCAAGTCTCCTGGCCTCTGCCCTCTTCCATTCCTTTGCTTTCAAAGATGAGTATTTGGGCAGCTTGTTGTTGTAACGGCCACCTGTAAGGCGCTCGGCAATGGACGTAGGTGCGGCCGCGGCCTTAGGACGCGGATTAAAAAAAAAGTAAGGTACTAATATGAAATTATTTTGACAACTCTACTAGGCCTTGACGTAAATAAAATTGGACGAACGAAAGACTTGACGAAAAGAGAATTTGTCGTAAAATGTAGTTTGACCATAAGAGAACTTGTCATAAAGTGTAATTTGACTATAAGAGAACTTGACAGTGCAATGACTAGACGAACTGTGATTTTGACGGATGAAATGTAACCCATAGATATTAATGACAACCCGTTATGGGTAACATAACATAGAATAAAACAAAGTCGCCCATTCCGTGTGTAGGCATAGACCTGTAAAACTACTCAACTGATTTTGATGCGGTTTTAACCAATGGATAAAGTGGTTCTCGAGGAAGGTTTTTGTTTATGGAATTTGTCAAGTGGGCGACGTCCGCTAGTTAACAATAAACACAATAGTATCTATAATGCGTGTGTGTTTGTCAAATACATGGTAGTGTGAGTAATGTGGTTTTTATTGATTTTATGTATCTTTTCTGCACAACTTTGCTAACTAATTAAAAAATTCGGTTTCATTCACTTCTCCTCTATATAAACTGTAAGCACAGTAAAGTGCCATAATATATATAATGTGAGAAATTTCATACTCTTCTGTCGGCGCAATTCTCGTAACTTTGTACGGCAAGTTTTCGCTTCACGTACTTATTAATATACTAGCTGTTGCCCGCAGCTCCGTCTGCGTGTTATAGCTTTCTTGATCACCAGTTACTGATTTATTATGTATGAGTTGAGCGATATTGTATCTTAAGATAAAATATTATAGTACCTTAGCCGTGTGCAGCGCCCGTTAGTGAACTCCACTGCGGGTGACGTAACCTACGACAAACTTATTATTTGCGGTTGGTACAGTAATCGGGTCTAGGGATCGAACCGCAAAATTAAGTTTGTTTTTTCTTGTATATTGATACGGCCCCTGCTTGGAAGTAAATCAAACGACGTAAAACAATAATTAACATTACTTTATTGGCAGGGAACCTAGGGTTTATATAATACTAGTATCTAATAGTGTGTCGGTAGAATAAGATCACATATACTGTTTACGGAAGTGCCCGGTGCACTTAACTGTGGGTCTACAGGCGACGGCGCGGCGGTCGGCCGGCAGGATCCGCTGGTGTCCTCCAATCAATCTTGCGAGATGCTCCGGGTCGAAGGCCACGGAGCGACGGCGCAGCGTCGGGCTGCTCAGCAATCGGATATTTTCATAAGTATGGCTTTTCTAAGCCCCAAGGTAGTTCCCTGAATCGGGAACGGGAAACTAACTGCAAGTTGCACCTTTATTAACAATAACAACTATCCAATCTATTTTGTCGGAATCACTCGGACAAATATGCTATTTTTAAATGTTATAATTTAACACTGCGTTAACGGTGGTTACGTCAGCTGTGCGTTGATGAGATTTCTATTATGCTAATTCTCTGTCTCCGTTAGCTCTGCGTGGGCTTATACGACCTCGGTCCAGGTAATAAAGTCGTACCGACCCCTTCTCCTGGCGTCTAGTGACGCGACAATCTATACATCGACATCCTTGCGTGCGCCGCTATTGGCTAACGTCGAAATCCTTATAGGTATGATCTTGCCCGACTCATAGAACAATGAGCTAAGGAATTTATCATTGCTTCTAAACCAGTGTTGTTACCAAACGCAAAATGTGTAAAGTCGATGTATGCACATCGTAACAATATACTTTTCCGAGATAAAAAGTAAGCCAGTAGGTGCCCAGGATATTAATGAATAATTATACCAAGTTTCATCGTAATCGAACCGGTAGTTATTGCGTGATGCCTGAACAAACAGACAGACAGACAAAAATTTTTTTAATCACATTTTGGGTCCGGTGTCGGTCTAGTAACACCCCCTGCCATTTATTTTTTTGATATTTTCAATGTACGGACTTTTCACTTCTACAGATTTATTATAAGTATATATAGATGTATAGATTATATCGGTGATGTATCATTATCAGGTTTTATTTATTATATTAGAGGGGCTCGTGGTCTAGTGGTAACCGACAATGTTAACACATTGCAAAGGTTAAGCAACATCGACTCAGGTCGATCTGAGGATGGGTGACCATTTCTTAAGACACTGAGACCCCTCCGTGCCTCGGAGAGCACGTTAAGCCGTCGGTCCCGGTTGTCATACTAACATCTATGGTAGTCGTTAAAGGGTAGTTGGAGCCCTAAATCAAAAATCCGACCGGTCTAACTACAGAACTTCGATATCGCCCATGGGTTGTGAAGGTCAGATGGCAGTCGCTTCACGGAAAATATCGAAGTTCAGCCGAATCGCAGTTAGACTGGAAAGCCGACCCCAACTGAGTTGGGAAAAGGCTCGGTGAATGATGATGATAGATGTATAGATTATGTACATGGAAAACCCCAATTCTGTGAATAGCGACAGATCGTAGGATGTGTAAATATTTGTTTGTTTGATGAACCTACACTCGGTATATTTAACCCATGTAGCAATCTCATGTAGATGGTACGTCCTCGAACTACACCTCAGAGGCGGTAGTAGTTATCTATCATAAAACTTTCCAGATTTTACTTGCCAATGAAGATATTTTCGTAAACACTTTGTCTCTGATCTATTACATATTCCATAAAAACTTGTTGTTTGTTCCATAACATATTTATATAAGCTCATGAGATACCTACATGCATTAAAACATGTTTATGATGGGTCATTGTTATACAACTACATATTCTAAAGTTCTTTATGACACGTTGAATATTATTAACCAGTTGCAGTTTAGGATACACACAAACAAGTATCAGTGATGCTGCAGATGATACATCAATTTAACAACAGATTGTAATAAATTAATAGTTCGAGGTCCGAGACGCCCAGGCCTTTAATTGGCTGTGCCACAGCGGCTGGCACGTAAGATTTTGTTGTCTTTCATCAACATGGCATCGCAAGGCAATATGTGTGTGTGTTGTACTAAATTAGGTAGGTACAGCTAGTTTAGCATCGGCTTTCGACTCCTGGTTCGATTCCCGGCTCGATTCAAATATTTGTGTGATCCATAAATGTTTGTTTTGGAGTACCTATCACATGGGTGTTTTTTAAATATATATAATATTATTATTAAGATGATCTTGAGAAATTGGAGGTGGTCTCGCGGTAAAGATTTTCTGTTTACATTACGTTTTTACAGCGCATAGAAAATAAAAAGACAGAAAAACTAGAGACTAGGATTTATATATAAGTACATTATTGTTTAAGCAACTTATAATGAGACTGAATAAAATAAAATACGCATTTGTAAACTAACGTACATAATATCTCGATAATTATATTGACCCTTTAAGTAGGTACATCCTGATAAGCTATCAGATGACGCCCCGCTGGGGGTCGTACTGCTTAGTATGGTGTAGGTCTTATTTATCATCATTCATTAATCACACTGCGTGTTGTCGTGCTGACAATCATTGTAAACTTACTGTATGATGTAATAAAACAACAGGATTAAGTTTCCAAAGATAAAAGATGCCTGTAGCACACACACATCTAGGTATATATTTAATACGACAATTTGTCTGTCTGTCTGTCCGTCTGTCGCGTCTTTCAATTTACATACATTTGCATGAAATATTAAAATATTATTTTTATTTTTCTATTTTTAATATTTTATATATATATATTTTTTTATCTTTATAAGTTCGCCGTGATAACTGGTCTATATAAAACCGAGTATTTTATCGATATAATTATGTGCTGTAGCCTCTATAAAGAAGTGTAAGGTAATAATGACAAGTATTTTATAAAATAAGACCTATAAGTAGGTACCTTGACTTTTTTTGTACACTGTCCTTTTATATTTTGTCGTTTCTATCTATCCTAAGCACATAATAGGGAATAGTACCCTTGTCTGGAAACTTATACGCTATAATTTAAACGCGATAAAACCGCCCTTTGTACATAATGTGTTCGGCAACGGACGTTAAAGCGGCCTAAAAAAAAAAACAACATCTAGTGAGTTGTCAAGACTTCAATTTGTTTTATTCCTAAGTTATGACCCATAGGCCCTAATCATGTGAGCGAGGGGAACGCCTGTTAAGGCGGTGTGGATCAGCCTAACTTACTACCCACGAAAAATCTGTGTGTGGTGCGCCTAAATAAGTTTTCACTTCAAAAATTTAATTAAGTGACATTGTGAAAACTCAAAACTTCAAAAGTCACTGTCAGATGGCAGATGGTCAGATGTCACGTCAGTCAAACAAATACAATATTCGAGAAGAGAATCGTGTCTGTGCAAGATAACAGTAGATGGAGATGGAGAGACTCCTTTTAGATTAAATATTAAAGCTATTCACATGTAGGTACCATTTCGAAAGTTTTCTCACCCGCTAAACTTACGTGAATAAAGATTCGATAAGCTCGATAGCCAGCCTTCGAAATTTACATTACCGTAAGTCAAAATTAAATTCGTGCTCTCAGGTTTGGTTATAAAGTGTCACGTAACGAACGTGTGACGATACGTTTGCGATACGAAAGTAATTTAAAATCGCTCGTGCTGCTAAAATTAGTTACTTTCACGCACGATAGGGGCGCTGTACAAATGTCATACAATTGTTTGTCGATGACGATACGAATACTTTTTCGCAAGTCGTTCGTGCTCGAGGCTCTGAGGCTCGAGCACGAGGATGACCTAATTTTAGCAGCACGAGCGATTTTAAGTTATTTTCGTATGCGATTTTAAATTACTTTCGTATATTCCTTTGGGCTGTGTCTGTGAGCCTGGTTCTCCTTCGGATCTCATCGTTATGAATTCAATCACAAAGTGACACTCTGAGCATTTTACGTTGTTTAATTGTAACTTCCTAGCAGGGGCCGTATCAAACTCAAGGAAATAAAAACCCAACTGGCCTCCCAAAACACCACCAAAACTTCCCCAGCTCCTCTACCTGCGAATTATGTAGTCAACACCAACACAGTTATCGAGGAAATGGCGGACCGTGAGCGCCGTGCCAACAACATAATTTTAGTTGGTGTGTTGGAATGTAGCTCTGAAGACACTGATACCTGCAGAACATATGACAATCAAATAGTCAAAGATGTCATCAATGAGATCACGGGAGGGGAGAACTACACTGAGAAGGTTATCAAAGTAATCCGGTTAGGCAAAAAATCTAGCTCTAAACCTAGACCTGTGAAAGTTATATTAAAATCTCGTTCAGATGCCATCAATATATTGAAAAACAAGTCTAAATCCCGTAAAGAGGTAAGAGTTTATAATGACAGAACGCCCGAACAACGTGAGGAGCTGAACCATTTGCGCTCTTGCCTCAAGAACCATCTGGATAAGGGTGAAACATATATTACCATCAAGTATCTCGGGGGGGTGCCTAGGATTGTGAAAACAAAAAACTAATTAATAATACTAAGCAACCTTACACAGACTTGACATTTTACTACACCAACTTAGACTCACTACCAGCTAAATTCGATTTACTTCTCCTTGACGTTTCAGCATGTAAGCCAACCTTCATTATAATCACAGAAACCTGGCTTAAAAGTAATGACCGGAACAACACATATTCAATACCTATACTCGCTCTTTAGAAAGGACCGCGAAACCCGCCCAAAGGCTAAAGGTGGAAAATCAAATGGTGGTGGTGTAGCTATATATGTGAGAAACTCTACTAACGGCACTCCAATAATCGCCAGGAAGAATAAACATTATATGCATGAATCCGTGGAGGCCCTCTATTTGGATATCCAGTTTGGTGGTCACCATTTCCTGCTTGTTGGTGTGTATCGTGCAGACACAAATCCCACCTGGGTGACCGATGACACCCTCCTATTGCACAACCTGTTTACTGCCTCGGAAGATAACACCATCCTTGTTGCTGGAGATTTCAACTACCCAGACATTGCATGGTCCGTCCGCTCAGACCAGAGTTTGGGTGGTTCAGCTGAACTGTTTAGAAAAATGTTACACACCAGCAACCTCTTCCAACTTGTGTCAAACCCCACGAGATTCCGTACCTACTGGAAACATCCCATCCCTACTCGATCTTATACTCACCATGACAAGCCATTATTATCCAACATTACACCAACCTCCGGTAGGCACTGTGTCCTTCACTTTACAATGCAAATCCAGACCAACTCTCCATCCTCTGCTCAACCACAAATAAGGCAAGCTTATCAACAAATGGACTATACTAATTTCAATCCAGATCTACATGTCAGCCTGGAAGAGATGGAAATAGACAATACAACTGAAGGTTTCTGGGAGTCCCTGAAGACTGCTATACACACTAACATAAACAGCTTTTTATAAAGAACTGTTACTATTGGTTTTACACAGAAATTATGTAAATTCTGCTCCTATTGAAACTCTAGATCCAATGTCAGAAATAAATCACAGTCAACCTCCTGACGTATTTTAGCACCAGGTAAGTTTCCAAGTAAACTCGAAGCAAGCTGAATTCATATTGGTTTCTATTGTTATAGCAGCCTAATCATATTTATAATTTTTTTTCAGGTAGCAGAACTGCGTAACCAGCTTCGAGAAGGGAATACCTATTTCAAACACTTGCCAAAATTTATGTTGGCCATTTTGTCTCTACCACACTCGAATGCTGAGTGCGAAAGAGTCTTCAGCAGAGTTAAGGACATCAAAACGGAATAAACTCCTTACGAAATCCATCAAGGGAAATCTTTTATCGCAGCAGGCCATACAGCGTCACGGAAAAAACTGTATTGATTTCAATCCCACTAACGCTATCATTCAAAAACACAATATCGATATGTATAAAAATATTGAAACAATTATACTGTCTGATTCTGATTAAAAATATGTTTTTTTTTTAACTCTGACCCTTAACATGCTACTTAATAAACAAGGTAATTCTACCGTATTTAAAATTTAAATTACAACATAATTTCGGTAAATCTACCGTATTTTTAGAAGAATTCTACCTTCCGCTAGATTTTAGACTTTTTTGTTTGTTGATTGGCACAAAGGCCTTTGAACTTTGAAGCCATGCCAAAAATTCTAAAAAAAATAATTGCTTGTTGATTTGAAAGGCTTGTTGTGGTCGATCGATACCTACATTCATATTGTATTCTCTTTGGATACATTCGATAGGTACCTACGATAATTCTTACGTACCTAGTATTGTATTCTCTTTGACGATAATCTCCAATACTTAATTGAAATATCCAAAGGATAAATTAAAATGGGTGATAATCATCATATTAACTCTATATTTACTGATTTCCAAAAAAATCTAGATGCCGAACAAGAAATACGTGAGGTAAATTACAACTTTTTCGATAATAATTGCTTATTGTCTGTTTACAAAATACATCATTATACTTTGAGAGAGCTTTATATTCAAATGTTAACTACATACTGTATTATTTATGTTCACATGTGACGTATCATTGGTTTGGTATATACCGATAAATATATATATATATATATATATATATATACTTGTTTAGGTTATCCGAAACATCTGCAATGAAATCGGCCAAATATCCCGCGAAGTCACTACTATGCTGCAAATAATCCACCACAATGAGCCTGGCAGTAAGCATATACCATTATATTTATAGAACACTAACTGATCACCGCGGCTTCGCCCTCCTGATATTGTTTTCTCGTTCCCAGTTCCCGTGGGAACACATTATCGGGATTAAAAGTACCCTATGTTACTCGGGGAGAATGTAGCTCCATATCAGTGAAAGAATTTTCAAAATTGGTTCAGTGGTTACGGAGCCTACTTAATTCAATGAACAATCAAATTTTAATGTTAGTGAGTATGGAATGGAGTTTGGTAAAATTGAATGATCACTACTTTTTTTAAATTTAGTTGGACCAGCATGTCTCAAGGCAAGGGAATCATTCGAAAAGGCCAGAGAAGGGTATGGAAAACTGAAGGCAGCTGTCCCAGAATCAGATTATCACAAGTTAGAAATGCTTTTTTTTAATTCAATGTCTTCTTATAGTGTGGCCAAAGCAGTTTGGCTGATTGAGGTACTGCTTATCACTGACTTAATAACCGTGTAGTGGATATGTGAAGCTCTCTCCCCGAAGCTCTGCATAACATGCGGGGTCTACTGGCATTCCTGGAAGAGATTGGTTGGCTCAAGTGAGAGAGTCCCACTCAAATGCCAAACCTGCTAAAATGTTAAATCTCGCTTAGACAAATGGTTAATGACCAACACTCAAATGTGAACCAAAAAACAATAATTTTGTTAGCGACTATAATAAATAATAAATAATAAATATATTAGGACAATGCACACAACGCCATCTAGTCTCAAACTAAGCAAAGCTTGTGATATGAGTACTAGATAAACTGATATAAATACTTATATACATTTTTTTTTGTAAATACATACATATTATACATAGGAAACATCCAGACTTCGGTACAAACGCATATGTCATCACACAAAGTTTGTCCCGACCGGGAATCGAACCCGAGACTCCGGCGGGGATAACAACAATATGTGAAGACTTTTATGTGAAGACTTTCTCTATGAACACCGAGTGATATGGACATATCACCAAGTTGCTGGTCCGTAAAGCATAATAATCTTGTCACAAACTTATGTTTGCGTGAACTTTCTCTATTGATCGGCCGTAGCACCACTTGCTGGTGAGGACTTGGGCCTCTAGTTGAGATTATTATAATTTCCAACGGGCTGGGGAACGGGCTGGAAGCCGGACGGACGATCCACCTGCAACACATGCGAGCTACTTCGTCAATTTCCCCAGTTCTCCCCTTGGGGAGAGTGTGGTAGACTTTGTACCTTCCCGTGTCCTTGATAAAGCTTATTATCTGTTCCATCTTCAGATTACTTGTCTTCCTCGTTCAGTTTGTCCGACCCCAGTAGTTTCCATCTGATTCTAGTTGAGATCCTGTATATCATAATTTTTGATGAGTTAAATAATTTACTTCATTCATTTTGTTGTTAATTTTCAAATTTCTAATTAGATGAAGTCGTATAATGTAAGAAACTAGTGGTTGCCCATAATTATGGTCAAACAGTACAATATTTAGGCTATTTCCCCCATAGACAAAAAACTGTTTTAAATCAACAATCACTTGTGTCAAGTTTCGTGGAGAACAGAAAAAAATGTGGCCGCTAGCTCAATTAATAATTCAATTAATTTTTTTTTAAATTTCAGATATCATGAGCACTGGCGTAACATTACACAGAAGTATAGCTTCCTGATTGCCTTAACCATATGGTTGGAGAAGGGGATCCTTGCTACTCGTGAGACTGTCGCTGACGTACTAGGCAGTAAGTTTCAATTAAATATTATTATAGATTGAGTGTGGTGACCGGAATGAAATAAACAGAGTATTTTTTTTATCTGATAACATTTCTATTTTCTTACAGTAAGTGTTGTCGAATCAAAGACTGGCATTCATTTGGACATTGAAGATTACCTCAACGGACTGCTACTGCTGTGTACCGAACTGGTAATTGTTATAATTTTTTATTACCCCTCTGCCTACCCGCTCCGGGCAAAGCTGTGATTTAATATGTATGTATGTATCTGCGCCAGGACAGATGACATACCAATAAATAGAATCTCTTCAGTCTAAGCATCAGCTTACAGTCTAGTTATTGTATTGTAATAATGAGTATGCACTTTTGAACCTTTACTGTACATTATTGATTTTGTTAAAGGTTTTGTTATCTGATACTCCAGTTTGTCACATATTACTGGTATTATGACGCTTCCCCAATGCCCTTATTAGATGGAAGGGTTTCCACCAAGGTCTTGGGGTCCTAAGGCAACCTATGCAACCCACCCAATGCAAGTAGTGTGCCTGCCAATCAACGGCCAGGGCTCTTTTTTTTTTAATACGCGGTCTAAGGCCTCTGCCTCCCCTGCGACTTTGCCCACTGTGTGGCCTCTGTCTGGGGTTGGGTCGGGTTTTATCCCGCGTTGGTGAGGGCTTTGTGCAAACAATAGTTTCCAACTATTTATCTAATTAATATTATAATAAAGAGTCCGAGACGCCCAGGACTTTGATTGGCTGTGCCTTAGCGGCTGGCAGGTAAGATTTTGTTGCCTTTCATCAACATTTCATCGCAGGGCAACGGGTTTCAAATTAGTTTTTCAAAATTACAATATAGCTGCTACTTTTGATCAAATTAATTAGGCCATTTTGGACTTAACCCGGGCCATTATAAATGTGCCCGGTGACGGCAATAGGCTTGCCCCCTATTACGTGGGACTAAAAATACTGGCAAATTGTGAGTATGTAATGCACCTCTGCCTACCCCTTCGGGGATATATAAAGAGTATATAATAAAGAGGACCGATTTTATTATTATTTTGCATTGAATAGACTCTGTAACTACTGAACCGATTTTAAAATTCTTTCACTAATAAATATGTAGCTACACTTGCCTGAGTGTTATAGGCTACTTTTTGTCCCGGTAATGTGTTCCCGTGGTGGGATTTCTATTATATTCTGTATTTCAGGCTCGACTGGCTGTTAACTCTGTGACACGTGGAGATTATGACAGACCGCTGCAGATTTCTAAGTTTGTCATGGAATTGAACGCTGGATTTAGGTAAAGATAATCATATATATACACACAAATTGAACGGTCTGTGTATATTTCCAAATTATCAGCTTATCGGTACTTATATCAAAATAATTCTATTTTCAATCTGCCTGTCAACTAATCTATAAAACGGCTGGACCTACTTCCCTGGTCATGATATTTTAGTTATATTTTTCAGAGGGGCTCGTGGACAATGTTAACACATTGCAAAGGATAAGCAACATCTAGTCTGGCCGGTCTTAGGATGGGTGACCATTTCTTAAGACACTGAGACCCCTCTGTGCCTCGGAGAGCACGTTAAGCTATCGGTCCCGGTTGTCATACAAACATCTATGGCAGTCGTTAGGGGTAGTTGGAGCCCTAAATCAAAAATCCTCGCGGTCTAACTACAGAACTTCGATATCGCCCATGGGTTGTGAAGGTCAGATGGCAGTCGCTTCACGGAAAATATTGAAGTTCAGCCGAATCGCAGTTAGACTGGAAAGTCGACCCCAACTGAGTTGGGAAAAGGTTCGGTGAATGTAGATGTATATTTTTCAACCAACTTCCAAAAAAAGAGGAGGTTCCTTAGATCAAAAATACTATAGATATTGGATTCAGTACAAATACAAAGCGGAATCTATATAGGTAATTATTACAAATACCATCTATAAAATAAACAAGATTGTACATTGATGGTTGACATAGAAATAATTCGCAATAATGAATACAGGCGCATCAATGTACAGCGCCGTTGTCGCATCCCTCGAGAGTCAGCAAGCGGAATAGGAACTTAGTAAGGGCGCGCGGTTACAACGCGCAGGTGTTTTTTTTTTTTTTTTGAATCCGCCGTCCGAGGGCGCGGCCTCACCTACGTCCATTGCTGAGCGCCTCCGGTAGAGACTGAGAGAATTCCCGGTGGCGCCCGACGGACTTTGGCCATCCGCGTGATCGGGTGTTACCCCGCATCCTTGGGGTCGGGTTTTATCCCGCGTCGGTGAGTGAAGGCGTGCGTGGGGTGTAGCCCCACATCACGCAGCCCTTCTAGCCTGCTTCTTTAAGGACGTTGGGTTGCTAATCCATCGTCCTCAGACCCCGATCATGGAGGTCGATGGTCCTGGGCGTAGTCACGTCTGCGGCGCCCTCGCCGCACACTTCGGAACTCAGCGGGGAGGGTACGCTCCCTCACCCTACCGGCCGCCTCCTTCACGAGCATTACCTACCTGCTCGCAGGTGTGCAATGACCGAGGTGAAGTGGTGCCGTTTTTGAAGCACTGCCCTGATCGATAATCTAGATATTTTTTATCTAAGGGAGGTTCTCAATTCGAGTGTTTTTTTTACCTTTACATATCTTTCACCCAGTGTGAACAGATTTTTTTTTTTTTTTTAATATCGCCTGTTATTGTTGCCAGGTTACTAAATCTAAAGAACGATCATCTCCGCAAACGTATTGACGCACTCAAGTATGATGTGAAAAAAATTGAAGAGGTTGTCTATGACCTCAGCATACGTGGCCTTCGACGCAAGCCTGAGGGACAGTAGATGTTCTACTCTACACAGGGTGTAACATTGATATGGGTCAGTGAGGGAAGGTCTGGAAATATAAGACTTACGAAGATCTGTTCTTAGGAACCATGTCATTGATTTTAATAAAAATAATTATAAGAGTTAATGTGGACTATATTACTTCATCCTATAAGAATAAATAATTAAATATATATAATTTGTTTTTTTCATCAATATTTTAATTAGGTTAGGTAGGGGTAGGCCGCAGCGTACGGAACCCTCAGTGCACGAGGGTTCCGTACAAACCTAAAAATTTATACATTTCGCAATTTTTCCTATATCTGTGCTCTGGTTGCTTCGTACCAAATTTCAAGATTCTGAGTTCACGGGAAGTACTCTGTAGGTTTTAATTTCCTTGTGAGTGCCATCTTATGATTGCGTTGGCTGAGAAGTTTGATTGTTAAACAGCTCCAAGGAACAGTAGACCTGAGTATTTGATATGAATTTCAGCTTGATACCTCCACGCGTTGCTGATGTATGGGTTTTTCAGGTGTTTGACAGGAAAACCACTATATCGTAAAAACTGTCGTTTATTGTTTGTAGGTATATAAATAGATGTTCTGAGTCGCACTTAGAATTACTTGAGTACACAGTAAAATAATGTCTAATTAGCGCGTTGCGGCGGTAAAGTAACGACTACTTTCCCTCGCTTACTACGGCATTTATTAATACCGTAGAAAAGTGCTGTACGAGCATTATTGGCTCGTACATGCTCCCGAGGGAGAGATAAATGTGCATACGCAGATTACCTATAGTTAAAGTTACAAGTTATGTATACAATAGTTAAAAATAGCAAAAGCAATAAAAACATAACCCAATACAAGTTAAATGTTATACATATGAAATAAAAGTTAGTTAAAATAAAATAAAGTTAAAATTAATCAAAGTTTAAATCTTGTTTCTGGGGCCGGCCGAGGATTGGTCTGCACCTGTCCACCTCCTTGTCCTCTTCCTAGTTCCGCGTAAGTAGCGATCTCCTCCAGCTCGATACTTGTGGTTCGGTCGGTGATTGGAGACTTGGATTTCCGACACATAGGGATGTAGCGTCTGAAGCGCCATACCACAGCAGCCGCGACGATTCCTCCTACCAGCAAAGAGCTGATTGCATAATTGCTGATGTCGTGTACACTTATGTCTGCCGGTAGCACCTCTAATTCCTTCTGTGCTGCCAACTTGTTGTCCAAAACTCGGTGTTCTGATAAGTTCAGCCGGGACAGCACAAACTTTGAGTTTTGGAACGTCGTTGAGGAATTCCATATGTCGTTTGGAGAGTCGATGGTAGGTGTTTCTAAAGTGTATTGAATATTTGTTTTGCTACTAAAAACATTATGCGAGTAAATAGTAGCATCGTTGTGTTGAATTACATAATCCCGACCTAGTGCAAGGAGCCCGGACTTTGTTATTGTTGTCTGTGTAACTCGATTCTCGCATACTATACGAGTCGTACACTCATTAATACCGGTGTATAGCCATATGTTAGGTTTTTGTAATTTTACCCATTGGTCAGTGCACTGTTGTGATATCCAGTTGCATGCGACCTTGTTTACGTTTTGACTCAATATCGTCGCTTCACACGATGCTGCTGAACTGCTAACTGCGAATAGGAGTGTAGGCGTGACAAATATAGTCACCTACACTCATAGCTGTACACTGCTCCATGTCTGACTGCTCCATTTGTATGTAGGTGTTTTTTACAAAGTTCACTCCTATATACTTTGTTGATATTGTTGCAGCTTGGCATTGGTTCGCCGGGAGTTGTTTGTATATAGGAATACTATGATATAAGCTATAGTCGTCGGCACTAAGTAACGGTATATGTAGTTCAAACAGTAGGTACTGGTCATTAAGGCGTGCTTTGGCGTATATAAGTTTGTAAATATCCAATATGTTCGCCCCATTGCCGTTTTTGATAGGCAATGTTAACTGTTTCGATACAATGCCCGCAATGAAGTTTAGCTGCTCCGATAATTGTTCGGGTGTAAACAGGTTCCTGTCCAGATGTCCCCGGTAGACAGTTAGTGCATCTAGGAGCATTTGTTGGCTCCTTCTCAACGTGGAGAGTAGCAAGCTGGCGGTTATCGCCCCTGCGTTCACATCATTCAGTTTCGCAATGTCGTGGAATTTTTTATCAAGCCCTTGCGTCTCACTTTTCATTTCATTCATGAATTGTTGTATTACGTCCAGTTGGGATTTGACAAAGTTTTCATTTTTCTTGATGATGTTGTTTTGTGCTTCGACGATAAGTGTTTGGTTTCGTATCAGCTGTAGTAAATACTGTTCGTTTGTTTTGATTTTTTGTATATCTTGAGTGTATTTTTCCGCGAAGTCGCTATCCATAACCCCGAACAAAGTTCGCGCTAGATTTCCTACTCCGTTGAAGTAGCCGCGGCGCTTCCGTGTTTGATGTTCTGCCAGTAACAACTGATTGTATTCGTCTAACTGTTTCATTTCAAATCTGAGTTGCTTTATGGTGGAATGACAAGCTTCGTGGGGGTCACATAATTTTGCTAATTGAGCTATGTATTGCTCAACTCTGGACGTACTTTGCCACAACGAGGTTAAATTATAATACACCAAAAGCTTCCACTCGTCATGTATGAGTCGAACGTTTCCGACAGGATCAAAGTACACCGGTTGGTGATCCGGTAGTTCGGAGATCTTGAAGGATTGCTGGGGTATCGCTAATACCCCAGTCATAGTTGTTAATACTACCAGAAGGACCAACAGTAGGTTGTGGACTCCATTTCGTTTGCCTGTCGTAGCCCGTTTTTTGGGAGGCACATTGTTTGGTCTCGGTGCCTGTGGCTCAGGACCTGTGGCAGGGTTTTCGCATGGCTCGGTTATGGGTAGCGGGACTAGTTTCGTTATGGGTCGTTTTAATGTTCCAGCTTGTGTCTTCAGCGTGACCGCTCTAACTAAACTGTCCGTACCTGGGTGCAAATTGATGATGCGGCCCATAGCCCACTTGCCAGGCGGTAAATTACTTTCTTTGACCAGTACCAACTGCCCCTCCTTTAAGTTTTCTCGTGTGTGTTGCCATTTGTTCCTATTTTGTAGTTGGTGTAGGTATTCCTTTGCCCAGCGATCCCAGTAATGTCGCCGTAGCATTTCAATAAGGTTCCAATTGTTTCTACAGTCGATCGATTTTAACCCTTTTTCTTCATTTAGTGGTAGGGCAAGCGTTGGACCTCCTGTTAGGAAATGACCAGGAGTTAGGTAGTCCAGGTCGTCTACATCTTCTGATAACGGACTCAGAGGTCTACTGTTCATACACGCTTCAATTTGTGTCAGAAGCGTTGCAAACTGTTCGAACGTAAGCTTCTGTTGGCCAATTACTCTCCTGAGATGCCTCTTCATCGCGGCCACCCCGGACTCGACCAGACCGGCTGCGCTTGGCCAGATTGGGACGTTGAAATGCCATTCTATTCGCAGATTGTTAATTTCTCGAAAGAACTCTGAAGATAACATAGTTTTGTATGTTTGAAATTCTTCTTGAAGCAATCTTGCTGCACCGATAAAATTGGTCCCATTATCGGTATAAATGTGCTTGGGCGTTCCTCTTCTAGCACACATCCTTTTCAATGCTGCCAGGAAAGTTTGTGTCGATAGGTCCGACACAAGTTCTATATGTACTGCTTTTGTGCACATACATATGAATATGGCGATGTAACCTTTACAGGTTTTTAC
The DNA here is from genome assembly GCA_963556515.1 of Nudaria mundana. Taxonomy (NCBI): domain Eukaryota; kingdom Metazoa; phylum Arthropoda; class Insecta; order Lepidoptera; family Erebidae; genus Nudaria; species Nudaria mundana. The sequence goes on along the minus strand of OY748286.1, from coordinate 33,891,468 downwards.
TCCGCGCCCTTTGTTGATTTTCACCTCATCATGACCGGTAAAGTCAATCCCGGTATGTGAAAACGGTCTCGATGGTGTAACTCTTTGTTTCGGAAGGTTACCCATCAACTGTTCAGCGCGAGAAGGCGCGAATCGCCGACATTTCACACATTGTCGACATATCTTTTTTACTGTTCGATTGCCGCTAACAATCCAGTAGTTGTTTCTAGTGTGAGCTAGTGTTAATCTAGATCCACCGTGTAGTGTTTGTTGGTGCGACTTTTCTATAAGAAGCTGAGTCGTTCTTCCCGCGCTCGGTAACAGTATAGGGTGCTTTGCGTCGTGAGGCAAGTCTGATTTCGTTAGCCGGCCTCCGACACGGAGAATTCCGCTCGAATCCAAAAAGGGATTGAGCTTTAAAATAGTGCTCCTGTTAGGGAGTTTACCGTTTTTAGTGAGCGCTTCTATCTCCATCTCAAAATAACAACCTTGAACTGATTTTATAATCAATAGTAAGGCGTTATTTATGTCACATATGTTTAGTTCAGTGCCCTCCCGTGAGCGCTTGTTTTGTGAAGTCTCAGCAAAACGTATAATCCAAGCAAGTATGTTTGTAATGCGATCTATGTGACTGTATCGCTCCAGTAATGACTTAATTAATTAATTTTTAATGACCGTTGGTTCCGCATTGTTTGTAAAGTAACATTTTGTTACACAGCCTTCCTCAGTGGTATAAGTTTCCTCCAGGGTAGCTTCTAGTTTTTCCGACTTCTTTAGCCATTGAGGTCCATCCCACCACAAGTCAAAGTCGACAAGTTTTGAAGGTAAAAGACCTCTGGTTGCACAATCTGCAGGGTTTTCGCAACTCTTTACGTAACCCCAGTTTATCGCAGGTACAATGTTAAGTATTTGTTTGGTTCTATTTGTAATGTATTTTTCATATTTGGATTGACTTCCTTGTAGCCAGGCTAATACTACTTTAGAGTCGGTCCAGCAGAAGATATCGAGCTTGCAGTCTGTAAGAATGGCCGTTATTTTGTGTATTAGCTTTGTAAGCAACACTGCGGCGCTCAGCTCCAGTCTCGGAATGGTGCATTTATTTTTGAGAGGAGCCACCTTTGTTTTCGCTGCGAGTAGCGTCGTAATGTATGCGCCAGTCGATGACGTAGTCCGACTGTATATGACGCATGCATACGCTTTCTCACTTGCGTCACAAAAGCCTTGCAATTCGATGGTTCTATTGTGTTCGTACTTTATCCACCTGGGTATAGCGATTTTGTTTATTATTGGTAAGTCGGATCTTATTTTGCTCCACTCCTTAGTTAATGTATCCGGCACCTTTTCATCCCAACAAATTTTCCGACATTTTTCCGTCCACAATGTCTGAAAAATCAGCTTAGCTTGGATAGTTATTGGAGCTAACCATCCCAGGGGATCGTATAACTTGCTTATTTCCGACAACAATCTACGCTTTGTGTAGTGTATGTCAAATGTGTTGTCCGATACCTCATTAATAAAATGAAAGGTATCGCTAGCGTTGTTCCAGGTTAGCCCGAGTGTTTTACTAAACTCCTGTTGCTTGAAAATAAAACTGCTGGTCGGGTTTTTCTCTTGACTTTGTAGTCCTTCGAGAATAGACGGTTCGTTTGTGGCCCACTTCCGTAAAATGAAGCCACCCCCCTTTAAAAGTTCGTACAGTTCTTTTTGCAACTGTTTCGTTGACTCGATGGTATGATGACCCGTTAGGACATCGTCCATATAAAACTCGTCGAGTAGTACATTTTTTGCTAGTGGAAAAGCATCGCCATCGTCTTGGGCTAACTGTTTCAGGGTACGCATAGCAATAAAAGGTCCGATAGTCGTGCCGTATGTCAAAGTACACAGTAACATTTCGCTCAGTTGTTCGGTGACGGACTCTCTCCAGATGATTTTCTGTAGGCATTGTTGATCCTGATGGATAAGGATTTGACGGTACATTTTTTCGATGTCCGCCGTTAGGACGTATTTATAACTACGCCATTTGATTATCAGAGACAAAATGTCCTTCTGAAGGTTAGGCCCCTTTTCCATCAAGTCATTTAAGCTGTAGCCCGTGCTTGTTTTCATAGAGGCGTTAAAAACAGCTCGCAATTTTGTGGTAGTCGAATCCTCCCTCAGCACACCGTGGTGTGGTAAGTACATCTGGCATTCCTGACTTTGAGATGCCGGTGCGGGCTTCATGTGACCTAATTCAATATAGTCTTGGATAAACTGTTTATATAGCCTAGCAAAATGTTCTTGTCTAGCCATTTTCCTTTCTAACTGTATAAACTGCGCTATGGCTTGTTGTTTTGATTTGCCTAGGCTCTTTTCATAGCCGTTTTTCATTGGCATTTTCACGACGTATCGGCCATCACTCGATCGTTCCGTGGTTTCCTGGTAGTAGGCCTCACAATAAGCGTTGCTCGTTGTGTTCTCGGGTTCGGAGGGAATGTCTTCCGACTCCCAGAACTCAGTAATACTGTCTAACTCTGTGAGAGTAACTAGACAGTTAAATTGTTTCGTAGCTCCACACAGTATCCAGCCAACCTTGGTCTGTTGAGCTACCGGTGAACCATTGTTGTGTTTCAGGATCCCCTCTAATATAAGTTCGGAGTAAATATCTGCTCCTAGTAACATGTCGATGGGCCCGGGTACGTTAAAGTTCGGGTCCGCCAACTTTATGTTGTCGAGATGGGTCCAATTGTTAGTGTTAATTGTTGAGTTTGGCAAGTTGTTGATAAGTTTTCGCATTATCAAAGCTTCCGTTTGGAAAGTATAATCAGAGTGGATAGATTTACATTCCAGTCTTATCATGCCTTTACTCGTGCCCATAATTGCACCGACACCGGTGATGGCAGTGTTCGTTTTGTTACGGGATAACCTCAATCGTTGAGCCGCCTTTTCTGTAATTAAGGTTACTTGCGACCCTTGATCCAGTAAAGCCCTCAGACCGACGTATTCTCCTTCTTTATTTTTTACTCTCAATTGAAGAGTCGTTAAAAGTATCTCCTGATCGCTGTTGATGTGATTGGAGATGCGCTCAGTCGCCGTAGTCGTTGACGTAGACGGTTTTGACTGTCGCGACTTCAGATTGTCATCATGAAGAAGTGAGTGATGTCTACGGTTGCACGTGTGACATCTTTTCGTAGATGCACATTTATCTGCCCCGTGACTAAACAAGCAATTTTTGCATAAATTCAATTGCCCTACTGTTTGATTTCGCAATGACACATCCATGTTTATAAATGTTGAACATTGCCTTAGCGCGTGATCGTTTTTGCATAGTGGACATTTTCGCGACGTAGTGTGGTAGGTTTTTGTCCACTTTTCTGAGTCTTTAAAGTTCATTGACTTCACGTTGTTATTTTTGTAGGCATTATTCGGTGAATAATTTTGTTTCTGACCGCCCCTTTTGGATCTGGATGTCTCCAAAGTCATGAACTTCAGTTCCAGGAATTCCATGAACTCGTGTAAGTCTGGAAGTTCTCGTGGATGTTTCATATCTTGTATATAATCACCGTAAGTGATATCATCGAGTTTTGATGATAACAGATACACGATAAGAGGACCCCATACGGGAATATCGATGTTAATATTCTCCAAGGCGTTAAGACACTCTTTCGTTGTATCGTGTAACCTTTTCAGGCTACCTGAGTTCGGTTTGTCGATAGAAGGTTGATTAAGAAGTGTTTCGATGTAAGAGGTAAAAAGTAACCGCTTGTTGTCGTAGCGGTGCTGAATAATTTCCAGACAGGACTCATAATTTTCCGCACTTACGGGAAGATGTTTTATTAGTTTTTCCGCCTCCCCGCTCACTCTAGACTTTAAAAACTTCATTTTTTGAGTTTTATTTAACGTAGGGTTGTTATGGATCATTTCGAAAAATAAATCTCGAAAAGAGATCCAATTACTGTAGGTGCCGTTAAAGTTTGGCAACTCCATACGCGGTGTTGTTTTAGTGTAATGTGAGACCTCAAAGATTTTCTTGTTCAACTCTTCTTTTAGGTTGTCATATACACTCTCCCAGTGATCGAAGTTTGCTTCATATCCCTGGTCGCTCCCTTGGAGTAGGTAGCTTAACTCCCAGTGAACTTTGTCGATTGCTTCCCACTTCGCTTGCAATATGCTGAGTTGATCCTTAAATTGCCAGCTTTCCTTCATCTCGTTGAGATTAACCTTGGAAACTGCGCGGTTGAGGGCGTTGAAATTGGACATCTGTTGACGTCGCAAAGTCGACAAATGTTTCTCCTTCCCGTCACCTGCAGGTAAATGTCCTCCGGCAGGATGGGGCTGAGGTATTCCAGGAGTAACCGAAAATTTCAGGTTTTTAGAACCAGAAAACGTAGGTTCGCTCAGTATCTCGTCTCGTAACTGCGTCATAGAATGCAATGTTTTCTCGTACATTCCACCAGTAATTTCGTAAACCTTCTTCGTAAAATAATCCTGTTTGCTCATTGTTGATTCATACCGCGTTATGATCTCGTGGTTTGCACAGAATTCATCCCACAAAGATTGTAGCGTTGCGATACGTTTATCCAAGTAATCTACCGATTTTCGACTCATAGAATCCTTTTTGTAGTTATCATGCGCGCTCTTGATATTTTCATAACTACTTTGTTGTTTCTGGATAAGTTCCCCGAACAGGACTTGGTCTTCTTCAGACATTATAAAGAAGTTGGTGTTGTGTTAGTAGTTAAAAGTACTCACGTTTGTATATGTCGGCAAAAGACGTTGTCTCCACCGTTGTAAGTTGTTTGGTAGCGGTCGACGTTGTCTACGCTGTTTGATAGTTTGTTGGGTAGCAGTGGACGTTGTCCCTGCTGTTTCGTACGTTGTACTTCCGGTTGTGTAGCAGTAGACGTAATCTCTGCTCACTGATTCGTTTCTGGGTTGTATTAGAGTAGTTTTCCCTCCTTTACGCTATGTGCAACGTCTCAATGTTGCTGGTGAGACCCGCTTCTGGGAGGCCAACAACACCGATTTGCTAACGTAACTGGGAAATAGCCACTCAATACTCACCATAAATAGCTCGAAGGACCACTAGATGTATGGGTTTTTCAGGTGTTTGACAGGAAAACCACTATATCGTAAAAAGTGTCGTTTATTGTTTGTAGGTATATAAATAGATGTTCTGAGTCGCACTTAGAATTACGTGAGTACACAGTAAAATAATGTCTAATTAGCGCGTTGCGGCGGTAAAGTAACGACTACTTTCCCTCGCTTACTGCGGCATTTATTAATACCGTAGAAAAGTGCTGTACGAGCATTATTGGCTCGTACACCTGAGCAACAGGGACTTAATAGACAGACTGACGACAAAGTGATCCTATAAGGGTTTTGTATCCAAAGGGTAAAACGGGATCCGTGATAGAAAGTTGAAATGTTCACAGATGATGTATTTCTGTTGCTTCTATAACAACAAATACTAAAAAACAATATCATAAATTTTATGGGGGCTCCCATACATGTTTTTTCCGTTTTGGTACGCAACCCTTTGTGCGCGAGTCCGACTTGCACCTAGCCGGTTTTTTCTCTTTGAGTGACTTGAACCTCAATATAATCATGTCTCCCTAGTACTATTGGCACAGAATAGGTACTTACATACAGAACTTGCACTCCGACGTTAATTAAAGCACATTCTTTTGTTTACAGAGAACTTCTTTCGAACGTTAGGGTTGTCAGTAAAGTAAAATATATACTAGCATAATTTGACCAATAATTATGACGTTAATGCCTCAATATCAACTCTATGGTCAATGCCGTGTCACAAACAAGAGACAGCCCTTACTGACTTACAACTTCAGGTTTTTTGCGATTGTTAGGCGAGTGACATAGGCCTGCTATTGGCCTCTGATGTTAAAAAGGCAACACATCTATTCGCTTGTCTCTTTAGATCTCATATTTCCCACATACATATTGCGTACATATTGCGCTTGTGTAAATAACTTGACTAACAAAACAAAGTTAAAAGCTTGGATTTTTACAGAGCGCGTGGCAGGTTACCTCTGGCGCTGGGCAAAAATCCAGGCCCAAACGCTCGACTGCAATACATACCGAACGTTTCCTTGTCCCGCACCGCGAACTAGTTCAGAGTAACTAGTCCTTCTGTGCGGGAAACATCAAGCATTACCCTGACATTGGCGAAATCATCGACGAACATCAATGGAGCCACGTTTTTAAAAAAAAAGAAGAAGAAAGTTAAAATCAATAACTAAAATGCTTGGAGGATGTCTTGCCCCGACACTGACCAGCCCTCACGCCTAGGCTCACAGCGACTGGGATTCGCCGCTCTGTAAATTGAGAATTAATACGCTAATTGACACTTCTGTCAATATTTCAGAACGTGCACGCCTACTAGCTGTTGGAGAATGGGAGTCAGGGTTATGGATCCAGGCGCTCCCATCGCCCAACATCGGTACAATGTTGGACGACACAACCTTCCGCATTGCCACTTGCCTTCGGCTGGGTACACCTTGTGTATCCCAGCATCATTGCACCTGTGGAGTAGCCGTCGATAATCTGGGACACCATGGCCTTTCTTGTACCAGAAGCGCAGGTCGTATACCTCGGCACGCTATTCTGAACGACATAATTCGTAGGGCTCTTTCCACCGCAGGTCTTCCGGCCGTACGTGAACCAAATGGTTTAGCACGAAGTTATGGAAAGAGACCGGCCGGTATGTCGCTGCTACCGTGGAAGATGGGAAGGCCTTTGGTGAGGGACGCTACATGCGTTGATACCTTAGCACCTTCACACCTTCCAAGCACATCCGGATGTGCCGGCGCTGCTGCTGCATCGGCTGAAGGCCTTAAACAGCGTAAATATGCTAATCTAGCAGGTGATTACATATTTGAGCCATTTGGGGTTGAGACACTGGAGTCATGGGGTCCGAGTGCTCGCCACCTTTATAGAGACATAGACATTGCTAAACGCCTAATCTATGCTTCTCAGGACCATAAGGCTGGCTATTTTCTGGCCCCAAGAATAAGTATCGCCATCCAACGTGGCAACACGCGGAGGATTTTATAAACTATATTTTTTTGTAATGTAAATATTTTTAGTCTATAAATTATGTATAACTAAGAGAAAAATACACTTTTTAACCACAACATTTATTGATAAATGGTATAAGTAAGTAAATATAAAATAAAAAACATTTTGTAAACTATAAGTGTACCAAAATTCGCGATAGTTCCTGATATTACAATGTTCTTAAGAACTTTAATTTTTATGTTTTAGTGATGTTTTAGTGATGCCCCATACAAAATATGTGATGCCACTGTCCACATTGCCTGAGAGCATGAGGTTGACTAGAGCTGTTAGCTCCCTCAGAAGTGCATCACCAGCTTAAGGTGCTGTGGTGTCAGACCGTCAAGTCCACCAGCTGATCCAAAACGAAAGGAGTCAACAGCTGTGCGCACATCCTTGGCAGTAGTCTCAATATTTTCTGTATCGTTGTTAGGAGGATCAGGGAAAGAGAGGTCAGCTGCGGATGGTGGGTGCTTACTCTGCAAGCCCGTCAAAGTTTCTACAGAATAAGGAGCCAGCACGTCGCTACTAAAAAGTAGTCTTGCCGCCCCACTGATGTCGCCTTCCCTTACTTTATTCTCTACAAGTTTTAATTTCTTGGCCTGAGAATAATCAGGGGCCGAAATGTGGATTGAATTTGAATTTAAAATGTTAAAATTGTTTGTACAATTTTCTTTGATTCTATAAGGGAAGGTTAACATTTGTTCCCAAGCGCTAAAGGTATTTTCCCGGACTACTTGACCAATGCAGGAGGCTAAACATTTAGCCACAGAGGGTCTCGCACCTCGGGGATTCTTTTTAAAACCGGAATAGAATTTTTCATGGTACTTAACCTTTGCCAAAAAGGAATTTCGATATTATCAGAAATTTCTTGTTGATTTAGAAAAAATTGAGATATCGTAGACGCGCTTGAAGAATCAAATCAATCCGCGTTCACCTTTAAAAAAACGGGCTTGGGGACAATGTGGGCACCGTACAAGACCACTTGATGCACTTGCAAGCTCACCTGAATTTACAACCGCATTGCCACATCCAGTATTTTTTGCTGCTTGCATTTATTTACACTTTTTACTATGAATACACTAAACCTAAACAGTAAACACAGAAAGCTTTTAGAGTTTATATGGGTTCGACGCACTGTCACGAAGCGCAGCGCTGCCCCGGCGGCACCGAAGTGGTGGCGTCGTCGTCACGCTGAGGAGGTAGGCGGCAGGCTTCGCGGCACCCGCATCAGCCACCTATAAGAAAAAAGTTGTTAGTATTCAGAAAAATAAAATATATGTGGTCGATTTGAAATAAAAAGAAATTTTATTATTTCCGAGAAAAATTTGGACGTTGTCATTTGACATGACCATAGACCAAACCATGTAAAGTAATTGTATTTAAGTACTAGTGGTCCCGGCGAACTTCGTACCGCCTGAAATTTTGCTTATGAACCTTCCCTGAACCTCCACGAATTTTAAGACCCAAATTAGCCAAATCGGTCCAGCCGTTCACGCGTGATGTCGTGACCAAGGGAAATAGGGATTCATTTTTATATATAGAGATTATTTAGTAAAATTACAATATTTACAAAATCAAAATCAAAATATCTTTATTCATGTAGGTCACAAAGTAACACTTATGAACGTCAAAAAAAGAAATGCTTCTACATTTACATTTACCGCCAGATTCGCAAGGCAATAGGTAGAGCCTGTGAGGAAAGAACCTGACAAGAAAAACTCTCGGCCACTCTTTTTATTCGCCAGTAAATACAATGATTCTGTTACAACCAAAGACCTTATAATACAACGGACATAGGATCTAGAACAAATCGCAAGAAAATAATGTCCCGAGTCGACCTATACATTATACATAGGCATACATAGATATAAACAAATTTCATATTAAAATTTAAACCTTGATTCAACGGAATAGTGTTCACTTTTGTTTGCACTAATTTATCGCATTACGTAGCTTCTATCTGTCCGCCTGACTAATTTACCTTATGCAGCTTATACTTGAACTACGTGAACATAGAAACAATGGAGTAGGTTTATTTTGTTAAAGTCTTTTAAGGATTCCATGATATGTACCTACGTAGGCGTAATAATTAATGTAAGACTACAATAAATTCCATAATCTTATAAATTGTAATTACTTGTTTATGTTAGACGAAATAAGCTGAAAAACTAATTAACGACTGACAAAGATTTTTTTTTCGAGTCAGTTTCATAATAAGTAACTGTAGTGTATGATTAACAAAAAGGGAATTAATGAATTTAACTAATTATAATATTATAAATGCCAAACTTCTTGCGGGTGTCAAAGTTCTTCCGCTTTCATTACTATTTTCATAACGCTATGTCGCTACGTCTACTACAAGATAGCCGTGTTTCAAGTGACTGAATTAGTTGCTAAAACTGCGCATCATTAATTTATTTTTATCTTATGGTTAATTTTTGGGATACGAAATTATTGGCTACTAGCTGATCACCGTGACTCCGCCCGCGAGATATAGTTATCTCGGCCCCGATTCCCGTGGGAATACATTACCGAGAATCCAAATAAAAAGAAAATAACAGTACATACACGAAATAAAATGACATGTGTAATTATATTTATGACAAAACAATGATACCCTGTGAAAATTAAAAACATTTTTGGGCTTATCTCCTCCATTCAATCAAGGGATTCTTGTACAAGTTTCATAAAGATCGGACCTCTTTTTGTTATGTCCATAAAATGAGCCGAACAAACAAGATTGTTATTTTTTGGATCAAAATATTCTTCTCGCCGTGCTAGGGCAATAATATTTTTCCATTGTGCACAGTGTACTGGATCCCGAGGAAAACTGAAATAGATGTTGGTTCATATAACGAAAAAAAAATCATAAAGAGCCAAGGCGTCTCCACTATAATCTTTGTTCCAAATAGTTTTATCGCTATCGGTAATCCGAATAAATCTGAATGGTCATTTTGTTAGTACATTATTCAGTGAAAATGAAATGGTCTCTTTCTTTTTACTGAGCTTGGGATGAGTTCGAAAGAGACAGATAGGTACTTCGGTATTGGACTGGATTGCAATATTTACTTTTGTCTTTTAATTTATTATCGACGAAATACTGTATTTTAAGTGAAATAATAAATTGCAAATAATAAAACAAAAGCTTATTTACTGAAAATATGATACACCGTCTTCAATTTGCTTTTTTTTCGTAGTTTTTACACGTTTTTACAATACAGTACGGCATTGTGCAACGTGTTGTCGTTCAGTTGTCAAAATCAAGACTGGCGCGCGATTGTTTCTCTTTTAGCGTTTTGTTTCTCTTTTAGTTCGGACACTTTTGAGCGATGATCCGAAATCCATTGTATTTAAAATCATTGGTTACAACAATAAAAAGAGGGCAAGGGCAGTACGTGACCATGTGTGGACCAAGTAAACTTACAAATTATGGATCTCTGTTATTCACAATAAAGTATCCATACCTAACAATATCATAATAATAATAATTTAACAATAATAAGTGAGTTTCAGCAATAAAACAACATTTCAAACACAGTATCAAACAGAAGTAGCACCTAAGTAGCTCGAGTGATGAGCAAGCAACTCATTGCCATTTCTCTGTATCGTTTAGATGATGATGACTTGGATAATTAGCCATACTTTTTTATTTTATTTAATATAACTTTGATATTTGATTGAAATGTGGAGTGGGTGAAATGCACCTCCTTGTAATTTGGGGATGGACACAAATAAATATAATCGCCGGTCTTAAATGTGTCAATATTGGTCTCAAACGGTGTAAACGATCAACGCTTCTATCGCCAGTATTGGAGGGATTAAAGCTCGTAACGGGGTCTGAATCTACAAAATGTAATGCTCTTGACAGCATTTCATACCTTCTCCGTGTGAAAATTTTACGAAATATTTCTGTTTTCAGAAGGGGATCAACAGAAAAAAAACTAACTAAAGTTGGCATTTTGATGATCCCCAACATCATCCAGAAAGAGAAATGGCATAAAATTTCATGCACATTAGTGGGGTACCAATCAGACTGGAAAGCAGCAGATACAATTTTGGTCGCATACAGGTTCGTTTCAGTAACAATCAGGTCTAAGGTGTCATCGCTCCAATAGTAACGAAAATCATCGTAGGCCGAATTGGTAACATGAACCGAACCAGTACAGTCTGGTCCAAAAGGTTCCTCTACACCTTGGAAAGTCTCCTTTGGAGACCATTCAAAGTGGAGGTTCTGGCCTTCCAGTCGTGGGGGATTATCCGCTCCATTACTAGCGTCGAAAAATTCATCATCATAGTTCTCGCTAGCATCCTCCCGTTCAGCGTTTCTCTCAGTATTCTGCATTCTCATCTGTCGCCTCCTCAATACATCCCTCGCCATACTTACCAATTCAGCGGGGACATCCTCATCTGTTGTCCAAATTTCGGGCCGATTTCTACGAGAGCCAGGATCCAGGCACGGCCAGGAATGCCGTCGGGTGTAGTTTTAACCTGTGTAAAACTACATACACACATACATGCACACGTATAGTCACACATATATCCTCGACGGGATAAGTAGACGGACTTATATAATCAAAGTAGACGGATATGTAAATACATGGAAATAAAACGAATTGTTTATTCGTATCACTATTTTATTCTATAAGTAAGTATGTAACTATTTCTATAACGTATAGTCAGGCATATTCATATCTAACCTCTAACGTCGTGTGTTAAGTTTTAGAAGGATGCAAGTAAGTACATTACAAGTAAGTACATTACGAGCTTTGTTAGCAAAGTTATACCTACTCAAGTACAGGTTACCATTTAAAGTACTGCGGACCTTGTATATTGCGTTGGCTGAGTCCGTAATTAATTATGGTATCACAAGCTACGGTCGCATCTTTAAAACACATTTGGACAAAATCTATGACCTTCAAATTAGACTATTAAAAACAATTGTACCTAGAAAAGTAAAGGAAACATATGAAGACCGAGGACTATTTGGATATTGCGACGTTATACCAGTACACGAATATGTAGAATGTGCTTTGCTTAGTGAACAATTTCTAAGCCCTCAACAATTTCTTTTTCCAATGGAAGGCAACATTCGGACCAGACAAATTACCAAGAAAAATGTGGTCACAAAGTCCAGAAGTACAAATTTTTATGGTAGACGAACTAATGAGTATATAATCCCAAGGCTGTACAACGAATTACCCGTACTCTTAAGGGAATCACTGAACCAAAAGAACTCCAAACGAAAACTAAAAAATTATTATATACAAAATATCAGAAGTCAATATCCATATTAGACATTACGTTTGAGTGCCGAAGGTGTGTATATATGTATATTATGTATATTATATTACAGGTAGGTTTATGATTATTTTATACAAGTATCTATGTATTTGTGTGTATGTGTTTGTATGTATTTATGGTAGGTACGTGTGTGTACTATATGGTGTGCAAATATATGTATGTGTATTTTTAGTTCGGATATTATATCTGAAATGTAATTACATCACTAGTATACTAAACTGCTTGATAAAAACTAAGCTTTTGTTTGGAGCATGCTGTATGCGTATCCTATGGTATAACTATAATTGCTATACTACACTGGCCATACTCGTTTATATTGTTCTGCAGCACAATCGTTCCATAGTAACGCAAGTTTATGTTCTTTAACCAGCAATATTTTTTCCATCTACCCGCCTATTTTAATTAATATTGATGTTCTTCTAACTGTGTCGTCTGTAGGCCGAGGGTTATTGTTTTATATAAGTACCTATTTTATGATATGAGTTTCTAATAATTGTGCCCGGTGGTGAATTTCTGCCTGTTGTCAGGACAAACCTGGAAAGGTTTTTTGGCAACTTTTACACTGGAACTGATAGTATAAATTTGTAAAATAAATATATTTAAATAAAAAAAAATAAAAAAAATTACGATTATTTCAACTTTGGCGCTAAAGATGGTCTCGGTTTAATTCGTATTTTCACATAATTTTTAACCGAAGAAGAGAAGCTGGATTTCTTAAGTAAAAAATATTATCAACTAGCTGTAAAACGTACCCAGCGTGGTGCCTAGGATATTAAAGAATAATTATACTAAGTTTTATCGTAATCGAACCTGTAGTTTTTGCGTGATGCCTGAACAAACAAACAGACAAACAAAATTTTTTTTAATCACATTTTTAGGTTCGGTGTCGGTCTAGTAACACCCCCTACCCTTTATTTATTTGATATTTTCAATGTACAGAATTTTCACTTCTACAGATTTATTATAAGTACCTATAGAAGATAGCTGTTGAGCGATATTGTATCTTAAGATAAAATATTATAGTATCTTAGCCGTGTGCAGCGCCCCTAAGTGAACTCCACTGCGGGTGACGTAACCTACGACAAACTTATTATTTGCGGTTGGTACAGTAATCGGGTCTAAGGATCGAACCGCAAAATTAAGTTTGTTTTTTATTGTATATAGTTTACTGATATTTTCAATGTACAGAATTTTCACTTCAACAGATTTATTATAAGTATGGATATCTCTTATTCAGACAGTAAGTGATTGAGACTAGTAGGGTTTTATAATATAATAAATAATTAATACTTATTTTAAATAGCGCTTTTAAAGAGATTCGCATCATATTGTGGTGTAAAACCACAATATGATGCGATGTAAAAATTAAATCAAGCCATTTCTAGGTTATTCATAGATCTGCTGCAAAAAAACATTTTGACAGGTGTTTTTATTACTGTTTTAAACTGTAATATACTAGTAGGATGTTATGAATATGAAGCAACGTGTCTGCTTCGGTAGCGTGGTCGGTAGTGCATCGGCTTTCGACTCCGGAGTCACTGGTTCGATTCCCGGGTCGAATCCAATATTTGTGTGATCCACAAATCTTTGTTTCGGAGTTTGGGTGTTTTCTATGTATGTTATGTATCGGCTTTCGACTCCAGAGTCTCGGGTTCGATTCCCGGGTCGAATCCAATATTTGTGTGATCCACAAATCTTTGTTTCGGAGTTTGGGTGTTTTCTATGTATGTTATGTATCGGCTTTCGACTCCAGAGTCTCGGGTTCGATTCCCGGGTCGAATCCAATATTTGTGTGATCCACAAATCTTTGTTTTGGAGTTTGAGTGTTTTCTATGTATGTTATGTATGTATTTAGACATATATATGTATGTTTATCAGTTGTCTAGATCCCATAGTACAAGCTTATAGCTTAGTTTGCGCTAGATGACGTGTGAGAATGTCCAACAATATTTATTTATTTATTTATCTCGTGTAATTATTATATTTCCGATCATCCCCGATGTTGGTCGAGGATTGTCGAGCGTCAAAGTGGAAATAATTGTACTACCTAATTGATACTGCTGACACAGGCCAAATTAGAAACCCCCAAAATATTTAATTTTCTTTTGCAATGCTATAGTCAGCCAACAAAATTAATTTATAAAGACCACCTTTTGAATTTAGCCGTTGGATGTCAGCAAGATGATCCGTTGGGACCAGTCATCTTCAGTTTGGCCATTAACCCAATAATTCAAATAATAAAATCCAAATTTAACATTTGGTATCTAGACGACGGGACTTTAGGGGGAAAAGTAGAGACAGTTTTACAAGATTTAGCGAATAAATGTGAGATTTTTATATCTGAAAACACAGATAAATTAACAACAATCTCCAAATTCAACTGTCTGGCCCCCAACATAAAAGTTTTGGACAAAACTTCTTTACGCCACCTAGGGTCCCCGATTTTAGAAGATGGCTTTTCCACTTTTATCGAGGAAAAAATTCAAAATTTTGATCAGGTTATTGATAGTCTATGTAATATTAGTATTCATTCAGCTTTCACTATTCTTCGTTTTTGTCTTTTCGTACCCAAATTTACACATGCCCTCCGTTCAGGACAATTTTGGAAAAATGTAGAAATGTTGGGCAGACTAGACAACTTAATACAAAATTCTTTGTGTAAAATTTTAAATGTAAATATTAATGACCGGGCCTGGGTCCAAGCGTCTCTTCCAGTTCGCTTGGGCGGGCTAGGTATTCGCAGAGTCACAGATGTCAGTCTGCCAGCATTTCTGTCGTCGGTCCATAGCACTGAAGAATTAGTCAGGAAAATTTTGTCAAATACACTGATTGATTCCGAGGTGCGATGCAAGACCGATGCCATAAATGCTTGGAGGATGTCTTGCCCCGACACTGACCTACTCTCACGCCTCGGCTCACAGCGACTGTGGGATTCACCGCTCTGTAAATTGAGAATTAAAACACTAATTGACACTTCTGTCAATATTTCAGAGCGTGCACGCCTACTAGCTGTTGGAGAATGGGAGTCAGGGTTATGGATCCAGGCGCTCCCATCGCCCAACATCGGTACAATGTTGGACGACACTACCTTCCGCATTGCCACTTGCCTTCGGCTGGGTACACCTTGTGTATCCCCGCATCATTGCACCTGTGGAGTAGCCGTCGATAATCTGGGACACCATGGCCTTTCTTGTAGCAGAAGCGCAGGTCGTATACCTCGGCACGCTATTCTAAACGACATAATTCGTAGGGCTCTTTCCACCGCAGGTCTTCCGGCCGTACGCGAACCAAATGGTTTAGCACGAAGCGATGGAAAGAGACCGGACGGTATGTCGTTGCTACCGTGGAAGATGGGAAGGCCTTTGGTGTGGGACCGGCGCTGCTGCTGCATCGGCTGAAGGCTTTAAACGGCGTAAATATGCTAACCTAGCAGGTGATTACATATTTGAGCCGTTTGGGGTTGAGACACTGGGGTCATGGGGTCCGAGTGCTCGCCGCCTTTATAGAGACATTGCTAAACGTCTAATCGATGCTTCTCAGGACCAGAAGGCTGGCTATTTTCTGGCCCAAAGAATAAGTATCGCCATCCAACGTGGCAACACAACCAGCATTCTGGGAACCTTCCCAGTCGGCAATGACGCGGAGGATTTTTTAAACGATATTTTGTAATGTAAATATTTTTAGTCTATAATTATGTTTATTTTGTATATTGTAATTATTATTGTAAATAAATGTATATTTATGCAAAAAAATTGATACTCAATCATACATAACCTCTCGACATTTACATAGACTCTCAACACATAGTAAAGTATCCTCTCATACTATGTATTGTGTTCAGTTGCGAATTCGGAACGAAAATACTTCTTACCTATCTTTCTTTCCATCTGAATCTCATTCTAAAACTATTGTAGCTGACTGGCAGACAAACAATCAAAATTAATAATGACTGTGTTGACTAATGTGTATAGAAATAGGTACGTTGTCAATAAAGAAATATACCTACTAGATCAATATAAAAAAAAAACAATAACAGCACCAAATCTCTTGTTAAACAATCCTAATTTCTCAACAGTCTTGTACTTGATTCAGGTAGGTTCAAAGGGTAGGGATATGTATTTATAAAGATCTTACCACTTCTAAGTTCTATATAACTAGGTACTGGAGAAGGCAACATCCCCTTTCAATAGCACTTGGAAGAGTTTGTCGATAACCAAAGACACCGCAGGAATTTTCAAAAAATGTGTTAACTAATTGGGTCACGTGATCGTCATTTTCTGCGATATCATTGGTTATCGACAAACTTTTACGATGCCATGCTTAGCTCATAGGGCGGGGCAAGGAATACTAAGAAATCATAAATGCTAATACTTTAAAAAAAAAATTCCAAGTGCGATTAAGGTAAAATAAGCTGGCATATAGGATACAATATGCCTCTGGCTACCCTATGGAAAATCAGGCAAAAGTGTATGTAAGTATCAAATCACAATCACGAGTTCGTATATTCTTGACTCTTAATTACTAACAAGTAGGTACAGTTCGCGAGGGATAAGCGGAGCTTTACATTCCTGTGAGTGCAGTGTACGTGAACGTATGTGACCTCTTTTACACAAACATATGTTGCAGGTACACACAACTACAAAAAGAGGATTTACTCTACTTTTCGTGGTCACCACTCACACAAATGTAAAGCCCCGCTTATCCCTCGCAAATTGTACTCGTATCAGATACCTAGTTAAGCATTTAAAATTAGGTATTATCACAGATATAAGAATACTATACTAGTACAGATGAACCATCTCATAGAAGGAATTGGTGACGTTTTAAAGGCGTCTTTAGGGCTAGCTAAATAATTTTCGATAAATTCCTAATAGATGGCAGTGTATTGTGTGCGAAAAATTCGTAATAGATGGCGGTATATTATGTGTGCGAAAAATATATAATAGATGGCAGTATTTTACGTTATAATCCCCTATGAATGAACAGTTTCTATTGTCCCGATTATTTCCTAATAGATGACAGTATTTTAACTTCTTATCAGAGTTCATTGGAGAGGAGATTATTATTAGTTATTATTACCCACATTTGGTCTTTTCATTTGTCTTGATAAAATAAAATGGTAATAAGTACCTACTTACATAATAGAAGGTGGAGGAGATTCAATAATTTTATGATAAACCCATCATGTCTGAGCTTGTTGATTTTCTTATTTAAACATATAAGTAGGTACTTACCTATAAATATGTTGTAAGTAGGTAGGTATACTACGGTTGTGTATTCCCGTATCAGTATTCGCTTAGCATAATAATATCATCATCATTCATTAAAATCTTATATAATAACTAGCTGTTGCCCGCAGCTCCGCCTGCGTGTCATAGCTTTCTTGATCACCAGTTACTGATTTATTGTATACTAGCTGTTGCCCGCAGCTCCGCCTGCGTGTTATAGCTTTCTTGATCACCAGTTACTGATTTATTATGTATAGCTGTTGAGCGATATTGTATCTTAAGACAAAATATTATTGAGCGAAGCTCAATCTTAGGCAACTCATGTATTTCGTATCTCCGCATACTCCGAAACGCCTGAACCGATCTCCTTCAAACTTACCACAGTGATAACGTGTGGCGTGATGGTGGTTTAGAACATAAAAATTGAAAATCGTACATAACAAAAAAAAATCTCATAAATCTTTGTCGTTCGAAAATTTAACACTTCGCTCAGTTTTTTGCAGCAGCAGCATGCATTGCATACCTAGTAGTATCTTAGTCGTGTGCAGCGCCCCTTAGTGAACTCCACTGCGGGTGACGTAACCTACGACAAAGTTATTACAGTAATCGGGTCTAGGGATCGAACTGCAAAATTAAGTTTGTTTTTTATTGTATGTACTTTTCCGGGATAATAAGTACCCAGTGTGGTGCCCAGGATATTAAAGAATAATTATACCAAGTTTCATCGTAATTGAACCGCTAGCTTTTGCGTGATGCCTGAACAAACAGACAGACAGACGAAAATTGTTTTTAATCACATTGTTGGGTTCGGTGTCAGTCTAGTAACACCCTCTGCCATTTATTTTTTTGATATTTTCAATGTGCAGAATTTTCACTTCTACAGATTTATTATAAGTAGGTACAGAAGACAGCTGTTGAGCGACATTGTATCTTAAGATAAAATATTATAGTCTTTTAGCCGTGTGCAGCGCCCCTAAGTGAACTCCACTGCGGGTGATAATAATATAGCTTATACATCAGAATAACACATAGGCTACAATTTATAAAGATATTGTGTGAATTGTTCTAAATATGAAGCGGCGAGACGGGAAAGGGAAAAAATCCAAATCATCACGCGGACGAAGTCACGGGCGACCACTAGTAATTAACAAAATGTTAAGTACAAATCGTGTAATTAATATTATATATATTACATTATATATATATTATATTATAATAATAATTAATTTAAGCAAATTAAGCCGGTAAGTGATGAGACTAATTAGGATTGAATGACGCAGCGAGGTAAAATTAAGAGTAGGCGATAAATAAAATTAATAAAATTAATAAAACAAGGCAATGTATTTTTATTTATTACTTTTGTCTGCCTTTTTATCTGTCTATACTAGTCTATTCTTGCAGTTTTTACAGACAGAATAAGGACACTAAGCTCGAACTGCTAAGATTAGTATTAGTTGCAGGTATGTATGTATGTATGTATGTACATACATACATACATACATACCTTATATATAACATCTGTCCTGGCTTTGGATATATGTTTTAAATTACAGAGTAGTTATGGATTTTCTATAGTACCTGGCAACGGCAATAGGCTTGCCTATTTAGGTACGTGGGATCAACAAATTACTGGCAATTTGTGGGTGTATAATGCACCTCTGCTTACCCTGTTTGTATGTGTGTGTGCAAATTGACTTTGTTTCCTCTAAATCGGCTAAAACGAAAAGAACATCGTCAATCAATAAGTCATTCCACGCGGGCAGAGCCGAGAGCGTCACTTAGTATGTAAGTCAACCAAAAAAGTACATGAACGAAACGCACAACGCGCGAACAACTCAAACTCGGCATCTAGGCACTCGGCAGTGGCACGCGCTCGACACGGTCGACACCGACACGGACAATATAGGTAGCTACCTACCTTAGCCAGTAATTTCCACGAACTTTTATGTTTGTCAGAACAGCCACGTCTGTTGATCGGTCGTGCGGCAGATGAGGTTGGTTTGGAAAGTAGGTACTTTCCCTGAGAGCTACCCCTAGCTACTTTTACTTTAGCTACCTAACCTACCTAGGCTAAGTAGTTACATATTTGTAAATCTTCAAAATCAAGGCATATATATCTCTGCTTACGCCCTTGGAAAAATAAAGCACGTCAAAAATTGACTCAACAACTCGACCGACTTCAAATTACCGAAATGGGACCAAATAATTGTCAGAATGGGACCAAATTGAAATAGGACCATTCGGGAATTAGTACCTTTCAATTAAAAAAAAATTCAAAATCCGCTCACCCAGTCCAAAGATATGAGGTATCAAACACATTAACTCCTCCTTTTTTGGAAGTCGGTTGAAATCAGGCTACCTCTATATAATTATAATAATATAGCAGTCACACTGGAGCGATGAAAGAGACCTTTTTAGGGCTAAAACTACAAGAAACATTCACTATAAAAATTTATATTATTACCGAATCATTTCCCCGTTTGTGTTGTATTACAGTATTTCACCATTAGATTAAATTCCATAAATAGCGTAGGTGTATGACACTGGATATAATATTTAACATACTGCAAACGTCAAATCCTAGGAAATTAGTTTTTGTTTTTGTTAACAAATTCTTTATATTCTCAACTGACTTCTAAAAAGGAGGAGGTTCTCAATTTGACTGTATAGTTTTTTGTTTTTTTTTTGCCAGTTTTTTCTTGTTATTTTTTTTTATTCATGACAGGAATGTAGGTATTTCATTATTGTTTTTATTATTAAGTTGCTTCAAAATAAATATAAATAGATATCAATAGGTGAAAATGTATATCTATATTATAATAATATTATCCTATTGTGCAAAAGTTACGTAACCAGAGGGCTTATTCAATTTTAATATCAGCGACATCTATCTGTGCTTTAGCAAGAGTTATTGATGACAAACCATCGCCAGCCAAATTTATAGCAGTACTTATTCTAGCCGACACGTGTAACGTGGCGCTGTACTGACATTTTATTAAAAAAACTTAAATTGGAGTTTTAAAGACCCGAAAACTACTTATTTAATCGTAGAAAAACTTTTAAAATATAGATATATTATCCTAGAATGGAATTCCTGACTAAAACGAAAAATATTGTTTAAATATTATGAACCATTACCCGTAACGCCACCTAGTTTAAAATAATTCAACTAACACGACAGGCCCAAAAAAAATGTTCCTGATAGACTACCAGTGGTATTATATACTAAAGACGGGGGTGACGCGGCGATGCATATGACCGTTAATAAACAAATAGAATGACAATCGGGTAAATAACAAGACAACTACTGATGATCACAAATTCATTAAGTTTTACCGACCAGACCATTTAATTATCTGGTTGGTAGCTATTTGATTGTAAAAAAGCGCGATCGCGGAGCAGAAATAATTTTGGTACCTGTCTCTGTCACTGGCAATTTGTATAGCGAAACGGCGCGTGACAGAGATATGTAGTGATAGTGACAGGTCATTGTACGAAATTATTTCTGTTCCGCGGCCGCACGTTCATAGACTCTTGCATAGAGCGACACGGTTATCGTTCTACGACTCTTGGCGGTTTCCTAATTTCAAAATTAATATTTGCATTTATAAAAAAAGTAACATGAGTATTTCTAGTTTTAGTATTGAGAAAATTGATTAAAAAAATTCAAGTCTACAGTCTAATTTTACCCGATTGTCTGCATTGATTTTAGTTTAATAGTATCGAAGAAAACAGGGCAACACAAAGGAGGTACTGAAAACTGCGTCGAGAGCACTGATGGTTGAAGCTATGGCACCGAGGACACCCAGCCCGATCACCTCGTAACATACTATCTTCCTCCAAACTGGCTCTTCTCTGAGGAAACATAAAAGTTTTAAAATTGACAATAATATATTCCGTATTATAAACCTATCCGATCTACCCTGTGGTCCCGGGATCGAATCTAGTTATGAAAGGAATCGCACCAGCGACTATTCCCTAACACGGGAACGGTATACCAGAAGCAACGATGACCATACCGCTAACATTTAATTATTGCTACATCTATTCTAGATCAGGTTTTACGGTAGATAAACATTGGAGATGCTGACCTTAATTTTTGCGAATTATAATGAAATAAATAAAATCTATGCCTTTTATAATAAAATATTTAAAATTATTAATTGTACGAATTTTGAGTATGAAGTTGTAACAATGCTTTACAGAAACTGTAAGTGTAACAGGAGCATTAACTTTCCTTGCATTAGTACGAGTATTAGATTAAATACTCACACTGGGGCCTGTCCCTCGCCAGTCGGTTGTCCCACGAGCCTTAGGTAGCACAATGAAGGTAGGATAAAAGTAAGCAGTGCGACGGAAGTGGCTCCCACTAGTGACAGAATTGTATCGAAACGAGGAATACTCTCACCAATGAACAAGATAGCCACCATGATGGACAGACGGGTACCCATCCGCCAAAGGACAGAATCTGTAATTTTAATAAGGCATATGTAATTTTGTCAAGTTAGTTCTGGCAATTCTTCAATTTTATGCTAAGTTTGAAGCCTCACAATCCACCATCGCTGACCTACGTAACGAGGTAAGAGAGTACGTAATACCACATACCACATTCACGTTGGTCAGCACTAAACAATGCATGCTTCCTCTGTGACTGACTGTACATACCTCTGGGTACATTGTAAAGTTCCTCCACTTCTTGGAATACTGGGTTGATGAGGATCACAAACGCAGCCAATAAGTGTATGGCCATAAAGATGTTGGCGGCCATGGACAGTGGGGTAGGAAGCATTGAGAGCGCCACGTTGGGCATTACCCGGTCACCGTACACTGCATACCCCGCAATGGCGATCAGCAGATATATGATTAGGATGGCTAAACAAAAATAGGTTAACTGTATAATACATATTATCACCCCTACATCCCCGAAGGGGTAGGCATAGGCGTTATTTACGACCACACATCCCCATTTATTTGGTTGGTCCCATGATATGAGGCGAGCCTCTTGCCGTTTCGGGGCAAGTAAGAGCCTATCGTCGTAAGTGGGTATCGTCTATCGTGTAGGTAAGGATGACTTGGCCCCGTAGCCTCGTAGCACCTCCGTTCCGTATCACCTATGCCCACTAACTTCTCTCTAGCTTTCGCCACTAACTTTGTGGCCTGTGGGTCTCACGCAATAAGGGCCAAAATATTTGTTACAAAAGTTTAAACGAGTTATTTATACTTTATACTCGTAGTAAAAAGGAGGTAATAGTAAATAAGTAGGTTGGTTATAAGGTATAATAGGTATGCAATACATTCTGCTGTTGCAATAATTGAGCTGAGCTTGTCGATCCGGGTCGAACTCCTAAACGACTGGAACGATCTTTATGAATTCAGATATATGCACTCACGGTGATGCTGGTCACTATGACCGTGCCAAATTTCAAAAAGATCGGTCCAGTCGTTTAGGAGGAGTTCGATAACGACGAAATACACGAGTCGTCTAAGAAAGAGCTTCGTAAACTCCGCTCAATTAAATATATTAAGGATCAACAAAGTCTCTGGCGAAATGTGGGTGTAATAAGCCCCTCTATCTACTCCTTCCGGGTAAAGGCGTGAATTGAATAGGTAAATAGGAAGACATGCCATGGCCACATTTAAGCTACAGGTGGGTTATTATTGATTTCTCATTGACTACACGGTCGATGTGTCTACTCATGTGTCGCCCCGTCAACTTGTCAAGTACACTGAAGACATATTAAATATCTCGATCAAATTGGATATTATGTTGCAATAGATAATGACATCAACGGAAGTCAATAAGTGATCGCTATAAAACTCTAAAGATATTAGTTTTCTATGGTAAACCATTAGAAACCGGTTACATCGGATTATTTTGAACGGGTGATACATTTAGTGCGGAAGTGAGTTCTGATTCATTTTATTTTTAATCAATAAGTAAGTACTTATACTTATTTTACTAGTTACGCACATTAAACTAAATCTACATACAATGGCTATGGTGATAACAAGGAATAAATAAAGTAAAAAAAAAAAACAAAAAGTAAGATTATTAAAAAAACATTTTTAGAGCATTTAGACTTTTCTTTTCAATATTATGAATCATCGCACTCAGAAAATGTTAGGTATATACTTAGTTATATAATATCATATGAGCAGGGGTAGAGAAAGTTACCTTAAACTAAAATTGTATTACTACATAAATAACCAATTAGGAAAAATTTACAGTACAGAGAATCACGCCTTTTCTCCGAAGAGTTAGGTAGATGTATTTTGACAGTCATTAGGTATATCTTTAGCACTATCTATGAGTCTCGTCCATGGATCGGGAGAGGCACTTGCAGGATCAGTTCGGTTGCAACATGTAAAGTCTTTTAATCTATTTGAAATTAAGAAGTATAACTAATAAGTTCATAACTTTATAACGTACCACCAAAGCTAAACTGCAAAGCTTTTCCGAATTTAGTCTTGTCTGCCATGTCATTCTGTAATGTTGGGAAGGTGGCTGCTCCTCCAAACGCGAACATGATGGTGCCAAATGCGAGGAAGAAACTCATAAACCCGTGAAGTCCATAGCGGAAAGTAAATTTGTAAGGTGAAACTTCACTCATCATTTGACTAAAGTAAAGGAAGCAGGCCACTAGTGTCGCTGCGAAGGCCACAGTTCCAATAAAACTGAAATTAAAAATACATTGATTAACTAAGGCATCATCCACTGTTGTGGGGTCCCTGGAAGCCTATGGATGCTACAAAGGACCGCAAGTTGTGGTGATCTTTGGAGGAAGCCTAAGCCCAGCAGTGGGCGTCAACCAGTTGATATAATAATATAATGATCACCAAAATGCCACTTTGTAGTCATCTAAGTATTCAGTAGTCACCGTTTTCCGATCTGTGAGTGGACTCCGGCTATTAACTACGATCACGATTTTGAAGTTAATCTATGAAACCTTATGACTATCTTCACACCACTGTATCCCAAAAGTGGCATAATCATCGTGGGTTCTTATTAGTTTTACAAAATAATAAACTAATTAGGTACTTACTGGAAATCCTTAGGTGTTCCGAAGAATACAAATGGTGTCAAAGCACCAATGACAATCAAATACCACCAGCATATAGTGAAAGTTGGCAGTAGCGTCGCCAAGACGTGCTGGATGATCTGCGATGCCAGCAGCAAGATAACCACAGATACACCGAACAGAGTAACGACAATTGCCATTGATACAGCCACACTGAGAGTAAAAAAGTCTTTACAAATCCCGATATAGGCGTGCAAGAGATAGGTATACTATAAATATGTAACGAGGATACCTATCTACCTAATGTCTCTCCTTGCTGAACATTACTATCCGCCAGGAGTCAAAAGAGACAGAAAGAAACCCTGTCCAGAAAATTAACCACGATTTTATATTTAGGTTTAAAACTATTATAAAGTCTTTAGCGGGAACAACAACAAGAGAGCCTCTAATTGTACCAATCTATACCTACAAGATCAGGGCACAGAATAGGGAATGGTAGTTAGGGTCTCTGGTAACAGTAAGTTATCGTGTGTGCCAAATAATAACATCCAACCATGAAATATATATAATACGAGTAGTACAAGTAAGTACAATACTAAGTATGTATATGGACGGTGTGTTGAAAAACTGTTAATCTACACTTCTACATCGATTGGGAATTTTATGTAAATAACAGTCGTTCGTTAGATGTGTGTCTGCGTAAAAAAGAACAGCCTTATTCTTTGTGTGGTATTGAGCATCTATAGCAGTAGGCATAGTAGGTACTATTTTATCTTATCTACAAAATAAATACATAAGTACACTGTTTACAAATACGTTATGAATGGCGCCTCTCGCGAATTTTATTGAAATTTTTAATGATACCTACACAAAACAGTTGAACAATTGTTAGCAAGCAAAGTTTATCTGTATGAAGACTTAATTGAATGGGACTCTTTGAGAACTGTCGAAGCTGAATTGTCTTATGATACCTAAATGTATCATACATAATTATGCATTTTTTAAACTTTTATTTTCTATTGTGCACACTATATATATAAATAAATAAATAAATAAATATGTTAGGACAATTCACGCAACGCCATCTAGTCTCAAACTAAGCAGAACTTGTGATATGAGTACTAGATAAACTGATATAAATACTTATATACATTTTTTTTTAAATACATACATATTATACATAGGAAACACCCAGACTTCGGTACAAATGCATGTGTCATCACACAAAGTTTGTCACGACCGGGAATCGAACCCGAGACTCCGGTGTCGAAAGCGGATGCACTACCAACCACGCCACCGAAGCAGTCAAGGTCAATATAGGAAATGTCATTGTCTCTATATTTTGTAAAATATAATTAAATGGTTTTAGATGAGAGTTGCTTAAAAAAGTAGGTATCTACCTAGTATACAAGAGTTCCTTTAAAAAAAGTTGTAGTTTTTTTATTTGCAGTCACGAACAAATATGTATACACAGTCCCCTTTATATAAATATCTTAACTCCCAAGTCCCTACCACTCAAGACATAAGTGTACGAAAGGCATGTGTACGAAAGAGGGTGAAGGAATTGTTATTAACTAAGTATACCCAGAGACTAAATGAATTCAGCGGCTCTACCTGCAGCGTGGAATTATTAAGTAACTAACGGGAACATCTAGCCGAGATAAGAAGCTTTAGACATAACATTTTAGAGAACCTATAATAATTGCACATGGGTAAACCAACTTTGGCTAATACCTAATTATAATTATAAGTTATCTTGCTTCATATAACTAGCTTTTCTACATAGCGCTGTGTTGAATTTGTTGTCCAAATCTTACCCCCAAACTTTGCCTAAAGACTCTTCAGCAATCAATGCGTAAGGCTTCCTCTTGCGCGTCCTCATCTCAGGATTCCGTTCCTCCAACATCGACCAGCAGTCACCGAGCCTCTGACCACTAAACGCTGCTACAAAGCACATCACTATTATAAGCGGTACACCAAACCAACCTGCAAAACGAAAAGAGACTTTTTACAAGTACTCAGTTAACTAGGAATCCACTGAGATGATTTAAAATTGAATAGTAAATTATCATGTCTGAAACAATTACACCCTATTATCTATGTACCAGTGTGTACTACACGCTGTGTAAAAGACGAAAAAATCTAAAAGTAGTTACCTACATGGAAACAAAGAAAGAAAATATGTTTAATTTTCAGACGCATAAAATGGCGATAAAAATACAGATGGAGAAAGTAAAAGTATGGAGTAAGATTGTATTAGAGTGCCAGCACTTACCTTACATAATGTAATGGGGATTTTACGTAAATAACTTAGTCTTTCACCAAGAAGCTATTTAGAATAAACATTTTATCGTGTAATCTACGTTCCCGTGGGAATTAGGAAGGAAAAAATTGCTACGCGGTTGGAGCCGCGGATATCAACCACAATCAAGACCCTGACGCTGGAGTTTACTGCACTTTCTCTGCACGCGTGTGTTTGTGCGTGTTTGTTTGTACTTTGTTTGTGTATGTGTTTTTCATGGATTATTTTAATAGAAGTTAAACTTTTGTTATTAACTGTACACACACTTGGCTGTGCATTAGATAGTTTAACAATTTATGAGTCTACTTAATTAATAGAACATTATACATATCTATATCTTATCCCATCGATTTCGCCTAACGGCCAATACCGGAACCCGTTCTACTGGTTTATACTTATCTTAATACAAATGCGACAGAAAAACCAATAATATTAAGAATTTAGGTAATAGTATTAATACTTATTATAATATCTAACAATAAATATTGCGTTTTGATTAAGTGACTTTGATACCCACTACTTGAATTCTGACATGAACTAACAACTCGTAACACAAAAACTATTTTACCATTATTTTGACCATTATTTGTCATCTACTGCTCAATAGGATCTTTTATCTATAGGATGTTCGCGAGGGATAAACGGAGCTTTGCATTTGTGTGAGTGACCACGAAAAGTAGTGTAAAAACTCTTTTTGTAGCTGTGTGTACAACACATGTGTGTGTGAAAGAGGTCGCATATACGTTCACGTACACTGCACTTACACAAATGCAAAGCTCCGCTAATCTCTCGCGAACTGTACTCAATTTACTCTTGTAATTGCACCATCGCCCACATATTCGTAACCTCATTCTAGTCCATCCAAAGGTTGCCTGGAAGAGATCGCATTAACTTTAAGCGAAAAGACCGCCCCCATTTTATATGTAATTGATATATTCCTTTATTTACTTTGTTTGTTTACTATTATGTTGGTGTACCTTTACTAGGTGTTAACGGGAATCGTTAAATCATATTTGTGTAGGTACAGGTAAAGATGTCTTAATTACCACCTATTAATGGTCTCCGAAGGGGAGACTAGCTTTTATTGCTGTTCTATCGTTTTCGTTCGTTCGAAAACGATACGATTTACATAATTATTTTTGCACATTGTCCTGCTTGGTTAGAATAGATACAAGGGCTACTATTTTTGACAGGAAGTGAACCGGAATTCACCAATCCAATCATATTCATTTAGTCCACATGTCAATCCCTATTATTGGTGGATAACGCATCCATAGCAATGTAGGATAGCACATCTCTGGTAAAAAAAAAAACACCCTAATACCTATAATTATATATACCCACCAGTTCTCGTCAGGGCACGTGGGAGAGCCAACATTCCGCTTCCTGCCATCTGGCCAGCAATGAAAATCGCAGTCTGTGTCACAGTTAAGCCAGGGTTGTCATTACCGTCCCCACCATCGCCATTCTAAACAATAAGCTGATATTAAAAGTAGGTAATATTACATAGGTGGGAACCTTTTTTTAGAAATACATTCCACATAATATGACGCAAAAAAGTGACAACGAATGGTGATGGATTTAATTTTTATATACCTATTTTATTTGCTTGAGATAATTATTACATAACATAACAAAACATAGCATCACGCCTTTTTCCCCGAAGGGGTAGGCAGAGGTGTGCAAACACACCCACATCTCGCCAGCTATGTTAGGTCCCATGTAATAGGGGGCGAGCCTATTGCCATTTACCGGGAACAAATTCCAGACTCTGGGATAATTATCGGGATAAAATTCTAAAGATAATTATACTTTACCCACCAGACCCGGGAATCGAACCCGAGACCTCGAGTGTGGTAGTCCGTACATAGTACCATTGTGCCACCAAGGTAGTGTACATTTAATTATTACAGATAGGTATATCTGGGTATATCGCTAAACCTATCATAAGTACCTACCTATATGGACTGCTTCGGTGGCGTAGTCTGTAGGGTACCAGCTTTCGACGCCGGAGTCTCGGGTTCGATTCCCGGTCGGGACAAACTTTGTGTGATGACACATACGTTTGTACGAAGTCTGGTTTTTTTGTAAGTATAATACGTATGTATTTCCAAAAAAAATGTTAATAAGTATTTTTATCAATTTATTAAGTACTCATATCACAAGCTCTGCTTAGTTTGAGACTAGATGGCGATGTGTGAATTGTCCTAACATATTAAAAAAAATACAAGTAAGATGTATCTGCGGTTAACCTCTAATCAATGTTTCTGGTTGTTTTCAAGATCATACCATTAACGGACTAGACCAATATTCGTGGTCATACCGACTTTTAGTTTCGCCACAGAATATAAAATATAGTAATAGCACAGAATATAGATAGTAGATAGACAAATTTCTGAAAGGTACCTAAGTTCTTTAATTTTCACGTTCGTGACGTGGAATACGTACCTAGTTTCCGTGTGCCCAAACGTCCAATTCCAACATTCCCATCATAAATAGGTAGGTACCTACCTAATTAGTTTTATACATACTCGTATAATAATAAGCCAAACTTTTAATTCGCGATAAAGCTGTTATCGAAACAAGTTGCGTAATATTGTGTAATTTGACTGCTTCGGTGACGTGGTCGGTAGTGTATCCGCTTTCGACGCTGGAGTCTCGGGTTCTATTCCCGGTCGGGACAAACTTTGTGTGATGACACATACGTTTGTACCGAAGTCTGGATGTTTCCTATGTATATTATGTATGTATTTACAACAAAAAAATGTATATAAGTATTTATATCAGTTTATCTACTCGTAGTACTCATATCACAAGCTCTGCTTAGTTTGAGACTAGATGGCGTTGTGTGAATTGTCCTAACATTATTTATACTCGTATTTATACCTATTTTGTACCTGATTATTTAGGTACAAGTAGGCACAGAATAGGGAATATAGTATGTAAGTACTGTATAGTATTATAAATATATGCATAATGACATGTACCTAATTACGAAAGAATGCACAAATTCGGCCTTGTGCCGCGGAATTAAAAAAATAAGAATGCACAAATTTGAATCAGATTATTAAACAATATAATCTCACTTTGGCCGACGCCCGCCCTAGCGTTATCCTTTAGGCGGTCATTTAAACAAAAAACATACATTCGAATTGAGAACCTCCTCCTTTTTTGGAAGTCGGTTGAAAAATCAACTTGGGCGAAGCTGCAGGTTTCCGCAATAGGTACTTACCTACCTATTACCACAGAATTAGGGAATAGTGCGGCTATTACATACAATTTAAAATTGTTATTTTTTTTAATATGTATACACATATTAAAAAAAAAAAAGTGTGAGTCAGCTCCGACGCACGACTGGAGTTTACTCCTTAAGTACGAGTATCTAACCATAACAAATTAGAAAGTTGCGCACTAGAGGTGCGCACCAAAAACGTGACACGATTTTCGTTACTTGTTAGTAGGTTTTACCCCTCGGATTTTTCTCATACCGGGCGCCTTATATATGAAAATCGATTCTTAAGGAGTAAACTCCAATAACAAAAAATATACCTCCCATTTTACTTACTTTTTTTGATACCAGGGGAGTTGTTTCATTAGCCTCAGCTTTTCTGGAAGCGCCCGGTTCATTTTGTTCCAAACCCTTTTTTGTCATTTTTTCTATAACAAAATTAAATAGAAATTTACCATCGAAACAGAAAACAAAGCCTTAGTCGAAAAATACAACAATAAATAATAAGTAAGTACCTACCCAAAGTATTAAGTATCTATCCTAATTTTAGGTTTATAATTTGCGATGGTGATTCAACTATTGTGCTGGTCAATGAGCTGACTAAATATTGTTGAACGAACAACTAGTTGTGAACACGGCTATTCGTCGCGACGTAGTTAACGAAACTACTCTATATTTTTCGACATAAAAGCTGTTCCTAACTTGTATGGTAGGTTTGCGTACAGGTTGATAGTCAACATTTTTAGTGCCAGATAATATATTAAGTATAAAGTTTTTTTTATTAAGCAACTATTAGGCCATTAGAAACTTGTTATACCTATCCACGTTCGTAGATAATATCTATGATCTGAGTATCAAGGCCAAATTTATACAAAGATTCTTCTTTACAGGCTTAAAATAATAAATAAATATTCTACTTAAATTTTACCTATGTCATTTAAAACACAGAATTATGGATTTAAGAATACCTACCATAACCGTTTCCAGTGTGTTATAATTTAATTTAATTTATTTAAGTATTTAACCGAGTGAGGGGCTCGTGGTCTCGTGGTCCGACAATGTTTTATGTGACAGATGTTGCTTAACCTTTGCAATGTGTTAACATTGTCGGTTGAGTGAGGCCGGTCTTAGGATGGGTGACCATTTCTTAAGACACTGAGACTCCTCCGTGTCTCGGAGAGCACGTTAAGCCGTCGTTCCCGGTTGTCATACGAACTTCTATGGCAGTCGTTAGGGGTAGACTCGAAAATTCTCAAAATGATAACTTGATACATTAGTTATACAGGTTATTATGTGTGACTACGGAACCCTATTCTATGCGTGCCCCGACACGCACTTGGCCAGTTTTTTTAAACTCGATAGAGGTTAGTTTGTCTCCCTAAAACACTTGTTCTATAGGTATAATTTGTTCGGTGTTAGTACCCAAAACTGGCTGGACCACTCGGTCCACATCCAATCGGTTAACCTAACCTAACCTAACCTACTCAGGCTGCAGGCGGTGCCGTGGACATGGCAGAGCATACGCTTTTTATGTGCGCCGCCTGGGACGCGGAGAGGTTGGCCCTCAAGGGCACTATTGGAAGAGTAGTAAGCGACCAATGTTGGGCCGCGCCGTCGCCTCCTTCGTTCGGGAGGTGATGGCGGCAAAGAGAGAGGCTCTGCGTGAGCGGGAGCTGTACGCTCCCCGGCGGGCACCAGTCAGGGGGCCACGGCACATTGTAGGCAATCCAAGCCCCCGACTGATAGGGCCGTGGGCGGTGGGTCGGGGGGCCCACCGCTCATGCGAATGGCCCTGAGGAGTCCGACGCCCCTCATGTGTTTCGGGGGCGTCGCTGTTGTGTCGATTAGGTGGGGTCAGCCCCCCCGAGATGAGCTCGAAAGAGCGCCCCTTTGCCGGGCCGTCGTTGTTTAACAGTTCCTGCCAATCCGGCGGCCCGGCTAAGGCGAAGGAGAAACACCGTGGATAGGTTTTAGTGGGTAGTCCGGCCCGTTTTCAATCCTAGGGCCACACGAAGCCCCCCACAGCGGGACGGTGAAGGGCCTAAAAGCATCACCGACTACGTAAAAAATAAAACCTAATCAGGTTCGTTTTGAAATTCGTGAAAGTTCAGGGAAGGTTTAAAAGATGTGAAGGTATGAAAAATTTGAGATGGTACGAAGTTTGTCGTGTCACACTAGTGTTAGGAAATAGGGATAGGAAACCTAAATAACACTGTAATTAGTAGGTAAATAGATTAGTTTATTTTTAATGTTAACGCCTGTTCAATAATTGTCGTGGCATGTCGCAGTGGCACTTTGATATAACAACTGCAAAGGTGCACCGATGAATAGTTTCTTTTTTATTTATTTATTTAATTATTAGGACACAGATTAATTTTTTACAACAATATCTACCCAAGTCTCTGAAAATCGTATTATCGGTTTGACGGTCACGTCTCCCATAAATCCATGTGTATCTAATTACTAGAGACGGGATTAGGCAGGTGCCTACTTATAAAATATGCATCATAAAAAAATGCATGCAAATTTGCATGAAAAATTACGATAACTTTTTTAATTTTATTTAAGAAATTTAAGGAACTCTGAAAATGAGTAAAGTAATTATTAAGGTTTTTAATTCAATATTAGCCAAAAAAGGAAAATAACCTGTGGCGACTCGCTATCCCTTGACGGACGATAAAGGATACAGATCCCGAAGATACAGTCCCACGTATTAGTGCCCAGCTTTAGTGATAAATAGTATATTCAAAGCCACTGTGTAATTTACATCAAAATTCCCACAGCCAGGTCAGATGTTAAATGCTAATAAACCTCCTAAAGTATATAGGTAGTATAAAGTATACAGTTAGGTATAACTTTACATGAAATTAAAATTATTTATCTGCTTGTATAGTGATACCTTAATTGGCAAACCCGCTAACTCCACTTTGGTCAAAAATACTTTTTTGATTCAGATTTTAGCCACTAATAATACGGCGTGAATTGCAAAAACAATAACTCCGATTTAATCACAATTCGTTCAATAAACCCCTATTCGAAAATCGTACAACTCCACCTGCCACGAAAAGTTACGATTTTAACGGCTAACTCGACTAATTTGGCCATTTTGTATGGCGTCCGAGTCCCGTAAGTAACGTTTTGTTTTAAGAAAAAGACATGAATAGGTACGCGTCGAAAGGAGATTTGGTGTTAAAATACAGTTGAACATTATTATCATTATCTAAAAAGTAAGGTCTTCGACCAATGTGTGTTGCCAGCGATGACCTACGCAACTGAGACATGGCCATTGACGATACACCTTTTGTACAAGCTCACCGGAAGAGCAATTGAAAGGGCTATGCTCGGAGTGTCACTTCGCGATCGAATTTGCAACGACGAGATCTGAAGGAGGACTAGGGTCACTGACAGCCCAAAAAGTAGCCAAGCTTAAGTGGCAGTAGGCAAGACCGATGGCCAATGGCGCCTGCAAGTCCTCGAATGGCGACTGCAAACTGGGAGACGCAGCGTGGGTAGGCCTGCCACAAGGTGGACTGACGACAAGTCACGTCAAGACCTATGCCTAGCACTAGGCGTCAATTGGCTTAAATGCTCATTAACAAACTGAGGCCTGTCTTCTCGAGGCCGTCGGCCCCAATCCATTTCAACTTGCAGAGATACTATGGCTCCGGACGCCATTTATGTACCCAGACTTAAAAAGCCAAGGGCTAGGGAGTCAGTTTGAAAATAGAGCGAAAGGTGCTGCTGTCCAGCAGCTGAGTTCGTAGCGGGAAACGGTGATGGACGTCCATCTAATCGCAACCTGCAAGCGAACCTTAACTACTACATCCTAGGTATGGATGGACCCCTGCTCTGACCATGGCTAAGAGGTTAATTAACATAGCGGCTGTCGCTCAGCCATAGCTACATATTTTTAACGATCAGACATGCCTGGATAGTACATTTTGACGGCTTAGAAGTGCTCGTAAGCGGTACTGCCACCGGTGTGCCTTCGCTTGCAGTTATTTCAAAAAGATTAGGATGTGTCACGGCGATCACTGAGGGAATAGCGGTTGTTGCCGCGTTTTGTCCACAAAGTTGAAGCCAAGTGGAGATTGGATGTAGCCGGCGCCGACGATGCTTGTGGCCCACACCCTGTACTGCTCCGGTACTTAAATGTCTGGAGGGTGGCTTGGGCCTTGTTCTCCTAAACCAGGGCAGTGCCCCGGCTACAGGGCAGTTCGATCGTGGACATATCGTTCATAAGCCCTACACTAGAACTATGTGCTCAACAGGGAAGACGTCAGGGCCTGGCGACCTATCCCGTATCAAAATCTTTATAGCTTTGGCTATGTCATCAGGTTAAAAGAGTAGGGTAATTATCTCGTGACGGTCCATCTAAGCAGCACAGAGTTGATCCAACAGTGATTCTACTCTGAAGTGGACCACTTTAGAGTAGAATATCTTTTTCTATATTTAGTAATATCTACATATATCAGAAGGGGTAGGCAGAGGTGCATTACACACCCGTACTTCGTCTGTATATTTTTCGCCCCACGTAACAGGAGGCAAGTTACTTACTGTCGTTACCAAGTACCTACAATAGAAAATCCATAATCACTTGTTAACTCAACACAAAACTCCAACAGCCAAACCGATCGCATGTTATATACAGTTCGCGAGGGATAAGCTGAGCTATGCATTTGTATGAGTGCAGTGTACGTAAATGTATATGAGACCTCTTTTACACACACACGTATTGTATACACAGCTACATGAGTTTTTACTCTACTTTTTGTGGTCACTCACACAAATGCAAAGCTCAGCTTATCCCTCGCGAACTATACCTACTACTGCATAATGCAAAAAATACTGCAAAAAAAATTTTACTGTAAAATGATCAGAAAAAAAATTATAACCCCTTAAAGAAAATTTTCATCTACTTTTGTTAATAACTTTGTTATGTTTAATTCTACGACAAAAAGTTATAGCACAAAGTTGTAGAAAATTTAATTTCCGACAAAAATGTTGTCGCATATTTTTTGTGTCATGAATAGTTTGCCCAACAGAGCGCGATAACGATTTGCAACCCTTATTCAAGGTTGTCGTTAGGCAGCATAGATAACCTCCTAATAGATTCCGCATTACTGTAATTTTGTTCCTTACAGAGTTCACCTGTTTTGGCGGAATGCGAGGGGCGCGCGGAAACATGTAAGTGCGCTATGATTGGCTGTTTCAAGGTCAATCTTCGAAAGCACCGAATACTAGAGATGAGATAGGAATGAAAATGTGTCGATAAAATTTTGATAGGTATATTATAATTATATTTTTATAATTTTATTATATCGTTTATTCCTTTATATTCTTATTTTATACATTTTTAAATACATTAAATTAATTATTATTTCCATTATCCCAGAGTCTGGAACTTGTGCCCGGTAAACGGCAATAGGCTCGCCCCCTATTACATGGGACTTAACATAGCTGGCGAGATGTGGGTGTGTTTGCACACCTCTGCCTACCCCTTCGGGGAAAAAGGCGTGACGCTATGTTTTTTTACATTGCTAATACTAAATCACATTAGCTGCGAAAAAAAAATTAAATAATGCCAACGCACAAATTGGTCGTAAATAAATCGCAGCTTACCGAAATTCAAGCGGGCGCAGTCGCGGGCGACAACATGTTGCTTATTTATAGGTACTACTTTTTAAAGCACCTACGGCAATAATACTGCAAAATATCGATGACGTACTATATCATACCGATATCCCATCACTATCGATTCAATGGCTATTGTAAAGTATGGTTAGAAAAGGATAGCTATTATAATTTGGCTAATGAGTGAAAGAGTAATTTCAAAAAGACATCAACGGGTTCGAAATTGTTTGTGTTTATGTTCTTTTACCAACCAGAATAAATTGAACTCCGGTGCCTAGTCAATTTTATATTTACATTTGTCTAATTTACTTACCGGTAAAATGTAATGCCATCTTTTTGGTAATTTGATGTCTTCGCCGACTTGTCACACCATTTTACGGAACAGGAAGCCATTTAAAATGTAAAATGCTCACAAAAACATTTTTTTAAATTATAAAATCGCACGTGGTCATAGGTCGCGAAGTTGGTTGTTACTGACGTCGTGATTTTAGGCATAGCTTTATATGCTTGCGAAATCAAATATGAGTGGCGCGCGTTTGTTGCCCTGCATGCGGAATCTATTAGGAGGTTATCTATGTTAGGCAGTGTTGTCGTTAATTTCGGAGCGCTGTAAAACCCTTATAAATAAATAAATATTGAAATGTATTGGAAATTATTCCTCGAAAACTCATCTACAAATATGCACTGATGAATTTTACTGTAAAATGATCAGTAAAAAAATATAACCCCTTTAGAGGAAATTCGTTCTCAAATTTTTATCTGTTTTTGTCTTTGAAATGTTTAATTCTACGACAAAAAGTTGTATGACAATGTTGTAGAGAATTTAATTTGTGACAAAAATATGGTCGCAATTTTTTTATGCGATGCATAGTTTGCCCGATAGAGCGCGATAACGATTTGCAGCCCTTTTTCAAGATGGCGGAAAACCCATAAGGGTTGGGACCCCACAAACTTGGATTTAGCTTTACACTACCCCCTCCTGGATATCTAAAAAATAAAATAGCGTCCTCTGAGTTTTCCCCCTAGGGAGGGCTATTGCCGTTACCGCACACTGTAAGAAATCTAACCGCTCTGTTTTTAATTTAATTATAAAACAGTACAATTACATATTGAAACTAACTAAATATGTACATTACATATTCCAAGTTACCTACTGTAATTCAAACCAAAAATTCACACAGCCAGCACAGGAATGTAAAGATTGGTATTAAAATACTGCTGCATGAAATGAAACGTATTTTGTTGTCAGTTGTCATAGTCACTCGCTTGTCACTCGCTCGGTTCCTGAATTCACTCGAGCGAAGAGAGCGGGAGCGGAATAATAAGACTATGGTTTCGCTTGCATAGTATTTTTGTTTTGTCAACCAACCAATGACAAAGCGCCCTGCGAGCTATCCGCTAAAAACTGACCAATATAAAATATCACCATAGCCAATTTAAATCTATAGTTCAATGTTGAATGTTTTCTTTCAGACGTTCATTGGTCGTTGCGTTAGTATTCTTTTTCTTTCTTTCTTACATTGACAATGAAACTGCTAACATATAAAACTGTCACGGTGTTCTACCAATAACGTGGTGTAATACGTGAATTAGTAATGCGAAATGTCAAGAGTTAATTTGATAAAGGCTCCGTGATTGAGAACTTCATTAGACTTTGTTTGTTACAGTTTATTCAAATATATTACCATTGATATATAGAACAAGACTACGACGATATTCACCCATGTGTGGTAATAATTGAGTAATTGACAATGTCGAAGGTATTACGTACAAAAGGTAAACGGCTAATATTCTTACTTATTGCTATTTGTGTTACTGTTATAGTTTCAATGTGTGTTTATATTGACTATCTATAGGAACTAACCTTTCACAACATCTAACAATTGTCCAAAATAACAATATAGCAACAAATCTAATTAGAAAACCAAGAACAATTTCCTTAGAACAGTGAGTGGGTAAATTTAAATAGTCTCAGAACAACTCCCAAGTATCACATTGGATGTTTAATTTGGAAAAAGAAGAGATAATAAGTTAACTTACTAACATAAACTTGTTACTCATATTGAATTTCAAAATAACTATTAATGATCATAGGAAGTGATACACTTCTTCTCCTCTACATACTGTACCTCTACAATGTGTCATTCTTGTCTTGTAATAGCCACCTATAGATAGCCACATTAAGAGCTAGCCTATTTATAGTCTTTAAATAGATGGTACTTGTATGCTTGTGCTGTTTTATTTTCATATACCTAATTAAAGTTGTTGCATGATCAGTGGTTTATGTAATGTGAACATATTCATTATTTTCTTATTAAACTAATGTTCAGGTATGTGTGGCTTACAAACTACTAAAACAGTTGATACCTACATTATGAAAAACAAAACTCACTTGCACTCTTATATTCCACAGATTTTACATTAAAATCTGACTAATTTACAAACTGTCCGCATGGAAATCTGTGGATTACGAATATAATGGATTTTTTTTTACATAATGTAAGCTTTGCTATAGATTCCACAAAATGCCAATGCAAACAGTTGAGATTATACTCTAATAATTTATCTTTATACACATTTTGGATCTATTTGGTAATATGTTACTGCTTTTGTGATGTACAATTTTGTTTTTTTTATTAATTTGCAAATATCTTAGTAGTGCATAAATATTATACCTACTCATTTCATTATTTTAAACAAAACACATAAATTTTTCCTAAGCTTACTTTAAGTAAAACTTTTAATTTGCTTAAAGGTCTTGCAACTAAGCCATAAAAATAAAAAAAAAACCACCTTTAATTTGGACTGACACATTATAACCTTGAAGTTCATAAGTGTTTGTAACCTAAATGATTAAGTATATTTTAATTCATTTAAATTTCTTTCATTTAATTTCACCTGACTCTTCATGGAATCATCAGAAACAATATCTCTGATAATGCCGTGAGGCAAAACCAAGGCAGATGTTGGTATATTATAATAAACATACACTATGTATAGTGGAAAAATGTATGTGTTTTGTTCAGTATATGTAGCAAGTTCTAGCATCATGTTCTAGCAATAACCAGTATCAATAATCATTTAACAATATTTGATCTAGTTTTGTAGATATGCTTCTTTTAATGATATCAATGAAAGCCAATTGTTTCATTTCTTTCTATTATATTTTTGTAGCGTAACAATGATAGGGGTCATGCTAAAGTTCAGAATCATTATCTGCAATTGATGTTCGAATTGAATCATATTGAATGTTCCCACTTAAAGAACATCAGTACATAATATAAAACAAAGTCCTTCACAGCATCAGTCTTTCTTTCTGTTCGGGATAGACTCAAAAACTACTGCACAGATTTTCATGCAGCTTTGACAAATTATAGCGAGAACCACTCTAGTTCTCGCTATAATTTGTCAAGCGGGTGAAGCCGTGGGCGTCTGCTAGTATAATGTCAGTTGGTACGTATGTGAGATTCTATCAAACTTCAAAGATCAATAATTATTCTAAGTTTTATGATAGTTCATATTCATACACATATTATTTCTGTTTTACATACCTATTTTCATGGACATTTTATAGACCCCTTATTGTACAAAGTAGTGTACCAGTTTTGATTTTGTTTCCTAGTCAACATAGATTGCAACAAAGTTCATACCTACTAAAAAGATCACTGGTAGGGTTGCATAATAATCATGTAACCTAATTGATAAGTATTCATACGTAATAGGTCACTTAAAGTGCATGTCATTAACCCTTACTGTACATTAATAACTTTGATAAGACATTAATCTGTAAAACTAATCCTAATCACCTATGACATCTGCAACC
Organism: Nudaria mundana; assembly: GCA_963556515.1. Classification (NCBI taxonomy): domain Eukaryota; kingdom Metazoa; phylum Arthropoda; class Insecta; order Lepidoptera; family Erebidae; genus Nudaria; species Nudaria mundana. Next base: position 33,851,900 of record OY748286.1, on the reverse strand, counting down.
AATATTTAACTTTAGGGTGGTAAACCACCTTTTGTTTGCCTGTACATGTCCATGCAGGATTGACCTATCAGCAGGTGCGTCAAGGTGAGGATAACTTTGTGCCCATTCTCAGCATAAATCAATTAAAATAAAAAAAGTCAACAATATCGATTTACATGATGTCTTGTAGTCATTCAGATGTTAAAGCGCCATCTATCCAACTATGCTTGAAACCAGTTACATCATACACATTTACATCTTTATTCATTTAATAGACACTTTTTTGATCAATGTTGATATCACTCATATATTTTACATGCAAAAAGAAATTATTTTTTAAGTAGCTTTGCTTTTTTTTAATTGCCGCCGCTTGCCTGTCTGCACTTGCGAAACAACTTTTATTTGTTGCTACGTTTTTTATGATCAGTCTTTATTATTTATTTTACTCATTACATATTTTAAAGACTTATTTTAAATTTCATTATATTAAAATTTCATCATCAGTTATTGAATTGACAAAAGATACATAAATATATTTTGTTTTAGGAAGGCTGACTGAAGATGAGTTCCACCAGGAAAGAAATTAAAGGTAATTGATTAATTGGCATATTCATACTGCTACGTAGGTACATTATTAGTAATTAGGTACACTTATATTCCCAAAGGTTTATTGAGGCTGGGTTAATTAAATACACATTTTGTCAATGAATTCGTTGCTTCCACATGACAGGGCAGGCCTATTGCTGTTACTCAGTTCGGTACCATATATCCGAACCTCAATTTCAACATTCAACCGATGTTATTACATACCTACATTCCCTGCAGTCCGGGCTGTAGTTATAATATACTGTACAGATTATTAAATAACCTGCTCTGGGGTAATAATATGAATACATGGGGTTTTAAGATAATTATTGCTTTTAATTATTTTATTCGTCTCGTGATATTTAGACGGTAAAATCGATTTTAAGTTGATATTGATTGTTTTTCAAAGGATGATGTTTCATGTGATACATTTCTATTTTCAGTAGTGTAAGAGGTTAGAAGAGAATATTACTAAAGAATGATGTCGGAGGATACAGAATCTATTAGCACCGTCCCATCAGATGGCCATCCTGATGATGTATCAGGTAAGACTACTTCATAGATCACTAGACTGTGGTCTAGACTAGGATCGGCAGATTATTACCTATAGAAGATGGCAACTGATTTTGATAAATGTGTGATATTGTGTTACCAATAAAATCACGTTTGTACTAGTATGTACCACCGTAGAGGTTACCAGAAACGTACATTACACCCACACTTCGCCAGTCCATGTTGGTTCCACGTTAGTCACATAAAGTATGCTCCGTCTGTCAGCAGGACCACAGCATGCATACATGTCCATGCAGGATTGACCTATCAGCAGGTGCGTCAAGGTGAGGATAACTTTGTGCCCATTCTCAGCATAAATCAATTAAAATAAAAAAAGTCAACAATATCGATTTACATGATGTCTTGTAGTCATTCAGATGTTAAAGCGCCATCTATCCAACTATGCTTGAAACCAGTTACATCATACACATTTACCACCGTAGAGGTTACCAGAAGCGTACATTACACCCACACTTCGCCAGTCCATGTTGGTTCCACGTTAGTCACATAAAGTATGCTCCGTCTGTCAGCAGGACCACAGCATGCAGGTGAAGATTTTGGGTGCAAAGGGGCTCTACCAACATCTATAGGGCCCCAGCGACCTCACCTGCTAGTGGCGCACCTGCTGATAAACGGACGAGGCTCGTTAATTTACGGTACCTATGGAGTGGCTTCGGCCCCTACGTGGGTACCAGGTGGTACAACAGTGTTGGTCCGGGGGGGTACCACCGTGCAGCTGTGCTAAAGCCCCCCAAGTAACCCAGCCCAGGCTGGGTTGCGTTAGGGGTTCAGCAGCTGCACCGCCGGGCCCGGGGCGATGTATGGTGCAGCAGGCATGGGACCAGTGGGGGCGAAACGGAGTCTAGTGTGGGTGGTGTGGGTCGATTCGCCGGCCAGGGAGACCCTTAGCAACGGCGTTGCCGCGGCCGCCCGCAACACAGTCATGGGGCCCGCCTGGGGCCAACCACCCCAGGAGGCTGCCCCACATGTTGCGCATAATCCTGATGTGGGATCGCCGCTCCGGGTGGTAACCGGTGTGGGGTAGCGGCGGCCTTGCATCAGGGGGGTTTGGGAGCCCTTCCGTCCGGCGGGTCGGCTCCGACCTAACCACACGGTTCTAGACAAAGCTAGCCCCTGCGCTTTGTCACTTACTGCTGCACCAAATGTCGCCCTGTCTTCACGCTTCTTCTTCAAAATCTACAATGGCAGTGCAACAAAAAAGAAATAAACGTTACACAGCGGCCCTAGGAAACCCCACAACTTCACATTTCGAGGTGGAGTTCACTAACGTCCGTGGACTCCATGCGAACCTCGATACCGTCCACCACCATCTTGAGACGGCACGGCCCGCTGTGATGTTCCTCACGGAGACACAAATACGCCGCCCTGACGACACGTCTTACCTGTGTTACCCCGGCTATGTCATCGAGGAACAATTTCGAGACAAAGCCGGGGTGTGCGTGTTCGTTAGGGCGGATGTTTGCTGCCGCCGGTTGCGCTGCCTAGAGAACCCCTCCAATTCCGTCCTTTGGCTGCACGTAGACCATGGCTCTATGAGCCAGATCTACGTGTGCGTCTACCGATCCCACACAGGGGATTCTGAGACAACAAAGCTCTTCCAGTACCTCAGCGAGACGGCTGATGAAGCGCAGGTGCGGTTCCCGAACGCTGACCTAGTGTTTCTGGGGGACTTCAATGGCCATCACATTGAATGGCTGGGGTCCCTCAAGACTGATCATGCGGGTAGAGCCGCCCATGCGTTCGCTCTCTCCCACGGTCTGACCCAGATGGTATGCGGGATCACCCGGATACCAGACAGGTCAGATCACGCGCCCGCTCTGCTGGATCTACTGCTGACGAGTCGCCCAGCCCAGTACAGTGTTTCGGTAGGAGCCCCACTGGGTAGTTCCGACCACTGTGTTGTTCACGCTGGCATGAAGGTGTCACCTCCTGCACGTCCTGTGCAAACGTCACGACGACTATGGCACTACTCGTCAGCGGATTGGGACGGTCTACGCGATTATTTTGCGTCCGTCCCCTGGAGCCAGCGCTGCTTTGTAGGAAAGGCTCCTTCGGATAGTGCTTCTGCTATTGCTGGCGAGATCAGTTTAGGGATGGATTATTACATCCCTTTCACTGATGTCGCCAGTATCCGCAGAGCCCGTCCCTGGTTCGGGCGAGATTGTGCCAAAGCTGTTCGACAAAAACAGTCGGCATATCGCGCCTGGATCAGGGCCCGGGCTGTGCGCGACCCAAACGTGGGCCACCTCAAAGCAGCGTACAACCGGGCCACAAAGTCGAGTAAGAGGGCCTTTAAGAGAGCGGATGCCCAGCGCGTCGCGCGGCTTGGTCAGGAGCTCACTTCCCATCCCACGGGCAGCCGTGGATTCTGGCAACTGGCCAAAGCCGTGCAATCTAACTTTTGTCAGCCCTCGCTGCCACCGCTGCGTTACCCAGATGGAACACTGGCTCACAAAGCCCAAGAGAAAGCGGATATGCTCGCAGACCTCTTTGCGGCTAATTCCCGGGTCGACGACCGTGGCCTGCAGCCCCCCGCCATCGCCAACTGTGGCCACACAATGCCTGATATTGTTATCAGGCAATGTGATGTACGGGCAGTGCTGCGGTCACTCGACACGCGGAAAGCCAGTGGCCCTGACGGCATTCCGGCGGTGGTGCTACGAAAATGTGCAGCTGAGTTGTCTCCAGTATTAACGCGTCTGTACCGCCTGTCATACTCTTCAGGGCTCGTGCCGGAGGTCTGGAAGGAGGCGAACGTACAACCGATCCCCAAGAAAGGGGATCGGTCCGATCCAGGCAACTATCGACCCATAGCTGTCACCTCAGTCATTTGCAAGGTGCTTGAGCTCCTTATAAATAAGCAGCTCATGCAATTCCTAGAGGATCACTCGCTAATCAATGATCGACAATACGGCTTCAGGCCAAAGCGATCAACGGGTGATCTTCTGGCATTCGTAACGCATGTCTGGGGTGGGGCTATGGAAAGGCACGGAGAGTCCTTGGCTATTAGCCTGGACATCGCCAAAGCCTTCGATAGGGTCTGGCATGCTTCGCTCCTTTCCAAGCTTCCGGCATATGGTCTACCTCCTCAACTGTGCAGCTGGATTGCCAGCTTTTTAAACGAGCGCCGAGTGCGGGTCCTCTGCGATGGCCAGGCTTCTCGCTTCTTGCAAGTGAATGCCGGGGTACCGCAGGGGTCCGTACTATCACCAACTCTCTTTCTTCTGCATATCAATGATATGCTATCCCTCGGGAACATTCATTGCTATGCAGATGACAGCACACTGCACGGGAGTTACTCGGTTCGTCCGACGGCGGGGCGATCTGAGATTGAGGAGGAGAGACGACGACTCGTGGCTGATCTCGACCGTAACCTCGACAGTATCTCTCAATGGGGTACCGAGAACCTGGTCGAGTTCAATGCCCGCAAAACACAGGCGTGTGCATTTACTGCGAAGAAATCCCCTTTCCTTCCCCTACCCTCTCTTCAGAATGCATTATTACCAATGAAGGACAACCTTGATATCCTTGGCATAGACGTTCGTCGAGAGCTCAATAATAAAAACTACATCGAAAGATGTATAGGGCTAGCTTCGCGGAAACTAGGAATACTGAATAAGGTAAAGAGATTCTTTACACCGGACCAGAGGTGTCTGCTGTACAAGACGCAGATTAGACCCTGCGTCGAATACTGCTCTCACCTCTGGGACGGCTCCGCGAAGTATCTGCTGGACGCTCTCGACGCTATGCAGCGACGGGCTATCCGTATTATTGGTTGTCCGGAGGTAACGGGAAGCCTTGAGCCGCTAGCTCAGCGCCGAACAATAGCTTCCTTGGCCGCATTCTACCGTATTTACCACGGCGAGTGTTCTGAAGAGCTCTTCAATCTGATCCCACCCTCTTCCTTCCGATCCCGAACGACTCGTGCCGGGCAGAGATGCCACCCCCACACAGTGGATAGCATGTTCGCGAGAACCGAACGTTTTAAACGTTCGTTTCTCTGCCGAACGATAGTGGCCTGGAACGCCCTGCCTGTGCACGTGTTTCCTCCCACATATAATCCTGGGTTCTTTAAGCGGAGCGTGAAGAGGCACATCAGTAGGTCGTCAAGTTGAGGGCCACTCTCAATAGTAATGTGTGCTGTGAGAGTGGCCCACAATCGCTAGACGTCGTCACGACTTACCACCAGGCGGGCGGCGTCAATTTGGCGAACCAAATATAAAAAAAAAAAAAAAAAAAAAAAAAAAAAAGATGCAGGCGAAGAAAAACGGACTTGGGCCCGAAGAGAAGAAATCTCTGCACGCCCAAGTCCGTTTTTTTTTGCAAATTAGAAATAGAATTATTTATTTTATCAGTCATCAATTAAGCCGACCATCAGCAGCAGCAGTTAACTTTATTTTTGCCTTTTATTATTAACGTATTAACTTACAATTTAAAAGGTAACCTTTTAATCTAACTTTATTATCAGTATTTATTATCATCTAATATATTAGCATAAATTGGTTGGGTTACTTTGCAGGATTTGGTGTCCGTTTTTATAACAAAATTCCTCTAAACATTATGAACCTTCCTTTGAATAAATTCAAAGTGGCTGTTAAGACACACCTCCTAAAAAAGGCATATTATACTATTAAGGATTATCTAAATGATACAGAGAAATGGCAATGAGTTGCTTGCTTATCACTCGAGCTACATAGGGGCTACTTCTGTTTGAAATGTTGTTTTATTGCTGAAACTCACTTATTATTGTTAAATTATTATTATTATGATTTTGATTTTGATTACTGTTTAAAATACATGGTAAATATTCCGAATATTTACCATGTATTGTTATTTCAGCACTGTTGCAAACTATTTGGCTCAGTTCCTCCGTGATCAATAGCGCTTGCAACAGTGCTGCGACTGTAAGATGAATCTAAAGAAATATAGTATCAAAATATAGTCTTTCTTATGCCATGCCGTGCGATAACTCATTTCCAATATTGTTACAGCTCCAATCACGGAAGAGGCACCATCGTCTATGGTATCGAGTGAGGCCGAGTCTGAGGGTAGTATAGTGTCGGATGCCCGCCACGACTCGGACCAGGTTGCAGCTCAGAGCGACGCCTCGTCTACAGAACATACGCATACTCAACATGAGAGGCCTATAACTACAGTGTCCAGTGACTGGAGGGTGCTGGGGACGACCATCACTCCTTTAGTGTCAACTAGAGGTAAATACTTGTTTTCATTTCACACTAGCCGATCACTGCGCCTACGCCAGCGTGATATCGTGTTCTTATACACGATTCCCATGGGAACACTTAACAGGGATAAACAAGTTTAAAATATGGCAAAAATTTCACATGACATGAAGTTCAAATAAAAAAAAAAAAGTTCAACATCACTTTAGAGGTCTTTGACCATGCTGACTTGATTGCAGCTGGTCTTTAGTCTCTAAATATTACCGTTCTCGATTTGACCTCGTTGTGACATTTACCTTGAGATCAGAGGTCAAAGGTCAAGTCCATTTTAGAGGTCTTTGACCATGCTGAGTCAATTGGCGTTTACACTGAGTCTAGCTCTTACCGTTCTCGAGTTGAAAGTTGTTTACGGACGGACGGACGGACGGACATTACTGTTGTATAAGAGATTTTCGTTTCGAAAACTATAAAAGTGTTTATGTTACCGGGGATAACGTATCAGTGCAACATATCAGTGTAATAAATTTCAAAATTGGTTCTATATATATAATATATATTATACTAATATATATTACATATGTTACAGACCCTATTCAATTCAAAAAAACAATCAAATTATTACAATAATAGTATTAGAGGCCTGCGGCTTCGCCCGCGTGTCTTCTAGCTCTCAGTTCCGACAGATCAAAAATACAGATTAAAAAGTAACTTTAGTTACTACTACACTACTTATTACATCAGTTATCTACCAGTGAAAGTGCCGCTGAAATCGGTCCAGCTGTTTCCGGGACAACAAGACAGACAAAACTTAAAAAAATATATTTTTTTACATACTACATAATATCATGACAATACATACAATCATATGTATCGACTGAGTGAACCAATTTTGAAATTATTTTTTTAATTGAAAGCTGCTCCTCGTGTGTCCTGTTCAATTTGGTACCGTTTCGATAATTTGAAGTCTGTGTTTGAGTCGATGTTGTACATTTTTTTGTATTCCACAGGCTCAATGTTGCCATGGGGTGCTCACAAAGGCCCCGTAATGGCGGGCCCAGATTCAGATCTACGTCCCGGCGAGTATGTCATGCGTTTACTCTTTACCGAGTTCACTGTGCAGGCAGAGAGGAAAATGGAAGCTGTTATGGCTGAACCAATGGTAAGTATTTATTATAGTCTCGTTACCGATTCCCGTGGGAGCACATTACCGGGATAAAAAGTAGCCATGTTACTCGAGGATAATGTAGCTACATATCAGTGAAAGAATTTTCAAAATAGGGTCATTAGTTCGCTTTAAACATACAAACAATCAAATCTTTCCTCTTTATTTCTATTATAGATGAAAATATGGAAGACGAATATGTTGCATTGTTACTTTAGATAATATATTTTGAATACACTTGACACCGTTTGGCAACCGTATACATGAAAAAATATAATCAATGTTTTTAATTTTAAATACAGAGTTATCTATCATAAATCTTAGACACATTTTTATAGATGTGTGTGTATATTGGCCTTTTGCCAACGCAGTTGGGGTCGGCTTTCAGTCTAACTGCTCGCGGCTGAACTTCGATATTTTCCGTGAAGCGAATGCCATCTGACCTCCACAACCCATGGGCGATATCGAAGTTTCTGTTTTTTTAGTTTTCCTACTACGCGCGCGTGCTCAAGTAGGCAGGAAGAGGTCTCAATGTCTTAAGAATATGAGGTTGCCTAACTTTGCAATGTGTTAATATAGTCGGTTACCCACGAGCCCCTCTATGTTTATTTATCGAAAATGAACGATTTTTTATACCAATAGAAAGAGGAAGTTTCCATAGGTTTGCCGGTTCAGCTTAGTCTAAAATTAAATAAGTACCTATAGATCCGGGTCAAACATTTTAGTTTCAAAGTTTCAAATCCACTATATTAAATATGTTAGGGTTCTTATATTAAGAGACTAGCGGATGCCCGCGGCTTCGCCCGCTTGACAAATAATATACTAAAACCTTCCTCGAGAACCACTCTATACATTGGTGTAAACCGCATCGAAATCCGTTGCGTAGATATAAAGATCTAAGCATACATAGGGACCGACATACAGCGAAAAGGGACCTTTATTCTATGTTAAGATTATAAATAAATATACCGACATAGCCGCAAGATAAGGATAAGATAATGCATTGTATTTATTGAATATAAATCTACCTAATACATAATTCAAAAAACTTCAGATATCGATATAAAGAGTCAGTCACACAGTTCATACGAGTAGTACGCGTTTGTAGGTTGCAAGTTGCAGGTTGCAACACATACATAGTAGATTTTACTAACTAATAAAGTAATTGAACTTTATTCACTAGGTTTTTTTTTTAATATCTTTTGAACAAAGGATTTGCGTTTTAGTACTTTCTATCCCCAACTGATCAGTTGGGGATCCAACTGTCCCTCAACGCTAAAGGCGTTACGGAGGGACTAAATGCGGAGTAGTAGACGCAAATGCTAAGAAGGAAATGTTATAGATTTTTCTTAGGTAACGTTTTTGAATAATCTCAATTTTATCGTATCGTTAGACGCCAAATCCAATCAGAACCATCATCGAGCTCATCACATTGCTTTATATTCTGATCTAACTGTTGTTCCTTTTTTTTTTCCAGGAAAAGCCTTTGGCCAAAACTTTGCAACGCGGTGAGGATCCCCAACTCGACCAGATTCTCCAAGCTTTTGGTACTGTAGCGGAACATTGTCTGCCGTCATTATTGCGGGCACTGTTCGGTTGGCTTGAGAGACAAATGGCGGACTCACCACAACTGAGCGAGCAAGCCAAGAAGCCTCACCAGGATCTAAGGAATAAGAGGTGAGCTGGCCTTGCTCAAATTTAAATTTGTACTAATTTTCATTGAAAACGAAGTAATACGTTAATGTACAGATACTAAATCACTATTTAATCAGTTTTATCTACGAAGGGGAAATAGGGGTATTTATTACACTCACATTTCGCCAGTCTCACGTAATAGACAGTACACTCGTTTGTCTGTCAGTCTGTCCCTCATACAGCTAAGAATGACTTGGGCTCTGGAGATTATGAAAGAATTGATTAGCACCCTTATGCTAATGTCACCATCCATTAGGCGTTTTCACAACCCAGTTGGGGTTGGCTTTACAGTATAACGGCTATGAGGCTAAACATCGATATTTTCTGTGAATCGACTGCCATCTGACCTTCACAACCCACGGACGATATCAAAGTTCTGTACCAACGGCCTTTTACGATTTTTTAGGGTCTAACTACCGCATAACTTATAGATGCCCGTTTCACGGATTAACGGTTATGCTAATATAATGATAATTATTCCAGTATCATCTACATAGTGTCAGGCAGCGGTGCCGGTACTGAGACCGTAGAACGTAGTTGCGAAGAGCTACAAGCAGAACGACGCGACTTAGCCGTTGAGTTCTTGTTCTGTCTAGCTTTGATAGAAGTGCTGAAGCAATTGCCCTTCCATCCGGGCCACGAAGATTTGGTGCAGTACATTGAAAATGTGGCATTCAAACGATTTAACTATAAAGAAGGGTGAGTAGACCGGCTAGTTATCTATTTGTACCTAAAAATATCATCACTATGAACCTATAATAGATATTCATGCTTGCTATTTGATATTAGCCCTTATACCTCAGAGCAACTATCCCTACTGTGAGTGTCACCCATTTACTTGCTACTGGGAATGCTGTAGCAGGCAGGCCTATGTCACTCGCCTAACAATCGCAAAAAATACGTGACGTCAGCGACAACTTGAAGTTGTAAGTCAGTAAGGGTTGTCTCTTGTTTGTGATAATAATTGGTCAAATTACGCTGGTACTTTACTGACAACCCTAACGTTCGAATGAAGTTCTCTGTAAACAAAAGAATGTGCTTTAATTAACGTCGGAGTGCAAGTTCTGTATGTAAGTACTATTCCTTATTCTGTGGCTGTAGTGACATTACGTCATCGTCGACTGTTCGACAGTTCTACATTCAAAGCGGTTGTTAATTGTGCAGACTGGTAATCAGCGCTCTATAACATAGCAGATCTAGTTGCTCTGAGACTTATACAGTTAACGATTCCCGAAATCATTGTTTTTTTTCTAATAGATTACAATCCAACCCGAATGCGGCCAACGTTCACCTGATCGCTGATCTATACGCTGAAGTGATCGCTGTCCTAGCGCAGTCCCGCTTCGCTGCCGTTAGGAAACGTTTCACTGCTGATCTTAAGGTATAGTACAATTCACGCTGGTCTAGACTGAAGGGTTGTTTTTGCGCATCGGTATTGTCGCTCTTACTCGCTGTTCATCAATCTAAATGGAGTGGTCGTCTAATCCATGTTGCTAAAAAAATATTCTAAGTCCCACTTAGAACGGCGGCATCATCTGTCAAAAATCCGTCAAGTCCATTTATTTTTACAAAAAGAGTTTTTTGAACTTCAAGCACACATTCAGAAATATATTATTAGTATGTATTAATGTAAAATATTTCAGTCAAAGAGCTTTGCGTTACGTCCGTTAGCCTATAAAACGTATTTTCTTACGTCAAGGCTCGACCTGAATTTGTCAGATCTAACGGGAAATCCGATAATTTGGTAATACAATTTTGAAGTTTTCCAAATGGACGTTTCGTCAGTATTGGTAATGCATATACAAAATATATGTATCTGTTTCGAAGTTCGGATATTTTAATATGAATACAAGTGGACGGCCACAGCTTCGTCTGTGACCAATTATAAACTAAAACCTTCATTGATAATCATTCTATCCATTTTTTTAACCACATTACTTTCCTCTCTTTTTTACTTGAATATAAAAAGAACTGGGAATTTAAATATAAAAAATATGGGACCGAATTGTAATGGGTCTACTGGAGGTCTATTGGAGCAATAGCTTTTTACAAAAAAAAAGTAAAAAAAAATTAAGTAACAATCAAAAAGAAAAAAATCGAATCGAGAACCTCCTCCTTTTTTGGAAGTCTGTTAAAAATAAGTAAATATTTGTTGTTATACAGGAATTGAAAACCCGTGAGCCGTCCCCACACAACACACAGAGTATAATCTCTTTGCTGATGGGAATGAAGTTCTTTAGAGTCAAAATGGTGCCAATAGAAGAGTTCGAAGCCTCATTTCAATTTCTACAGGAGTGTGCTCAGTATTTCCTGGAAGTGAAGGATAAGGATATCAGACACGCGCTCGCTGGACTGTTTGTTGAGATACTTGTGCCTGTTGCTGCGGTAAGTGAACTTAACTTATATCCAAGAAATTAGATTGAAACATCAATCAAATATTTCTTTAGACACACAAGTCGCCGCTCAAGTAATGGCACCTCACATGCCTTCTCACCATGTCTTCTTTTCACATGTCTGTTATACTTTCTATTTATGTTCAGGTTCATCCCACAACATATTTCTTGCTTTTGACTATTTGCTTTTTATCAGAATGATATGCTCTCCATCGCTGTCGTTCGTTACAGAGAGATTTTGAAAGAATACAATTATATTAAAATACCGTTTACCACATGATATTATTTAATACAATTCTCTACTTTGGTGTAAAATAATGATTTTAACTATCAATTTATTTGACTTGATTAGTACTTCACGTTATGTATTATGATTTCCAGACGGTCAAGAATGAAGTGAACGTCCCATGTCTAAAGAACTTCGTGGAGATGTTATACAGCCACACTCTAGATGCCAGTACTAAGTCTAAACATCGGCTAGCATTGTTCCCATTGGTCACCTGTCTGCTGTGTGTCTCACAAAAACAATTCTTCTTAGCCAATTGGCATTGTTTCCTCGCAATGTGTTTGTCGCATTTGAAGAATAGAGATCCGAAGATGTGCAGAATCGCATTAGGTTTGTTTACAATAAAATTACTAATTTCCACCCGCGGGATATAGTTTTCTTATTCCCAAATCCCACGGAAGTACATTACCGGGATTATTTCTACATATACATATCTACGTATCTACATATTAGTGAAAGAATTTTCAAAATCTGTTAAGTAGTTTCGGAGAAAACAGACAAACAATCAATCAAACCTCCTTTTTATAATATTAGTATAGATTACATAAATCACGCCTGTATTTCCCAGGGGTTAGGCAGGGATATATTATACACCCACAATTACCAGTAGTTGGTCCCCCGTAACAAGAGACAAACCTATTTTCGTTACCATTATAAGTGTTTCAATCTAGAATTGACTGTTGTTATAATATTGTAAGCTACAAGTCAAACTATTATATAATTCAAAACTTAACTTACAGAATCCCTGTACCGTCTGCTCTGGGTATACATGATACGTATAAAATGTGAGAGTAATGCCGCAACACAATCTCGACTACAAAGCATTGTCAACTCACTCTTTCCAAAGGGCTCCAAAGGCGTAGTACCACGAGACATGCCTCTCAACATATTCGTTAAAATCATACAATTTATTGCACAAGAACGACTAGACTTTGCCATGCGTGAGATAGTCTTCGACTTACTCATGGTAGGGAGACCTATCAAAATTATTCTGACACCGGAAAGAATGTCTATAGGCCTAAGAGCCTTCTTAGTCGTAGCTGATAGCTTACAGCAGAAAGAAGGAGAACCACCTATGCCTAGAACATCTGGTACATTACCTTCTGGAAATACATTAAGAATTAAAAAGACCTTTTTGAATAAAATGTTGACTGACGAAACAGCGCGGTCTATAGGAATGAGTGCTTACTTTCCATTTGTTAGGCGAGTGCTAGTTGATATACTGAGGGCTCTGGATGCTCATTATGGTAGACCTTTGATGTTGACTAATACACAGAATGTGACTAAAGAACAGGAGATCAATACTGGCGAGAGGAAGCCGAGGATCGATCTGTTTAGGACGTGTGTTGCTGCTATACCAAGGTGAGTCGTTATTAAATACTTTTGGCCCATTAAAGGAGGGGTTTTTGGTATGCTGACTATGAATTTCGTGTCCATTTTCCAATCCAATATGGTAGCTATACATTTTCATGTTGGTTTTAAATGATTCAATCAATAAATCAATCAATCATTTATTTATTGCTGAACACAGGTAAATTATTACAAGGTTATTCGAGATGATTCAGGAATTTACTTCCGCTGTGCTCTGCCTCACGGAGCATGCAATATTTATAGGACGATACAATAATGTCATATAGGTACATATTAGAATAAATTAGAAAAATGTCAAAATAACAAAATAAATTGAATTACAAATGTCAATAATTATGTATTCTTTTCTGGTACGCTCGGACTGCTGAGATTATATTTAGTTTTATGTAACAACTGTCCTGGCTGTTGGAATTTTGGTTTGAATTATTGGTGGTTATGAACTTTCTATAGAAAGTTACGGTAACGGCAATAGGTTTGCTCTCAATTACGTGAGACCAATAAAATGACCACAAAGTTTTGTCCTTGGTGAGATTTGACTCGGGTAGTTAACTTTAGCCAGTGTCCCTAACTCCTGGACCACACAGGTTGTTATAGCTACATACATGTAAACTAATCCTTCACATATTCCAGACTGATACCGGAAGGGATGGCTTCCAGTGAGTTGGTAGACCTCCTATGTCGTCTCACTGTACACATGGACGAGGAACTTCGTGGTCTCTCCTTCCAGAGTCTACAGACACTGATTGTGGACTTCCCCGAATGGCGGCAAGATGTACTCGCTGGATTCACACAGTTCCTCGCTAAAGAAGTACAGGTGAGAGAATGTACTACCAACAAAGAGTTGACGAAAATTGGGCGTAATTAACGCCTTAAGAGCCTAATATGAGCTTGTGATTAATAATCTGGTAAGAAATATCAAGGCTTTTTCAAACAAGTAATTAAAAAAATTTTAAGCAAAAACACAACAATTTTAAATAGCAATATAACAGTAAAATATATTTACTTAGTAAAGACTTAGTTTTAGATAAAAAGGTGTTATGTAATAAATAACATAGTAAAATACATATTAAAAAAAATCTTCTTGCTGTCTGTCTGTCCCTATGTATGCTTATCTTTGAAACTACGCAACGGATTTCGAAGCGGATTTTCCCCCGTTGTACCGTATGCACCATTGACTTGCACCATCAATGGTGCAGATGAGACTAATTAGTTTCATTTGCACCATTATGTACCGCGCACCATTGTGTCTTTTGTAATGGACAATCATTTTCATCTGTACACCATCGGTGCACCTGTTGACACATTTCTTTATTTTTCATCGAGACAAAAATAATGTATCATGCGCTTAATGCAGGGCAGTATGGATATATCTTACCAGGTCCGCTTGGGTCCCTTAACTCTCTATTATAAGATACACAAACAACAAAAGTACTAGGAGTACAGAACTACAAAAGAGCACTCGCCAACTCTTATCTCGCTCAGTTTGGTTTATTCAAAATGTGTTCGAAGAAGTTTTGTTCAGAAACCGTTCACCTTTGATCGTGCTTAAAAAATGTCATGTACTTGTACTTGTAGTCACGGGCTGATCTCCGCAACTCCACGTCTAGTGCGCGGGTTTTGCGTGTGGGGGGGACTCTCTCACTCGAGCCAACCGATCTCTTCCAGGAATGCCAGCAGGCCCCGCACGTTGTGCAGAGCTTCAGGGATTGATCCTGGAGACCCGAGATGCCTTGCCCTGTAGTTTTGGACTTCCTCGCAGCGCAGGATTAGATGGCTGACCGTCTCTTCCTCAGCCATGCAAGCACTGCAAAGGGGACTGTCTGTAACACCGATAGTGTGTAGGTGTTTGTTTAGGAGGCAATGCCCCGCAATGACACTTGTGAATAGACGGCGATGGAATTTTTTCAACGTTGCAAGTCTGCCGGCTAGTCGACGATTGAGTACAGACAAAGCCTCCCTCGCTTGCCGACAGTCCGACAGACCTGTCCACAGTGTGTTGTGTTGTGTGTAAGTTTTGTGTGCCAGAAGTGTACGTATAGTACCTACCGGAATTGGTAGGATCGGCTCTGGGCCAATGGACGTTTGGCTCGAGCCCCTTCTGGCAAGCTCGTCCGCTGCGTCATTACCTCTAGAGCCGCCATGTCCTTTAATCCACTGAAGTGTGACGTGGTTGTACGTACTTATCTCAGCCAAGCGCTGATGACAGTTGTAGATGAGGCCCGAGTTGACAGTGTTGCTGTCAAGGGCTTGTAACACTGACTTGCTGTCTGAGAGAATTCTAATACTAGAGTACCTTACCTCTCTGGCAGCTATTGCTGTGGCCGATTTTAGAATCGCATGGCTTTCAGCTTGAAATACCGTGTTATAAGATCTTAGTGGAGTTGCTATTCTGATCTGGAGGTCTTCGGAAAATACTCCGCTGCCTGCCCCAGATGAAGTTTTGGATCCGTCGGCGAAGACTCTAAATTCATGGATGTTGAGGCCTTCGACGTTGTCGTCTTCATATAACTGGATCTTGTATTTTTTGTCGAAAATAAATGTTTTCGGAATCCTGTCCGACCCTGCCATTAGTATTGGGAAGTCGTTGAAAATTGCGGTTTAAAAATGTCATATAGATTCTTCTGTTTTATGCTTTGATGAGGTAGAGCTGTTTATTGTACCCTGTTTCGTTAGTCACATTGATGGTGAGGCCATCTTTTATTATAAATGACACGCACCTTGAATAAAATACTAGGACAACAGAACTACATAAGCACTCTCGAAATCTCATTCGAATCTCGATCCGTTTAGTTTATTTAAATTTGTCAACAGGTGCACCGAGTACAGATTAAAATGATTGTCCATTATAAAAGACACAAACCTCAAATGTACCAGGAATACATAACAACATAAGAGCCTTTAAGATTTTAAATTCAGTGAAAACCGATTGAATGTTTGAACTCATTATTCTGAAAAAGTACCAGGCGATCATAACATAACAGAATAGGTTTTGGTTGTGAAAATGGAAAAAATGTATTGTTTGAACGGGTTATGAAACAATGAAAAAAAAATCCTTATTCATAACCAGTTATGAAATCTTGGTAATGAACGTGGACGAAGAGATTGATCCTATAGTGTCATCTCAATGGTACAGATGAGACCATACCCAATCCGCGGTTTCGTTTGCACCATTGATGGTGCATACGGTACAACGGGGATTTTCCATGAAGGTTTTAGTATATAATTTGTCAAGTGGACGAAGCTGTGGGCGTCCGTAGTGTTTTATATAACATTTTATTTATTTCAGGACACTTCACCCCAGCTGGTTGAGAATGGTCTCCGTATGTTACTTCAACTGCTAACAAGTTGGAAGAACGGAGAGCCCGTTGCTAGTTGTGGTATGACTAAACAAGAGCCTTTAGCGTCCGTGATACGTGGGGCGGAGGCTCTCGGACTAGTGATGTTGTGTCAATGCAAATCGTACCCTAGAAGACTAGCTGTACATGTTTTGAGGTATATATTCACGGTTTATATTATGATATTTGTTTATAAAGTGGCCTTTTTTATTAATTCCGCGGCCCAAGGCCACGGCCGCTCTAACGTCCTTTGCCGGGCGTCTCTGGTTACAAGCAGAACGTATTTCCAGTGGCGCCCGGCGGTATAATGTGGCCTAAGAAAAGATGGATGGAATGTGTAAAAGAAGCGTATGACAAGGAAAGGATTGACTTTGATTGAGGAGATGACGTGAGAAAGGGATGTGTGGAGGTGAGGTGGTAAACATGTTGCAACCCACAAAATAATTATGGAACAATGTACCAGCTCAGACCAGCTGATCAACGGATGAGAGTCACAAAAATTCACGAAGTGAATGTGATTCACACTGGAGAGCCTATTGTCGCTACTCGAGAAATCGACTAGCGACAATAGGCTCACCAGTGTGTCTAGTACTTGTTCCTTATAGTACTAGATCCCGCTGCAGAATTAGTGCACTCATCGAGTGTTTGTTAAAAACCAAATTTTTACTCATATTTATGATTAGGAGAATATATACCTACCAGGTTGCCTATAAAAATGTGGCCGCTAGTATTTTTAATTAAATTATTGTTAATTGATTTTTCGGAAAAAATTTCATTCACTAGTTTTTTTAAATAAAATATCGTCCACTTCACGGCAATATATATAAAGACTGAAAAATCACGGTTGCCGTTGCGCACTTGACCGCACCTCTTCGCAGCCAGGTGTAAACAGGTATATTTTTGATGCATTTATACGTTCATAACGTACATTTATTATTTATATATCAAATTAAAGCTATTTTTTTTCTGTTTAGTATGGATATACGGTTGCTAAATTAAATCTGGCCGCAAATAAGGGTTGCTGGCTGTTAAAGATGGTAAATATTTAAGGTAGAGTGAAAGAGAGTTAGCGCGTAACATCATTAGTCAGACGACGATAGCGATTGCCAGCTGTACGACGCTTTTAAGCCAGCTTGCAAACTTGCAAACAGTAGTAGGGACGACTTAATAAATACTCCAAAAGAAATGTCTTCCTTTTCAAAATGACAAGTTTAAAAATTACAACATAAAATTAATATTGATGAAAAATAAAACCAGGTTACTTATGTAAAAGAAAATTTTATTCTGCAAGTACTGTTTGAAAAAATATTAGATTTTATTCAAGTATTCAATCGTTTGTTACTTATTAATTAAACATTTGAGCAAATTAAAAAATGTACTTATACTTGTATTTCCGTGACTCTTATTTAAAAATCTGAATCATTGGAGCTTTCACTTTCATCGCTACAAATATCAGAGTCGTCGTCATTATCGAAAGATTTGTCCATGGAATCACATAGCACACTCTTAACATGCGTTGGAGTTGAGTCTCCCAGGAACCATGTTGGTTTCACAAAACTCAGTTTTCTTGCGCTGAACTTGATACAATCCGGCTCAGTGGCATTTAACCACATCGAGTTAACAAAGATTGTCCGCAACAATTTTATGTTTCAAAGATTTCCAGCACGTGGAATGTGCGTTGAGTCGAAACCTTTAATACTTTTCATAAATTTTTCATTATTTTGTTTTGAAGCGTACATTTTGTTAAATAATAAAAATCTTGCTATATTTACACTGTGACACTTTGGGAGTCCATACATAAGGCACGTACACTCATGGACTGCATCAACTTTGGTTTCATTAAAGATATCAGTAGGATTCGTGAAAGACGCAAAAACTTGTTGAATTTGTGGGTGCTTGATAAATACATTCAAGGGCTGAACTTTCCCTTTGTTGAAGAATGCAGCCGTTTAGTTGCAACCCGTGTATGCGTGAAAAGCGGGGAGAGCAAGACATAAAGTTGCGTCTAATTTCATTGATAAGTACGTACAGTTTATGTAAACTTCGCCCTTACTATTTCCTTTGTTTGATGAACTGTTTGCCAACCAAATTTGCAAATTAGGAAATTTATGCATATTACCTAATAAAATTATTAAAACGTCAGTATCTGTTGCTTTCACCAAAATTTTTAAATTTTCAGGTACTGTACTTATGTGGAAAACAATTCTCGTATCTTATTTAGAGGACATGGCCTGCTCTAAACGACACGGACACATTGAGTCTCTTAAAAAATCTTTGGAGCAAGCAGTGGCAAAATTTCCCTTGGAAACAGTGCGTAAATCCATAGATTCGTGGCCAAACAGATTAAAGGCCTGTATAAAAGCCAAAGGTGGCCATTTAGAATAAATTATATTTTTATTTTTTGCTAAGACTTTAATAAATAGGTAGGTATAAATTTTAATCATATTACATTACTTCATTTAAAAAAAATGCATTTTCATTTGTAACAAAACTTATGGCTGGACTAGGTATATAACCTTGTGTATCGTAATACACAAGTTATACTACAAGTTATACCAACTCCAAAACAGCGTGGTATTTTTGTTAGAATAAAAATGTCGCAGCTGTTCAGTTGAGAACACTAGCAGTCGACGCATGCGCAATGGCTTAAAAGCGTCGTACAGCTGGCAATCGCTATCGTTGTCTGACTAATGATGTTACGCGCTAACTGTCTTTCACTACCTTAAATATTTACCATCTTTAACAGTCAGCAACCCTTATTTGCGGCCAGATTTAATTAAGCAACCATATATCATAATAAACAAAATAAATAGCTTTAATTTGATATATAAATAATAAATGTACGTAATGAACGTATAAATGCATCAAAACTGCGAAGAGGTGCGGTCAAGTGCGCAACGGCAACCGCGATTTTTCAGGGTCTTTATATATATTGCCGTGAAGTGGACGATATTTTATTTAAAAAACAAGTGAATGAATTTTTTTCCGAGAAATCAATTAACAATAATTTTATTAAAAATACTAGCGGCCACATTTTTATAGGCAACCTAAAAGGTATATATTCTCCTAATCATAAATATGAGTAAAAATTTGGTTTGTAGACAACACTCGATGAGTGCACTATTCCGCAGCGGGATCTTAGACTATTACGTTAATTTGCTCGAAATACGTTTTTTATTCCTCCATACTATTCACACCAGTTCGCAGCGCCCCGCGTAATATCAGGGAACTGTGTGATCTGGATGTATCTTTCATATTTATAATATACTAGCTGTCCCGGCGAACTTCGTAACGCATTTTTTTTTTCATAAGAACCTTCTGATAATAATAAACTCAACAAAAAAACAATTAGCGAAATCGGTCCAGCCATTCACGCGTGATGCCGTGACCAAGGAAAATAGACATTCATTTTTATGAATATAGATATGTATAGAAGATCGCCGCGGCTCCGTCCGCGTGATATAGTTTTCTCGTTCCCGGTTCCCGTGGGAACACATTACCGGGATAAAAAGTCTATGTTACTCGGTGTAAGCTATATCTAATGCGTAGGTCAGACTATAAGTTTTGCGTAACTTAAAAAAACAACATGTTAAAACCAAAATATTATGTTTATTGCTTTTCAAAATACTCTCCTTTACATTTTAAACATTTTTTCATGCGATCGAACCATTTTTTTAAACAGGAGGACCATAGATCTGAAGGTATGTTTTCTACGTGCTGATTGAACGCTATCACTGCCTCTTCGAGGTTGGTAAAAGTGAAACCTCTCATCAAATCTTTGAATTTGGGGAAAATACAGAAATCACAGGGTGCTAGGTCGGGGCTATGCGCAGGATGAGTGACGAGTTGTACTTTTTCGGAAGCTAAAAATGACTTTGTTTTGTTGGCCGTGTGTGAAGAAGCGTCTCCTACATCATGGCAAGATGTAGGAGAACGCGGCTTTTGGGTCGTCTTTCGCGAAATTTTTCTAACACCGGTAAAAAAATGGTAGAATACCACTCGGCATTAACACTATTTTGATCTTCAAGTGGAATTGTACAGATGGGACTCGTAGCTGAGAAAAAAAACGCGATTATTTTTTTACCAACGTTTCTCGCCTGCCTCACTTTTGTTGGCTTGTTCTCATTTTCAAACACCCATTCACAAGATTACTGTTTTTTTTCGGGTTTAAAACAATAAATCCACGTTTTGTGGAGACAAAAAACATTCTAATGCTGTTTATGACATTCTCACAGGAGTGTGAGAATGTCATAAACAGCATTAGAATGTTCGTGGTCGTACTTCAGTAGCATCTGTGAGCGCCATTCCATGCGAGCCCGCTTCTGCTCCGCTGTCAGTTCATGAGGGATCCAACTACAACAAAGTTTCCGAACTTTCAATTCTTCGTGTAAAATTTTCTGGATTTGACTCATACCAATCCCCAATAGTCCTCGAATTGTCTCATAGGTAATCCGCGGGTTTTCTTCAATTAACCGCTTAACAGTAGCCACATTATTTTCGTTGACGGCAGTTGAAGGCCGCCCTTCACGAAATTCGTCATGTAAAGAAACTCGACCTCTCAAATTCAGCAAACCATCGCCTCACGGTGCTCAAACAAGGTGCGGCACAGTCTTGCGGAGAGAGAGAACTTTTAAAATCATAAAAAATCATCGCTATAAAATCGACTTAATTCCATTTTCGTTGCATACGTAGAACTTTGATGTGTGATAAAAAACAATTGACAAATGATTTCCCGCCAATTGTTTTTTTTATCACTAAGAAGGTAGCAACGTTTAAAAACATATAACATTCGAAATTCAAATATTTCCGATTAGCTAGAAGTGCAAAACTTTTAGTGTGCCCCATGCACACCGCCGCCTTAGCAGGCGTTCCCCTCGCTCACATGATTATAGGTCATAAGTTAGAAATAAAACAAATTGGCGTCTTGACAACTTACTAGACTAGATCTAGTTGCGCGGCTATTGTCATCCCCAAAAATGTCAACCTGCTTAGTTTTTTGTTGCAAAAAAAGGTCAGGCACATCTAGTTTACAAAAAGATGGTATTACCTTCCATAGGTAAGTATTTTTAATCAAATAATAATACAAATTTCTTTGTTTATAATAATCAAAGTCTCATTATTTCGGATTTTTCTATCAACACGAAGTCGGTCGTTTCGCAAATCAGTCAAACAAGTCAAACGACTGACATGGTTGTTGCCATGGCAACAAATACACAGTTATAGTGTCTGTATCGGAGTGATGTACCAAGTTAGGTATCGATAAAATACCTTGAAAATGCAAAGAGGTGCAATATAAATAACTGGTTTGAATATTATTTAAATTACGTAGATCTGTATATTATGATCTTGATTTTAATAAAGGTTTTGATAAGTTTAATAGGTATAATATTGAGTCTTGTTGTATATTTTTTTTATTATACTTAAGAATTACATTACCTAATAAATACTTCTACTAAAAGTAGAATATAATTTATTTTAGATTAGAAGAAGAAGATAGAATATCTACTTAGTGAATAGTTATTATAGATTAACCATAATTATTATGTGGATAACAACGACAGGATTGTTTGACAATGTTAACATCAATCTTGGATGTTGTTTACTTGTTTTATACAAAATTATATGTATCTGCCTTAATGATACAAAAATCAATTGGATACGTTGAATTTACCGTCCAAAACGTAAGATAGGTAGAAACTGACGTTCCTCTTAATGGGCACATGTTGCAACTCATTGAATCTACGACGCGACGTTCCTAGGTCTGGTTATCGATGTCTAAACTACAGTAAAGCCTGACTGACTGAGTGACGTATTTGTAGCGAGTAATTTCAGTTCTGCTACAAATACGTCAGTCATTACATAAAATAAATAGCAAGTAAATAAAATATTTTATTGTACCCGGCTTCCACAGTACAATTTGATCAACTTACAGCATTCTGCTGTGGGATAAATGTGCTGATATAAATGTCCCATTTTCGTTTTAACAAAGCGAGCCGTTAGATCTATAGTATAAACTTGGCCCAGCCACATTCTAACTTTTGTATAATATAGACCGTTTTCATTCAATTGTAAGGTACGGGTACTTGGAGGCTATAGTGTTACTTAGACTTAATTGAGTTAATTATTTCATTACTTTACTATTTTATTTTTATAAAATCGGTGTTGTACTCGTAGTGCCCTTGCCCTCATTTTATTCTCCATCGAGTTGATGCTACTATATCACTAGTGTTAACGAAAGTGACGAAAGTTCATTCAAATGTTTATTTTTATGGGGTAGGTATTTATTATACATACAGAGTGTAATATTTATATGGGCAGCATGGAAAAATCTGAAACTATAAGACATACAAAGATCTGTTCTTAGTAACCATGTAATCGATTGTAGTAAAAATAGAAAACTGAATTATGACATTAAGCATTATGATTTAAAAATAAACTGTATACATAGTCCACTGTATACAGCTATAGATATACCCTGTATACAGACTCTTCGATTTTATTTAGTTGTTTAGATTTATATGATGTATAGGTTTGATATAATACCTACCCTAAGTTACAAATAGCAAATAAAGTCACACTTTTATAAATAACATCCACCTTGGTATCATTTTTGAAACCTGATTTTAATAGTCGATTTTGTCAAATTTATCGATAAAATGTATCGACACTGTTACATCAATAGTGGGCGGTAACTTTTGGTAGTGTCATTATAGTGTTATGATATAAAATGTATATGTATGTGTTTGTGGAAATGTTAATGTGTTATTCTTATTGTCATGTGTGAGTTTCGTAGTGGCACCCGATTGGGTTTGAGCGTCTGAGAATGTGTGCGTGTCGATGACCCCCCCGCACCAAACATGCTAGACTTTTATGTATCGGGAAAATGCATAATGCCTTGTCCCGTCGTATACGGCGACAGCGTATACGACGACCGCGTTGGTCTATGGCCCCATGTATATAAAATTCTAGTGTCGTGCTGTTTGTGGTTAAACTCGTGAAAAAATGTGAGTAAACATTTTTGTTTTAACATTCGTTCATTTGGATAGGTGTAGAAGTTACCATACTGTCAAGTCTTCTAGAAGGATTGACATGTCAAATATGCATGAATGTATTCGTACGCCTTCGAGTTTTACCGTCCCGTGTTTGTAGTGAAAGTTACGACGTTCACAACTACATTCTGTCAACGGAATCTTATATTTTGAAAAATCGCCTGTCTGAACCGGGAATCTAACCGGTCAAATAGTATAAAGAATTGTTATTTTACGACAGGCTCATTTTAAAATAAAAGAAAGAACATGACACTTAGATATGCTTACGCGATAAAATATTAGCAGATAGCGAAATTGTTAGGAAGAAAATTCCGAACGGGATTAAAGAACGGGACACATATTGAGCACTTGCAAAATTTTAATTTTATTATTTGACCTAATGTAATAATTGCATTCCATTTATTTGAGATGCTAAGTTACTAAGAAATAAATAATCGTTCGTATGAAGCCTTTTGAACTGTTAAGCGGTACGAAGTTCGCCGGGTCCGCTAGTCTAATATATAAAATTCTAGTGTCGCGGTGTTTGTGGTTAAACTTCTCCGAAACGGCTATACCGAATCTCATGAAATTTTGTGTGCATATTGGGTAGGTCTGAGAATCGGACAACATCTATTTTTCATCCCCCTAATCCCCCATCAAATACAGTAGAAACCTGTACATTTAATAAACACACACACATATCACGCCTATATTCCCGAAGGGGTAGGCAGAGGTGCATCACACACCCACAACTTGCCAGCATTTTTAGTCCCACATAATAGGGGGCAAGCCTATTGCCGTCAAATGAATCACTTGCTGGTATCTTCTCAGGAGAACCAACTTACCGAACCAGCGAAAGAATCATTTTCAAATGGTTATTTATGTACTTAATTTAGTATTTTTATAATATTGCTTGACATAAAATTGTAACATTGTTGACATTCATATACATTTTTGAAAAAAACTCACTTGTACACCATTCCACAATTATATTTGTGGAATGGTGTACAAGTGAGTTTTTTTCAAAAATGTATTACTATAAGTTCCACCAAGTGACGACAATCGAAAGCATAAATTACATGACATTCATATGTGATCTTTATGTGCCTAAACTGAATAAATGAAATTGATTCTTTGATTTTTGATTCTTGACTGAATGTGTTGCTAAGCGCAAATCTCGAGAGCAGCTGAACCGATTTCGTGGATTCTTTTTTTGTTGTTATCGTTACAATCAGGAGAAGGTTCTTATGGAGGAAAAAATTAGGTTAGCGGAACATTACAAAAAATTATGCGGTACGAAGTTTGCCGGGACAGTTAGTAGTAATATAGATATGTAGCTGTAACATATCAGTGAAAGAATTTTCAAAATCGGATTAATATATATCATCATCAAAATATCAATACTTAAATAAAATAAATAAATATTTCAACCGGCTTCAAAACAAGTAGGCGGTCTCAACTCAACTGTATGTCTTTCGACTGGGTGAAACGATTTTTTTTTAAATTGATAGCTACTTCCCCATTGGTCTTATTTCAATTTGGTCCCATTCCGGTAATAAGTCGGGTTTTGTGTCAATGTTTGACATGTTTTTTATTTTACAATATATCGTCCAACAGGGAAGCGAAATACCTATTGGAGAAGTTACAACTGACCCGCGACGAGCCAGCTCTGATAGACTCGGCAGATCTACACGTTCCACACTTTGCCGAGAGATGTCTCCCCCTGTTGCCGCCGGCTGAGAAACAAGCCATACTCGGGGCGGGACAACCTGACCTTGTGTGGATTGTTGAGAGAAGTCACGCTGTATGGACAGCTGGTAAGTAGGCTATTATGAATTGTATATTTATGTATGTAATTGTATGTGTATATGTATATGGATCTAATACAGCAATGTTGCCACAAAACAATCCATACATTCAAATTAACAGCTTTTCACTAAATCCATAAGTATATGAAAAATAAAAAAGGTTACATAAAAAAAAATTGTCTTTGTTTGTTTGTTCCTGCTAATCTCTGCAAGGAGGCGATTTTAACAGGACTTAACTGACCGATAGCTTATATAATAAGGTTCAATATAGGCTACTTTTTATCCCGGGAATGTGTTCCCGCGGGATTTGGAAATCATAAAACTAATTTCACGTGAGCGATGCAGCGGGCGTCCGCTAACAGACCTATCTACTCTAGTACTCTTTCTCACCTCTTTATATCTGACAATCCATAGATAGATGGCCAATTCGTATCATTTATGTATATTGGATCTTAACCGCTATCATCAATTAAATCACTAATTGCTGCTGATTTGACAGTGCAAATAAATGAAACTGACATTTTTGAACACTTCTTTATTCCAGAAATAGGTTCAATAGAAATGGCTTAGCTGCGAGAAATAAGTAATTACTCTTCTTGTTAATAAAAACAACACTAAAAGATTAAACATGTTAAATTTCAGGCATTCAACATGATGAGACATCTACCAAAAACAGTTGGAGTGGCAGCGCGTCCAACAATGCCGATCCTTGGGAGGTCAGTACATTAAATTCCCGTGGGAATTAGAGGCCAACGGGGAATCTTTAATTTTCTCATTGTACGAGTTAGAAATGCTAAGAGACCCTACCAACGTTACCCGCATCATCCTCATCAGCACCTGCGACATTAACGGACGAGTCGATGGCTTAAAAGCGTCGTACAGCGGGCAATCGCTATCCTCGTCTGACCCAGTGGCGAATGTTCCATACATTCCCATAAGCCCGGAATTCCTATAATAATATTGTACCATTGACCCTAAAATAATATTGTGTATTGTAATATTGACCCTAAAAAATGTCGAATGCGTCGAAAACGATTATTTCAAAATTAAATTTCGCGCGCTTAGGGTCAATCACCTATACCGTTACCGACTATACCGACGAACCGTTCCTTCGTACTCCGTCCGTACGGTGTTGAGCGCGCGGATGCCATCTCGCTCGCACAAGTTGTAAGTAGACGCAATGCATGCCTGTTATTATTGGGCTTGCATTTTCTCTTTCACACCTATGTATATTTTCGCTAGCATACCACAATACTTAGTAGGTTGGTATAGCAAAATCTTCTCGCCCATAAGCCTGGCTTTTTTGTTCTGAAGTTCGTCGCACATCGGTTGCGTGGCGACCTATGTTCGCGTTTGTTTACTTCAGTTTCCGTCTAACAGACAGCAAGCCTTATTTGCGGCCAGATTTAAGTAAGCATATCATACTCGTAATAAACAGAAAAAAACTATGTTATGAACGTATAAATACATCAAAATCATACCTGTTTACACCTGGCTGTGAAGAGGTGTGGTCAAGTGCGCAACGGCCGCAACCGTGATTTTTCAGTCTATATATATATATATTGCCGTGAAGTGGACGATATTTTATTTAAAAAACAAGTGAGTGAAATTTTTTCCGAAAAATCAATTAACAATAATTTAATTAAAAATACTAGCGGCCACATTTTTATAGGCAACCTGGTAGCTATATATTATCCTAATCATAAATATGAGAAAAAAAATAGGTTTGTAGCAAACACTCGATGAGTGCACTATTCTGCAGCGGGATCTTAGACTATATGAGGCAACATAAAAAACATACATCCGAATAGAGAACCTCCTACATTTCGAAAGGCGATTGACTTCTTTTTTTAAATTCCAAACTGAACATTGTCTTAGGTGCTGCTATTCGGCCTATTGGAACGTAGTCGAGTACCGGCTCGTTGTCACTCAACAATACTACAAGCGTGGCCGATACTTCACGCCAGAATACATGCACTTTTCACCATTATTGAACCCGCGTAAGTGTATATATTTTGATTAACCTAATAATTATGTCATTCACTTTGTAACTGATTAGAAAGGACTGGCCATGAGTTATGTTGCTTGGTTATTTTCTCAGGCGATTTAATTGGTATTGCTTTGCGAATCTCGCATTAAATACCTACTTAAACGCATGAAATCGATGTCTATAAGTGTTTTCGACTAAGATTTATTCTTGGTTATCTCTACGTATTACAAAATCAGCGCTGTCCTCCGCAGCGTCCGTCTGTTTATTCTGAGTCTGATAGAGTGGTTCTCGAGGAAGGTTTCAGTATAAAATTTGTCCGGGCGAGGCCGTGAGCGTCCGCTAGTATACCTTAAATACATATAATCATGTCTGTTCTCTAATAGGTATTAGGCAGATAAATATAAACAGTAATTGACTTTATGATTATATTTTTCTTAACAGTCCGGTCAACGATAACCGTGCTTCACTGCTCTCCCGTGGGCCTGCGTTACCCAGGAAACCAGAGAAAGAGAGAGATGGATATATGCAAGTGAGTAACCATTTCTTTATATAGCCAGTACACAACTCCTACTGACTCTTGACCGACTGATTAATTATAGACTTTGTTAAAATCGCCTTTGTGGGATAGTTTGCTCGTTTCAGATTCCCATGGGAACTTATAATACAACCCGCGGGGGGAATTGTTACGCATTCTTATATTGCGGCTATTCCACTAACAACAGTTACTTTTGTAAAATTTATATTTAGATTTAAGGTGCCCTTCCAATCAGGGCAGCACGCAACAACCGCAGCGTCGACTATCATTGTGTGTGTGTCATTACGTGTGTGGTATGTGGCAACACTGAGTACCGAAGATCTTCAGCACGTGCTGCTGCCGCCATGTTTGGAATGGTTTTGACAGAAATCCATCCAAATAGATTGAGGTTCAGTTGCTTTTGTATGGTGTCTGCATGTGCTGCGTGCTGCACTGGTCGGAAGGGAAGCTTAACGGGTCTTTTAACACAGCGTATATTGGGGTACCTAATATGTTCCAATTTTAATGTACCCGATCTCTCAAAATCTGTTGATTTTATCATGTTTTCAAATATATTTCTAGGTGTGGAAGTACTACATGACCATGGCATATTTAGTAGTACCGGCCGTACCGAGCCCAGTTATACGATGCGCAAGCCCAGACCTAAGCCTCAGGTATGTCTATTATATTATAGAAACAAACAAAATTATTATAGTACCAGATCCCGCTGCAGAATTAGTGCACTCATCGAGTGTTTGCTAAAAACCAAATTTTTACTCATATTTATGATTAGGAGAATATGTACCTACCAGGTTGCCTATGAAAATGTGGCCGATAGTATTTTTAATTAAATTATTGTTAATTGATTTTTCGGAAAAAATTTCATTCACTTGTTTTTTAAATAAAATATCGTCCACTTCACGGCAATATATATAAAGACTGAAAAATCACGGTTGCCGTTGCGCACTTGACCGCACCTCTTCGCAGCCAGGTGTAAACAGGTATATTTTTGATGCATTTATACGTTCATAACGTACATTTATTATTTATATATCAAATTAAAGCTATTTTTTTCTGTTTAGTATGGATATACGGTTGCTTAATTAAATCTGGCCGCAAATAAGGGTTGCTGGCTCTTAAAGATGGTAAATATTTAAGGTAGTGAAAGAGAGTTAGCGCGTAACATCATTAGTCAGACAACGATAGCGATTGCCAGCTGTACGACGCTTTTAAGCCATTGCGCATGCGTCGAATGCTAGTGTTCGACTAAATGTTGTACGAAATAATAACATTAGCGAACACTTTTTGAATGATGCATTATCAAAGTCAAGTACATTGCATCTATTGTCACACAGAAAACACGCCTTCATCTTTATCAATTTTATTTTACGTAAATTAATTTGATATTTTTAGATGCACAAATAAAACAACAATATATATATATATAACCTTGTGTATTACGAACTCCAAAAAACAGCGTGGTATTTTTGTTAGAATAAAAATGTCGCAGCTGTTCAGTTGAGAACACTAGCAGTCGACGCATGCGCAATGGCTTAAAAGCGTCGTACAGCTGGCAATCGCTATCGTTGTCTGACTAATGATGTTACGCGCTAACTGTCTTTCACTACCTTAAATATTTACCATCTTTAACAGTCAGCAACCCTTATTTGCGGCCAGATTTAATTAAGCAACCGTATATCATAATAAACAGAAAAAAATAGCTTTAATTTGATATATAAATAATTAATGTACGTTATGAACGTATAAAAGCATCAAAATCATACCTGTTTACACCTGGCTGCGAAGAGGTGCGGTCAAGTGCGCAACGGCAACCGTGATTTTTCAGTCTTTATATGTATTACCGTGAAGTGGACGATATTTTATTTAAAAAACAAGTGAGTGAATATTTTTTCGAAAAATCAATTAACAATAATTTAATTAAAAATACTAGCGGCCACATTTTTATAGGCAACCTGGTAGATATATATTCTCCTAATTATAAATATGAGTAATAATTTGGTTTTTAGCAAACACTCGATGAGTGCACTAATTCTGCAGCGGGATCTTATACTAATAAGTTAATAAGCATTATTTTTTTACCTACAAAATTAACACACCTTTAAAATTTTTAAGTACTATATAATGTAATTATACTGATGTATTCATAGATAAGAATAATTATGCATCATATTGTTTTTTTAATTATTCCTTTTGAAATTGGCTTGAACTGTATTTTATTTTTGGTCCATATTATATTGGCATAATTATATATTTTATGTAAGTAATATAAAATATACAGCTGATATAATGAGCATTTTAATTTTGCTAATTATTGTCAAAATTATTTCTTTTGGTACAAATGTAGTTTCGTTTTGTGGCTAAGCCTTAAAATAAATGTTTTTATTAGGTCGTTTCGCTTATGCCTTTAACTTAAACAGTAGTGAATTCAATAGTATTTGCAATAAAATTCATATGTAGACAACTGTAAAAATGACTTCACCTCTACAAACACGAACATTATGAAAGAATTAGTGTATAGAAATTTCTGAATTTCTATATGTAGGTACTAGATATACATTATATTGTACAATTCATACAATTGTGGTCTTCGTATTGAAGAGAAAATATAATGTGAGATTCAAAGCTGCACATAAATACATACTACCCTGTAAAGTTTACCTTAGAACATATGGTTCGCTGCGAACAGAAAAAAAAGCGTCAAGGTAGTATAATTTTACCCATTAATAAAAATTACATCTGTTTGTAAATACTATCAAACCTATAAAAAAGAGTTGTTTTATTTTTAAATTTTTCTCTTCTTTCTTCTTTTTATATCTTTTATTTGACATTTTTTTTTAATAAATCACGCCTATAAACCGAACGACATTTGTACCGAACTTTTTATTTGAACCACAAAATAATAAATCTTAGATCATTTGAGTTGAAAGTCTCGCGTGCTTTCTCGCATTACAACTTTCTTTATTAACGCATGCATTGTCAACAATTTACACTGGACACCTCGTTGTTAATAAATCGACCTTCTTATTAACTTGGTGATTGAAATTTTGGAATATTGATTATTAATAGACCCTTAGTGTAGGTTTATTGTAAAGACATGTAGTTTAGTCTAATAAACTTATTCTAGGTAAGAGGTTGGTCATAAGTTATCATAGCATATATAAAAAACCATCAGAAATTTTAAGATCTTTCTGTTTTAATGATATTGGACAGTTTAGTTTTGCTTTTGTTGTATTATTCTGGTATAAAATCTTACACAAAAGCGGCTACTGGTCCCATACTTCTCCAAAATTTTCAACAACAACAATATTATTTAGTATCTCCAATATGAGAACATAGCCTGAGAACTTTTTGATATGGAAATGCATAAGCATGGACTACGGTGGATTAATTAGCATGCATCTAAGAAATTGAAAGTTCTAACTGTAAATTACATACCTAGTAAGTATAATTATATAGAAATGTTTGCGCCCGAACTAGCTAGGTAATCTTGTATCTTAGGCATGAGGTTAATGATGCATAAGTAATAATATATGCGTATAGGATGTAGTTGGAAGGTTTTGTGCGTGCAGTGCAGTTGGTTGCCGGTTGATATGGTCTGTTCATTAGCACTGAGCCGGAGGGTTGGGTGCCCAGCCTGGCAGCTCTCAGCTCGTCGAGCGAGAGCCTCAACACGACGGGCGGGTTCTTCACGCTGCCCTTGAGCTATGCGAGAGCGCACAGGCACCACAAACGAACGAGGTGGCCATTCTCGCTCGATACGTGCACGTCTCGCTATCAATATCGATTCATCATTTTGTGTTTTTCTCCTGTGTCGGTTCCATCATAAGCTTTATGTATATTTGCCGCTATTCATTACTATCATTGTGTTTGGATACGGGGTGTTGGTAATTTTTAATAACAATTTGTTTAAGTATGTGCAAATGAAACAAATATGAATTTAATCGATAACAAAGTTTATCTTGAAGTACAGTATTAGTATATTCCGAATTGGGTAGCGACAATACGAGATCGGTAAATTATGTATTTGAGGTGGAATCGACACAAGTGCAAATTACATAATGTGTTCTTGAATTCGGTGGCGTTTTAGTCACTGTCACGTCTCATCTTCACGCCTAGGTTTAATGCACAGCTAGAACATTACATTATAATGTTGGATCAACACTGTGGTGTCGAGATGTCGTGACGACTCTAATGTTGTCGAGGGTGTGTTACTTTCTCATGTTATTCTCTGAACACAACATAATATCACACTTCACCCTACATACTTTAAAAAATACCAAATACTTGAACATAACTAAGTAACGATTTTGTACCAGCGGAATAAGAAATTCCAGAGAATTATGGAAGATTGTTTAAGTATTTGGAAGTAGAAATATTTAAATTAGAAGAATAGTTGTAGATTTAGCTTAGTTTTGTACATAGATATGTCTTATATATAAAATTTTGTTAAGACAAACTATGCTTGAAGTTAAAACAAATATAGCATGTTACATAATCTCACTAGTTGATGACGTTTAGTTTCATTTACAAAATATTGACTACAGCGGACTTTTATAACACCAGCTGATATGTGAATGGATGAATAGATAAAATGTAGCTAAATGTACTATTTTACTATATACCTACTTTGGAAACTATCCCCGACCGCATCAAAATAGGGTCAGTCATTTAATCGTGATTTCCTAAAAATTAACTTATTAACTGTTAAAATACAGATGCGGAATAATCAAACTATATCCAAGACTCGAGCTAAATAAGTATTTTATAATTTTCTTATGATAAAGAGAAACATTAATATGGCGTGATGTGATACCCCGTAATAGATCGCAACACTAAAATAATTTACACTTGAACTTGTACATCTTAAGATTAGCGCGTTGAATCGAACAGACTTCTTCAACTTTACAATATCAATTTAGATAGATAGAATGTTGGCTGAATAATAATAAATATTTTGGACATTCTTACACAACGTCATCTAGTCCAAACTAAGCTTGTGATATTTCTAAATACATACATATTATATATAGGAAACGCTCAATATCCGAAACAAACATTTGTGGATCCCACAGATATTTGTGTATTTTAAAATTTGGTTGGTTATTTAGACATACAATTAATGGTGAATGTGAGTTTTTCTAAATGTTATATTTCACCCAACAGCGCACTGTTTCTAACGGCGTGCCCGGAAACGCTATGGGGGTAACTGTATCAGTACTAGACGTGATGTGTTGTATTGCTAAACATGACAGAAGTGTTAAACATTTGTGATGAATGGGTGTTTTATTTGAGCAACAGATATTCGCGGACTACTTGTAAAGAGATTGAACCTGGACAACAAATTTATGTTTACGTATTGAACAAAATATGTCCCAAGGTATCAAAGGATATCATTTTTATTAGGGATAAATTGACTTTAGTGGGAGCCAGTGTGAATGTGGCTTTTCCCCACAAACCTCGAGGCCAGACCCAATGCGGTTTGCGTCGCAGAGAGCACAGTGCCTTGGCGATACAAGAACAGTTCATCGATAGGAAAATAAGAACATCTTTTGATTATATATTACAATAAATAATTTTTTTGTTGCTATGGGTTCCACCAAGGGCCGACAAATGAAAGTATAAATATTAAATAAAAGAAATAAAAATATCAACCATATAACTGACACGTTGTGTATAAGACCTCGAAATGCCCTTCGTCGGTTACACATTCATTACAAACGTATTAGCATTAATTGTATAACTGTCTGTTCGTAGTGATGATGTTTCTGTATTAGGCATAGAGAAGTTGATGTTAGTGAAGCATAAAATCGATATTTAAACGGTATTAAGCGATGCCAGTGTAGAATTAGTGATCAGTAGTCCAATGTACAAATAAAATATACGTAGGTATCTATCTAATAGTGTTTAATATTAGGTCTTTACCTATGAAATTGCCGTTTTTTATGAAAAAAATTAAACTAATTTTTTTTCATGTATTTTTTATTTGTATTAATCGAAGTAATCACCCATGCAATCAATGCATCTTTGCCAACGCAGCGGCAGCTTATTGTTGCCCTTGTTAAAGAAATCAGCTGGACGGGAGGCAACAAATTCTTCAAAGGCATTTTGTACTGCCTCTCGGGTATTGAATTTCTTTCCCGCCAAGAAGTTATCCAAATTCTGGATAAAGTAGTAGTCTGTAGGCGCAAGGTCTGGTGAGTATGGCGGATGACGGAGAGCTTCCAACCCCAGTTCTTGCAACTTGGAGACCGTCTGTGCAGTATGAGGTCGCGCATTGTCGTACAGGAGCAGCGGAGACGAGCAATTGACCAATGCTGGTTGGAGAGGTGCCAGCTTCTCCATCATTGTGTTCAGTTCTTCACAGTACACATCTGCAGTAATGCTCACCCCGTTTGGTAAGAAACTGATGAATCACACCGGCGCTAGACCACCAAACAGTGACCATCACTTTTCTAGGGGTAAGTTTTTGTTTAGGGCATTGTTTAGGTGCTGAACCAGGATCCAACCAACTTGCTGAGCGCTTGCGGTTATCAAACAGAATCAATTTTTCATCGCAAGTAACAATGCGGTTCAAAATTCCTTCATTTGTGTGTCTGTTGCAAGGCATGTCTTGACGCCTACTTCGCGCCGGCGATCATTGAGTTCGTGGGGCACCCATTTGTCAAGCTTTTTTATCTTGCCAATTTGACTCAAATGGACCAATATTGTTTTGACACTAACGTCGAAAGCTGCTGCTAATTCAGCCGTAGATTGTGTATCATCGGCTTCCACAATCATCTTTAATTCGTCATTGTCGACCAAAGTCCAAACGGCAATTTCATAGGTAAAGACCTTATAATACGCTGTTGGGATTGTGTATAATCCAGGTTTAGTATTTTATCGTCTAACTTTTCTTGGTATATTTTTTTAATAATTATTATTTTACTGAAATCATAAAAATCATAAACTGAAAGCTAGATAACTAGATAACTAGGTAGTGTACACAGTTACTGGGTTCTACATAATTCTGTTAACATATCATAAATCGATGGGTCCAGATCACGTTCATCAACATCTTTGTTGTGTTTGTAACTGTGGTGTGGTATGGTAGTGTCATTTTCTCGGTCCATCAATTTTAGTTTTCAGAGTGAATGTTTTAGATTTCATGCATTAATGTAGGTATTACTATATGTAGAAGTTTTGTGCTATCAGCTTAGGGTATACTTTGAAATACCCTATTCTGTGTCGATTACATGCGTTCCTATAATTATGTGAGGATTCGATGATAGTAATTTATCATGAAATTTTAGTTCAAACAGGTCTGTACTTTGTTATACATACGATTCCTCTGTTTCACCTATTATGCCTTTATTTTGTTGATCCCACGTAATAAGAGGCAAACCTATTGCCACTTACTGTAAAGTTGTGTTTGCTGTGATTGTCACAAATATGTCTCTTGCTTGCTTTCTCTCATCGGTTAACACCTGTCTTATGATAATATAGTGTGTTAATACATCATTTTGTAGTGTGTGGGTTTACAAACAATTTATCGATAAAGTCACACGGAAGCGTCCCTACACTAGAAAGTATCATCACAGTAATGTTGGCATTCGTTTTGCTTTGTGTTATTTAAAGGTTTCTAGTGTTAACCGCTTTATTTGTCGTTACGGTGTTGTTTGTCTGCACTTTATAGTTAGACATAGTTTTTAAGGATTTGCCATGTCTTTGTTGCTATTAAAAATAACATATCGATTTAATTTAAACTTTATTATTTATTTTGATGCTGATTTGCAGTTGTCGATTATCTTGATTTGAAAACAAATATACCTATTCCCCATCACATACTTTACGAACATTTTTTTTAATACTGTTACTGTTCATTATTGAAATGGAATGGTATTGACACGTTTGTATTACAACAGTTCGTCTCCTGACTCACTGAGCGAGCGCAGTGGCGCCGAGGCCCGAGGCACGCAAGCGTCTCCGGGTGCACTGCACAAATTGGCCGTACCGCTGGCCCGATGTGAGGTTCCTGAAGTACGGGATGCCGCTGTTGCAGCCTGCGGCAATATCAACCCAGATGCTCTCAAGTAAGCCTTTTGCCACTAAAATAAGGCCACCGAGACGCGAAAAAGAAACGTATTTAATTCCCTATTATAACCGCGGTCGTCTGTATTAGACATGGATGATTCGTTAGAATAGTTCGAATTAGACGTATTTATGACAGAACTATCAATATTGACAAATGGTTGACAACTACGGTACTAAATGTTTACCTGTACCATGAAACTCGCTACAACAGTTTTCGTGGACCAACTTACGTCATTACTAAGTAAGAGTGTTAAGGGCAGAGATTATAATTGCTCGCAGTCGCAATTTAACTTAGTAATGGTCCTTTTGTTTACATTTTTTCTCTCGCCTCTTTGCCATCTCAGCTTTTATTAACCAATCAATAATACGCTCATAGAACCGACTGCGACTGTGCAATGTTGTGTTTGGTATAATCGACTGACGTGAGACTGGTTCATTTTATAACTAGGTTTTCGACTATCAACTGTCCTATATGTTTTTCTGTGACTATGTTTGATATTGTATCTTTATTACCTATAGAGATTTGATGGAGGAATTATTGCCGCTACTACGTGAGGCAGTGGATAGAAAACAAGAGAACATGCGTAGGAGACGTCGCCGTGACGCGTTACGTTTGCACCTGAACAAGATGTTACTACTTATTGCGCAGAAGAAAACCTTTGCTAACAGGTACACTCTAACATTCAAAAGTACATGGCCATTATTACAATTAAATAATTGAATGTAACATTCTTTTTTGTTATGTACTTATATATTAGTGTTATTTATTTATTTATTTATTAGTGTTTCCCCGAAATGGTAGACAGAGGCATGTTATGCACCCATTTTTAGTCAGTAAGTTGGGTGGTCCTACTTAATAGGTGACGAGTCTTTACTGAACTCTTATGTTTGTCAGGGCCTGGTCTCTTGATCAGGAGGTGCACCACTTGTAGGTGAGGTTGACATTGGGCCCTAAAATCGTAAAGGTTGCCACACACTGTGCCGGTAGCAGTGCAGGGCACAGAAGCCGCCGGTATGGCGTCGCGCGGCTTTCGCTCCTAGCTTTCTCGTAGTAATGCTGTTTGTATTCGTATATCTGCGGCTAAAGCCGGTGACAAAATGCGCGGCAAAAGCCAGCAGGTTGTCTTTGCACCTACAAAACTATTATCCAAGTATAGTGGTAACATTAAACGTTTCTTGTACAGTGCATTTGCGTTGGAAGGTGGTAGTTTGCACCCGACGCTGACAGAATACTTGGACGGTGTAAGACAATGTCTTGAAGTAGAAGCGGAGAAGGATGCGCCGGCCGCCAGGGAACAGAGGATCACGTTTGCTGACTTCGTCACTGAACTCATCAAGAGCTTTCCATGTTAGTATTTACATTTTTCAGAAACTAAGAGGGTAATTTTACTACCCAGTCGATATAACTACAACATGGTTCCCAGCACTATTTGTAGGTAAATAGTTGCAATTACCCGTCCCATGGCGAAAAAGTGATTTAGTGCAAAATTGAACGTTGTTACCAAGGCTTAGATATCAAAATCTACTGAAATATTGAACAAGGCATATTTTTTCAATTTAACGGTGGAAAAAAAACTAAAAAAGTGCAATTAGTTGCAATTCCCCGCCGGTAATTGCAACTATTTGTGCCTGTGTCAGAAATTTATAAAATGGATTTTTATTCTTCAAAGCTTTTCTTTATATAAGACGATGATATAACTCTATATAAAATTTACTTAATAACGAATCTTTGAAAAAAAGAGTTGCTTATGAATATGGAAATATCAAGCGGTGACGTAAAGACTCCAATATTTTTAGTTGCAATTACAAGACTACCTTATAGTAGTAAAATAATAAGTACGAGTAATAACTTATACTTATTTACTTGTTACTTATTTACTTATTATATTATCAAGAGGATATTCTGAGACGCCCAGGACTTTAATTGGCTGTGCCATAGCGGCTGGCACGTAATAATTAGTTGCCTTTCATCAACATTTTATCGCAAGCAATTATTTATTTTCAAAATTACAATTTAGCTGCTACTTTTTATTAAATTCATTCGGCCATTTTGGACATTACGTAGGACTATAAATACTGGAAATTTTTGCGTGTGTAATGCTCCTCCGCCTACTCCTTCGGGGATATAGGCGTGATATGTAAAGAGGATAGATTTGTTTGTTTGAATTGAATCGGCTCCGTAATTACTGAACCGATTTTGTAATTTCTTTCATAGATATGAAGCTACATTATCTCCAAGTAGCATAAGTTACTTTTTATCCCGGTAATGTGTTCCCACGGGAACCGGGGACGAGTAAACTATATCACGGGCGGAGCCGCAGGGATTACCTAGTCTTTAATATATTTATTTATTTCTACATAGGTTCTTCACAGCTTACAATAATGTTATTATAAATAAAACAAATTAAAAATCAGTACCCAAAAAAAAAGAACTCATTTAAAAAAAATATTACGTCGAGTGCAAACATCGATAAAGGATTATTTATATGATTTATATGTTGTATGATACTTTCAACTCAACAATATTTAAAGTAAAGTGTGATGTAAGAATATAAGATGAGTACAGTGTGTATCTGAGTTCATGTGAGTGAGTGTGTGTGGATGCGTGTGTTATGTATGTGCGTAGCAGAGTGAGTGCTAAGGTGTAATATTGTTGCTGGATATTAATTGAAATATTGCTGCCTTATATGTGTCACGAGGGGTATTAAATAGATCCAGCGATCAGATTTTTTTTTTCCACGGCTGTGGCCGAGAATTCCCAGTGGTGATCTTTTTATATACTTTGTTGGGGCCTAATAAACTACTTTTTCCCAATTATATTTTATAGTGAGTAATAATTATGTTCATTTCACTTTAATAAAATAACTACTTAATATATTTAAATGAACTTTACAATCTAAATTTATTGTAGTTATCAAATTTAAAAAAAAAATCATAAGCACTTTTTTTAATAGGTGGATACTATTATCATTATAAACATTCCATTTTGAATTATTAAATTTCATTCATAACATAATAAACATAGCATCACGCCTTTTTTCCCCGAAGGGGTAGGCAGAGGTGTGCAAACACACCCACATCTCGCCAGCTATGTTAGGTCCCATGTAATAGGGGGTGAGCCTATTGCCATTTACCGGGCACAAGTTCCAGACTCTGGGATAATTATCTGGGTAAAATTCTAAAGAGAATTATACATTATCCACCAGACCCGGGAATCGAACCCGAGACCTCGAGTGTGGCAGTCCGTACATAGTACCATTGTGCCACCGAGGTAGTCATTCACATGACTACATGTCATTTCATTCATGTAATTTCATTCACACCCAACAAAATCCGAGAATTTCATGTTGTTAACACCCCATTTAAAAATCTAAAAAAATACGCAAGCTTTATGAAAATTGAAAAAAGATTAAAATCGATAATTGATTTTCGGTTCGTATCTATAATTTTAAACGTGAAATCTCACCTCTGGTAATTTTACGTAGTACCTACCTACACCGCCGGGCGCCACTGGAAATACCTTTTGCGTGCGAACCACGGACAACGGACGGACAACGGACGTGAGAGCGGGGGCGGCCTCGGGCCGGGAATTAAAAAAAAAAGTAACTTCCTACACTAGATGAAAAAAAGACACGGTTTCAATTAAGCTTAGAATTTATAACTCGTTATTAATATTAGGTAACCAGACTTTCCTTTATTTTGAAATTATCTAATATGCAAAAACAAATAGTGTTATTTTTCTGAGTCTTACCAGTTTACCAGTAGTTGAGTATGACATTTTCAAACTACTGACCCAGTAGTTGAAAATACATGTCAAAAATTGACAAATTACCGAAATAGGACCAAATAATTTTCGGTATGGGAACACTTGGGAAGTCGGGTGGAGTCTTGTAATCGCAAATATAACTATTGGAGTTCTGATTTTATCGCAAGATTTTCTCAGAATTTATGAAAAAGGTATTTTCAATAAAAATGTCAATAACTAAATTTAATGTAGATTTATTTAACCGTCGTCAACAACGAAAAACTGTACAAAATAAAACACAAATTCAAAATGTCCTGACAAAAGCAGCAATAGTTAAGCCTAAGTAGCTATGGTCGTACATACAAGTCGTACCTTCAACAAATTTGCAATCTACCGCTATGAATATTGAAGAATATAGTTTCCGTCAAAATTAAAAAAGAATTTGAAAATAACGAATTGGGTTTATTTAAGCATTGCAATGTTCTACTTGTACAAACTTTATTTAGATATGTATTATTAAAGGAACAGATTTTTAATAGTGATATCATTAATAGAATAGAACACTTGTTTACAAACCGGCTTCGAATTATACCGTATATAATAATACGTATGGTGAACGGACATCGGCATATTTTGTCCCCCGGTTCATAAACAATGTACCCCCCGATTTGCAAAATATAATAAAGCCGTCAAATATTAAATGTAAACGAAAGTTTTTTGTTGTGTACTTAGCTTGACTGACATAATGTTGTAGATAACTGTAGCATTTAGTGTATACGAAAATTAACACGCGTATGCACAAAGGGTATATACTTGTGCATATCTATTTCATTATTCTGGTAATAATAATAATATAATATTGATAAGCCCTTATTGAACAAGTTTTTTGTTCAACAGTGGAGATGTACAGTTCACTATTGAAGAAGGAACTATGTCGGAGTTTGTTCTCCCTTTTCTCCGGTTGGTGCGGACCTCTCGCGAAGTACCTCGGCTCTTTGGTACCTCAGCCAGCTCAGCACGAAAATGATGACCGGCTTAATCTTTCAGCCCTCAAGGTAAATGATTTCTGTAAAATGAAATTGAATTCTGGGTTAACTCTTTTTTATGTTGGTTAAA
Organism: Nudaria mundana; assembly: GCA_963556515.1. Lineage (NCBI taxonomy): Eukaryota > Metazoa > Arthropoda > Insecta > Lepidoptera > Erebidae > Nudaria > Nudaria mundana. Next base: position 33,811,046 of record OY748286.1, on the reverse strand, counting down.
AATTTGGTATGCAACACTGTCTAGTCTCATAAAGCAGAGAATTAAATTATTTGATGTAAATACTTTGAATATTGTTGTTGTAAATACATACAATTACGTAGAAAACACAAAGACGGATCAAACATTTGTTGGTCACACAATTTTTGTCTCGACTGGGAATTTGAATCTCACTGAATCATACTACGCGGTCGAAAACCGGTGTCCCACTACGCTACCAAGGCAGTCGAAAATATATACACATACAAGTAAATATGATTCTTATAAAGTGTTTTAATATTGTTATTTCGTTTATTCAATCTTAAAACATTATTTACATTTTTAAATAAATCTATAAAAAAATACAAACATATTTAAAAATATAAAAAATAGTGACCCACCAGTAGCGGAGTAGGACCCAAACTACCAGCGGTGGAGGCTACAGACTGAGAAACCTCCTAACATATATTTTGTTATTATTCTCAGGCAATGAGTGCGCTTGTGTGTTGCGGGCCGTGTTTCGCACCATCTGCGTTGTCTGAAGATGGCTCCCTATATCCGTGGCTCAGTGAAATGCTGTCTTCTACCAACGATAAGGTGGGTTTTGTATAAAAGCAACTTGGCAAGCTGTATAATATGTCAGACGTCGTATACGAAGGACCAAGGTCTGTCTTAGGCTTTATCCAGGGCAGATGTCATCTTAACCGCATTGTGAATTAAAATTGTTGTACGCAGGTATACGAGCTCGCCCGCGAAACAATAGTCCTTCTACTCGACTGTAACCCAGACATAGGGCCCCTGTTGGACTGGACTGTGGATAAATGCTTCACGGGCCCACCACGTGTTGCCGACGGGTGCTTCATGGCGCTCGCCACTATATTCAGCGCTCGGTAAGTAACCTATTTTTTTTTTCCAAAAAAGTAGATCTGCCGAAAAAATATTCAAGCCTATCCAGCAAGTGCCTTTTCAGACATTTTTACGTACAATTCAGGTCGACATTCGCTTATACATCCATTTCCATGGTATCTTTGTTGTCTGGTTATCTGTCATTTCACTATTTCACAATGATTTCTGGAGATGATTTTTCAATAATCCATAACAGATTTTCGTATTTTTTTAAAATATTTAGGTCGACAAATTGACGCCACCCGCCTGATGGTAAGTTGTGGCGACGTCTGGCGATTGTGGTCGACTCTCATAGTACACAGGAATACTATGGAGAGTGGCCCTCAACTTGACGACCCAGTAATGTGCCTCTTCACGCTTTGCTTAAAGAACCGAGGGTTAAATATTAATAGCTAACCAGCTAAGCAATTAAAAAATCTAACTTTGACCACTCAGTAAAAAGTACTGCGTGGTCATACATTCAATATAAACTATTCCAGGTGGATCAAGTCGGGCCGCTAGTTTGACATAACAACTACTGTCCTTGTACAACTGATGGCGTTGCTCATTAACACTTCCACTATTCACCTTCAATACACCATTGTTCTAAAATCTATATTTATTAAGCGAATTTACGTTTTAAAATTCCCTTGCTTGTTACTGATGAAGAACTTCCATACTTTATTGTGGAATTTGAAAACTGTTCTACACGGACGAATCCGTAGGCATCCGCTTGTATTTAGCATATATATTCAATTGAATTTGAATACCTATGTATTAAGATTGAATAGGACTATTAATGTGCGCGTATTGTGACAAATAATATTTTATCATTTACTTGCTACGCTCTAACAGAATTTCGTGTTGAGACCTAATTTTTAACTACACCTGTTTTGTACACACTAATGCAATAAAGGAATTGAATAGAGATAGAGTCTGACCACGCTAACTTTGCAAAGTAATGAATTGGAACAGAAACAGAAAGACTAGTGTAGCAACATTTGCGTCTATGACTTTTATTTTCGATCTTCACAGATCACAGTTTCGATCATTTGAATTTTTTATTATAATTTATTGTCTAAAATCTAATTATTATTATTTAAATTACGTACTTTTTTTTCTAAAAATATTTATTTATTATTTATCCCTTCTCATTTGGGGGTTTAAAAATAGTTTACGACCGATTCTCAGACTTAACAAATATGCACGTTCAACGCGGTTTCGGAAGAGTTTGGCAACAAACACTGTGACACGGCAATTTTATATATTAGATGGAACTTTAAAGGAACCATTAATTAACCAAAAATTACAAATACGAATATGCTTAGTTCGCTAGTGTCAACAAACAGTACAGATGTATTATTAGCTCGATTATTCTGGTTAGCCAAACTAGTTCTCTAGCAGCTTCACTAGCTGCTACTAGCTCTGCTTCGGTAGTAGAAATAACAACTGATGCTTGCCGTTGACTGAGCCGGGACATCACGCCTCCTGCATAACGGCAGACTGCCCTGACTGACACAGTAGATAGGCTTGACTCTCGATTTCCTCCGGGTCTGCATCACTTTATCCTTTCGAGTTTCTCTCGTTTATGGCAGTCATATTTGCATACATAGGAATACGTGCCTTTAACGTAACGTAGAATCCTTTTTACGTGTGGCTATAGTAGTCTTTTTGTTTTCTTTTTTTGCAAAGTTAACTCACACTACCAACATTGATAAAGCTACTCCTAGACATGGACTTGAGAGAACCTACAATACCCAGTTTAATGGTAGCAGAGAAACTGAAACAAATGTTTTATTAACGGTTCCTTTATAAACAAATGTTTAATTAAAGTTCCATAATTAAATACCTAAATATACACATTACGTAATAAATGTTTACTTTAGAAGGAACCAAAAATATAACAAAAATACTGGTTGCACGTTTCTGATTCACAAAGAAAAAAATCAAAGTATCAAGATTACACCATTGTGTAATTTGGGGTTATAAACATAGGGATACCCCTTTGCACGACTTATGTCCAAAAGGAAAAATGTACACGGCCAATGTCCAATAATAAAAATGTCCTACAATAAATATGTCCAATAATAATAATGTCCTACAATAAATATGTCCAATAATAATAATGTCCATTAATATAAATGTCCAATAATACAAATTTCCAATAATAAAAATGTCCAATTAAATCAAAGTGAAATAATAATTATGTCCAATTAAAAATATCAAATACCTAAATGGAGAAACCGTTTTAAACCGTGTAGTTTCCTTTAAAAGCCGTGCGTATGCTTCTTCGAATCTTAAATATTTATTCAATGTAAGATATACAATATACAATGTATGATATACAATATACAATGTAAAATATTTTACATTTCATCTGGCGCACAAGTATGCTCGGATGAACGTACCACCTTGTCTCTATTATTGTTAATTGTCAGATGCGCTGCACTCTGATCTATTGACACACCGCCACAGAGTACTACCACCCTTATTGTTTACATTATAATTATACCGAAATTTTCCCATCAGGAGTGTATCCTTGCCTTTCTGATTCTTCACGAATCTTATCTCGTCTTCATTCATAGTAAAAAGTGAATTAATGTAACAATTTAAATCAATATTACATTCACTTTGCGAAATATTCTAATGACATTTGTCATAGCGTTTATAAATAGGCATTTGAACACAAGTGGCCAGTATCTAAAATGAGAAATACACACCTATGATACTTGCTATATTGGACATTAACTTAGTTTGTCATTTTTCCGGTTGGACATTTTTATATCTGGCCGAATTTCTAGTACCATATTTTTTAAATCTACCATATTTAGGTCTTTGCAAAGTTAGCGTGGTCAGACTATACTACCACCTTACATACTATTCCTTATTCTGTGCTACCGCTTGCTAAAAGCGACATCTATGTAAATAATTGAAAATTAACTACCTTCTAGTTATATAGACGCCATTTTGCGACCATAGTATTTAATTAAATAACCGCTAGGTGGCGCTGTGCGTTAACTAATAATCAGGTTCGCAATTACTGGGTTCCTGGGAGCTCCTCACTAAGCTCGGAAAACTCTCGAACCATGGTGGCAACAGATGGCGCTGTGCGTTCTTTGATATTTTCACGAACGCTCGACGATTAACTTTTAAAATGCGAGTTTAGTCCATCGTGTATTATGAAAACTTTTCTCGTACTTAAATAGTTGATAACGAGGAAGAAATAAACGTTGTGAGCCATTCGGCCATTAGATAGTCTCTATTGCAGAGGCAAAGTTAAACGAAGAATATATCTGGATCCCAGTCTAAACATATGTAAACTATACAGGATGTATGAAGACGAATCGATGCCGGGATATTCAGTGACTAAAAGTTTTTTCAGGAACGTATTCAATATCTCTTTTAATATTGGATTTGAGTCTCCGCGCCAAGACGTCTGTTCAGACTGTTTACAGTTACTAGAAAAGCTAAAAATAACTCAACAAGAAAGTGAAAAACAGAGTTTGCGAACACAATATAGAATACACAAAATAAGAGCAAAGTGCTTCTTTGAGAAGTTAAAGGAAGATGATCCAGAACTGCTCATCCTGTCCTTCGACTGCCAAAAAAATTCACCGCTACCAAAAGTACCCGACCAGTCGGCATATTATTCCCGGCAATTGTACATTTACAATTTTACGATTGTCGAGGGAAATTCTCACGCAAGCCTGACTAAAGATAATGTTTTTTCGTATATATGGACTGAAGACATGGCAGCCAAGAGTGCTAATGAAATATCATCTTGCTTATATCACTGCCTGAACCGAGTAAACCTTGATAGCAAAAAGAAGATAAGGCTAGTTGCTGACGGTTGCGGCGGCCAAAATAAGAATTCAATATTGCTTGGAATGGTTTCTAAATGGCTGCAAACAACACAAAACATAGAAGAAGTAGAAATAGTATATCCTGTCACTGGACATAGTTTCATCCCACCGGATCGGGTATTTGCTTTTGTGGAAAAACAAATAAAGCGACTGGAAACTATATCTAACCCTCAGACCTATATTGATATCATGGGGTCTAATGCGACTATCTGGCGTTTAGTCACTGAGGTGCCAATTTTTGATTGGAAGACTGCATGCAAAGATGTGTTGAAAACCACTCAAACGTTGCACTTTCAAATAAGTAAAATAAAGCGGATTATCTTAAATAGAACAAGATCGTCGGAAAATCTTAGTTCGAGGAGAAATTTCATATAGAAATGATATATGCAATCCACAGAGCATAACTAAACGCGGGAAACATATATCCGAAAACCAACCAAACATAACAGAAGCACGATTTAATGTTAAAACTGAAAAACTAACAGATGTTAAAAAACTACTCGAGAAACATTATGGTGAAGCTTAGAGTGACTTGCCTGATTTACAATACTACAAAACCGTACTGGCTCATAATGAAAACTTGCCAGAACAAGAAGAAGATGAAGATGATCCTGAGTACTTGCCGGAAGAAATTTTGGATTTTGTTTAACCTATCAATCGTTATCGTTAACTGCATCAGCGTTTACTGAATTTTCACCTTCTGATTATAATAAATGGACCTATATCAAAAGTCGATATTGAAATGATTGTAAGACGTTACAATGTTAGTAAGTACCTAACTATGTAGAAAGGAATATAAAGTACTTATATATTCTTGATTCCCTATCTTATGCGTGGTTCGACACGCATTTTGCCGGTTTTTGTAGGTCTCTTTGCTTAGTAAATACAAATTGCACAAATTACTACATACTATAAATTGTTCGCAATAAACTTAAAAACTACTGCACAGATTTTCATGCTACTTTCACATATCGATAGAGTGGTTTTAAAATATAATTTGTCACATGCCGTGGGCGATCGCAAGTGATAAATAAAAAGTTGACGGCAAAGCTGAAAATTCAGCTTGCTTTGTTATTTACGTACATAATAAATATATTTAAATTTAATAATTAAAATGAGTTCGAACAGTTCAGATTAGGAAATGGAGATAAATTGTACCTACTTCACCAGATTTAAAATCAGAAGCCATATTGGCTTTGGAAAACCTGCTTTTAGGGAAGACAAAAGGAAAATACCTGAATGTATAATATAAAAAGTATGTTTTACTTCCCTGCATTCTTTAAAGAAAGGTTCTAGCCTCTGCGGAAATGGTAATTGCCTGTCTTGTGTTAGTGAAGTCCTCGCCTACGGCTCATACTCGACTTGCAATTGCCTTTTTTTACTATTTGTACTATTTTTTACCCAGATAAAATTTACAAATTTTTATGTCTTGGATATGCACATAAATATTTTAAGCCGATTGATATTACGATTACGATTTTTTAAATAGGTATTGTAGGTACCTAGAAATGATCACGAAACTTGTAGTTACATTTTATAGTTAGACAAATGTTAGATCTTACCATTTATGTCCATCCAAAGGTTGTCTGTAAGAGATCGCTTTTAGTGATAGGGCCGCCATTTGTACATTTTCATACGATGTTTCTCATATTTATTTGTATTGGTGTACAATAAAGTTTATTCTATTCTATTCTCTTAGATATTAATAATTTTAAATACTTAAAGCAATAAAAGCGAGGTTCACTTAACCTTGTTTATTTGTTGCTTTATTTTAAGCTAGCTGGTCGTCGCAGCTCTGCCTGCGTGATATAGTTTTCTTGTTCCGGATTTCCGTGGGATCATATAACCGGGATAAAATTAATTTTTTTGGGGCTCAATTGGAAAATTGACATAAAATTGACTTACGTATTATTCGCTAAAACTACTTCAATACGACGTTTATAGCCTTTAAGCCTTATAAGTTTCAATTAAATAAGTAAAATGTTTGTTGGGTACACATTGTAGAATTCTCTCAATTCGGACAAGTAAAATCCTCCTCTACTGTAACACTGCCAGCATTTCTGTCCTCGATCCATAGCTCGTCTGACCTCGCAGGAAAAAACTTTAAAGCCCCCGTGGCTACAAACTGTGAGATCGCGAGCTTGGTCGAGGCTGAAACTGCCTGGCTAGCTGGACCGAGTGCAAAATTCCCTCCCACTCTCAAAAATCAGAAGGCCTGGGATAACATTTCATGCCATCATATTTTACAAACCCTCATTGATACCTCGTCATCTTTAAAAAATCGCGCCAGGTTGGAAGCAGTGTCAAGACAGGAATCTGGACACTGGCTCCATGCCTATACCCATCCCCCAACACTGGTACCTTCATTGAACACAACACTCTCCGACTCGCCATCGGTCTCCGGCTGGGGGCCGAGGTTTGTGTAGAACATAGTTGTGCTTCTTGTGGAGCGAGTGTGGATCGCCTAGGTCACCATGGACTTGCCTGCTCTTCGAGTGCTGGCCGCCTGTCCCACCATGCCGCGATCAACGACATCCTGCGACGGTGTCTCGTCAGTGTAAACGTCCCTGCGATTCTGGAGCCCCAGCACTTTGCACGGGACGATGGTAAGAGACCTGACGGGATGTCGATAATACCATGACCATGCCGAAGTATGTGAGCGCTCGAAGGTGAGCCAGTACAGTTGTCTCGGTAGTCAATACGACTTTGTCGCATTTGGTGTCGAGACACTGGGCCCGTGGGGCCCGGGTGCGCACTCGCTTTTCAAGGAGCTCAGCAAACGGCTCAGGGAGGTAACGGGAGACTTACGTGCGGCTTTCTCGCGCAGCGGATAAGCATCGCCATACAGCGCGGGAATGCCGCCACCATGATGGGCCCCTACCGCGGGGCCCAAACTTTTTACACTTTTTTTTAAATAGAAAAAAAATAGTATTAATTTCATATTCTATTATACCTAGTTTTTAATTTCGTTTTAAGATTTTTATGAATGTAAATATTAATTGTAAATGCGGATTATGTTTATTGTAATTCTTATTGTAAGTAAAATCAACGCTTTTTTAGAAATGTATAAGTAGGTATATATAAACGCGTCCAAATTAATGTACCTATGTACGCACCCTACGTAATTTCTGTTCCTTTAAGAATCCTGAATCCTTTGAGATTTCTCCCTTGCGAAGGTTTATTTGAGGTTCATATTTTCCATCCTAGTGCATCTATTCAAATTCCAATATTCGTTTAAGTTTGTAAACTCAGCGACATTCTGTTGGCAACTTGACATGCCACATTACCCTTCGACGTCGCTCCGTCAAAGTTCGCGATTCGTTGCTCGACTGCTAATAAGTGCACAAATATTTCGACTTTAAGTTGAGTATATAGACAAAACAATTTTATTGGGTGGTTCTCTGAAATGTGGTTAACTATTGCTATAATTTTGTAAATGGTGTTTTTTGGATCAGTAATTTTTTTTTAATATGGTCTATGCTATGGGTATAATATCTATATTGTTATATCTGAAAGAGCCAATCACTTTTTCGTTTTTTTGCTGCCGTCGAAACTTTGCTCATTATAACAAATCAGCTATGATCATCGCTCTGCGGAGACAGGGGAAAGACAATCATTTGAAAATGATCAATATAATACACATTTTATATAGTTATCTACTAGTGGGCACCCGCGACTGCGTCTGCTCAAGTTTAGTTAATCTAGTAGCCTACGCTTGGAGAATGTTAATGCTAAGGTAATGTAAATGCTATAGATTCACTCACCGACGCGGGATAAAACCCTCCACGCCCACAAAGTCACTGTATAGATACAAGGTTTACCCACACAAAGGGCCGCGTGCACTATTGATTGAGTTGAACCATCTATATACGTATTAATATTTCTGTGACACGTGACGCAAGCAAAGATACTTTAAATAACATAGATAATTAGTCTTAACTAGTCATAGTATTCGATATCATTTCAAATATACAGATTCGTTAATTAGCGTTCGCTCGAAGGCATTACAGATATTCAGAGTCACACACACACACCGATTGAATTCTCCATCGTAGCTTCAGTTCTTAATTAGTTGCGACAGGCATTGGATGTTACCAAAGACCACCATATCAGAAATATTTATCTCTGGAATATAGTCGAATAATATTCATCAAGTTGCGTTCAATTTCAATTACGGCGTGCGCTTTTGATACGATATTCGATTTGTACTTTTTAAGATTTCGTTTTTGTTTAAAGCTTATTCCGAAGGGAAATAAATAAGGCCGATACCTCACCGAGACGCCATGGCGACGTCGCCAGTCGGTCGCCAACTAGTTCTCATTGAGATATATGACGGCTAACTCACTTGGCGACCGACTGGCAACGTCGCCAGTCGGTCGCCAAGTGTCATATATCTCAATGAGAACTAGTTGGCGACGTCGCTGGCCACGTCGCCATGGCGTCTCGGTGAGGTATCGGCCTAATGCACGGATATCAGCATTTTATACTAAACATTTACATTTTAAACTACCTAAGCTATTAATTTGTGTTAAGTACTTACGTAATTAACATTAATAATTCTTAGCCGTCATATATCTCAATGAGAACTAGTTGGCGACCGACTGGCGACGTCGCCATGGCGTCTCGGTGAGGTATCGGCCTTACTGTTGTAAAATCTTTCTCAATGTTTATTTCGAAGTTCGAACAATGATTTAAAATTTGACATATTTATTATTATAAAGAAGAATATACTATAATATATAAAGAAGATGATACTTAGAGCTATAAACAATTACTTTTACATATATACAGATTTTCTATGAGATTTTTTTGTAAATCTGTATGTTATAGTAAATTTTTAAGCAACAGTTCATAAACTACTATAAAAAGTGAGCTCAAAATATTCTTGCGCTTGAGAAACTCGTGTAATAACCAAAGTAAATAAATGCCTTTGACTTAACTTCTAAGCTCTGTTAATTTGTCTTTGGCATCTCCGACCGGTCTTATTTGAATCCGGGAGCAAGGGAGTGTCCTCAAACAACGAAGCGCAGGGCATCTACATTTTCCAAGCGTTTCGTCGTATTTTTGTATTTTTATCATTGCTTTACGTTAACAGTTATGGAAGGAGATATCGCATAAAGGAACCCGTTTTGGTGTTTGTGACCAAATAAAAACTGGTCATTTATTAAATATATTTTTATCTGTAGGTATGCTATAAACGTATCTTGTTAAGCTGCAAGATATTACAAAACACGTTAAATGTTAATGTTAGGCTTATTTAAACATTTTAATTACTTTAATGTTGTTTTTAAATAAAAGTTCAAAATCTTATATTGTAAAAAACGTTATGACGTTAACCCTACAAATTATTAGAAAAAAGTTGAAAAACCATAAACAATTCATAAGTTATCCGAAAAGGTATAATAATAGAATAAAACAAACTGAATATCCTAACTAATAATTTTTGCAATGACAGGAAATTATTTTCTAACGAGCTCGCTAAAGAAAACCACTGTAGGTTCTCTGGCGTATGCAAAGTCGCGATCTAACGCCGTAAATTTCAACGAATGGTGTAATATTAAAAACTTAGTTTATAAGACACCCGTATGCTCAGGAAAGAGCTTCAAAAATATTTTTTTTCTTGAACACCCTGTTTAACTACGGTTAGTACGGATATTACGTTAGAAAATAATATCTTGAGATTGCAAAAAATTGATATGAATATTCACTTAGTTCTATTCTACTATTATAGCCTTAGATCAAAAATACTATAGATATTGGATTCAGTACAAATACAACGCGGAATTTTGGCACTCGAATGCTATATAGGTAATTATTACAAATACCGTCTATAAAATAAACAAGATTGTACATTGATGGTTGACATAGAAATAATTAATAATAAATAATACAATAGCATCAATGTACAGCGCTGTTGTCGCATCCCTCGAAAGTCAGCAAGCGGAATAGGAACTTGGTACGGATTCCATGCGCTAAGGTTATAAAAGGAATGTGGAGCACATTGCATATAAAACTTTTTTTTAATGAAATATGATGAGAAAGATAAACTTAAATTCACATTGTTTTATTCACGTATAAATAAACGTATAAAATAAATTATATAGATAAAAGATTACAAAAACGCTAGTACGAAATAAAATCAACAATTATATTTTCACACACAACCTGTAACCTAAAACAAACAATCAATCAAATAAATTTATGGGTAGGTACACATACCTACGATACTTATGAAATATTTGAATATACTAGGTGGTATTATGAAGTCGATTAAATTTAGTCACTCATTTGGTATTTAAGCATTAATCATCAATATAATATCTCCTTTACTTGTAAAATATTTGGCACGGCTGTTATTTTTTATTTATTTAATCCTTTTTTAGTAACATAAATAACGTTCTTTTTATAATGCTATGAACAAACAACAGTAGAATTATTAGGTTTAAACATTTCATCTTCTCTTTCACGTGCTATAATACGCCTCCATTTTTCTTGTCTTATTGCATTATGGGGAAAAATAAAACAAAATAAGATATATTCAATATAATATATCAAACAGTAATCAAAAATTTAAAATAAATAAATGACGACTCTATCTTTCTGTATGAGACTTGTTCTAACATTGCGGTGTAAAGTTGCGCGCTTGTTAGGTGTGAAGTTGTTCAACTTCACCGAGCAAGCGCGTAGTTTGCACAGTTAAAAATGACCATAATATTCTTAAGCAGTGCATTATTGCACATGAAAAGCAATTAACAATGTGAACTGATTTTTACTTGTCGAAAGTATGATACTCCGTCCTCTAAAAAAGTAGTTTTTTGCTATGTTTAAGCGAAAACTTTGTATTCGTGAAACGTCTTACTACCAGCGCGGTCGCAAAGCGACTGAAGCGCTCAAGTCGGTCCACTAGCGATAGGGACCGAGTTGAAGTGGTGCCGTTTTTAAAGCACTGATCGGTAATCTAGGTATTTTTGATCTAAGATTATAGCTTATGAATTGTGGTAGTTTTTCTAATAGATTGTATGGTGAACGTCGTAGATATTTTTTACAATACAATGACTTTGAACTTTTGTTTAAAAAAAAATCTAATTTATTTAAATGTTTAAATTTACCTAACATTCACATTTTTTTTTTTTTTATATTTATGTCTACAAATTGACGCCACCCGCCTGATGGTAAGCTGAGGCGACGTCTGGCAATTGAGGGCGACTCTCACAGTACACAGGAATACTATAGAGAGTGGCCCTCAACTTGACGACCCAGTAATGTGCCTCTTCACGCTTCGCTTAAAGAGCCCAGGGTTATATGTTGGAGGAAACACGTGCGCAGGCAGGGCGTTCCAAGCCACCATCGTTCGGCAGAGAAACGATCGTTTAAAACGCTCGGTTCTCGCGAAGACGGTTTCCACGGTATGAGGGTGACATCTCTGCCCGGCACGCGTTGTTCGGGATCGGAAGGGAGAGGGTGGGATCAGGTTGAAGAGCTCTTCAGAACACTCACCGTGGTAAATACGGTAGAACGCGGCCAAGGAAGCAATTGTTCGGCGCTGGGCTAGCGGCTCAAGGCTTCCCGTTACCTCCGGACAGTCTATAATGCGAACAGCGCGTCGCTGCATAGCGTCGAGTGCGTCCAGCAAATACTTCGCGGAGCCGTCCCAGAGGTGAGAGCAGTATTCAACGCAGGGTCTAATCTGCGTTTTGTACAGCAGACACCTCTGGTGCGGTGTAAAGAATCGCATTTAACATATTTTGTAATGTCTTGCAGCTTATTAAGATATGTATATACAAATAAAAAGATGTTGAAATGATGAATGAAATGACCTCCCATTCGTATTTTTTTTATTTCGTCACATAAAATAAAAACGGGGACTTATTTGAAAAAGAAAAACCGTATTTAGCGAATTCTCCAAAACCGTTAACTTTCTGGCGTACATTGAGGGAGTTCAATTTACTGCATCTGTCCTTCCCTATATACTACCCGGAAGACATCGAATTACCACTAACCCTGTATAAAGTACACCCGTAAATAAAACAATAGGATCAAGCTCATTAGGAAATCAGTTCCTCAGAGCAGCAAAGATGCGGAGGAGTTTTAACTGATAGGTGTTGTAGTATATTTGTACCTACATAATCATGTATATTTTAATTCTTATTGGAAATAAATGTAGGTATATATCATAGTTTAAATATTATACGAAACTCACACTGCACACAATTCCGTAGAAAACATTATTTTATGATTTTGTTCCACATATTGTTTTATTCGATAGTGTTCCAGTATTCTGTTTCGTCGAATTTTCACCACACGGTCACACACAACAGCTTTTGTAAAATGCAAGCTTTTGTTCCAGAAATTCAATTATCAAAATAATATTTTGTACGCTATAAGCTTTTTCCAGGAATTTCATATTAATACCTGTAACTTGCCCTGCCTTTCCTTAGGTTAAACTCTTTTATGAGCGTTAAAGTCCAGGTCAAGTGTACCCGTAACCGGAGTGAAAAGAGTTATGAAAGTGAAAGAAGTATGCCAGAATCGTAGCAAGTGGAATTCCATAGTCTCTACCTAACCCAATGGCAAAGAGGCGTGACTCTTATGTATTAGAGTTTTTTGATTGAAATAGATGTCAGGGAGGAATTTATTTATTTTACTAGTGGACGCGCTCGACTTCGTCTGTTGCTGTAGTACTTCTAATAGCTCTATTTATGCTTTAACTAAAATTCATCAGTTCTGCTATTTAGGTGCGACGACGTAATCGATAGACGCTCGTTTTAACAGATAGATCGTCGGAAGAGGATAGAAGATAACATACAAGATATATAAAAGTATAAAATGCTAAACGCTTAATCCATGCTTCTCAAGACCAGAAGGCTGGCTATTTTCTGGCCCAAAGAATAAGTATCCAACGTGGCAATGCGACCCGCATTCTGAGAAACTTCCCAGTCAGCAATGGCCAGTATAAAAAATATAACTAAATTTAATTTCCAAAGACAAACTTGCAAACAGCCGGTTTTTTCCGACTTATGAGATATTTATTATCATATTTTTGCAAATTTTCACACTGTCTTCATAAATCATATTTATATGTTATTTTGATAAATATTTAATGAATGTCTGTTATTGAATGAAACATTATTGTCGATTTTCATTATAATCCATTCTGCATATTCGTGTATGGAACAAAGATCCAAAGTAGGATTTACTAGCTGACCGTAGGCAATTTTTTTTTTAAATCCGCGGCCCGAAGTCGCGTCCGCACCTACATCCATGCCGAGCGCCTCCGGTAGAGACTGAGAGAATTCCCGGTGGCGCCCGGCGGACCTTGGCCACCTGCGTGGCCACTGCGTGGTGGTCGGGTGTTACCCCGCATCTTTGGGGTCGGGTTTTATCCCGCATAGGTGAGTGAAGGCGTGCGTGGGGTGCAGCCCCACATCACGCAGCCTTTCTAGCCTGCTTCTGTAAGGACGGTGGGTTGCTAATCCATCGTCCTCAGGCCCCGATCATGGAGGTTGATGGTCCTGGGCGTAGTCACGTCTGCGGCGCCCACGCCGCAGAATTCGTAACTCAGCGGGGAGGATACGCTCCCTCACCCTACCCGCTGCCTCCTTCACGAGCATAACCTGCTCGCAGAAGGAAACGGCCGCATTCCACTGGCTCTCGCTATAGACCATGGCTCGTAGCATGATCTCCAGCGAGAGAGTATCTACGCCCAGACCCACAACGAGGTCCTGGCGCTGACTCGTCCAGGTTGAGCATTCCACCAACGTGTGGAATGCCGTGTCTACGCTGGAAGCCTCGCAGTGTTGACACGCGGGTGTGACCTCACGATGAATGCGAAACAGATACTCACCGAAGTTTCCGTGCCCGGTGATGATCTGTGTCGCACGATACGTGAGGCCACCGTGCTGCCTCTGCAGCCACTCCTCCATGATCAGTCTCACCTCCGCGATGGTGGTGGTTCCCCGCTTTGGTTGCTGAAGTCGCACCTTCCATGTCTCCATGAGATCCTGGCGGAGTTGAGACCGCTGAGCCTCGATTTCTTGAGACGCAGGCCTGTGGTCCCGCTCCAGTGCCTCCTTGTGCCATCGGAACAATGACGCAAGGGCTCTCGCTTCCAGGTCCCATCGTGCGGAATGATCGTGCGATCTTATTGTTCTGACGGCCAAGGTCCTCAACGATCTGTGTAAAACAGCAATGTTGTTGGCCGTCAGTCTCGGCGCCCATACGGGAGCCCCGTACACGGCCATAGTCCGCACGATCCCCAGCTACAGTCTCCTGCAGGAAGCGTTGGGTCCCTTCAAGTTGGGCATCAGTCGCGAAAGCGCGGCTTTCGGCACCGTTACTTTGGGGACCAAACTTCGGAAGTGTGGTCCGAAGTTCCACCGGCTATCGAGTACGAGCCCCAGATACTTCATTGTGGGCTAGATGCCGATGCTAACGCTCCCTACATTTATGCTGGATCCTGGAGGTGGCCCGCGCTGAGGTCCGTGAAAACACAGAGCCTCGGACTTATTCAGTGCCACGTCCAGTCCCAGCCGCCGTATCCGACCCACGACTTCAGCAACCCCAGTCGTGCCTCCTAGTGTGACCGTAGGCATGGACTAAGAGCCAGCGAAAAAAAAATATTTGAATGTATTACGGCTGGTATTCTGTCAGTTGGTTATCGTAGTTGTGTACACCCGCATACTGCGGTCAGTCAAACTAACTGTACTTAATCTTATCTGAATCCTACTAATATATTGGATAGAAACAGGCGTTACTTGGCGAAAATCCATGACAAAACAATGGTAAGTAAAATGTTTTAAGAAAAAACTTTTTAAAATTATATAATAGCATTAATTTTTCGCAGAATCAAAAAGACAACAAAACGTCGACAATTGTTTCGCCTCTAAACGAGGCATTATCAAGACTGTCTCAGAGAGAACAGCAAAATTCGTGGTTGGAACGTGTTACGTGTACGTTGAGTATAGCTAAGATCATGAGGGAAAGTAGTATATTTGTTGCTTTTAGAACTCAGAATACCTTGAGGGAGCTATGTAATGGCAAGGATTCGGTGTCGGTCTCACGCAGATCAGGTGTTTATTTGTTGAGTTGTGATGAATGTGGTTTGAAGTATGTGGGACAGACTGGCAGGTCCTTCGATATTAGATATAAGGAACATAGAGCGGCGTCCCGCAATGGTTGTCCTGAGAAATCCCTCTTCGCGAAGCATCTTCTTGACACTGGTCATTCCTTGAACAATAGTAACACTTTTAAAGTTTTACGTTTATGTGAGAAAGGGTTCAAGTTAAGTGTTTGGGAAAGGCTAGAAATAGAAGAGATGCGGACTCAACGAACAAATAGATTTTCACACATCTCCCTTACTTAATCTGTTTACGAACAGACAGACACATTAATTGTTGTTGGTTTGTGTGTGTCATTTGGGTTTCTACGCAACTTATCAAGAGACAGTAATTAAATCAAACAGATAAGGTCAAGTATTGGTGAATACCTATTTTTGGAACTTAGTTAGCATGATCTGAGGTTTCTACCCACATTAGTTATTGTAAAGAATCCTACATCGCGATAATGAAATTTGCACGCGTTTACTTATAAGCAAACACGTTCCAACCACGAATTTTGCTGTTCTCTCTGAGACAGTCTTGATAATGCCTCGTTTAGAGGCGAAACAATTGTCGACTTTTTGTTGTCTTTTTGATTCTGCGAAAAATTAATGCTATTATATAATTTTAAAAAGTTTTTTCTTTTTTTTTTTTTTTTTTTTTATATTTGGTTCGCCAAATTGACGCCGCCCGCCTGGTGGTAAGTCGTGACGACGTCTAGCGATTGTGGGCCACTCTCACAGCACACATTACTATTGAGAGTGGCCCTCAACTTGACGACCTACTGATGTGCCTCTTCACGCTCCGCTTAAAGAACCCAGGATTATATGTGGGAGGAAACACGTGCACAGGCAGGGCGTTCCAGGCCACTATCGTTCGGCAGAGAAACGAACGTTTAAAACGTTCGGTTCTCGCGAACATGCTATCCACTGTGTGCGGGTGGCATCTCTGCCCGGCACGAGTCGTTCGGGATCGGAAGGAAGAGGGTGGGATCAGATTGAAGAGCTCTTCTTCTTAAAACATTTTACTTACCATTGTCCTACTAATATTATAAAGGTGAAAGTTTTTATGGATGGATGTTTCGATCTTATGTGCCTCTTTTCCACGAAAATTACTGAACGGTTTTTAAAGAAATTCAACAATACAAAATTGTTGAATTTAATTAAAAACCGTTCAGTTCATTCATCAGAATAACATATAGGCTATAATTTATGCTTTCGATCATATTATATCTCACTTGTACAGATATTCCACAAATTCTTTATTTGTTGACCTGAACGGTTCTGCTCTATGTTTTGCTTCTAGGTTTGCTCTATATTTTCAAAGGTACACTTCACATTTATAATATAATATTTATCCATTAAATTCATTGTGAGGCTAACACAGACCTGCATACTTATATAATCATAAGTATGCAGGTCTGTGTTATATAAAACGAAAATATCTCATAAGGTAGGCAAAAAATCGGCTGTTTGCGTCTTTGGAAATTTAATTTGACACTTCGATTTTTTTAGTTCTCTTTCATAAAGGTACATTTACAGCCGGTTTCTGAATTGAGATATTGAAGTTGAGCATCCACTGAGTACGTCAAAAGTCAAAATTCAGGACCAAATTTTGACATTTGTCTTGCTCAACGGATACTTTACTTCAAATTCTCAATTCAGAAACCGGCCGTAAGTGTAAGACCTAACAAAACTCTTTCGAGTAGGATTCATTTCTTTCGAAACATTTTTTTTTAAATACTTACCTAGATAAACCATGCCCATTACACTGGCATAATACATCTTTCATGTTCTTGATTTTTTTATTCATATCTTTTAACTTTTATATAATAGGACTACTAGAAGTACAATCAGTAACCTTGCACAGAAGTCGCGGGCGTCCACTAGTGATAAATAAAATGTTCAATCAGTCGTATTGCAGAACAACTCCAGTCAGTCAGCCAAAATAATATTTAAAAACGCAAAATATAATACGAGTAGGACTATGTGGTCACGCATAACAACCTCTAGAAATCCCGAACTAACAGAGTTATCTAATCCGCTAAAGCTTTCCTTCAAAGTTAATCATATAGACTACCATCATCATAAGAAATAAAAAGTAAAATATAAATACGAAACCCTATATTAGGTCCCTTGTCGGTTTTTTGAAGACTTGGCAGTATAATAACTATTCCCTATTCTGTGGTATGATTCAAACCTTCGCCTGTCCCAATGGACGAATTTTAAAACAACAAGAATTAATACTCATATTATTTTACATTGCTAAAATCTAAAATACGACATTATCCGAATATAGTGGATATGTTGTCGATTCGAGAGCTTTATTTAAATACGTTCTTTAATTTGACGAGAAAGTTTACCGTATTGGAACTATGAGCATTTTGTATGCAAAATATTACATGGGACTACCGAAATTACTGGCAAACTGTGGGCGTGTAATGCAACTCTGCCTACCCCCTATAGGAATATAGGCGTGACATGTGTGTGTTTAGACACTTGAAAAAAAAAAACCTCTCATATCGCAGTTATTCTACCGTAAAAAGTTGTGAGAGCAATGTCTGTTAATAATGTTAGTCGGAAAGAAAAAAGTAGCTATATCCACAACCAATAAAGGACTTTCTTAAAGATACACCCGCTGCATAAATAACTTTTTAATCTATACAAATATTATAATTTAAAAAAAAAAAAAAAATAGCGGAATAAATAGGAACAATTTGATAGAGTGTTTGTTTGTTTGTGTGTAAACGGCCGAAATAGCAAAATATTTAAGTTTTCCTTCATGTATATACTAAAGACTGGTTGTATTCTAAATTTAAGTCTTCTGTGTCTGTTGGAAGCAGTCAGTCAGTGACAAAATTAAAAAACTTTGATTAGATATAATTCTTAAACTACAAGTTTTAATTGAACGACATGTGAACTGTATCGTATTTATACAATGTTTGCTTGGCCACTGAAAATCGGGCTTTTGTTTTCATCCACAACGAAGTTATTTAATATAAATACGAAACCTAATCGACGACGAAAGATAATCTCGAAAATGGCCAGAACTGTTTTCGAGAAAAGGATGGTACGGTCAAGCCGTTTGTTTTATTGCTCGGCTTGCTGAGGCACTGCCGCCAGATGAATTCTCAGTATTTTCTCCTTAGAATAATTTAATCTAGAAGCTAGGTTAGAGTTCAAAAGGAAAACGTATAATGCTACGTCAAAGGGAAGGAAACTGACAGTTCATTATAAACCTGCATGGGGCAAGTATTTTCCAATTAATTATTGTTTACATTTCCCCCAGCAGTATCTATTTCTAAGGTTGTTATTATATTTTTTTTAGTATTTCTAAGGCTAAAACTATTTTATTTGCTAAAATGCGCATAGTTTCTGTGCATCCCATACGTACATCACACTAACAAACAATCAAATCTGTCCTCTTTATAATTAAAGCGATAAGCATACTAGGGACGGAAGCGACTTTATAATATGTAGTGATAGAGCAGGGTATTTATGTTTTGAGACAATAGAATAGTAGTAGAAATAATAGTAGAATGAAACCCATTAGAGAAGGAAGAGAATATTGGAAACATAAATATAAGATTCTATAAGATATATAAATTTAAGAGTTTTTAAGTTTAAAAGCTGTTTATCTCGATTTTCAGCAAAATTACAAGTCCTATGGAAAAAGATCAATGCTAAAGTTGTAGGAAATAAAAAGATCTACAACTGTTGCATTTACACTATTTTCTCAATGTTTACGTGAAAAATTCAAATAACCTAGTTTTTCATATATTTCAAGTGAAAATTTTCAAAACCGGTTCAGTAATGGGGGGTGATTGAAGTTGTATTACCAGGATATAGCCCCCAGACCTACTCATAGAACCTAGATATGTAGGAGAACATAGAAATACGTTCACTTGTGACCGGTAATATCAAAGTTTTTGGGAAGTGGGATGGGAATTGGGATATTTTTTTTATAAGAAGAGATGGAGTTTTATTAGTCAAGGGAGACCGAAAATAAAGTTAAAATTGACCTGGGATGCATAGTTTCCGAGATATCGGGTACTGGGAATCTTGGGTATTTTTGTGGGATGGGAATTCACGAGATTTTTTTTTTGCAGTCGAATAGAAAAAGTCTCGGTATGGGTGCAGGGGAACAAAAAATTGCTCAGAATTGAGCTGCGAAGCTCCGTTACCGGGATATGGGGGCTTCAAGTTTTGTAGAAAGTGGGATGAGAATTGGGAAGACAAATTTTGTGGGAAGGTAGGGTTCAAATACTTACTTAGGGTACTATGGGGCCGGAAAAATGAGGGCAAAATTGACCGGGATGCTAAGTTTTCGAGATATGGGGTACTGGGAATCTTGGGTATTTTTGCGGGATCAGAATTTCTGGGAATTTTTTTGGAGGCAAATGCAACTTGTGATAAGAGGGGGTGCAGGGGGAACAAAAATTTAGGTGGGAAGCTCGGTTCCCGGGATATAGGGGCTGGGAAGTTGGTAATGTCGGGAGTAACTAAATCCAACTTAACCTAATGCTGATTGTACTCTGCAGTCATTCGGTTTGGTGCCTTTCTGGCGCCATCCTGGCGCGTTGCTTGTGAGTTTAGCAGACTACCGATTTTTTTACCAATTGCAGTTGCAACGTATAGCAGTAGCATGGCGTTTTACGTTCATTTACGCGACTTAGGCCCCTGTACACATTCATGAGGATGAATAAGGAAAATACAGTTAATATAAATGCATTTCATATTTAATATACCAATATAGGGAGCGTAATGGTCTCACCAGGATCTTAGAGACCCAAGCTAACCTTACCTGCAAGGTGCACCACGCACCTGCCGACCAAACGGTCTGACAAGTGTTTGTGTGTTATTTCAAATTAACAGCTTTCACTAAATGGATATGAAAGATACCTACGATACTTACATAAAAACACAATTTTTATATTTTTGTCTGTCTGCCTGCCTGTCTGTTTGTTCCCGTTTATCTCTGGAACAACCGGACCGATTTTAACAGGACTTTCACAGGTAACTAGCTGATGTAATAAGGTACAATACGTAGGCCACTTTTGATCCCGGGAATATGTTCCCGCGGGTATTGGGAACCATGAAACTATTTCACACGGGCGTCCGGTAGTAAGGTATTATATATAACTCACGTGGTTACCAATTACTTTGGACTATTTCTTTTTTATACGAAACACTGATGAATACCTGATTTCACTTAACCTCAGAACTGATTTTAAACTAGTTGTCTCTGAATATCTACAAATTTTAAATAATTTTAAGATTTTTTAATATTTCTTAATTTTTTCCCGATTTCTACTTATACAAATACTAAGGTGAACCAAGGTCTCAGAATTTTGAAAAATATATCGTATCGTGTAATCAATCGTGTGTGTCAGTCAAATTCGTTTGTTGTATAAAATTTAAACGAGCGCGTCAAGCTACCCTTTGTGCACTAAAATCAATTACTAAATCCATCATGCATGGTACCTTTTAACAGCTAACCCCTGCGCTGAAATTAAGTTACGCTTCAATTTGATTTACCTTTGTTATCCGATAGTCTGTGCAATATGACGAGCACTAGGCAATATTCTACAAAGCAATTACAGGTCTGCAGGCAATATCTATGTAATATATTTTTCATCTTTCTTACTCTGAAAGTGGGTCATTGCCTCTCTGACATGTTGCATGTAATTCATTTCGGCCCCAGGGCCGAAAAATTACTTGAGGTGAACTTGAGGCGATGGCAAAAACATATACAGCCTCAGTTCGATTAAATAAATCCAACATTCTATTTTTGAAATGGTCCTAAACAAAAAGAGTTCACCGCTGATCGTAGAAACCTAAATCTTGGTAGGCGTGTTTTTTGTATGGCGTATACTTCCGATAAGAAAGGATTTTCCAAAATTCTACTCCTAAGGGAATGAAAAAGGGGGACAAAGTTTATTTCGGTAATATAAAGTTACATTTTTAGCGAGTATAACCGCGATCTCTCTGAAATTGTAATTCCTAGGAAACAAGTTGTCATTTTTGTAGGTAATTTTATTATCTACAATTTTGTACTAGACTATTTTTTGATATAATTCACTGTTTACGAAAAAAATCCAAAAAACCGCAGATTTTCAACTTTAACCTTGAATAACTTTGGTAGCACAAGTCGGATCGATGGGAACTCTCGATGTTTGATTGAGCTGAGCGAAGCGAAGCTCTTTCTTAGGCGACTCGTGTATGTCGTTCGTGATCGAACTCCTCCTAAACGACTGGACCGATCTTTTTGAAATTTGGCATGGTCATAGTGACCATCACCGTGAGTGCATATATCTGAATTCATAAAGATCGGTCCAGTCGTTTAGGAGTTCGACCCGGATCGACAAACTCAGCTCAATTATTGCAACAGCATAATGCATTGCATACTTCGTTTATAATGGTGTACTTAACACCAGCACCAATTTGCAGCTCTATACCTACGAATTAATGCAACCTTATAATTTTGTTCCGAATATTTTAACTGTATTACTGATAGCTATCTGATTTGAGTTTTTTTTTGTAAATAGGTGTAGGACTCGGTAAATTAAAGCTACTTACGAAAAATTTGATGTTAATTAATAAGTTTCAATGTTGGAGGGTCCACGTACTATATTGTTATTATTTATTTGACTTTCCTCGTATTCCAAATGAAAAGTAGAGTGAAACCTTATATCTGTTTCGATCTATTTACTAGCGAACTATTACTATTTACATTATTTATTTAAAACATCTTGTCAGAAGTGGGTGGATTTCAGCCCTTGGTTACAAACTATTATATAAGCAATTAAATATGCTAACTTTTCCTCAAATAATCGAGTATATCATGAAGTGATACCGTAAGTCGCACACTGATACAATAATGATCGCAATATTAGAGAATAGAGATCCAGTTTGTAGAATGTTTTTCTATAGATCCTCCAACTATAGATTTTAAAATTCATATTCTTAAACTATTTCGCCGTGCTGTGTGTGTGCCTTTTTCTTTATCACATATCACGCCTATATCCCCGAAGGGGTAGGCAGAGGTGCATTACACACCCACACAATTTGCCAGTATTTTTAGTCCTACGTAATAGTGGGCAAGCCTATTGCCGTCACCGGGCACATTTATAATGGGTTTTGTCCAAAATGGCCGAATTAATTTAATAAAAAGTAGCAGCTATAATGAAATTTGAAAAAAAAAAATTGAAACCTGTTGCCTTGTGATGAAATAATGATGAAAGGCAACAAAATCTTACGGGTCAGGCATTATGCCACAGCCAATTAAAGTTCTGGGCGTCTCGGACTATTCCTGGGCGTTTCAGACTATACAGCACATATACTCGGAATATTCAGGACAAAATTACACCAAAACCAAGTGAAAGGGAAAAGTCACATTAAATGTCTGTACTATTTATTTGTTACAAAAATTGTGCATTTGTTATTTTGAACAAAGTTACGAAAATTGCGCTGACGGACGAGTATGAATTTCGCAAACTTATAATAACCTAACCTAACCCGCGACAGGCGTCAGGTTCGGAATAAACCATTTTTTTGCCGTTTTGGTGTGGAACCTTTTGTGTGCGTCGGAAATAGACTTGCTGTCTATAACGCGACGTGGGGCCAACGAAACTTGGAGACTGTCGAAGAGAGAAGATACATTCAATCAATAAAAACAACATTACCCACACTAACATGTATTTGATACACACTCACACACAACAGACATACTTACTTGCATATTACTGCACATATTTACTTGTGTGTTTATTGTTAAAGTCAGATGGTTGTCATTCTGAAGCTTATTATATTTTATGATTTTTTTAAAAGTATATATTTATTTTATTTTCAGAACCTTCATAGTAGGTAGGTACGTTAACAATATGATCGAGTTTCGACCACTTGCAGGGCCACTAGTTTACTTAAATGGACCATAATAGAAAGTTTTGAAATAAAAGTTCTGAAATATGATTGATCTCCCAGAGGTGATTTTTCACTGACACCGGACGAAATCAATCTTCCATTACGGACGATCTTCGCCAAAGTATTTATTTCAAATTGGTTTTCTTCATATCGTAGAATTCAAGCCTATACGCATAACTGTTGTTGTGTACAGCACGATGACGGCCAAAGCTTTCTCATCTCATTACAGTATTTGTGATTCTGAAGTAGGTAGTTATAATATTACATAGTTTCTATTACTTATAGAAATATATATTCTACCCCTTCTATTAAACGAAACATAGATTATGGACTTCAGTAGTCTTTAGTACCTTCTCTAATATGTCACTGTTGCTTCAGAATAATAAATGTGGCATTTGAGACAAAACAAAACTAAATAATTGTGTCGAATACTTTTTAATTTTCTCGATTCCGGTATTCCCTACACATGAATGTGCGCAAGGTTCCCTGCTGGAGGCTGTACGTAGGGATCGTACGGAACATGAGCGCCCGAACAGACTGACTGGCACCTGTATTCACAAACGACACTATGAGGCGCGCGAACTTTAAGCGCTGCAAATACAATTATAGGTTTTGACAGCGCTTAGCATTCGCGCGCCTCATAGTGTCGTTTGTGAATACGGGTGTGACTCGCTGGCCCGGTCGCGGTCACGAGATCTCAAACATACGACAGGAGTGTTCACATCGAAAACGGATGAAGCGGGCGGAGCGGGATTGAGGGATACTGGTGTCCAAACTAGTGAGACCCTGTATTGAAATACCACCAGAATAATTCACAAGGGAACATGTAATAGAACATAAGCTTTGCATTTTAAACATAACTTACGACCGAATACTGAAACGTCACTCAAGTATTTAGGAGTTGTTTAAATGACTGGGCAGCCCTTAAACTTTATATTTATGCAGTAGGTAATAAGGCATTCTAGACCATATTTCTTAGAATTTCATCAGCCATATCTAATTTATTTTAATTTGAAAAACGTTATTAGTTTGGGCATTCTAGATGCAAGAGCTCGATGTGCTGACGAAGCCCAAGAAAGGATCCACAATTACACCAAGGTTTACAAAATGATTATTGAGGTAGTCCTTTGGAGTTGTGTGCCCGAACACATTTTAGTGCATGTGTGTATTACTAGTGGCATTGAGAGCGTGGAGTGGGTGATACTATTTCTAATTTAGTTTTACCAGTGTTTATAGTTAAATAGTATCTTTAGCCACTTAGTCACAGTATCCAGCCCCGTTTGAGTGAGTTGGGATGTATGGATGTTTGAATCTTTCTTCCTCCTATGAAGGGCTATGAATTTTGATGGTAAATATCTCATAAAGATGGACAAAAATCGGCGTTTTGTGTGTCTTTGGAAATTAAATATGACACTGAGTTTTTTTTTAATATAAGTGCTACTATACTAAGATGTAACAAAATTCCTTCGAGTAGGTAAATAGGATTCATTAGTTTCGAAACTTTTTATTTTTATTTTACTTCAACACGGGTATTATCATGAAATGCGACGTAGATATGTACAATAGGTACATACCTTTTTATTGCCTGACGTTTGAACAGGTCGTGGCTGATTTTTTTTTAAATTAAATTACGAGTAGATTACTATGTCCGTTGCACTAGCATAGGTATTATACCGCTATCTTTTGTTTTATATGTTATTCCATCATCCACCATATGTTTACTCCCTCTATCGAAGCGAAAGAATCATTTTTAAGTGGTTTATTAATGTACTTAATTTAGTATTTTTATAATATTGCTTGACATGAAATTGTAAAATTTTGACATTCATATGTGTTATATATATGTGTAATATGTGCTAAAACTGAATAAACAAAATTGATTCTTTGTTTCTATCGATTACGCCCCCCACGCCTAATTCGCAGAACTGATGAATTTTGGTTTAAGCATAAATAGAGCCACAGAAGTACTACAGTATCTAAAACTTGCGTAGACGAAGTTGCGGGCGTCCACTAGTATAATAAAAATTTTATAATGCTGTTAGGAGTCACTTATTAGGAAAGGACTATTACTAGGCTTATGTCACTCGCCTATAAATCGCAAAAAATACGTGACGTCAGCTACAACTTGAAGTTGTAAGTCAGTCAGGGTTGTCTCTTGTTTGAGTCACGGCATTAACCATAGAGTTGATATTGAGGCATTAACGTCATAATTATTGGTCAAATTATGCTGGTACTTTCCTGACCTGAGTTATGGAATTACTCGGCCACCGATCATATTTCGGCCCACAGTTAAAATCTCCTACGTTATTAGCTTTACTAAATAACCAGTATCTAAATGACCAGTGATTGGCAAGTTGCTGCAAGTGCAAGCAGAGGCCATAACAAAGAATTGAATTACTTTCCTGACAACCCTAACGTTGGAATTATGTTCTCTGTAAACAAAATAATGTGCTTTAATAACGTCGGAGTGCAAGTTCTGTATGTAAGTACTATTCCCTATTCTGTGCTATTACTTCACGAGTGGATATTCAGATGATACAGAAACATTATTTTGTTATTATTTTAGCAAAAACTTAAATTAATCACCAAGGAATTCTCAGGAGGATCCAATATACTGAGAATGTTATAGTCTAATCGCTCCTGTGATTGAGAAACCTCAACAGCAATTTGACCATACACTGCAATGTGAGTTTTGGAGGTGTACAAGTTTTCCAAGCGCAAATAAAATTTGTGCTATACCATCACAATTTAATTTACAGCCCGTGTGGTCACTCTATCCTCTCCAATGATTTACGATCACACCGTGTCCGAATTAAAACACCAACTTCCTACGACCAACGTCCAGGTACAGCGTCAGTAGATTTTTTTGGAATCACATTATATTGTTTATAAATAAAAAATAGCTTTCAAGTTTTGTTGAAACACAGCCTATAGATAGAAACAGGTAAGTATAATCTATTACTAGCGGCGCGCTTTGATTATATATATATATATATGTCTAGATACCGTGTCTAGTACAAAGCGAGTTGTCAAAAGTGGTCATGTTGTTTATTCACATGTGAGTGACAAACGTCACCCGCTATAATATTACGTACGAGGGTTACATTATTAGTGTGTGCGTGGCCAAGAAGGCCACCACAAAATTTTTCCCCCAATATATGGGAATCAAATTCTCGGGATTTAGGTAATTAAGTATTGTTGTATGGGAGTTAGGTAGTAATAAAAATCATCAACCATCATCATACTCGTGCTCTTTATATTTATTTAAAAGTAATTTTAACAGAAATAATAATACAAGTATAGGTACAAAAAATCGGTCAGCTGAAGGTAAGTATGTATTAAGACTTACAGGGCCAACAAATGCTTCTTGCTTTGCGTAAGGCATATCTGTATCTGTTACATTATTAGATTCACCTGTATCACTATCCGATTTTATAGAAGATAGAAATAAAGCCTGAAAATAAAGTATAAAGGTACAATTATCACAAGGTGCTCAGGGGCCCAGACAACATCTCCAGTAATCAAGTCACCCTCACCTGCACCATGCTTGGACTGTCCACCTGCTAACAAATGGACAAGGCTCTGGCAAATGTACACAGTCCCCGAAAACGAAAATAAGCTCGCCATTTTATTAAGTGGCGTAATAAGCGCCTCTGACTACCCCTTCGGTAATAAAGACATGATTTGTATCTGTCTGTCTCATCACAAGCCTAACTTTGTAACTGTACTCACTATTATTATCATAATATTTGTTACTCACCCTAACAGGAACAGCTCCCACTTTTATTTTATGGCGTCCACCTTTAGTTTCGATTACATCACTTTTAAGGAAATGTCCAGAACATATACATGTTCTGGTTTTTGGTTTCCACCACGGTTCCTTCCTACTCTGCCTTACTATTTCTATCCATTTACTGGCTAATATCGGATCTCCGGGGAACCTAAATAAAATGAACCGAAATTTAGTTACCATGCATGAATTCAGTCCAATATATTCGTAAATCATAAGACATCTACTTTTAGTAACAAAAATTATTAGCACAAATGAATAAATAAAAAGAAAAAGTCTTTCATTACTTTCAGAACCAAAACGTTATCGACAATTTAAATCTGGTAAAAACTATGTGAAAATGTTAGATAAGGATTAGGTTTGCGCAAACTCATATTATACTAGACTTAATATACATCCATAATACACAATTGCCGTCAATTGGGAAATCTTATTCATTTAAGTGGCAACACTTTACAAGTCTTGTCACTTGACAAGATTTGTAAAGTAGTAAAATTATTTTTACAATAATGATTTAGTTGACATGTAATCAATAAAACAATACTTACTGGTGGAATGTAACCTTCCTCGGTTTATCTATCTTTTTATGATAGTTTTTATACTATTTTATTGCACAACACGCCATTATAAATATAAAATGTCAAGAGCACAATTGGCATTTGAAACTTCAACCGTAATAACGAGCCGCGCGCAGCTAGGTTGCACATTTGCACCTTGTGAATCTATACTCTTTTGACGGCCGGACTAGGTATCTAGACATATGTATAATCAAAGGCGGCACGCTTGAAGCGAGCGGTGTCGCATATCCAAAGTGTCTGAGCACGCCACTCATAGCCCCTTTGACCAGTTTTGACACATTGAAATAGTGATGTGAAACTGCAATTTGTATTTTAGATTTTATTATTTTAAAATTCGAAGTCGAAATACCTTCACTATCTACTTCTATTTAAACAAATAAATAAAATTTAAGTGTCCGTTTTTCACTAAATCCTTATGAAAATATAAAAAAAATCTGAGTTAGTCTATTAGTTCCGGCTATCTCTGAAACGGCTGGACAGATTTCAACGTGATATTATAAAGAGTATTTTAAACTACTTTTTGTCCCGGGAATACATTCCCGTGGGAATTGGGAATTAGAATACTGTTCCACATGGTCAGAACTGTGGACATAGTTAACATATAAATTACCAATCATTATTAACTACAGCAAAACACGGCAACAAAATTAAAAACCGGCCAAGTGCGAGTCGGACTCGCGCACGAAAGGTTTACGATAAACCTTTATCTCTAAAATGCGGCAAAAAATCGTTTGATGTATTTCTATACCTTCTTAATGTATTTCTATAATCAAAAAAAATTCGTAAGACACCATTTACACGGAGGGGTCTCAGTGTCTTAACACTGAGACCCCTCCGTGCCTCGGAAAGCACGTTAAGCCGTCCGCCCCGGTCAATCAAAAATCCGAACGGTCTAACTACAGAACTCGATTCCGCCCATGGGTTGTGGAGGTCAGATGGCACTCGCTTCACGGATAATATCGAAGTTCAGCCACATCGCAGTTAGACTGGAAAGCCGACCCCAACTGAGTTGGGAAAAGGCTCGGTGAATGATAAAAAAAATAGAATAAAATTAATGTTTAAGGGGGGAGCCCTTCTTAAATGTTTATTTTGTTATATTTTTTAGTGTTTGTTATAGCGGCAACAGAAATACATCATCTGTGTATCTACAATTGTGTACAAAACTATTTTTTGATATAATTCACTGGTTATGAGAAAAATAAAAAAAAAGCGAAAATTTCAACTTACCTTGAATAACTTTTTTAGCAGAAGTCGGATCGATGGGAACTTTTGTTGGGTAGGACTCGGTAAAATAAAGCTACGAGTACTTACGAAAAATGAGCTTGCTGTTAATCAATATTTTTCAATGTTCTACGGCCCACATACTATTATGTATCCAAGTTCTCAACTAAGCTGTCCTCTGTGTCATACAATTTGCCGCTTTTATCGCTTCGTCTCTTTCATTCTGTCATTCCTATGGTGTTGTGTGTTATGTTCCAAGTGTAATTTGAACTATCTTTGAAAGTCGCAATTAAAGAATAGAAATATGCTTCTTCTTTGAAATTAATATTATATTAATGCATGTAGGTAGTACCTATGTTGTTACTAATGTAACATTTGTATGAACAATCATCAATGGCCGACATTCATGCATATACATACAGTGTAATTCAATAGAAAGCGGACTACATCGATACGTGTGCAATTACAATCACCGGTATTGCATAGGGATTTACCAAGTTCGTATTAGGCGTCTGGCATTAGTACAAATTAAACGCATTCAATCAGAGATTTAAGGGATTCATTTGTATTAATGTATTACAGAGTGGTTTAGGAATTTATTATAGTGCCCGGTAACGGCAATATGCTTGTCCCCTATTACGTAGGGTCCAACAAAGGTCATCATCTATATTTCATACATTTTTGGTCCAAATACTTTTACTTTTACTACTACCAAAGCCAAGCAAAAAAAAATTATAATTGTGTAGAACCTACCATCCTTAGCATTCGGTGTCCAGGAAAAAATTAAAGAAATAGTGCTAAAGCTATGCCTTCGATTTAATGGAAGTCTAAAATCTAATTTTTATTGGATCACAGATTTATTTACAATAAGAATTACTACAATATACAAAATAAACATAATTATAGACTAAAAATATTTACATTACAAAATATCGTTTAATAAATCCTCCGCGTCATTGCCGACTGGGAAGGTTCCCAGAATGCTGGCTGTGTTGCCACGTTGGATGGCGATACTTATTCTTTGGGCCAGAAAATAGCCAATCTTCTGGTCCTGAGAAGCATCGATTAGGCGTTTAGCAATGTCTCTATTAAGGCGGCGAGCACTCGGACCCCATGAACCCAGTGTCTCAACCCCAAACGGCTCAAATATGTAATCACCTGCTAGGTTAGCATATTTACGCCATTTAAGGCCTTCAGCCCATGCAGCAGCAGCGCCGGCACATCCGGATGTGCTTGGAAGGTGTGAAGGTGCTAAGGTGTCAACGCATGTAGCGTCCCACACCAAAGGCCTTCCCATCTTCCACGGTAGCAGCGACATACCGGCCGGTCTCTTTCCATCGCTTCGTGCTAAACCATTTGGTTCACGTACGGCCGGAAGACCTGCGGTGGAAAGAGCCCTACGAATTATGTCGTTTAGAATAGCGTGCCGAGGTATACGACCTGCGCTTCTGCTACAAGAAAGACCATGGTGTCCCAGATTATCGACGGCTACTCCATTTTTATTGTTGACTATTACTCTGATATAAGTAGTTAGGATAATTCATACCATACAACGATTTTTGACCTCCAGTAAAACCAGGGGCAATGGTCTCACAACTTTGCTGCCATAATAAAACAAGTTAAAAATATGGCAATTTTTTTGCCATATATTTTAGAGGTCTTTGACCATGCTGAGTTTATTGCAGCTGGTCTTGAGTCTCTAACTATTACCCTTCTCGTTTTGACTTTGACCTTGAGATCAGAGGTCAAATGTCAAGTTCATTTTAGAGTTCTTTGACCATGCTGAGTTGATTGCAGCTGGTCTTGAGTCTCTATTACCGTTCTCCGAACAAAATTGACTCAAAATTGACATAAAATATGAATTTTATGAAAATTCTAAATTTTCCTTAAATTTGCCGTATATCATTACTTCTCAGAATTTGATCCTTAACAGCAACACTATCGTATGGTGTAATAATAAAGGGTGTGATTTTTTTTTCTAAATCAATGGGTTCGATTAGGATTATAGGTTTTTAAAAAATCTAATGATGAGGTTTTAAGTTTCATTAAAAACGGGCTCGTGACTCCTTTGAGCATTTTTCGCTATTCCTTATAGTTCCGGATTTGGCCATCCAAGCCCACTTGAAAAATTCACCCTGTATATATGTATAAATACATACTGTGCTATAATAAACTTACAGAAAGGTATACTACATTACAATATAATAGGTAGCTAAGATTAAGAGGAGAGATAATGAGCTTTTACTTTCTTTTTAAAGAGATGAAGAGTTCTACAGCTTTGTATGTCAGGGGGACTGACTTCCACAGTCTAACCCATAGACCAACGCGGTCGTCGTATACGCTGTCGCCGTATACGACGGGACAAGGCATTATGCATTTTCCCGATACATAAAAGTCTAGCATGTTTGGTGCGGGGGGGTCATCGACACGCACACATTCTCAGACGCTCAAACCCAATCGGGTGCCACTACGAAACTCACACATGACAATAAGAATAACACATTAACATTTTCACAAACACATACATATACATTTTATATCATAACACTATAATGACACTACCAAAAGTTACCGCCCACTATTGATGTAACAGTGTCGATACATTTTATCGATAAATTTTACAAAATCGACTATTAAAATCAGGTTTCAAAAATGATACCAAGGTGGATGTTGTTTATAAAAGTGTGACTTTATTTGCTATTTGTAACTTAGGGTAGGTATTATATCAAACCTAAACATCATATAAATCTAAACAACTAAATAAAATCGAAGAGTCTGTATACAGGGTATATCTATAGCTGTATACAGTGGACTATGTATAAAGTTTATTTTTAAATCATAATGCTTAGTGTAAATAATGTACTGAATAAGGTAAAGAGATTCTTTACACCGGACCAAAGGTGTCTGCTGTACAAGACGCAGATTAGACCCTGCGTTGAATACTGCTCTCTGGGACGGCTCCGCGAAGTATCTGTTGGACGCTCTCGACGCTATGCAGCGACGGGCTATCCGTATTATAGATTGTCCGGAGGTAACGGGAAGCCTTGAGCCGCTAGCTCTGCGCCGAACAATAGCTTCCTTGGCCGCATTCTACCGTATTTACAACGGCGAGTGTTCTGAAGAGCTCTTCAAACTGATCTCACCCTCTTCCTTCCGATCCCGAACAACTCGTGCCGGGCAGAGATGCCACTCCCACACAGTGGATAGCATGTTCGCGAGAACCGAACGTTTTAAACGTTCGTTTCTCTGCCGAACGATAGTGACCTGGAACGCCCTGCCTGTGCACGTGTTATCCCACATATAATCCTGGGTTCTTTAAGCGGAGCGTGAAGAGGCACATCAGTAGGTCGTCAAGTTGAGGGCCACTCTCTATAGTATTGCGTGCTGTGAGAGTGGCCCACAATCGTTAGACGTCGTCACGACTTACCACCAGGCGGACGGCGTCAATTTGGCGAACCAAATATATAAAAAAAAAACGTACGGCCGGAAGACCTGCGGTGGAAAGAGTCCTACGAATTATGTCGTTTAGAATTGCGTGCCGAGGTATACGACCTGCGCTTCTGCTACAAGAAAGGCCGTGGTGTCCCAGATTATCGACGGCTACTCCACAGGTGCAATGATGCGGGGATACACAAGGTGTACCCAGCCAAAGGCAAGTGGCAATGCGGAAGGTTTTGTCGTCCAACATTGTACCGATGTTGGGCGATGGGAGCGCCTGGATCCATAACCCTAACTCCCATTCTCCAACAGCTAGTAGGCGTGCATATCTTAAGATAAGATGATATATGTAGGGAATAGGTATCCCGTTAACGTGTTTCCATGGAAATATGGATCTGAAAAACTATTCCACTCGGATGTTGCCGCGGGCAACAGCTAGTCTACGATAAAATATTAAAAGGAAATTCACATGTAGAGGAGTAGATGATGCACACGGTTTCATAGAAGGATCAGAAGTACTAATGACATCGCAAGGTGATTGTTGGTCATCTGATAGTGCGGAGGATAATTGATGGCTCTGAAAAAATTGATTTTACATTGTGATTTTTATAAGCGGAGTAATATACGCGTATTTTAAGAACTAAACATACTGATATACCTTATTACAATTATGTTACCAGTCGTACTAAAATGCAGTTGAATTGAGAACCTCATTATTTTTTGAAGTCAGTTAAAACTTACAACACAAGTACAATGTGGTATTAGAGTTGGTATATTGCCCTCAAGCAATAGCCTTCCCTTGTTCGCCAATACTCGAAAATCAAAGATCTTGAAGTGTTCCGAGCAAATGACACCAGCTCTAGGAGGCATCCAGGTACGTCTGTTGTTACAAAACAATATCCATAATTCCCTTACTCTCGGATCTTTGGGAAACCTGTAATAAATAAATGAACAAAAATATCGTCGAAGTATTTATTAGGTAATGTAATTCTTAAGTATAATAAAAAAATTATACAACAAGACTCAATATTATACCTATTAAACTTATCAAAACCTTTATTAAAATCAAGATCATAATATACAGACCTACGTAATTTAAATAATATTCAAACCAGTTATTTATAGTGCACCTCTTTGCATTTTCAAGGTATTTTATCGATACCTAACTTGGTACATCACTCCGATACAGACACTATAACTGTGTATTTGTTGCCATGGCAACACCCATGTCAGTCGTTTGACATGTTTGACTGATTTGCGAATTGTATGAAACGACCAACTTCGTGTTGATAGAAAAATCCGAAATAATGAGACTTTGATTATTGTAAACAAAGAAATTTGTATTATTATTTGATTAAAAATACTTACCTATGGAAGGTAATACCATCTTTTTGTAAACTAGATGTGCCTGACCTTTTTTTGCAACAAAAAACTGAGCAGGTTGGCATTTTTGGGGATGACAATAGCCGCGCAACTTGATGTAGTCTAGTAAGTTGTCAAGACGCCAATTTGTTTTATTTCTAACTTATGACCTATAGGTCATAATCATGTGAGCGAGGGGAACGCCTGCTAAGGCGGCGGTGTGGTCTAACCGCATGAACGGTAAAGGAAAAGGAGAAGAAATCGGTTTTGTGGTAGGGACAATTTGGTCGGTACTTAAGGTGAGACCTACACCGGGTACCAGGTGCGTTCACGTAAGAGACCCGCTCCCGCAGGTAGGAAGAATAAGCGGGATTGTACAGGATATTAAAAAAGGAGACATAATATCCAAGGGCCTCTGCGACGGCAGATTGGGAGCCACTCGAGTTCCTTGCGAAAGTGTGAGATGTGGTCATATTTACGAAGATTGACAACAAAACGGATACAGAGATTTTGTCAGCGCTCAAGTTTGTCCAACAGCTCCTCAGTAGCATCCAAATAGCAGGCATCCGCGTAGTCCAAGATAGGCTGAATTAGCGTCTGAGCAAGTGAGACTTTGATATTCAGGGGCAAAAAGTTCTGGAGGCATTTAAGCGTGTGGAAAGTGAAATGCACCTTCTTACTTACCTCGCCAACATGAGTCTTCCAGGATAGATTGCAGTCCATAACTACACCCAAATTCTTTGCGGTATCTGTGTACACGATAGGGGAACCGTCCTGTAAAATAGTAAAATGGGGGGAAGAGAAGACTTCGTAAGCTTTATAAAATCAAACGTATTTTGAACTGAAATTTAGCGTTAGAGTAAAAATCGGAAAACGACATAGGTAAGTAGAAAATTAAAAACAGTAAATTACATTGACGGTAAAGTAAAATATGATAAAATTTAGTGAGCGCAGCGAATACCTACGATATGAGCTAAGCGAAGAATTTAATTTTCAATCTGCGACTTCTTTGTGTCAACAGCATCAAAGGCTTCTTTCTATAAGTCGACATTCCATTTACAGCCGTACTTTCGAGATCCAATGAATACACACACGTTCCCCGCGGCCACAGTTTTGATTGACTTTTAATTAAGTACTCATAGCTGCACCGGATGTTCGAGATCCAATGATAAACTTTTCATAACCGCGATACCGGGTCAAAAAGATCCATTCGACCTGTGTTAGAATTTCATGATTGTGATAAAAGAAAATAACTTCAATTTTATTCTTGGTGTTAATTTTGAACTAAGTAACAATTAGGTGCAGAGCTTAGTTCGCAAACGGATCTGATAAGTAGATTAAATGTAATTTTCATGAATATTTTCGAATTATTTTAGTGCTAGTTAAACAACTAATTTATTTTTTTATTTTAAACAACTGATACTTGCAGTGACATAATTTATTTGACGAAAAAATATTTACCTGACGAATATAAATTGAGTGGCGATAAGTTCTCTGATGTGCATTTAAAATATCCCATAATTTATTATGATGAGTTAAGCTTCTATGTATTATTGTAATGTGTATGTGTAAAAACGCACAGATCTCCATTGAGTAACTCCGACGGTTACCGTGGAGGTGTACATACAGACAGCTTTACGCAAGTGAGTTTTTAAACGAAAGTAAATATAATAAGAACTTTCGATGGCACAATCGGGAGTAATTACTAAGATAATGTCAGATGTTACATCTCCTAATCGCTCCCTACGGCACGATAAGACACCATTTGTGTCCTTTGAGTGTGTTGCCACTTGAAATAATACACCTAGGTAAACAAATACTGGGCCTATGAGCTTACAAAGTTTAGTTTAGGTGTGAAGTTAAGATGGAACGCTAGGTGCATGTAAACATTACGCTTGAATCACTCGTATCTGTTACTTGGGGAGTTATGCTTTACGTGCATAAGTAGGTTCATATCTTTTGTACTTTTCTTTATTCCCTTCCACAGGCAGAACATCAGGACGGTTTTCGTTGAATGAGGTTTAATTAATTTTTCATCCCTTCTATTCAAAAAGTGGCGTTTTGTTCCTACATAACACTGCGTGCGCCTAAAGTAGCTTAAAGTAGCTCTTTTTTGTTCAGAGACTTTTCAGCGGGCAATAATGAGATTTGAATTTGGAACATGAATCTTTCATAGTTAACCAACCAAAAAATAACAAAACGCGCAAACTTTTTCATCGCTAGTACATTTCTTTTTTTTCATAGAAGGCGATGAAAAATAATATTTAAGACTCGAGAGTAAAATATTTTTTTCTCAGGCGTCGTACTTTGAATCCCTTGTTACTTTCAGGATTCTACTTTAGAAATCCTCGGTACGCTCGGGATTCTACTCTGGAATCCTTCGCTTCGCTCTGGATTCAAAATAGCGCCTTCGACAACAATATATCATTTTACTCCCTTGTAATGTAAACTAGGTACTATATGGTATTCATCTAACGAGTGATAAAGATAAATGGTAATAATTATGTGGGATTAATACAGGGTTACTAGTAATTTGAAATCTTTCGGACAGGAGGGTGTGCAGGAGGGCAGTAAATTCAACCCGCATAAAAACTATTTTTGGTGTGATAAAATAATAAACAATGACCAAAGTAGGCCTTTTAAATATCTTTTTATTCGTAGGTATACTACAAATATATCTTAATAAGCTGCAATTCATTTCAAAACACGGTAAATGTGAATGCTAGGCCTATTTAAACTTATTTGAAAAAAAAAGTAAGTTCATACTTATTGTAACAAAAATCTGACGTTAAGAGTACAAATTATTAGAAAAACTGCCACAGTTTATAAGCTATCCGAAAAGGTATAATATTAGAATAGAACAAAGTGAATATCCAAACTAAATCTAATTATTGTCATCTCATGAAATGAATGATGAAAGAAGAAAAAGATAACACGTACTGTTTCTTTCACAGGGAGTACCCGTGCGACCACTACACAGCTATAATCAATGTTACATTGATGTGCACTGGATGTCCTCGAGCACCTGTACACGAAAGTGCCCTACAACTTCTGCAACTGTTGGATAAGAGGTTCTTTGGTGCCATTGGGCTACTTCCCGCTGACGATGATGCAAGTAAGTACCTACTTAGTGATGTAACGAATGTTAGATTTGGAAGGATGGAAGAGATTGGAAGAATGGGGAAGGCGACACCTCTTGTGTTGGGGATCGTCGCTTCTGTGTCATTTAAGTGGGACGTTGGCCATCCCGTGGAAAACCCTAGTGGTCGTCCCTTTGCCGATTTGCCGTCGATTTACAGTTTCTGTTTATACGGTGACGCGGCAAAACACCGTGGTGGTTTAGTGCAATAGGTAGTCCAGCCTCTGGGAGTCCCATACAAAGCCGTCTTGCTACTTCTCCCCCCTGCCCGCTGTCGGGACGGTGAAGTGTGCAAATGCTTGACCTTGAGATCAGAGGTCAAAGGACAAGTTCATTTTGAGGGTTTTCGACTATGCTAAGTCGATTGGCGTTTACACTGAGTCTCTAGCTCTTACCGTTCTCAAGTTGAAAGTTGTTCACGGACGGACATTACTGTTGGATTTTCGATTTATTTTCGAAAACTAAAAAGTTAAATGAATGAAAGTTGTTTTTCTACCATTGACCGCCATAACGTCCCGGGTACGTCCTCGTAAGAATAACCCAGGGTGCCGGCGCACTAAATGGCCACTAATGCGGTCTCTCAGGGGACCAACACGTACTAGACAGACTGGAACTACCGGTGTACGCTAGTATTTTCATATTTTTCCCCATTACTTTCCCCGTTTTTCTATATTACCTGAAAGAGACGTTGGCCTCTTCATGGTACCTAAACTATTACTATTGTCAGATATTGTAAATGAGATGAATTGAATAAAAACCCTGTTCTTGAAGTAGGTAATCTAAAGGGAGCATAATATATACATAGATAGTAGAAGATTCATGCTAAATGATTATATACCAGAGCGTCACCGATAATCATTAGAATGGGTAGATTAGATGACAGGAAGAATAAATAGTCTTATAAGTTTCCACTTTTAGTGGTGGGGTAAGCAGATACAGACTTTATTAGAAATTGTAAAAAAAATACAATGACACCGAGATACTAAATTTCGATTACAACAAAAATTAAATATTAATCTGTCGATTGTACGTCGTGATTAGGTAATCACGACGTACAATCGACAGATTAATATATAATTTCTGTTGTGAATAATTGTGAAGGTTACCTCACACGTAAATTGGGAGGGTTGTAAATCGCATTAAAAATTATAACGATATCCACCAACAAACTTTATGATATTGTCCACAGTCGTCGATGCATTTGATCTCACTAACAATTTATCCTATGTAATGCCTCGCACTGTTAATGTGCTTAGAGTTGGTACAGTAGCCCTAGCTGTTCGCTGTAAATTTGTGTCTTACCAACTCGGGCCTGCGCTGCCCTATTCATTGAATGTTGGAGACTTTATACATATAGATATATTTGCATGCACTAAATATGAGTTTAAATCAAATATACTAATGTTTTCGTTGACTAGTAATTAATTAATTAATGGTTTATATTTGCACTATATATATTTATATTGTATATAGTATAATTAATCTCATTATTGTATAACTACAATTATATTTCTATTACGAGCCCCAATGCAAAATAGTTCGTCTAGTATGGAAAGTAGTGCCCAGCTTAAAATATAGAAAGTAAATATTGGTAAAATACCTATGTAACAACATTTAATAAGAAGTAAACCACAATTTGAAGAGCATTTTAAAGTTTATTTTACGATTACTAAATTTCTTTCATGACAAAAATATTCTAAAAACATAACGCAAAAGTATTCGTCTACCCTTGTCACTTACGCAAAATAGTTCGTCTACCACTTAGTTATGTCGCCTTTGCTCTCAATGAGAGCTTTAATGCGCAGATGCATAGTTGCAACCAACGCTGCACACTCCTTAGGCGTAATTGACTCCCACACAGCCAAGAGTGCCTTAAGTCGCTCTTCGATCTTGATGGACTTTTACGGAGAACTTTTTTCATTTTCGGTTTCGATCGGCGACAAGTCCGGGCTGTTAGATGGCCATTCGATTGCAGGGAGGCTTTTCGCCAGTAGCCACGTCTTTGTTGTCCTTGCAGTATGACAGGAAGCACCATCCTGTTGAAAAATGAAGGAATCTTGATGCTGGAGTGACGAAATAGAGGGCAGTAAACTCTCTTCCAAAAGCTGTTGATACCTCGCAGCATTGAATTATATATAATTAAATTAGAACCATCCACAAACTGCATACTACCAACACCTTGTGCAGACATGCAGCCCCATATCATAAGAGACGCCGGAAACTTCACTTTTCGTTTGAGACAATCACTATGAAATGCCTCATTTTTGTTCCGAATCACTTTCTTCCTTTCATCGCCGATTGTCACTTCAAATTTGGACTCGTCACTCCAAATAATACGACGCCACTGATCGGAAGTTCAATTTAAATGATCACGAGCAAACTTCAATCTCTTTTTCTTTTGTACAGCAGTCAACAGTGGTTTCTCCTTAGCGGTATAAAATCCGTAACCCATTATTTTTAGGACTCTTTTGCAAGTATCAACTGAGACGTCTTTATGCATCATGTCCTTCCATTGCACCGTGAGTTCTCCAGCTCGAGCACGACGATTATTTTTAATAATTTCCTTCAGGGCTCTGTTTTCTGCTGCACTCGTGATGCGTGGTCGACCAGTTTTCTTTAAACAAGAAGTGGTTCCATTATTTTTATAGTGCTGAATGATAGATTGGACTGTAGATCTGGGAAGTATCAAGTCTTTACATATTTGGTAACTTGATTTGCCAGCATCGACCCCACAAACTATACGCTTTCGAAGCTCTTCACACACGGGTTTGCCACGACCCATCACACATGCGATAGTAGAACAGCTTAATTTTATATATAGACAGACAAAAATAATGAAGTTAAAAAAATCTTATAAAGAAAATTTCATACTAGACGAACTATTTTGCAATGGGGTTCGTATAATCAGTTATTTTATTTCCGTCTAGTGACATCTTTTTCCTACTAATATTTGTATCCTTCTGCTCATAAAAGACTAAAACAAAATGAAAATTGTTATTATTATGTATTACTTACTGTGTGTTGTACCCTGTGTACGGAAAAAACTGAATAAATAAAATAAGACAATCATCCGATTTTTGGTCAGACACAAAACCAAACCTACAGTTTGGTAAATTTGTCTTGCCTAGACCTCCTGTTCTAATATATTTCTTTATTTGATTTATGTATTCACAACATAAATTAAATTAACAAATTTTAGTCCGAAAAAATGACGCTAAACAAACATAGTAGATATTATTAGTATTGAATAAGTAGACAAATAGGTACGTAGCCAAAAGGAACTAAGGTAAGTTTATCATTTGGCTGTTCCTGGGAGCAGATCAGCGGAGTCAACAGGCATTGGGTATGTAAAGGGTTAGTATTGAATATAATTAACTAAATAAACATTTAAGTTTAAACAGTTTGACATTTGACCTATGCGCTGCAGGGGCTGTAATGAGGATGATAGGTTAAGAGTATTTGATATGTGTGTGTGTGTTATATATGTGATAACTACAGGCTTTTCCCAACTTACTTCACCAAAGATAATATTAACTAGTAAAAAATAATAAAATTAATAAAATAATTAATTAATTAATTAAATTAATTAATTAAATTAATTAATTAAATTATGTAATTAATAAAATTAATAAAAAAAAAATAACTATAGGTATGCAATGCATGCTGCTAATTGCAAATGCTGAGCGGAGCAAATGTTTTATTACATATCAGAATCAGAATCGAACACTTAAATTAATTAATCGAATGAAAAAAAAATCCATTTTCATTGTTGACGCACGTGTTTCCATGGCAACCATTTAATCATCTCGTTTTTCGGTGATGTCCAGGACATTTTCGGTGATTATTCCTCCGTGGTCAGCTCTATTTTCATGATTTCAGAGATATGCACTCCCGGGTACGATGTCGACCAGCATGCCAAATTTGGTCAAAATCGGTCGAGCCGTTTCTGAGAAGTTAGCACACAAACGATTTACACTTGTCGCCTAAGATTGAGCTCCGCTCAATTATTAGGCTGTATTTTTTTACCTATTATTATTGTATTATATATACATATTTATATATACCTATTATTATTGTATTATATATACAATAATAATAGGTAAATAGGTATATGGCTGCATTTGTTGAGGCCATTTCTAACTCAGTGAATTCGCTACTGATTTCAAAATAGATTTGCTGTCCAGTAGCAAACCTTAATTTCAGCATTAATCATCTGTGCTATCAATGGCAACTGTATAGATGCAAATAGACGAAGCTGTAGGATTATGTCCCCAACTACGTCTGTCAAAACGCTCGGGTTTAATAATTGGCGCATCGAACTACGCTTCGGCTTTACAGGGGGACTACCGCCTAGCCGGTTTAACTATTGCAATGGTCATGTTGTCACTTTTGCAGCTTATAAAAGGAATATCAACTTTATTGCCTTTTTCAACAGTACGTCTATCAATAGTCTCACCAGTGAATAAACGTTGATCGCCACCTTTTTGTTGTGTAGTGTAGATATTTTGTAGGTAAGTATTAATATTTACCACCTCTGGCTTACTTAACGTTATTCTCTACAATCATATTCCTGGGAAGTGTGAGGGTTTAGCCAGTCGTATGTAACTGCATATAGTTATTTGAATTGAAACTATTGGAGGTTTTTTTGTGGACGTTTTAATTTTCAAAAACTGACCCAGAGGCAGACTGAAGATAAGGTGTTTGAGGCAATCTTAAAGTTTGTCCGATTGCTCGCCTGTATTATTTCCAACACAGCAACACAGTCCTAGCGCGTAGTTGGTAGCCTTATATTACAATCGAAATTGTAGGGGTTGTAAAATTACTACCCTTAACGACTGCTATAGATGGTCGTATGGCAACCGGGACCGAGGGCTCTGCAAGGCCCTGAGAGGGTCTTAAGAAATGGTCCCTTATCATAGGCCTGGTATATGTTGCTTAACCTAGTCGGTAACCACTTAGCCACGGGCCATGAGAGAGTTTGAATATTATAGAAGCACAGTCTGACGATCTTTCAGATTGCCTCAAACACCTTCCCTGAAATGTCTTCCATCTCTCGCTCTATAACAGTTGACGGATCGTTCTGATATTTGCTACTTTGCCACTAGTATAAACACTTCTTCAAACCGCCATGATCATTATAGAACTTCATAGGGAAGCAGTAGTTCCCTATACAGTTCAGGGTAGATTTTAGTTTTACATAAATACATATTATCATGCCTATATTACCATAATTCCTCATCGGGCATAATTTGGTTGGTCTTACGGAGTAGGGGGCAAGCCCATTGCCGTTACCGGGGCACTTTAGAAAATCCAAAACCACTCTGTAATTCTAACCAAAATTCCGACAGCCAGTACAAATGTTACATACCCTTAGAGAGAATACTATCTCTGCAGTCCGAGCCAAATAGTATGTCCAATAAAACAAAAGCCAATTCTATACATTTATATATTTTCACACGTAGAAGTTAAAAGATCATAAAATTTGACAATAACATCAACTAGATTACATTTAATAATACTGTTTTATATAGTACATAACAATATCTAGTCTACATATAATATTCATAAGATAAAGAGAAATGCTTAAATTGCATTCATAACAGTATTATATAGGTATAATATAATCACGCCAATATCCCTGTGGGAGTAGGCAGAGGTGAACTAATACCCATTTTGCCAGTAGATTTTTACATAACACAATTTGGGTTCGTTTTACACAATGGTAATTGGTAACGTCAATGTAACCGTGTGTCCCATGTAACCAGGCGCAAGCTTATTGCCGTTACCGGACACGATAAACAATGAAAAAAAAATTGTGTTCTGTAAAGTTACATACTTACAATCTCTGTCCGGGCAATAAGGTATACCTACGTTTTTAAACATTATAATTTGATTAAGTATATGATTGAAGCTTGAAACACACTGGTCCTTCACATACGACGTATGCCACGCGACGTGGGAAACTGCGATACACTGGTCCTATGTCTTACGACGTCTGACGTTTACGTTTTCTACGCGCTATGACACTTAAAACGTGTGTGATAGCGCCGTACGCGTGGCAACACGCGAATCTGGCGCAGTGACGCGTAAGATAGCGTGGTGAATGACCAGTGTGTTAGTTACCATACAAATTGTATAGGCCAGATCCTGTTCAGATGTCATAATGCGTGGTGTACGTCGCATGTGAAGGATGTGTTTGACCGTCCCTTAAGTTTACATCTACCATTTGAGAAATAACAAGAAATCATTGAGATACATTATTATCACTATTCAACCATCTAATAGGTACAAACTACTACTACTAACTAGTAAGTACGAACACACACACACACACACACACACACACATATAATAACGCCTATATCCCGAAGGGGTAGGTAGAGGTGCATTACCCACCCACAATTTGCCAGTATATTTAGTCCCACGTAATAGGGGGCAAGCCTATTGCCGTCACCGGGCACATTTATAATGGGCACATTTAAAATGGCCGAATGAATTTAATAAAAAGTATCAGCTTTATTGTAATTTTGAAAAATAAAATTAAACCCGTTACCCTGCGATGAAATGTAGATGAAATTTTGTGAAAATGAAATAGTGTTGCCTTGTGGCAACTATGGCACAGCCAATTAAAGTCCTGGGCGTCTCGGACTAAAACATGTTTTTTGAGATACAAAGTGGAAATATAAAGTTAGTTATCAACAAAAACATGTTCATCGTCAAAATTACATAACTCA
The DNA here is from genome assembly GCA_963556515.1 of Nudaria mundana. NCBI lineage: Eukaryota > Metazoa > Arthropoda > Insecta > Lepidoptera > Erebidae > Nudaria > Nudaria mundana. Next base: position 33,767,042 of record OY748286.1, on the reverse strand, counting down.
TAAAACAATGGTATATTACCATTGTTTTATGAGTTATGTAATTTTCGCCGCGACGCCCGCACCACCGCCAAGGGCATTGTACATACGTACCACGCGCTCATTCTCTAGTTGTAGCTACGTCAAGCCGTAGCGTTGGGACACGTTTGTTTTGATTTGAAATATCTTTTTAAATTTTTTGATGAACTTTTTTTTTCTTATCTGGCGGTCTCGGGTTCTGGTCGACCAGTTGATGGTGCTGGCTTCGGGTTGATATAACCCTTACGTAACACCCGGTATACATACGAAGTGAAAAAAAATAAAGTGGTGTTCAAATAGCCCCGCTGTCGGGCTTCTTGTACACTTTATCTGTTCCTTTTGTTGAAACACTATGATATATCTACTTACAATTCTTATTTATATATACAACTAAGATTTCACAGCCCTAGGTATCCGATGAGCTTAAGCTTAAGCTTAAGATATTTACACATTTTTTTTAATTTTATTATTAATAACTATATTTAGTAAAGTATATTTTAATCGAAAATCACGGTCGGTAGTTGCCGCTACACGGCCTATAAGACTACTTTTACTACTATTAGTTTTTTTGTATCATGTGTCGCTAAAGTGACGCTCCACCAGCCTGATGGAAAGCCAAAGCGACGTCTAGCTATTGGGGACCATATCTACTCGTAACATAACATAATGCATTTCTGTAGTTCGTTGATATGAAAGCTATCGATGTCTGGGTCTATACAAGTATATAAACGTAAATATGGTGGCTGGGTTTAAAAATGAAATGTATATGTTACGGCTAATACCCGAAGTGCGGCTGCACCTAGTTTTAGCCGGTTAGAACTAGGTGTAGCCACTTACTCTTGGTTAAACTTAGTACGAGCCGATTGTTTTCGGGTAAAACTAGGTCTAGCCTTCATCATGCCGGCTACAACTAGGTCCAGTTGTCACTTTCACCTGGGAGAAATCTCTTTTTTTTATTAATGCAAGTTTCTGGCATAGGTGTAGGTGGTCACAGTTTTAACCTAATCTAACCTACCCATACTAGGTTTAACCAAGAGTAAGTGGCTACACCTAGTTCTAACCGGCTAAAACTAGGTGCAGCCGCACTTCGGGTATTAGCCGTAACATATACCAACTGAATCCTTGCAAACCAATTATTAGGTAGTGCCATGCGGGCGTCCATTTTTAATTTCGTTTTGCTGTTATATTATTTTTGTTTTTTTTTTTACATTTTTTATTTGATTTTAGTGTCACGTTTTTTTACTTTTTGATTTTTATTACTTACTGTTATGTATATTCTTTTACATTTTTTATTTCATATTACTGTTATGTTTTATTTATTAATTTATGTATTTTAATTCATATTACATAGTGGAAAGTGGTCAACTAAAACATAATTCGCATTAAATAACTATTATTAAACAATGGTAATATGTAATATGCGAAAAAAACACTTAATTTATTTACATGAAAAATTAAATTAACATATACCTAATTGTTTCTTTTGTTAAAACACTATGATATACCTATTTACAATTCTTATTAATATACACAATTAAAAGATCCACAACCATATTGGTAAGCTTGCTCCTTATATTAAGGGCAGAAAAAACAAGGAGTTGTTTACACAACCAAAGAAACTTTTTTCAATTATAGATATACCTAGATATATACAATGTACAATTACTCCGTTATCCTAATTTACTAACCTACGATTGTAATATTGTAATAATAATGTAACATCTAGTGAATACCGTTTGCGACATTATACGGTGATATTTACATTATATAATCATCAACAATATTTTATACCTACTTATTAAAAATAATATTCAAATTCAATATGTAATAGTCAAATATATTTTAATTTCTTTAAGATTTTTTTTGTTCCTTTTGTTGAAACACTATGATATATACCTATTACAATTGTTATTTATATATACAACTAAGATTTCACAGCCATATCAGATGAGCTTAAGCTTCAGCTTAAGATATTTACACATTTTTTTTCCAATTTTATTATTAATAACTATATTTAGTAAAGTATATTTTAATCTTTAAGAAAATCACGGTCGGTAGTTGCCGCTACACGGCCTACAATACTCTACTTTTACTACTATTAATTTTTTTTTGGTATCATTGGTCGTTAAAGTGACGCCCGCCCGCCTGATGGAAAGCCAAATCGCCGTACAGCGATTGGAGACCATATCTAACATAACATAATATACCTCTTTAGTTCGTTGATATGAAAGCTATCGATGTCTGGGTCTATACGAGTATATAAACATAAATATGGTGGCTGGGTTTAAAAAATAACACAATTTGGGTTCGTTTTACACAATGGTAATTGGTAACGTCAATGTAACCGTGTGTATATAACACAATTTGGGTTCGTTTTACACAATGGTAATTGGTAACGTCAATGTAACCGTGTGTCCCATGTAACCAGGCGCAAGCTTATTGCCGTTACCGGACACGATAAACAATGAAAAAAAAATTGTGTTCTGTAAAGTTACATACTTACAATCTCTGTCCGGGCAATAAGGTATACCTACGTTTTTAAACATTATAATTTGATTAAGTATATGATTGAAGCTTGAAACACACTGGTCCTTCACATACGACGTATGCCACGCGACGTGGGAAACTGCGATACACTGGTCCTATGTCTTACGACGTCTGACGTTTACGTTTTCTACGCGCTATGACACTTAAAACGTGTGTGATAGCGCCGTACGCGTGGCAACACGCGAATCTGGCGCAGTGACGCGTAAGATAGCGTGGTGAATGACCAGTGTGTTAGTTACCATACAAATTGTATAGGCCAGATCCTGTTCAGATGTCATAATGCGTGGTGTACGTCGCATGTGAAGGATGTGTTTGACCGTCCCTTAAGTTTACATCTACCATTTGAGAAATAACAAGAAATCATTGAGATACATTATTATCACTATTCAACCATCTAATAGGTACAAACTACTACTACTAACTAGTAAGTACGAACACACACACACACACACACACACACACATATAATAACGCCTATATCCCGAAGGGGTAGGTAGAGGTGCATTACCCACCCACAATTTGCCAGTATATTTAGTCCCACGTAATAGGGGGCAAGCCTATTGCCGTCACCGGGCACATTTATAATGGGCACATTTAAAATGGCCGAATGAATTTAATAAAAAGTATCAGCTTTATTGTAATTTTGAAAAATAAAATTAAACCCGTTACCCTGCGATGAAATGTAGATGAAATTTTGTGAAAATGAAATAGTGTTGCCTTGTGGCAACTATGGCACAGCCAATTAAAGTCCTGGGCGTCTCGGACTAAAACATGTTTTTTGAGATACAAAGTGGAAATATAAAGTTAGTTATCAACAAAAACATGTTCATCGTCAAAATTACATAACTCATAAAACAATGGTATATTACCATTGTTTTATGAGTTATGTAATTTTCGCCGCGACGCCCGCACCACCGCCAAGGGCATTGTACATACGTACCACGCGCTCATTCTCTAGTTGTAGCTACGTCAAGCCGTAGCGTTGGGACACGTTTGTTTTGATTTGAAATATCTTTTTAAATTTTTTGATGAACTTTTTTTTTCTTATCTGGCGGTCTCGGGTTCTGGTCGACCAGTTGATGGTGCTGGCTTCGGGTTGATATAACCCTTACGTAACACCCGGTATACATACGAAGTGAAAAAAAATAAAGTGGTGTTCAAATAGCCCCGCTGTCGGGCTTCTTGTACACTTTATCTGTTCCTTTTGTTGAAACACTATGATATATCTACTTACAATTCTTATTTATATATACAACTAAGATTTCACAGCCCTAGGTATCCGATGAGCTTAAGCTTAAGCTTAAGATATTTACACATTTTTTTTAATTTTATTATTAATAACTATATTTAGTAAAGTATATTTTAATCGAAAATCACGGTCGGTAGTTGCCGCTACACGGCCTATAAGACTACTTTTACTACTATTAGTTTTTTTGTATCATGTGTCGCTAAAGTGACGCTCCACCAGCCTGATGGAAAGCCAAAGCGACGTCTAGCTATTGGGGACCATATCTACTCGTAACATAACATAATGCATTTCTGTAGTTCGTTGATATGAAAGCTATCGATGTCTGGGTCTATACAAGTATATAAACGTAAATATGGTGGCTGGGTTTAAAAATGAAATGTATATGTTACGGCTAATACCCGAAGTGCGGCTGCACCTAGTTTTAGCCGGTTAGAACTAGGTGTAGCCACTTACTCTTGGTTAAACTTAGTACGAGCCGATTGTTTTCGGGTAAAACTAGGTCTAGCCTTCATCATGCCGGCTACAACTAGGTCCAGTTGTCACTTTCACCTGGGAGAAATCTCTTTTTTTTATTAATGCAAGTTTCTGGCATAGGTGTAGGTGGTCACAGTTTTAACCTAATCTAACCTACCCATACTAGGTTTAACCAAGAGTAAGTGGCTACACCTAGTTCTAACCGGCTAAAACTAGGTGCAGCCGCACTTCGGGTATTAGCCGTAACATATACCAACTGAATCCTTGCAAACCAATTATTAGGTAGTGCCATGCGGGCGTCCATTTTTAATTTCGTTTTGCTGTTATATTATTTTTGTTTTTTTTTTTACATTTTTTATTTGATTTTAGTGTCACGTTTTTTTACTTTTTGATTTTTATTACTTACTGTTATGTATATTCTTTTACATTTTTTATTTCATATTACTGTTATGTTTTATTTATTAATTTATGTATTTTAATTCATATTACATAGTGGAAAGTGGTCAACTAAAACATAATTCGCATTAAATAACTATTATTAAACAATGGTAATATGTAATATGCGAAAAAAACACTTAATTTATTTACATGAAAAATTAAATTAACATATACCTAATTGTTTCTTTTGTTAAAACACTATGATATACCTATTTACAATTCTTATTAATATACACAATTAAAAGATCCACAACCATATTGGTAAGCTTGCTCCTTATATTAAGGGCAGAAAAAACAAGGAGTTGTTTACACAACCAAAGAAACTTTTTTCAATTATAGATATACCTAGATATATACAATGTACAATTACTCCGTTATCCTAATTTACTAACCTACGATTGTAATATTGTAATAATAATGTAACATCTAGTGAATACCGTTTGCGACATTATACGGTGATATTTACATTATATAATCATCAACAATATTTTATACCTACTTATTAAAAATAATATTCAAATTCAATATGTAATAGTCAAATATATTTTAATTTCTTTAAGATTTTTTTTGTTCCTTTTGTTGAAACACTATGATATATACCTATTACAATTGTTATTTATATATACAACTAAGATTTCACAGCCATATCAGATGAGCTTAAGCTTCAGCTTAAGATATTTACACATTTTTTTTCCAATTTTATTATTAATAACTATATTTAGTAAAGTATATTTTAATCTTTAAGAAAATCACGGTCGGTAGTTGCCGCTACACGGCCTACAATACTCTACTTTTACTACTATTAATTTTTTTTTGGTATCATTGGTCGTTAAAGTGACGCCCGCCCGCCTGATGGAAAGCCAAATCGCCGTACAGCGATTGGAGACCATATCTAACATAACATAATATACCTCTTTAGTTCGTTGATATGAAAGCTATCGATGTCTGGGTCTATACGAGTATATAAACATAAATATGGTGGCTGGGTTTAAAAAAAATAAGTGTAAATACCAACTGAACCCTTGCAAACCAATTATTAGGTAGTGGCCAGGCGGGCGTAATTTCTTATTACTGATAAAACGTATTGTTTTTTTTTATTTTTTTCACAATTTTTTAATTTTTTTTACATTTTTGATTTCATATTACTGAAAGGTATGTTTTTTTACATTTTTATTTCGTATTTCTGATTTTTAATTTTTTTTTACATTTCTTTTCATATTTCTGTTAAAATATGCTTTTTATATGTATTTTTGTATGTATTTTATATTTTTTCTCTACTCTTTACTTATTGACTTATGTATGTTTTAACATTATACATAATTAGTTATTTACACTAAGTACTTATTCTATACATTTCGATAATACAACATCCTGTCAGTTTCCTTGCAAAATATACCTACCTTTTTAAATTCATACTACTCTTAGATTTTTAATGTTTTTTTATATGTTTTGTTTTCCTCTATATTCTATACGTACTATATATTATGACTTAATAACATAATGCATAACTATTTACACTACTAATCTTATAAGTTTATACCTAACTAACATAACAATGTACCTCTGTAGTTCATTCATGCGAAAGCCATCGATGCCTGGGTCTGTATATAAATCAATATATAAACGTAAAGGTATATAGTGTCAGAATTAAAGAAAAAAAAACTAATACTAACTGAACACTTCATTGGTCAGTTTTCTTGCCAACCAATTTAGTTTAAAACATTTTTAGTTTTATATATACTGTTACTATAATGTTTTCTTTAAATTATTTGTGTAAATATATATGCTTAGTAACAAAAACCTATCTTAAAAGTATAACATGACACTATTTTATTCTAAAAACCAGGCATTTATTTAAACTCAAAGGACCAAAGTTACAAAACGTGACTACGAGGCGACACGAGTGCTACAACGCTAAATGCAGCTAACCATTAATTAGGATATAAATGTTGCTATAATTACCTTTTTCATAAGAACTGCGGCATTGACGGCTTAGGGCCATATATACACTCGATTGATTCTCCTTATTCTAGTAGGTAATCTTATTTCAGTATTTTTTTATGACTAAATTTGAGTGCGTTTGACCACAGTCTTACTTTATTTATTTATTTATTATTAAAGGAAACAATACAAGCTTACAGTGGCTACCAAATCGCTTGCATGTTATACTTATTTTAACAATGATCTTACTAACTAGACAAAATTACAATGTCAATTTCATTCGATTCCATACAATTCCATACCATTTACCAATACATTTAGATAATCCAAAACTATTTAGTTACACAATGTCCAAAGATATTTAACTTATCTACTATTTCAATAAAATGTCAAGCCTTTTCAAGGAGGGAGAGGCCGGCCGCCGAGCAGTTTGGGACCCCGAAGCCTACCAGCTTCGAGTAGGGTCCCCACTACCGGTGGTATTGTGCACCGCATGCGATGGACTTCATCCATCAATGAAAATGTCATGCGGGCATATTATGAGGCTACAGATGGGGAAACCAACCTGACTGCATACCGTTCAAGGATGCTCCCTTTGTTTCAGGCTCTTGAACCAACAATAACCGTTGCCGTACAACGACTATCGGATCAAGTGCGGGCTATCCAACGATGCAAGTTGCTGGATCAACCTGTGCTTGATCGACTTCGCCTGGAAGTGTTATCTACTCGACCAGCTCCAGCGTTAACGAGTGCACCATCATCTGCTACACACACGGTTGCAACTAGTGCCACTTTAGTTGAGACCGTGCTCGACGCGGGAGATGATACGAGTAATATATCTATCCAGGTAAGCGAGCAATTAAGGAGTACTTTGGAGGATGTGATCTCTCAGTATAGGTTTGCACCTAATTCTAGGCCACGGCTACCACGCTTGCCCATGCATAGACGAAATCTGGCGTTGATGGGAGCCCTGAATGCGTTGCTAGATCCGTACTTACGGACTAGCAATGATTTGCTAGATACCCACTCGATTCTTTACTGTGGAGCTATTACCGCTTGTCGTGTTGCACGCGTTAAATTCCCTGAATTTAACCGTACACCACGATCGGGTGGTGTGCCCGTATGGCAGGCAAGAATCGAGCGACGTATCGGCACATTTAGGACTCTCATTGCGAAGCTTATCTGTTTTAGCCGGGGAAATAATCGTCCACGGGTCATGCGTTTCGTGACTCAGGCATTCGCTGGGACCGGTATTAGCTCCCAGCAATACTTAGCTAATGTCACGGAACGTATTGACTTTCTAAAGCAGAAAGTATATGCATGGGCGAGTCGTATTCGTCGCTATAGAGAGCGTGTAGACAGATACTGGCAGAATCGTATCTTCCAAAGTGACCAAAGGAAGGTGTACCGAGAGTGGGAGGGAACTGGACAACGTTTGAGCGACGGACAACTGCCCGATGCTCGCGCCATGAATCAATTTTGGCGTGACATATGGTCGATGCCCGTCGAACATTCGGAGGGTGATTGGATCCGTGTTGTCGAGCGTGAATGCGATAACATCGAGCCCATGGAGTCTATTACAATAAACTCCGAAGACGTTAGTTGCGCAATACGTACGGCACAGAACTGGAAAAGTCCTGGGCCGGACGGATTGCACAACTTTTGGATCAAGTGGGTTCGAAGCTCGCATGAACGCTTGGCAACACAGTATCAAGAAGCCCTCGAGTCTGGTTCCTTACCCGCTTTTATGACCACTGGCATCACCTTCCTGCTCCATAAATCAGGTAGTACCACGGAACCTAAAAACTATAGACCTATCACTTGCTTACCTACTATCTACAAGCTCCTTACATCTATTCTGAGAACTAAAATAAATTCACATATAATGTCAAATAACATCTTAGATAGTGCTCAGAATGGATGTAGGGCTGGGTCACGTGGTACTAAGGAGCTACTCCTTTTTGACATGACCATTAGCCAACAAGTTAGGCGGAGTAGGGGCGCCCTCTCTACTGCCTGGATTGACTACAAGAAGGCCTATGATTCGGTGCCTCATTCATGGCTGGGGAGGATTTTAGAGTTGTATAAAATTAATCCGACTCTTAAATCCTTCTTAGTCTCATGTATGGGGCAGTGGACCACAGTACTTCGTCAACCAGGTAGTGGTGAGTGCGCTTCTGGTCCGCATGACTTGATAAGGATTGAGCGTGGTATATTCCAGGGCGACAGTTTGAGTCCATTGTGGTTCTGTTTAGCACTGAATCCACTTAGCACATTGCTGAAGGATTCAGGGCTAGGCTATCGGTTTCGTAGAGGGGGTGAGGTTATTTCTCACCTGATGTATATGGATGACCTCAAACTGTTCACACTGAAGCACCAAGATTTAGTGACATTACTAAAAACTACGGAAGTTTTTAGTAATGCCATTAAGATGGAGTTCGGTGTTGATAAGTGTGCGATTATGCATGTACAGCGGGGGAAGGTTGTAAATTCACCGAATTTACAACTTTCTGAGATAATAACTCTCAGATCTCTCTCCGAGACCGAAACATACAGATACCTAGGTATGTCAGAGTCATTGGGTATAGCGGTAGAGGACATTAAGAAATCGGTGAAAGAACGTTTTTTTGGCCGCCTGACAAAAGTTCTTAACAGTTTTTTGTCCGGCGGTAACAAAATACGGGCTTTCAACGGTTGGGTGATACCTTTATTGTTATACTCCTTTGGCATACTTAGGTGGACTCAAACGGAACTAGACGCCCTGGATAGGCGAGTCCGTCAACAACTGACATTGCATCGAATGTTACACCCACGATCTTCTGTCATGAGACTGTACATTCCGCGGAAGTGGGGGGGTCGAGGCTTTTTGAATGCCAAGAACCTCCACAACCGTGAAGTGTGCAGTCTGAGAGATTACTTTCTACAGAACGGGTCTGACATTCATTGCGATGTCGTGATGGTTGACAAGGGCCTGACACCTCTTTCCTTGGCTAACGAGAACTGGCGTAAACCAAAGGTGCTAGGTACTGAAGACCGTAGGGACGTATGGAAGAGTAAGGAGCTACACGGGCGGTTCTACCGGGTCTTAACAGGACCCGACGTAGACCTGCTCGCTTCGGTGAACTGGCTGCGTTTTGGGGACCTCTTTGGGGAAACTGAAGGTTTTGCCTGTGCAATTGCAGATGAGGTTATCAAGACGAACAACTATCGGAAATACATCATGAAGGACGGTACGGTCGACATTTGTCGAGCATGCCACCGTCCTGGTGAATCACTTCGCCATATTATTTCCGGTTGTTCGTATCTTGCTAACACCGAGTACTTGCATAGGCACAATCAAGTAGCCAGGATCATCCACCAGCAACTTGCTCTTCAATATGGCCTTATTGAGTTTGAAGTACCGTACTATAAGTATACACCAGTGCCAGTTCTTGAGAATGGTCGTGCATTGCTCTACTGGGACCGATCAATCATCACGGACAGGACTATTGTTGCAAATAGGCCCGATATCGTGTTGGTTGATCGGACCCAGCGTCGGGCAGTGCTCGTCGATATCGCCGTCCCGCATGACGAAAATCTCGTGAAGGCAGAGAAGGACAAACTTAGTAAATACCTTGATCTGTCCTTCGAGATAACCGCCATGTGGGACGTAGACTCGACGATCATTGTCCCGGTGGTTGTTTCGGCAAACGGATTAATAGCGAAGAGTCTCGATCAACATCTCAAGAGACTCTCGTTAGATTGTTGGATCAAGAGTCAGATTCAGAAGGTTGTTATCCTCGACACGTGCCGTATTGTTAGGAGGTTTCTTAGTCTGTAGCCTCCACCGCCGGTAGTTTGGGTCCTACTCCGCTACTGGTGGGTCACTATTTTTTATATTTTTAAATGTATTTGTTTTTTTTTTTATAAATGTATTTAAAAATGTATAAAATAAGAATGTAAAGGAATAAACGAAATAATAATAATTTAAGAAATACATAATGTCAATGAATAATAGGTATGTATATAGATTTATGTCAAAATTATTATTCATTTGTCACAATAAAAATAAAATAATGCTATGAGGTATTCAATGTCAAAAGATATTTAACTTATATACTATTTCAATAAAATGTCAAGCCTTTTCAACAACAATAATAATAATTTAATAAATACATAATGTCAATGAATAATAGGTATGTTTATAGATTAATGTCAAAATTCTTATTCATTTGACACATAAAAAAAAAAAAAAATTTTTGCTACGAGGTACACGTTACGAGGTACGCTTCTACTGTTGCACTGTTGATGGGAAAGTCATGGTTGCATTTAAGAAATGGGTAACATTAATTGCCATCCGCCCCATGCTATCGAAAAATAAGTCCACATCGGAATTTGTGTACAGTAGCCTGTTTAGCAATACGATAGCTTTCGCGGTAGGACGGTAGAGTCGGCCAGTAGGCCGACTGAGGCAAGCGCCACGACGATGGAGTAGTCAGCAGACGATGCTGCCCACGTTCAGTAGCACGCACATACCTGTCCGGCACAAAAAAACAGATGCACTCGTTGACAGATGGGTTGTCTACCTTGTTGGATAATAGAAGAAAATAATGCATAATATGCGTGAAATTTCGCCACAGCTCCAGTCTCCAGACCGACCATCCCAGAGACAAACAGGGAGGGGTAAAGAAAAGGATAATATCCATATTCGCGCTTGTAAAGGTAGCGTGCGAATCTTTTCTGTACTCTCTCCAAGATCAGCGTATACAGCTTCTCCTGAGGAGCCCAGACAATAACGTTATACTCCAATTTACTTCTAACATACGCGTTATAGAGGAGTCTAACTACATGAATGTTATCAAATTGAGAAGCTGTTATAATGTCTGTCAATACTTACATAGTAAATACGAAAAATAGATAAAACATTATCAGAAAACTGAATGTCTTATTAGTACCTACTAAGCGCACGACAGGACAATGCAGATCTTGTTACACTGTTCCTTTATTAGTACACGTGATACGGCGTTTTGTTATTCCGCCCCTTTGGAGGGATACTCGTACATACTTAATAGGATGTTGTGATTTTGAATTTAGAAATCGTACATTATGTTCATGGTGTGGCGCTATCCTATAAAATTCGTGGTATGTGTACATTATGTCGAGTTAATACTATCTTAATCTATATCTTATAGTTATTAAACCTATTCATTTTATTTATCTTACTAATTAAACTCTTATTATAAATTTATTATTGAATACCTAAATATAGTCCGTAACAACGTGAAATGAGAATCATCTTAAACACTGTCGTTTACAAAATCGCTATATGTACAATCGATTTGTACTAGGACAGTTTAAATTTTCTACTTTGCGTCAGGTAGTTGAGTAGTTGTTTTTATTATTATACAACAAATAATATTATAAAACAAATTACTTATAACAACGTATAATAACTATTTATTATAACTACATATTATATTATTATAAAACAAAGTCCTCCGCCGCGTCTGTCTATCTGTACGAGTTAAGCTCAAAAACTACTCCACCGATCTTCATGCTGCTACCACTATTGGATAAAGTGGTTCTCGAGGAAGGTTTTAAGTTTTAGTATATAGTTTATTACGGGCGTCCGCTAGTATTTATATGAAAGTTAAAAATTATACTCTTGTGTTTGTGGTTGTCACTATAAAACGCCCGCAATCTTTTTAAAAGGTTGTATTATTTTTATAAACCTTCAAGCTTTGATGCTTACTATCATGAAAATTTAATGGCAATCGAACGAATAATTCTCTTATTAATGAAAACCCCATCGGAAGAGAAACATACTATAGACTTTAGTCTCATATTTATTGGTAAGTGTTTCAGAAAATTAAAACAGTATAATATATAATAACATAGGGTTTTTTTTTCAACGTTCAAAACTGACTACACTTCTGAGTCATATAGGTCATAATTTTTTCCCTTTAGTCACCTCGAACAACTCCCCTGGTGCACGGGGTCGACCATTTTTTTTTCTAAAATTGCGACACATGGTGAGGACCTCACGTAAATTCCTATTATTTACACATATACATGAAATTGTTATAAAACGATATGATTCTAGTGATAATATATACATATATAGGTATATATATTTAATTTAATATTATAAAATATAGTATTGTTGTATATAGACACTGTACAGTGTTAATACATCTATATATAGAAATGGGGAATGTCCCCCTTAGCTCTCGAGAACTGCTTATGCTTCAATGATGGTTGACCCCTTTATGGATAGTCCTCGATCTGGAGGCAAGCCAAAAAATCGAAAAATTGACCTAGCCTTAAGGGGTCAAAAGTTATAGGCCTAAACCTATGGCGTGGTGCGGCGCGAATCACCGCGCAGGACACCGTACTAGTGTGTTAGAAACAGTGAAAATACGAGGGTGGATTGAAAAGTAATCGGCGTAACTAAGAAAATAAATACATAATAAATGAAATATATTTTTATTTTTCAACGTAATCACCATCAAGTTCAATGCACTTTTGCCATCTTCCCTTCCAAACATTTAGCCTGTTGAAAAAAAAAATTCTTCCTTAGAGTCAAAATATGCGTCTACTGCTGCTTTGACCTCGTCATTTGTCAAAAATCTTTGACCTCTCAACAAGTGCTTTTTTAGGTTAGGGAACAGAAAAAAGTCTGACGGTGCCAGATCAGGTGAATAAGGTGGATGCGGTAACAGTTCAAAGCCACCGTTGTGAATTTCTGCCATTGATTGGACAGACGTGTGAACACGAGTGTTATCTTGATGAAAAAGGACTTTTCTTCTGATCATTCCTGGACGTTTTTCTTTTATTTCCTCTCGTAACCGACGTAGTAAGGTGCAGTAATAATCAGAGTTTATAGTCTGACCCCTTTCAAGATAATCAACCATAATCACACCCTTCGAGTCCCAGAATACTGAAGCCATCACCTTACTTGCCGACAAAATCGACTTAGCCTTTTTGGGGGATGGTGAACCAGGTCTTTTCCACTGTTCTGATTGTTGTTTTGTTTCCGGTGTACAGTAATGAACCCATGTTTCGTCGATAGTAACAAAAAGATTCATAAAATCACATTCATCAGCTTCAAATAACTCCAAACAGTCGCGTGCAATAGTCAATCGCATCCTTTTTTGCTCAACTGAAAGCAGTCGCGGAACCCACCTCGCAGACACCTTGTGGAAACCCAACACGTTGACTATTATGTTATGAGTACGTTCATAAGAGATGCCTATAATCTCGGCTATCTCTCTAATTTTCAATCTGCGGTCTCCCATAATTAAGTCGAGTATTTTTTTAACATTTTCGTCAGTAGTGGACGTCGAAGGCCTTCCAGAGCGGGGTTCGTCTTTCACATTCTCTCTACCACGCTTAATTCTGCTATCCATTTTTTGACGGATGCATATGAAAGAGCGCAATCCCCTAATGTACTGACCATATATCATCATGGATGGCTTTTGATGACAGCCCCTTCTTATGGAGGTACTTAATGACGGCACGCTGCTCGATTTGCTCCATTTGCGGAAATGATGTCAGATTGCTTTGTTAATAAATTTATTTGTAATTCAATTTATTTTGTAATTTTGACATTTTTCTAATTTATTCTAATATGTAGGTAAGTATATATACATTATTTTATCGTCCCATAAATATTGCATGCTCGGTGAGGCAGAGCACAGCGGAGGTGGATTCCTGTATCATCTAGGAAAACTTTGTAATAATTTACCTGTGTTCAGCAATAAATAAATAAATAAATAAAATTAAAACTAACTAGTTATCCCAGCGAACTTTGTATCGCCTCAAATATATAAAAAAATTAAAAAAAAAGTATATTTTAATATTTCATGCAAATGTATGTATTATTAATTATAATTGAAAAACGCGAACGACGGATAGACAGACAAGTTGTGTGGGTAGATTTGATTTTTAGAACCAAATGGATCAGTGTTAGGCCGTCTACTTTTCAATCCACCCTCGTATATTAGTTTAGATATTTTTTATTTTATTCATCATCATATTTACGTTATCTTGGTAGAAAAAATATTCAATTTTTATTTGTATTATAAAAATATTCAGAATTACTGTAGGTCATTATCATCATCATTTCAGCTGGTTGACGCCAACTGCTGGGCATAGATGGTTCTACGCGCGATGTGTCCTGCTCACTACCACTTGAGCTTGGCGACTCTTTGGGCTATGTCGGTGACCCTGGTCCTTTTAAGACAAGAGCCAAATTGGAAAAATAAGATTTAGAGTTAAATATAAAAGGCTGACTTTATGATAACGATGTCTAATACGAAGTTTCTTTAAAAAAATCGAGTTTAAAGTGTCCTTAATAGATCTTATTTACTGGACACCGGGCCACTCGTGGTTTTTGACTGAGGGAGCGAAGCGACCGAAGTCTCCGTTTCAACTTGCAGGCTGGGGAGAATTTCTTTTGTCTGTACCTCTACATGTCTACATCTACGGGTTCCTTCAGATCATGTTTGCGGCCGTATTTATCAACCGATTTTTATGAAACTTTACACACACACTACTTGCTTACAATGAATAACATATGAATGATATTTTTTGGATTGGATGAAAAATGAAAGAGTAATAAAGAAAATTGAAAAATAAATGTTCTAAACAAAGCTCCCGAAGTCTACGGTCTGTCAAGAATGCAATCCGTAACCATAGCAACCCATATAAATAAAATCAAAAGTCATGCAAATAAATACAATTTAAGAATAAACAAAGCCGCTCCCGAAGTCTACGGTTCACAGAACCACTAGTTTATGTTTTAAGCAAGTAAAAAGAAGGAGGCTCTGTTTAAAAACATTAAAGTACTGCAAATTATATATTATGCTGATACTAGTTATGTAAACATCCTAAACTATGTATGTATTCATTTAATCATATGTCCAAAGATTCTCAGTAGAAGGTTCAAATTCACATTCTTGTCTAACTTTTCAGAAAAAAATATATCATTCCTTCTGTTTCGAAAGCTAAATATTAAAATAATCTCAATGTATCGATTGTTTAGTGCATAAATGCTGTAGAGTTAAAATATTCTATTAAGCTAGGTTACGAGACATTTGCTAATTGGACTGGCATAAAATTCTATTATTAGTTCTAGAGAGTACGGTTTAAAAGAATTGTCAAGTTTGCACACGACAGCAGCACAACTTAGTGGAATGAGTGCAGGCGTACATGGTATTTAATTGAATTGACTTGATAACCTACCATTCACCTGCTGCCGTCGACTAGTGACTGACCCCTGGTTCAAACCAAAAACCATAGTAGGAGAACTAATGCACATTTTTGGGTAGGTGTTTAAGGCAATCTGAAAAACTGGCTGAAAGGTCATTGTTATTTTATAACCCCTACACAACTCGTATACATATTAAGCTCCGATGATTATTATTTAAGGTCCCGGGGATGTCGCCCGAAGTATAAACCCAGTGCCCCAGCGGCCTCTGCCAAGGTGAGGTGAGTAGTATCCCGCATCTATGGGGGTCGGGTTTTATCCTGTGTCGGTGATTGAAGGCGTGCATAGGTGGAAACCCGCCGCCCTCGGCCATTTCTTGTTTGTATTTACCTCAGGTACCTACGTTGTCCTATGGACGGTGGAGCGACCGCGGCCATAGGCCAGGAATAAAAAAACCTACGTTGTGTAGTAATCATATAGGAAGCTTGTATACAAGTTACTAAGTTACTAAGTTTTTGTCTTCTTTGTTGCCGTTAGAATGCAATAGTTTCCATATTACTATGTAAGTACCGTTAGCAAAATTTTATTAGGCAACATGATGTTGTCTTCTAAACATTTCATATAAAATATTGGATAGAAACAGGCGTTACTTGGCGAAAATCCATGACAAAACGATGGTAAGTAAAATGTTTTAAGAAAAAACTTTTTAAAAATTATATAATAGCATTAATTTTTCGCAGAATTAAAAAGACAACAAAACGTCGACAATTGTTTCGCCTCTAAACGAGGCATTATCAAGACTGTCTCAGAGAGAACAGCTGTTCTCTCTGAGACTAATGCTATTATATAATTTTTAAAAAGTTTTTTCTTAAAACATTTTACTTACCATCGTTATTTCATATAAATCTAATCTTATGTAATGAACCTCTTTTTTTCTTGTCAACAGCATCACGCGTGAACGGCTAGACCAATTTCATTAAGAGTAGTAGTTAACCGCGAATCAAAAAACCTTCATTTTCTACTAGTAAAAATCCATTTACTAATTAAAAAATATACTAATCAAATTGAGAACCTCCTAAAGTCGGTTAAAGATACTGATTGCACAGCAAATAATTACCTCAAAAAAATATAATCTTATTAACGTATCTTATTAACGTGTATCGTGTTCACGTATTTGCTTCAATTGTCCAAATACGGCAATGTGTAGACGGTATATTTGCTTTATATGCGTATCCGTCCAACTGTTGGTTTTAAGCACATATCTAAGGAATCAAATAAGGCAAATATTTGCGCCTACCGTCCACACTTTTTTATGTTCAGAGTGTCTAGTCTAGTAGTTTTCGTATTCCCCTTACATTTTCCACCAGCGCCCCTAGTGGTAACGTCAGGGAACTGTGTGAAATGTATGGAGGAATATGAAAATGTATTTCGAGCAAATTAACGTAAGGAGCTGGTACTAGACACACAGTAGCACGCACTGTTCACACGTGTGTTAAACTTTTTTAGGCGGCCCTTGTAGTCGAAATGGAGTGGACCAATGAAAACTACGCCGATTTTTCGAGATATATTTTTAACTTGTATCACTGCTGCGTTTAGTTCGTTTGTGAACAAGCAAAAATTTGGATATTTGGTATAGGTATTTGAGTTGTTTGCCTGTACACATGTATGGATGTTTGATATTTGGGCAAACACGACGATTTTCTGACGAACACAAATACGTTAAGCCAAGTGAAGTGCCGCCATTAGCAACTGTAACAACAACAGAGAATACGTCAACAAACACTTCTGCATGTTCCTTTCTTATTACGTGGGAATTGGGAACGAGAAACATATTAAATGGGGTTGAAACCTCGGGCATTGGTTACACATGTGGTACATACACAGAGTGAGCCATATTTGTTTTGCATATACTTGAATTTTTTTTTTCTTTTATTGTTACTTTATTGCAATAAGTCTTGGAGACTTAACTTGAGGGACTCTTTTCTTTAGCACAGCATTGCGCATGGAAAAATATATCCATTAGGTGGTGCACCAATATGTTAAGGTGCAGCTGCACACACTGACATGCTGCTGTCTTTATATTTTGTTACTCCGTCTTTTATGTCCTCCTGTACGGTTTTGATGACCAGCTCTCGGCGAAGTTTTTCATAAGTGGCATTCCATTGTGCATCTGCTATAATCCTTAGCATTTATTGAAACCTTTGCAGAATTTCTTGGTTTGAGTTGGTAGCTGTGCCCTAATATCCGACCATTAATTCGGATTCAGAGATAGCACCGAAAAATTGCGCAAATATGTAGGTCACACTATAAGTTTTGCGTAACTTAAAAAAGCAACATGTTAAAACCAAAATATTATGTTTATTGCTGTTCAAAATACTCTCCTTTACATTTTAAACCTTTTTTCATAGGAGAACGCGGCTTTTGGGTCGTCTTTCGCGAACTTTTTCTAACACCCTGGGTAAACAAATGGTAGAATACCACTCGGCATTGACACTCTTTTGATCTTCAAGTGGAATTGTACAGATGGGACCCGTAGCTGAGAGCAAAAAAAAAACGCGATCATTTTTTTACCAACGTTTCTCGCCTGCCTCACTTTTGTTGGCTATTTCTCATTTTCAAACACCCATTCACAAGATTGCTGTGTTTTTCGGGTTCAAAACAATAAATCCACGTTTCGTCTCCTGTGACAATGTCATAAACAGCATTAGAATGTCCGTGGTCGTACTTCAGTAGCATCTGTGAGCACCATTCCACGCGAGCCCGCTTCTGCTCCGCTGTCAGTTCATGAGGGATCCAACGACAACAAAGTTTGCGAACTTTCAATTCTTCGTGTAAAATTTTCGGGATTTGACTCATATCAATCCCCAATAGTCCTCGAATTGTCTCATAGGTACTCCGCGGGTTTTCTTCAATTAACCGCTTAACAGTAGCCACATTATTTTCGTTGACGGCAGTTGAAGGCCGCCCTTCACGAAATTCGTCATGTAAAGAAACTCGCCTCTCTTAAATTCAGCAAACCATCGCCTGACGGTGCTCAAACAAGGTTCTTCTCTCCCAAAAGCATTTTGAAGACGAGCGGCACAGTCTTGCGGAGAGATAGAACTTTTAAAATCATAAAAAATCATCGCTCTAAAATCTTTTCGACTTAATTCCATTTTCGTTGCATACGTAGAACTTTGATGTGTGATAAAAAACAATTGACAAATGATTTCACGCCAATTGTCTTTTTTATTACTAAGAAGGTTGCAATTTAAAAAAAAATATAACATTCGAAATTCAAATAGTTCCGATTAGCTAGAAGTGCAAAACTTTTAGTGTGCCCCATGTACATAAGACGCGTTGATGGTTTCTAAAACATTTGAACAAAAAAAATACTGTACAGCTTCTTTCCTTGACAATTAAAATTTATTTGAGAAAGTGGAACCGAAAATAGCCTGTGAACATAGCTGTGGAAGACGGCAAGCTTGTGCTGCCAAGGATGACAGGAAGTAGCAGGAATTACTGTGTCAGTATGAGTGGGTTTGCGAAAGATCCGGAATTCATGCGCCCCCTTATTTCTAGTAATTGCTATTTTCGGTTCCACTTTCTCATATAAATTTTAACCGCGAATTAAATATTATTTATCAAATTGCTAAATCTAATGGTTACAGTACCAAGCTTGTGGACAACTTAGCTGGAAGGCGGCGAGCCTCAATTACGCGTAGTTTACTATATGCTGTTCCCCCGGATCGTGACGTCCATCGGTATTAGAGCTAGTCTAACTTATTTAGGTCCGATATCTGATAAAGTTGCCAAAATTTTGCGTATAAATAATATTCATGTCGCGTTTAGAACGGACAACACTATCCGGAGAAACATTTGCAATGTTAAGGAGAAAATTGGGGATGACAGGAAGTCAGGTGTGTATAGGCTTAAGTGTGGGGATTTTGAGGGTGTTTATATTGGCCAAACCGGCCGTAGTTTCGCGACGCGGTATAAAGAACATATATCAGCTTTTAGAAACAATCGCCCAGAACGGTCTCGTTTCGCAAAACATTTGTTGGACTCCGGTCACTCCCTACCTAATCCTCACACTTATGACGTTCTGCACACCTGCAACAAAGGACTGAGGCTTTCGGTTTTGGAACAATTAGAAATCTACAAACAGGCGCTTGAACCCTAATATTTTAAATGATCAACTTAATTTCGCCTCTTCCCCTTTGCTGCGGGTAGGTATACGTCATTCAAACAACGGTGGTGGGTAGACATAAAATAATTTGGTATTATGGTTGTGGGTAGAAATAAAAAACCTAAGATATAAATAGGTGCGGTTTACGAGTTGTGGCTCATTCGGTCGCCGTGCGCCGAGCCATCGACATCTCCTGATGATGCCCCTGGTTGGGGCGAAACACGTGTCGAGGTTTTTTGATTATTTTTTGCACGATAACACAACTCTCATATTTATTCTATTTTCAAAATTATTTCTCTATTCTTTCGGCCTAAGTGGGTTTGGAGGGCGGACTTGTGCATGAATAAATACGAGAGTTGGGTAATTTGCATGTGGCGGAATATTGCAAAGTAGTTAGATTTATTTTATTTAACTATGGACTTCCGAAAAGTAACGCCTGATAGTATTAACTTTATAAAAACAGACAAAAGTTCTAAAAACCATTGTTTTGGGTTTTATTGCGTTCATAAAGCCCCCTACAACAGTTTCTCTATTATATCTTCTATTATATTCTCTATTATACCATACAAATTCATCTTAAGATACGAAAATATGAAAATATTTATTTTCGTCGTGTGTGATAGTCCATTGAATTGTATGGCGAGCGATGTATCTGAAGATAAAATATTATAGTATCTTAGCTATGTGCAGCGCCCCTTAGTTAATTCGACTACGGGTGACGTAACCTATAGACCGCAAATAATATAAACTTATTATTTGCGGTTGGTACAGTAATCGGGTCTAGGGGTCGAACCGCAAAGTTAAGTTTGTTTTTTATTGTACATACTTTTCCGAGATAAAAAATAAGCCAGGTGCCCAGGATATTAAAGAATAATTATACCAAGTTTCATCGTAATCGAACCGGTAGTTATTGCGTGATGCCTGAACAGACAGACAATATTTTTTTTAATCACATTTTGGGTTCGATGTCGGTATAGTAACACCCCCTGCCATTTTTTTTTGATATTTTCAATGTACAGAATTTTCACTTCTACAGATTTATTATAAGTATAGATTATTATGTAGTATTTTGCGAGGCCACGTTGATCACGTTCAGCCCTTGATTCCCGTTCTCGGGCCACCAAGGTTCGAGAATGTTGGGTAACTAAGCGCTGCGAACGTTCTGAGCTTGATTCCCTTGCAAGACTTTGTTCATTGACTACTCGTTGAGAAGCCAACCTAGCCATATTTTCGTCAACCGTTTCATTGCTACGCAGAAGTCGCAGTCGTTTCGCTGTAATAGATTGTCGAGAAAGCAGAGTTCTTTTCCTAGGCATTTTATAATAATATAAACACTTATTTAATTAAGAAAAAATGGAACACGCTAAAATAGCGAAACAAAACTCAATATTTACAAAATAAACCAAACGATGCCTACTAAATACCCAAGAACTTATAAAAAGAAAAAATGAACACGCTATAAGAATACGAAACTTATTTATTTACAACGATACCTAAATTTACATATAAACTAAAAAAGGAACACGCTATAAGAATAGCAGAACAAAACTTAATTATTTACGACGATACGTAAATTTACTTATTTAGGTACTATGTATATAAACTACTTAAATAAAAGAACACGCCAAAGAATTACCGGAAAAAAATAGTACTTAGAATAGTACCTAAATTTTTAGAGAAATTGTAAAACAAAATACACTCGTAATAATGAGAGTTACATACACATGCAGCACATAACAGTTCCGTAAGGTGCCGACCACGCATCTGAGCCGCTTTGTTCTAAATTAAATTCTTATGACGTATAGTTTATTTGTTTGGATAAGGATTAATATCGTAAGCATAAAAATAGCTTCGCAAATCATGAATTGTTTTGAATCAATTTTGATTGGTATAAATTACGTTATAGTGCGTTAACCCTAAGAGGTAGATATATGCCCTCGCGGACTTTTTTATAGAACTTTTTAAGGCAAATAAATTCGTAGTACACAATTTTAACGTTACTTTAACCATTTAAGCAATGTACGCCACGGAAGCTCTCAAAAGAAATAATTTTCCCCCGTTTTTGTAACAATATCATTGCTGCTCCGCTTCTACTCGTCGTAGCGTAATGTTATATAGCCTATAGCCATCCTGGATAAATGTATTATATAACTAAAAAAGATTTTTTGTAATCGGACCAGTACTTTCTGAGATTAGCGCGTTCAACCAAACAAACAAACAAACTCTTCAGCTTTATAATATTAGTATAGATTAGATAACTATATAATTTACTTGGTTTGATTTCGCACAGCACGCACTTGACTGCCAACGCAAAACTAGATCCAATAGCGTCAAATATTACCCTTCACACTTATTACATTATGGACTTTTTTTTTTAATTCTGCGGCCCGAGGCCGCTGCCGCTGTTACGTCCGTTCCCGGGCGTCTCTGGTTCACACGCAGAAGGTATTTCCAGTGGCGCCCGGCGGACTTCGACCACTTGTGTGGTCTCTACGGGGTTGGGTCGGGATAAGAATCCCGCGTTGTTGGGGTTTTCGATAGCTCAGTTGGTAGAGCGGTGGACTGTAGGGGTTTACGATTACATTATGGACTTATCTTTCTCTTCAGTAGGTTTTTGTAGATCCATATTGGAGACAATTTACGTGTGTTTAGGTCTTGGCAGTTTAAATACTACCTTACAGTGCCGTAGGTATTTTATGTCGAATAGAGTTTTATGATTATCTTTCTTTTTAAATTTTATTATAAACATTGGTAGTGGATTTTTAGTATTGCGCTGTTTGAAGTTCCAGATAATAGTGCATTCATGATCAAGCTCATCTAGGGCATCTTTTTTATTGTCTAATGCTGGTAGATTGGTGTGTTTAAGACTACTTTGAATCTTCTGTCTTGTTTTTGTTGGTATGTATAAAACTATATTTTCTTCTTTTCTAATTCTTTAACTACTGCCGTGTATGTTTCAGAAGATTTAGTTTGGAATTTTTACCTGTTGATTACGAAGCACTTTCAGATCATAGTTGTTGTAAGTCCATGAGTTCTATAAGTAGCTGGATGTTATTTACTCTATCAACAAACATTGAGGGTGGCTTATCTACTTTAGGTTTTAGAACCGGAGGTTTGTTTGGTTCAGGTTGTGTGGATGCCCTGTTAGAGAGAGACCAGTGCAAAGCTGTTTGAAGTTAAAATTGGTGTGGGTTGGGATAGCCAATATGTATCAAGTTTACTTTCCTTTTGGTTGTCCTGGCTTCGGTGCCGTTTTTTTTATTAGAAAAATTAAACGATACCTTCTCAAGGTTAGCGTTTCGCACCAGCAGACTGTTAGGGCCAATTACTTACGTTGAATGTAATTAACATTTGGTTTCATCTCCAGCACAGTTTTAAGTTTATATGGGTGTAGTTTGAAGTCCAGGTACAAAATTCATTCTTATATAGAGAAATAAAGATATGCAAATATGCGCAAATTTTTGCCCACTCTGTATAATAAATAAGCACCGTTTTGCGAAGCACTAAGAAGTTACTGTTGTTCAGCTTCATATTACTGTAATAGTCCATAGACTTAACTGGTTAGTCCGTATACATTTTTTGAAACGAAGCTCCTTAACGCATATTAGGCTGCCACACAAAGTGCTGGCGGGTCAAGCCGCGCTTCGACTGCGGCTCAGAAAACTGGTTAGTTCGTATACATTTTTTGGTTCCTTAACGCGTCTAGCTAGCATTCCGTGGGACGTAGGGACGGCAATGCCGCGCTTAAATTGCAGTCCAAAAATGACGCGCGGCCGCAGACGGCACTAGCTCTCCAAACATATTACTGTCGTCGGATTTCTACAGATTGCCAAGTTTACTTGGCGTGGTAAAAAAGAAACTAATTTAATTGAATGTAGGTATTATTTTGAAATCTTGTTTTTGTCGTTTTCCAATGTAATGTTGCGCCCCTACTGGAATGCCAACTTGTACTCTACAACCTGTAGCATAGTTGCCATAGTTTGCGGTAGCTTTTTTAATATATATTCTATACTTATAATAAATCTGTAGAAGTGAAAATTCTGTACATTGAAAATATCAAAATAATTAATGACAGGGGGTGTTACTAGACCGACACCGAACCCAAAAATGTGATAAAAAAAATTTTTGTCTGTCTGTTTGTTCAGGCATCACGCAATAACTACCGGTTCGATTACGATAAAACTTGGTATAATTATTCTTTAATATCCTGGGCACCTACTGGCTTACTTTTTATCTCGGAAAAGTATATACAATAAAAAACAAACTTCATTTGCGGTTCGATCCCTAGACCCAATTACTGTACTAACCGCAAATAATAAGTTTGTCATGGGTTACGTCACCCGCACTGGAGTTCACTAAGGGGCGCTGCACACGGCTAAGATACTATAATATTTTATCTTAAGATACAATATCGCTCGCCATACAATTCAATGGACTATCACACACGACGAAGATAATAAATAATATTTCATATTTTCGTATCTTAAGATGAATTTGTATGGTATAATAGAGAATATAATAGAAGAAATAATAGAGAAACTGTTGTAGGGGGGCTTTATGAACGCAATAAAACCCAAAACAATGGTTTTTAGAACTTTTGTCTGTTTGTCTGAATTTTTGACACGCTAATCTCAGAAACGGCTTAACCGATTTGAATTTGCGGTTTTCAGTAATGCGTTGTGGTTTATTCAACTTAACATTTAAGGTTTGGTTTTCTATCGGTTCATAAATAAAAAAGTTATGTAGATCTAAAGTAACACGCAGGCGGAGCTGCGGGCAACAGCTAGTACAGAAAATATAAATAATCTATAGAAATAAAAATGAAGTATCTGCAAATCTATACCACGTCAACTGCCGCACGGGATTTGCTGCAGGCCTCGGAATATCGGCATCGGCAATACGCAGGTGCTGCGCGGCATTTGCAGATGCCGCGTTCTGCGGATTTTAATGCTGCCACACACAGAAGACGCCAGCTTGGCCGCGCGGCATTCAGGTAGTAGCGCCATACTGTGTACGCGGCTTTCTGCGGCTAATGCCGGCGGAATGCGCCGCCGGCACTGTAGGCTTTACAGGTAGTGCGATTTAGGAGAAATCGTCACATAATGAAATGCCGTATGCTATGTGTGTATTGAGCAGACGTTGCTCGGTTACGCAACTCTCTCTCTCTCTCTCTCTGTCCCTGTCTCTTTTTTAGGAGAAACTTTGTTTCGTACAGGGGTCTCCCGACCGCACAATATTTTTGGAACGAATTTTCCATACACGGGTTACAGGTTGTGCGATTTAGTGGAAATTGTCACGTAACTAAATGCCGTACGCTGTATGTGTATGTGTCTGTGTATCGAGCAGCCGTTGCTCGGGTGCGCAACTTTCTTTGTCCCGATCTATTTTTTCGCACAGTTTTTTTTCTTAATAATTGATATAGGTATAATATGTTTATGTAAATAGATGTAGAAAATAAATCTTTTCAACATGAACAACTATTTAACCTATAATGCAATGAGACTATATGATTTAAAGTGGTATGGTACATAAAAATACTTATTTAAATATATATATTTCTTAAATACGAATAACCTTTTTCACCATACAGCCTTGGTACACAATATTTATTACCAAAAATATTATTTTTATCATATTACTCATTCATACGTTTGTTACGAGTATAATAAGTATCGTTTTTCGTACATGCACAACATGAATTTTCTTAGTAAAATCTTCTAATAAAATGGGCCTACGCAGACGAGGTAGGTACGTACTGTTCGCCGGGTAATTATGTCTATTGATACGGGGTACTTTTAGTCCTTCGTGTGCGTTATTTGATACTATTTATATCAGATCTGTTATCGATGGTCAAAGGTCCCTCGGACAAAAGCTCCTCGTTTGCACAGGCCTTAAATAATAAAAAGTGTTAAAAGAAATCTATAACTTCAATAGGATTCATTGCTATAAACTTGTTTTTACCAAATCTACCAAGAGTCTTTGACTGACAGACATACCTCACGTTATAAAGGCTGGAAATTTCTCAGAGCTTGTTCCCAACACAGGTGAGAACGGTCAGTAAGAATGGAGTGTCGGTTGTGGTTACTTTCGGAGATATCAGGTAGCAAAGATGGATAAAATGGTACCTTACTTACCTCAGTTTATTAAGCTTTAGTTTTAAATATTTTCTTCGAAATAACAATACAGCCTTTATAACGTGTGGTATGTATATCAGCCATGGGCTTCAAGTCTTAAAGCTAAATATAACATTTAAGTATTTTATACTTACTCGATACAAATAACAATTAAAACAACGCTTTACAAACAATTTGAACGTTTTACAACCGTTTTACTTACATTCTTAAATATACTTGTACATGTTACGTCTTTTATTAGCTTTTATTGTTGTCTATGTTTCAACTAGCTAAATAAAATGTCTTTCAATTTAAATAACTGAATGTTTTAAATATCTTATTAAAATGTATTTTTCTTTAAATAGCTTTGTTTCAAATATCTTATTAAAAATGTATTTTACTTTAAATAGCTCTATATTTAGAATATCTGTTAAAATTTATTTTACGCTATGTAAGTTTTCTACGTGATTTTGTTAGAGAATGTAGAAAGTTTCTTACCTAGGATTTCAAAGTACGTTAAAACTAACGCTAAGGAAACTGACGCTTTCAATCAGTTCATACCGTGTTTACGTTTCTTCTTTAAGTATTACTCGTAATCCATAACATCCTTCACACCTACCCAAAATCTTCCAAAAATCGTACATATTTTACCAAAATATTCCATTTTCATAAGCACCTGATAAAACTGCCATGTTTAATCATTTCGCGGTTAATCACTTAGTCGTAGTTAGCGGGATCCAGACGATGCGCGGATCTTAAAAAAATCGGAGAATGAGATATATGTTTTCGAAAATTTGGTAATACTCGGCGTTCACGACGTCTTGCTCTGTTCGAGTTCAGGTCATTTGTTGTCATCTCGATATCATCTCGGCGCTGCTGCCAATTGTTATCGCGGTTGTGGGAGTTCCAGCGGTGTAAATGACTATCATCACTTCTACGTGCAAAACCTGGCGCAACTGACGCTCTCCCTCTCGCAACGTTATAAGTTGCTTCTGCGCCGGCACTCGCATATGATGCTATGGACAAAAGATACATCATTTAGTACAAGTTTTAATGTAATTAGTAGATAGGGACGCTAAAACATTTTTTAAATCGTTATACATCGGAACCTAGGGTCAGAACTTTTGAAATGTGTTTACTACAATACACAATGAAAAGTTTAAAAAAAGATTACCTCTCTTCATTTTTAATTTGTTTCAGTAAATAGATTTTGTTATTTTTCTGTACATATCCTTTCAAACTTATTCTATGATAACATTATGTGACAAAAAGTTAAACTGCTTAGAGAAAATGTTCTACATATAATTTATGCTTTCGATTGTCGGCACTTGGTGAAACATATAGTAAAACATTATGAAATTACTCACTTGTACAGATATTCCGCAATTTTTTAATTAGTAGTAGGACCTGACCGGTTACGCTCTACGGCATCTTCAAAGGTGTTTTACACTAATTCGTAAGCACCGGCCTGCATGCTCCAAAGTATGCAGGCCAGTGTTAGCCTCACGATTAATTTAATAACAAAGTATATGAAGTGTTTTTAAAATATATGAAGTGTTTTTAAAATATGTGAAGTGAATAGTGAATTAGTGTAAAACACCGTTGAAGATGCCATAGAGCGAAACCGGTCAGGTCTAACTAATTAAAAAATTGTGGAATATCTGTACAAGTGAGTCATTTCAAAATGTTCTACGTAGACTGAGAAATAAACACCGAAAATAAATAAAGAAAAATGCAGTAAAACTGAGAGAAGTTTGAGAAGTATGGCTGCAGTAACATTAGTGGATGAAGTAAATAACAGCGTCATACGGGAACGGTGCAGAGTGTAGTGACTAAGGTTGAAAAAGCGATGCTTAGATTGTTTGAGCCCGTAGAAAGAATGGCTGAAAGGAAATTGACGAAACAGATAAGGACATACTTATGGCGGGTGTTGATGGACTGGCTGGTAACGGTCGATCTAGGAGGACGTACTTCGACCAAATCGGAGATGTTTTGGCAATAGGCCAGTATGAAAATAGTTATGAAAGTGTAATTAGAAAGCCAAAGAAGTAGGTATGTTAGGATCGTAGCAATTAAGTGGAATTCCATTATATCTTCAAAGAATTCAAAGGAAAGTGGCGTGACTGTATGTATATAAAAAATGGCGGACCAATTCCGTATTCCTAATAATCAGTGTTACCGAATTTTAACGCATAGGTGAAGTGACGCTAGAATTTAAAAAGACACAATCCTAAATAGTTATTAAACTTTATTAGATAATATGTAAAGTTACTAATATATTTACGTTATTTTCAAATAAGAATATATTGAAACTCTTTGCATTCGATATCTAACTTGGTAACATCGTGTTATCATGGCGACAAAGTAATTGTCCGCATCCTTGTTAGCTTGGCACCGGAAGAGTTTGTCGATAACCAATGATATCGCAGAAAACGCCAAACGCGTGACTCAAATTAACATATATTTTGAAATTTCCTGCGATATTATTGGATAACGACCAACTTTGCCGACAGCAACGGTAAGGGAGTGTGATAATATTCATGTCAGACGTTCGACCGACCCACGGACTATAGACCCTGTATTGATAGAAAAATCCAAAATAAAATACTGTGATTATTGCAAATAAATAGGTTTAATAAGAAATTAATAATATAATTTGATGCAATATTATTTAGAAATGAAAGGTAAAATCATCTTCTTTTAAACTTGATGTAGCATATCGCTTTTGCAGCAAAAACTGACCATTTTAAGGTAATGTCAAATCAGCCGCGCAACTAGATTTAGTCAAGTGAGTCCAAGCCTAATATCATCGACCTCCATGGTCGGGGCCTGAGGACAGAATGAATTCACTCACCGATGCGGAATAAATCCCAACCTCAACGATGCGGGATAAAACCCGGCCCAACCCCAGACAAAGGCCACGCAGGTGGCCAAAGTCCGCCGGGCGCCACTGAAAATTCCTAGTGCTAACCAGAGGGTCCAGAAATCGGATATCGGAGAAATATCAAAAAACTAAAACTTGATCTTTCACCTCGAGTAACTTTATAGCACAGCCTCCACACTCAGGGACTTTTAGTATATATACGTAGGTCACACTATAAGTTTTGCGTAACTTAAAAAAACAACATGTTAAAACCAAAATATTATGTTTATTACTTTTCAAAATACTCTCTTTTACATTTTAAACATTTTTTCATGCGATCGAACCATTTTTTAAAACAGGAGGACCACAGGTCTGAAGGCATGTTTTCTACGTGCTGATTGAACGCTATCACTGCCTCTTCGGAGTTGGTAAAAGTGTAACCTCTCATCAAATCTTTGATTTTGGGGAAAATACAGAAATATCAAGGAATAATAATAATATCAGGATGGGTGACGAGTTGTACTTTTTGGAAGCTAAAAATGACTTTGTTTTGTTGGCCGTGTGTGAAGAAGCGTTGTCATGATGTAGAAGAACGCGGCTTTTGGGTCGTCTTTCGCGAACTTTTTCTAACACCCTGGGGAATACCAGTGGGTATTAACATTTTTTTTGATCTTCAAGTGGAATTGTACAGATGGGACCCGTAGCTGAGAAAAAAAACGCAATAAATTTTTTACCAACGTTTCTCGCCTGCCTCACTTTTGTTGGCTTGTTCTCATTTTCTAACACCCATTCACAAGATTGCTGTTTTATTTCGGGTTCAAAACAATAAATCCACGTTTCGTCTCCTGTGACAATGTCATTAACAGCATTAGAATGTCCGTGGTCGTACTTCAGTAGCATCTGTGAGCACCATTCCACGCGAGCCCGCTTCTGCTCCGCTGTCGGTTCATGTGGGATCCAACGACAACAAAGTTTCCGAACTTTCAATTCTTCGTGTAAAATTTTCTGGATTTGATTCATACCAAACCCCAATAGTCCTCGAATTGTCTCATAGGGTAATCTGCGAGTTTTCTTCAATTAACCGCTTAACAGTAGCCACATTATTTTCGTTGACGGCAGTTGAAGGCCGCCCTTCACGAAATTCGTGAAATGTAAAGAACCTCTCTCAAATTCAGCAAACCATCGCCTCACGGTGATCAAATAAGGTGCTTCTCTCCCAAAAGCATTTTGAATACAAGCGGCACAGTCTTGCGGAGAGAGAGAACTTTTAAAATCAAAAATAATCATCGCTCTAAAATCTTTTCGAGTTAATTTCATTTTCGTTGCATACGTAGAACTTTGATGTGTGATAAAAAACAATTGACAAATGATTTCCCGCCAATTGTTTTTTTTTATTACTAACAAGGTTGCAACGTTTAAAAAAATATAACATTCGAAATTCAAATAGTTCCGATTAGCTAGAAGTGTGCTCCATGTATAATTAATAGAACTAAATGTGTAATTTTATTTCCCTGTAGTTTTATTTAGAATCTTTTCCGGGAGTTTTGAAAATTAGAGGCTTGAAAATATAAAATTAAATAGGTATAAAATAAATATTGACTTTAAATTTTTTGTTTTTTTTTTTCAATCAAGAGCGCACAATTTAATTTTGTTAGGATTTTTATTTGAGTTTGTTATGGATTCCGAGTTTTTACGTTTTCAACGTCTTATTGCAGTCCAATAATAAGGTTTGTACACCTGAATGATGAAATGATGTGTTTGAGTTCGCGCCATATGTTGTCATCTCGTTATCACCTCGCCGCCGCTGCCCATTGTTACCGCGGTTGTGGAAGATCCAGCGGCGTACCAGACCATCATCACTTCTACGTGCGAAATCTGGCTCAATTGATGCTCTCCCTGTCGCAACGTTATGAGTTGCTTCTGCGGCAGCACTCGCATATGACGCTATGGACAAAAGATACATCATTTGGTACAAGTTTGAATGTAATGTAACTCTAAAATATTTTTAAATCTTTATATCTCGGTATCGGGTCGGTCGGAACTTTTGAAATTTGTTCTTTGCAATACACAAAAAAAAGTTAAAAAAGATACCCGCTCTTAATTTTTTATTTGTTTCAGTAAATGGGTTTACTTTTTTTCTGTAAATTTTCTTCTTTCCAATTCCATCTATAATAAAATTATGTAACATAAAGTTAAACTAGAGATAATATTCTACAATTTATTTTTGAAAATTTATTAGAATAAACCTAACGCTAAAAATGAACGTTTTAAAAAAAACTGGCCAAGTGCGAGTCGGACTCGCACTTGGCCAGTTGGACAAAGGGTTCTGTACCAAAACGGCAAAAAAAATCACGTTTGTTGTATGGGATCCCGCTTAAATATTAAGGTTGCCTGGAAGAGATTGCTCTTTAGGGATAAGGCCGCCTGTTGTACATTATATTTTTTTAAGACTTCTCATAAACCATTTGTTTCTCTATTGTGTACAATAAAGAGTTACATTACATTACATTGTATACTGCCTTATTTCTTTTTTTTTATCAAGAGCGCTCAATTTGATTTTGTTAAGATTTTTCTTTGAGATACGAGGGTGGATTGAAAAGTAATCGACCTGACCAAGAAAATAAATACATAATAAATAAAATATATTTTTCAACGTAATCACCATCAAGCTCAATGCACTTTTACCATCTTCCCTTCCAAGCATTTAGCCCGTTGAAAAAAAATGATTGTTCCTTAGAGTCAAAATATGCGTCTACTGCTGCTTTGACCTCGTCATTTGTCAAAAATCTTTGACCTCCCAAGTGCTTTTTTAGGTTAGGGAACAGAAAAAAGTCTGACGGTGCCAGATCAGGTGAATAAGGTGGATGTGGTAACAGTTCAAAGCCACAGTTGTGAATTTCCGCCATTGATGGACAGACTTGTGAACACGAGCGTTATCTTGATGAAACAGGACTTTTCTTCTGATCATTTCTGGACGTTTTTCTTTTATTTTCTCGTAAACTACGTAGTAAGGTGCAGTAATAATCAGAATTTATTGAGCGAAGCGAGCCGAAGGCGAGCGGAGCTTTCAACGGGTGACTCAAATTACGATTTATGTTAAATTGTGTTAAATTGTTTCTCGGCGAATACTCGGCCGATTTTGGATTTTCTTGCACTCATTAAAAGCTTACAGAATTACCCAGGTTCTTACGAAGCCAGAATTTTGAATTTCGATCAAATAAAAATAATTTAATTGATGGTAAAAATTCCCATAGCGTAATGACAAAAAATACTTTGACAGAGTTATATCGCTTTGAATCAAAACTCGCTTCGCTCAAATATATGCTGCAGCGTAGCGGTACGTTTCGCGACTACGGCGACCTAGTAGTCTGACCCCTTTCAAGATAATCAACCATAATCACACCCTTCGAGTCCCAGAATACTGAAGCCATCACCTTACTTGCCTACAAAATCGACTTAGCCTTTTTGGGGGGTGGTGAACCAGGTCTTTTCCACTGTTTTGATTGTTGTTTTGTTTCCGGTGTACAGTAATGAACCCATGTTTCATCCATAGTAACAAAACGATTCAAAAAATCACATTCATCAGCTTCAAATAACTCCAAACAGTCGCGTGCAATAGTCAATCGCATCCTATTTTGCTCAACTGAAAGCAGTCGCGGAACCCACCTCGCAGACACCTTGTGGAAACCCAACACGTCTATTATGTTTTGAGTACGTTCATAAGAGATGCCTATAATCTCGGCTATCTCTCTAATTTTCAATCTGCGGTCTCCCATAATTAAGACGAGTATTTTTTTAACATTTTCGTCAGTAGTGGACGTCGAAGGCCTTCCAGATCGGGGTTCGTTTTCACACTCTCTCTACCACGCTTGAATTCTGCTATCCATTTTTTGACGGATGAATATGAAAGAGCGCAATCCCCTAATGTACTGACCATATAGCATCATGGATGGCTTTTGATGACAGCCCCTTCTTATGGAGGTACTTAATGACGGCACGCTGCTCGATTTGCTCCATTTGCGGAAATGATGTCAGACTGCTTTGTTAATAAATTTATAAATTTTAATTAAAACTAATTATTGCACACGTTTCAAACTTCACACAATTAACAGGTGACTACTTTAATCCTCGTATTAACAATGCAGTCCATCAGTTTGTTATGAATATTCATTGACCGACACTAGATTCCGAGGTTTTACGTTTTTAACGTCTTACTGCAGTCCAATAATAAGGTTTGTACACAGACCTACGTATTAAAGCCTTCAATTGCTAGATTGATGGTATAGCGATTTCATAAGTTCGTTATACTTTTTTGTGTAAACCCCAGAAGGTTATGTAGGTATCATTCATTTTGCGATATTAGCACGTAGTTTGTGTTCACAAACCATTGAAACACTGACTTCGCCCAATCCAGCAATGTTGGCAAAACTGTGGCTATTTATTCAAGCCTTGTGCATACGTTGGCTCATTTTATTTGTAAACGTTGCTGGACCATTTTACTAAAAAGAAATATCAGGATAAACATGTCGGGCCACGCATAGAATAGGGTTGGGTTCCGTAGTCACTCATAATAGCCTCTATTACTATTTATTTATATATGTTTATATTTATATTAAATATTTTTGGACATTATCACATAACGTCATCTGGCCCAAATTAAGCTAATATAAGCTTAACTATAACTCCTGAACTAATAGAACTATCTAATCCGCTATAGTTTTCCTTAAAAGTTCAGTACATGAACTACCATCATGAATTTTTTCAGGTTCCTCACGACAGCCGTTTAGATTTTAGAGGGATTTTAGAGGCCCAGTTTTCGCAAAAACATGCTCTTCAAAGCTAAATATGTTTTATTTATATATGTATACTTTATTTTATTTAATTTCGCGGCCTAGGGCCGCGGCCGCTCTAACGTCCGTTGCCGCCCGGCAACTCAGTCTCTGGTTCACACGCAGAAGGTATGAAGGTATTTCCAGTGGCGCCCGGCGGACTTTGACTAATTGTGTGGTCTCAACAGAGGTTTGGTCGGGATGAGAATCCTATAATAAAAAAATTGCCCTGGGACCGGGTGACCCCAGGTGACGGCTAACCTTACTCAGACATGCGGGGTTCGGTCTGGGTGGACCATTGTTTCCCTAGCTAATCGTGGGAACAAATATGGTACTGAACTCAAACGACGGCGATGTGGTTCGCCACCCATCACGTCTCAGTTCCAGGGTAGGCAAAAAGTGGTCTATGGAAAGCCGGTTTGCGACGATGAATGTAAGAGGAAGTATGAAAGATAAAATCAACTTACACATTTCCGCCTTTTAAAAAAAGGGGGAAATGTGAAAGTTGATGAGTGAATAACGACTGGATGTTCAGTGTGTGAACGAGACTAAGCGGAAAGGATGTGACACAACCACACACGGGCCATTTACAGCTATTTGGTCAGGGGTGGCTGACACTAGTCGGGCCAGTCAAGGTGTTGGGATTATACTTTCTGCTAGAATGAATGAGTGTTTGATTGATTTTGAATGCGTAAGCCCAAGGCTACTGTGGATGAGGCTGAAGGTCTGTCTTACGCGCATCTTTGAAGTGGAAGTGTATGTGGTTCCCTGACGTTGCTGGTCCCCACGACGAACACTAGCTATTAGTAACGTCTTTGTTGGGAAATGAACAAATCAACGCATGAAACACCCCTATGCAGCCTCCTCGAGGTCGGGGTCCTAAGTGCCCACAGGATGCGCAGTGGGACCGGTCCAACCAAGCACAGAGTGAAAGGCAGGTGTTTTGGGACAGCATGAAAGATACCTTGGGTAAATGCAAGCCGAATGAAAGAATTATAATGCTAGGGGATTTTAATGGTCGGGTGGGAATGGAGCGTGATGGATATGAAAGTGTTTTGGGTAAATTTCGATAGTGACTAAAAATGGAAAAAGTTTGCTTGAAGTATGTTTAGAGTGGAATCTTGTGGTTACAAACACAGTTTAACCACGAAGATATCCACATGTATACTAGACAAGAAGGAGAACAGAGAAGTATACACAACAGATAGATTTTGTGATTGAGGACGACAGATTGAGAAAGACATTGATGGATACCCGGGCTTATCGTGGCACTGGTGTCGACACAGACTACTATATAGTTGTAAGCCGGTTGAGAGGTTTATTTAAACCGGGACCGAGCTTGAACGGATAAAAGTAGATAGTTTGTAAGAAGGGAACAAAAGAGAATAATTTCGAAATAGCTTGAGAGAGAAGTATGAATGTATGGATGAAGAAGATGATATTGAAAAGTTATGGGTGCAGTTAAAGGAAGGACTTGTGCAAGTAGCTGTGGAGGTATGTAGTGTCAGCAAAGTCAGGAAAAAAAGGACGTATGGTCAAAAGAATTAGTGTAGAGGCACAAATGGTGGTAGCGGACAAGAAAGCGTGGCTGGACTTTTTGGCAATCAAAGCCAATCACAGAATGAATGAGCAACTGATGAGGATGTCTGAATAGCAAAAGAGGAACACAAGAAGCGTAAAAGAGAAGTAAAGAAGGTTATAGCTAAAGAGAAAGAGAATGAAAGGGATGAATTTGATAGGAGGTTACCTGACAACTTCCAGGAAAATGTTAAACTTTTCTGGAAGGCTATAAGAACAGTCAGAAGCACTATCCGATCCTTGCAACTGGACAAAGTCAGAAACCACGATGGAAGTTCTCTGAGTGGGGAAGAAAGTCTTTTAAAGAGCTGGAAACTCACATAGATGACAAGAATGAAAGTGGGAATGAAGAAGAAATAAGTGTGAAAGAGTTGCACTGAATGGTATGAAAGCTGGAAAGGCAGCAGGATATGACAGGATCTCGACCGAGATGCTAAAAGCAGGACAAGGCGTAGTATCAAGTCAGCTGTACCGCCTTTTTAACCTTTGTTGGAGGAGAGGTCGTGTACCAGGAGACTGGTGCAAAGCCGTCATTATGCCGCTGTACAAAGGGAAAGGGTTACAGCGAGACTGCAAAAACTACCGCGGGATAAGTTTGCTCAGCGTCGTCGGCAATTTATATGCAAGAGTTCTGATTACTAGATTGACGAATGATACTGACGACAAAATGTGGGATGTGCAAGCTGGATTTAGGAAAGGAAGAGGATACATGGATCAGGTCTTCTCTTTACGCAGCATTGCCGAAAAGTTCCTGGCAAAAAGACAAAAAATGTCTGCTGTGCTTTTGTAGACTTTGAGAAGGCCTATGATAGAGTGGTGAGGAGTGAATTGTGGTCAGCGCTATCCATGTATGGAGTAAGCAGCAATCTGATACGAGCACTGCAATCACTTCATAAGGGTTCCAGTGCTTGTGTCCGCATAAACGTGACTTACACGGACTGGTTCGGTATCGAACGAGGCGTCAGGCAGGGCTGTGTAGGGTGCTGTTTAATCTATACATGAATAACTGTCTGAAAGATCTGAAAGCGAGTGTGTGTGGTTTAAGAATAGATAAATTGACCATCAAGTGCCTCTTATATGCTGATGACCAGATACTACTTGAGTCGTCAGCGGGGGAGTTGCAGGTGATGGTTGATATTATGAAGGAGTCTTTGAAAAGGAAGGAAATGAAAGTGAACGCAAGTAAGACGAAAGTAATGGTATTTGAACGAGATGAAAATATGTCGAACTGTGCGATTGGTATTGTATTTAGGTCAAAGTTTACAAGGGATGGAAGATGTGATGACGATTGAAAGAAGAGTTATGGCAGGAAATCAAGTGAATGGGGCTCTGCATAACTTTATGAACAGTCAGAGTATAACTCGGAGGGCTAGGTTGGCTGTTCATAGAGGAGTGCTGGTCCCTACACTTTTGTATGGAAGTGAATGTTGGGTTTGGCAGAAGAAGCATGAAAGTAAAATAAATGCAGTGGAAATGAGAAGTTTGAGAAGTATAGCTGGGGTGACATTGGATGAGAAAGTGAGGAACAGCGTGATACAAGAACGTTGCGGTGTATCAGAAGATGTAGTGAGTAAGATAGAAAAAGGGATGCTTAGATGGTTTGGGCACGTAGAGAAGGATGGATGAAAGAAGATTGACGAAACAGATACATAAGGCGGGCGTGAATGGACAGGCAGGTAATGGTCGACCTAGGCGAAAGCACTTCGACCAAATCGGAGATGTTTTGACCAGGGGCCAGGTCAAGAGTACCCAGAAAGTGGAAGAAACGAAAGAAGTATGCCAGGATCGTAGCAAGTGGAATTCCAGTCTCTGCCTACCCCCATGGGAAAGAGGCGTGATCATAATTATGTATGTATGAGAATCCCGCGTCGTTGGGGTAGGGTGTTATCCCGCGTCGGTGAGTGAATTTGGTGGGCTGGGCCTTTGCCCCACAGCACGGTACCCTTCTAGCCTGCTTCTGTAAGGACGGTGGGTGGCGATCCGGCCGTCCTCAAGCCCCGATCATGGAGGTTGATGGTCTTGGGCGTGGTTGAGTCTGCGGCGCCCTCGCCGCTGACTACGGAACTCGGCGGGGAGGGTACGCTCCCTCTCCCTCTCAGCCGCCTCCTTCGCGAGCATGACTTGCTCGCAGAAGGACACGGCCGCGTTCCAACTACTTTCGCTGGAGACCATGGCTTGAAGCATGGTCTCCAGCGAAAGGGTATCCACGCCCAGACCCACTACGTGGTCCCGGCGCTGACTCGCCCACGCAGAGCCTCGAGTCTCACCGCCGCGATGATGGTGGTACCCCACTTGGGTTGCTCAAGTCGCACCTTCCATGACTCCATGAGATCCTGGCGGAGTTGGGACCGCAGGTCCTCGATTTCTCGAGATGCAAGCCTGTGGTCCCGCTCCAGCGCCTCCTTTCGCCATTGGAACAATGACGAAAGGGCTCTCGCTTCCAGGTCCTATGGAGGGGTCCCGGCTAGGAGACATGCAGCCTCTCCGGAGATCGTGCGGTACCCCCGTATGGTTTTGACGGCCAAGGTTCGAAGTGGACTGTTTAACAGAGTCACGTTCATCTTGACCGCCAATCTATCCGCCCATACAGGAGCCCCGTATAGGCCCTACTCCGCACGATCCCCAGGTACAGTCTCCTGCAGGAAGCGTTTGGTCCCTTTAAGTTGGGCGCTTTCTCTCGCGACCGATGCCTGCGGATGATTTTCCGGCGTTTAAGCCGGAGCACTGCCGCACCTAGCTCCCCCACCCTGACTTCGGAAAAGGACTGCCTTGGAAACTACTTGCTATGAACTTTTTTTTTCTTTATTACTTGTTATTTGATCAGAAGTCCTGGGAATCATGTCTGCCTACAATATGGCAGAAAGTCATCAAACAAAATGGCACACATTCCTTACTTAGTTATTAAATGTAATTTTACTTGGAAAACTAAATGTCTTGAATTTTCTTATAAAATTCGTAGAAACTCCCCCTCGCCACCTTATCCTAAAGTACTTAATGTACCTTTCATTTTTCACGTCGACTTTTACCAATAGTTGAGTGCAGTAAGGCATAAAAATGGTAAAATCTCGGAACCCAGGGCCAGTCAATGAATCTTTATATAAACTTTGGAAATGTGTTTTTAATAGTATATAAAAAAATGTAAAAAAAAACATTTTGCGCGTTCCCAATTTTTTAATTATTACTAAGCAATTTTTTAATTATACAGGGTTACCTGGTAAGTCGTGCGAACCCCTTTCAGTGGTGGTAGTTCCCACCATTTCTGACAAATTTCACCTTGGACCCCTGCCCCCCAACCTAACCCTTTTCAAGTTATAAGGCTTTGAAGATTTTTTTGATAAAATGCCGATTTCTTGTCTTTGGCCTATCTTTTTCGTTTATTATTGTTCCAATTTTTATTTTTATACGATTTTTGTGTAGCAGATTAGTTTCTTCATCATTATCTATACTTATAATAAATCTGTAGAAGTGAAAATTCTGTACATTGAAAATATCAAAAAAATAAATGGCACGGGGTGTTACTAGACCGACACCGAAACCAAAAATGTGATTAAAAAAAATTTTGCCTGTCTGTTCAGGCATCACGCAAAAACTAACGGTTCGATTACGATGAAACTTGGTATAATTATTCTTTAATATCCTGGGCACCACACTGGATACTTTTATCCCGGAAAAGTATATACGATAAAAAACAAACTTAATTTTGCGGTTCGATCCCTAGACCCGGTAACTGTACCAACCGCAAATAATAAATTTGTCGTAGGTTTTTCTTTTTTTTTATATTGGGTTCGCCAAATTGACGCCGCCCGCCTGGTGGTAAGTCGTGACGACGTCTAGCGATTGTGGGCCACTCTCACAGCACACAATAAATACTATAGAGAGTGGCCCTCAACTTGTCGACCTACTGATGTGCCTCTTCACGCTCCGCTTAAAGAACGAAGGGTTATACGTAGGTCACACTATAAGTTTTGCGTAACTTAAAAAAACAACATGTTAAAACCAAAATATTATGTTTATTGCTTTTCAAAATATTCTCCTTTACATTCTTAAACTTTTTTAAATGCGATCGAACCATTTTTTAAAACAGGAGGACCACAGATCTGAAGGCATGTTTTCTACGTGCTGATCACTGCCTTTTCGGAGTTGGTAAAAGTGAAACCTCTCATCAAATCTTTGATTTTGGGGAAAATACAGAAATCACAGGGTGCTAGGTCGGGGCTATGCGCAGGATGGGTGACGAGTTGTACTTTTTCGGAAGCTAAAAATGACTTTGTTTTGTTGGCCGTGTGTGAAGAAGCGTTGTCATGATGTAGGAGAACGCGGCTTTTGGGTCGTCTTTCGCGAACTTTTTCTAACACCCTGGGTAAACAAATGGTAGAATACCACTCGGCATTAACACTGTTTTGATCTTCAAGTGGAATTGTACAGATGGGACCCGTAGCTGAGAAAAAAAATGCGATTATTTTTTTACCAACGTTTCTCGCCTGCCTCACTTTTGTTGGCTTGTTCTCATTTTCAAACACCCATTCACAAGACTGCTGTTTTTTTTCGGGTTCAAAACAATAAATCCACGTTTCGTCTCCTGTGATAATCTCATAAACAGCATTAAAATGTCCGTGGTCGTACTTCAGTACCATCTGTGAGCACCATTCCGCTCTAGCCCGCTTCTGCTCCGCTGTCAGTTCATGAGGGTTCCAACGACAACAAATTTTCCGAACTTTCAATTCTTCGTGTAAAATTTTCTGGATTTGACTCATACCAATCCCCAATAGTCCACGAAATGTCTCAAAGGTAATCCGCGGGTTTTCTTCAGTTAAATGCTTAACAGTAGCCATAGTATTTTCGTTGACGGCAGTTGAAGGCCGCCCTTCACGAAATTCGTCATGTAAAGAAACTCGACCTCTCTCAAATTCAGCAAACCATCTCCTCACGGTGCTCAAACAAGGTGCTTCGCTCCCAAAAGCATTTTGAAGACGAGCGACACAGTCTTGCGGAGAGAGAGAACTTTTAAAATCATAAAAACAATCGCTCTAAAATCTTTTCGACTTAATTCCATTTTCGTTGCATACGTAAAACTGATGTGTGATAAAAAACCATTGACAAATGATTTCCCGCCAATTGTTTTTTTTTATTACTAAGAAGATTGCAACGTTTAAAAAAATATAACATTCGAAATTTAAATAGTTCCGATTAGCTAGAAGTGCAAAACTTTTAGTGTGCCCCATGTATGTGGGAGGAAACACGTGCACAGGCAGGGCGTTCCAGGCCACTATCGTTCGGCAGAAAAACGAATGTTTAAAACGCTCGGTTCTCGCGAACATGCTATCCACTGTGTGGGAGTGGCATCTCTGCCCGGCACGCGTTGTTCGGGATCAGAAGGAAGAGGGTGGGATCAGATCGAAGAGCTCTTCAGAACAGGTTACGTCACCCGCAGTGGAGTTCACTAAGGGGCGCCGCACACGGCTTTTCCCAACGCAGTTGGGGTCGTGTCCCTTCGTCCAGCATACTCACCATGGAATCCTGATATTTCATGAATGCCAAAAAATTGTGCTGAAATTGTGCTAATTAGTGCCCAAAGGAAAAAAATTGTGCTCTTATACTTAAGAAATTACAGCCATAGTTCGATGAGTATGCTGGACGAAGGTTTCGCCCAGCATACTCACCTCCGTTTGTGGAATCTGTATACGCTTCAACCATAATTCATACTTAAAAAAATTGTGCCCAAATAGTGCCAAATGGTGCCCAAAAAGAAAAATCGGTGCTCTAATAACTCCGGAGTTATAGGCTTCGTTAAGTGAGTATGCTGGGCGTAGGTTCTACGCCCAGCATACTCACTTCACTACGCGAATACCGAACGAGCTATAGGTACAATTTACGGCTTAAAAAATTGTGCTTGAAATAGTGCCCAATATCAGTCCAATTTTCGCTTGACTTTTGACCTAGAACACCATTCAATTTAATTGTAAACTTTTACATAACATTAGATTTAGTACAGTCGAGTTCAAAACTTTCTAATAACTTACATTTTGTACAACAATTTTTTAACCCCCGACGCAAAAACGACGGAAATTTGACGTGAATCTTACAAGAAAAACACATACATATGAATTGCAATAATACGATGCAACGAAAACTCCTTCGAGTATTACCGTGCATTCGGGTCGTCAATCTTATTAATTCTAATGTAGGTATTCTAAGCACAATTTTTTACGTTAAGCACCTAATGAATATTATCATGGGAGGTAGAAAAATATAAAGTTGGCCCATATCGGTGACGAGTGAGTCGACACCACACTGGATGCAACCGCCGCCGCCACTTCGAGCAACAGCCACACATAGATGTAGGTACCATAGTACAGCGCATAGCTGTGACTATACAGAATGCTCCATCACTAAAAAGTCACATTTAGTAATTATTTATTTAAATTTGCAAGAAAATATTTTTTGAGATTTCAATTTTAAATTTTTGTTGGTGATTCTATCTTTGAGGGACAGGAAGTTGTTTTATTAAATGGGGTACATACTATATATTTAAGTTTTCTTTTCCCGTACAGGTTCGTATAGCGAGGTAGTGAAAGTTTCTTATTATTGACACTACGGGTTACACGATTAGTGTCCTCCGATGATTTAGGGTTTTTAAAATTCTCATTGAAATACTCTTCGTTAAGTATGTTCAATTTCACTTTCTCATGTATCGGTATTATGTTGCAGAACTGGAAGAGTTGATGATAGTCATTTGTGTAATTCTTTTTTATAGATGATAGTCATTTATGTAATTCTTTTTTATATTTACAGGAACAATTAATTTTAGGATTCTTAATTGAAGTACTTATATTTGGTCAAGGTGGCTTTTAAATGTCTTTCCGTAGCTTGATATCATTCACCGAGGCTTTTCCCGACTCAGTTGGGGTCAGCTTTCCAGTCTAACTAGGATTCGGCTGAACTGATATTTTCTGTGAAGCGACTGCCATCTGACCTTCACAACCCATGGGCGATATCGAAATTCTGTAGTTAGACCGATCGGATTTTCGATTTAGGGCTCCAACTACCCCTAACGACTGCTATATAGATGTTTTTATGACAACCGGGACCGACGGCTTAACGTGCTCTCCGAGGCACGAAGGGGTCTCAGTGTCTTAAGAAATGGTCACCCATCCTAAGACCGGCCTGAGTCGATGTTGGTAACCTTGGCAATGTGTTAATATTGTCGGTTACCACTAGACCGCGAGCCCCTCAAGTCCTTCCGTAGCTTGATAATCCATATGAAATTATGGATTCTGCTAGCTATTTATAGAGAAGGAGGAGGGTTTTATAAGGAACTTTATATTTAATTATAGAAAATTTTGCTAGAATTCCTCTTAGTTTATTACACACTAGGTTAATATGATATTTCCAGTTAAGGCGGTTATTCATCGTTAAACCGAGGTACATTTGATTTTCGACGTGTTCAATAAGGTCACAATTACAGGGCGTATTTGAATTTTTTAGATTATTCTTATGTAAACATTCGTGACAGTGTGCTATAAGATTGGGAGTAAAAGGTTTTCTGTTTTGGCTGGAGCTAATATACACAACCTTAGTCTTTTGTGCATTCAAAACCAGCCCAGCATCATGTGACCATGTTAAGAGTCTCTCAAAGTCCCTTTGAAGACGATTTTATGCAAGTATCGTCTGCACATTGGAACATGTGTGTGTCTGTGGCATCGTAGCTCCCGAAAGGATGATCCGATATGGATTTTGTTTTTTTTTGTAAGGTGAATTAGTCGGGATGTGGGGTATGGATTTAACATGTTGTTTTTTTTAAGTTCTTTTAAGGACTACCTCGGTGGCACAATGGTACTATGTACGGACTGCCACGCTCGAGGTGTCGGGTTCGATTCCCGGGTCTGGTGGATAATGTATAATTCTCTTTAGAATTTTACCCAGATAATTATCCCAGAGTCTGGAACTTGTGCCCGGTAAATGGCAATAGGCTCGCTCCCTATT
Source organism: Nudaria mundana (assembly GCA_963556515.1). Lineage (NCBI taxonomy): Eukaryota > Metazoa > Arthropoda > Insecta > Lepidoptera > Erebidae > Nudaria > Nudaria mundana. The sequence continues at coordinate 33,723,654 of OY748286.1, read as the reverse complement.
ACATGGGACCTAACATAGCTGGCGAGATGTGGGTGTGTTTGCACACCTCTGCCTACCCCTTCGGGGAAAAAGGCATGATGCTATGTATGTTTTTTAAGTTACGCAAAACTTATAGAGTGACCTACGTATTTCCTTTTTACAATTTTTTAAGATCTCAAATAGATCTAAAATTAATAAAATAGGTAGGTACCTATTTTATTAATTTTATTGGCTGCAATAGACTATTAGTGCCCAGACATTTTTTTTGGGAAATATTTCACCCTACAAGCAATGAAGTAATACGAGTAGATTTCATTTACGCTTACAACTTCATTTATTTATAGAAAAAAAAATAATTAATAAAAATTAAAATAAATTTAATTAGCATTTAATAGACAAATATTCAGGCGTTACTTGGCGAAAATCCATGACAAAGCAATGGTAAGTAAAATGTTTTTAAGAAAAAACTTTTTAAAAATTTATAATAGCATTAATTTTTCGCAGAATTAAAAAGACAACAAAACGTCGACAATTGTTTCGCCTCTAAACGAGGCATTATCAAGACTGTCTCAGAGAGAACAGCAAAATTCGTGGTTGGAACGTGTTTGCTTATAAGTAAACGTGTGCAAACTTCAATATCGCGATGTAGGATTCTTTACAATAACTAACGTGGGTAGAAAACTCAGATCATGCTAACTAAGTTCCAAAAATAGGTATTCACCAATACAAGACCTTATCTGTTTGATTTATTTCCTGTCTTTTGATAAATTGCGTAGAAAAGCCAAATGACACACACAAACCAACAACAATTAATGTGTCTGTCTGTTCGTAAACAGATTAATTAAGGGAGATGTGTGAAAATCTATTTGTTCGTTGAGTAAGGTGTCCGCGTCTCTTCTAACTATTTCTAGCCTTTCCCAAACACTTAACTTGAACCCTTTCTCACATAAACGTAAAACTTTAAAAGTGTTACTATTGTTCAAGGAATGACGAGTGTCAAGAAAATGCTTCGCGAAGAGGGATTTCTCAGGACAACCATTGCAGGACGCCGCTCTATGTTCCTTATATCTAATCTCGAAGGACCTGCCAGTCTGTCCCACATACTTCAAACCACATTCATCACAACTCAACAAATAAACACCTGATCTGCGTGAGACCGACACCGAATCAATCGAAAATTTTTAATATGTTTATCTTAAAACATGTGTGAACGACTGTACCTCATTTAACGTTAGTATGTAGAAGTTTACAATTATATTTATTGGTTTTCTAGGTCAAAGGTCAAGCGAAAATTGGACTGATATTGGGCACTATTTCAAGCACTATTTTTTAAGCCGTAAATTGTACCTATAGCTGGTTCGGTATTCGCGTAGTGAAGTGAGTATGCTGGGCGTAGAACCTACGCCCAGCATACTCACTTAACGAAGCCTATAACTCCGGAGTTATTAGAGCACCGTTTTTTCTTTTTGGGCACCATTTGGCACTATTTGGGCACAATTTTTTGAAGTATGAATTATGGTTGAAGCGTACACAGATTCCACAAACGGAGGTGAGTATGCTGGGCGAAACCTTCGTCCAGCATACTCATCGAACTATGGCTGTAATTTCTTAAGTATAGGAGCACTATTTTTTTCCTTTGGGCACTAATTAGCACTATTTCAACACTATTTTTTGGCAATAATGAAATATCAGGATTCCATGGTGAGTATGCTGGACGAAGGGACACTTGGGGTCGGCTTTCCAGTCTAACTGCGATTCGGCTGAACTTCGATATGTTCCGTGAAGCGACTGCCATCTGACCTTTACAACCCATGGGCGATATCGAAGTTCTGTAGTTAGACCGGTCGGATTTTTGATTTAGGGCTCCACCTACCCTTTAACGACTACCATAGATGTTAGTATGACAACCGGAACCGACGGCTTAACGTGCTCTCCGAGGCACGGAGGGGTCTCAGTGTCTTAAGACATGGTCACCCATCCTCAGACCGACCTGAGTCGATTTTGCTTAACCTTTGCAATGTGTTAACATTGTCGGTTACCACTAGACCACTAGCCACTCTAGATAATAAATAATATTTCATATTTTCCTATCTTAAGATGATTTTTTATGGTATAATAGAGAATATTATAGAAGATATAATAGCGAAACTGTTGTAGGAGGGCTTTATGAACGCAATAAAACTCAAAACAATGGTTTTTAGAACTTTTCTCTGTTTGTCTGAATGTTTGGACACGCTAATCTCAGAAACGGCTTAAACGAATTTGCGGTTTGGTTTTCATTCGCTTCATAAATAAAAAAGTTATGTAGATCTAAAGTAAAACGCAGGCGGAGTTGCGGGCAACAGCTAGTGAAAAATAAAATTAGAGTTACCTCAACTAAATGGGTCGTAGATAGAAGAGTGATAGTTATAGCATCAATAAAAAATCAGTACAAATCAAACTTCAACCAGCAATAGTAAAAAAATAATCTATAACACCTAGGCTGCAGACTCGCTTCAAAATATCTACGTTTCATTAGATATTCAACAAGGTATAATAAGCTACGCTGATATTATTTTTTTTAAATTAAATTGTCATTTATTTCAGGTCACAATGTTAGTACCCATATTATACACAGAATTATGTCACATTATTACAAAAAAAATACAAAATTATATGAAATTATAAAATAAATAAAATTATGTCTAAATATAAGAAATAAATTTAACATAATCACAGCAAATTACAATAATAATATTCAGTTAAAAAAAAAATAACTAACCAAAATAAATAATTAAAACCCTCTCTTCGGCATTGGGACCGGCACATGCCTCTCATAACAATGCCGCAGATAGGGACAATCCAACCGTTCAGCTATCATTACTAGAGTGGCGTTAGTATCGTGGTGTGAAAGCAATCCACGTGCGCGTCCGCGAACATACCCGAGGCGCTGCAGAATCGGGGCAGTCCCAGCACCACTCTAAACGCGTTATTGTACAGGACACGGGGGGCACCGTAGGTCCTTTTGGTATAATCAGCCCACAGGCTGCACGTGTAGAGAGACGTGCAGTACGCTCTAAAGAGCGTAAGTTTGACCTTAACCGAACAACGGGCAAACCTGCGAGCTATCATATTCGCTCGAACAGACAGGGCCCTCCGCTCCCGCTCAACATCAGCATCGTCCTTGAGGTCAGCAGACACCGCATGACCCAGGTATTTAAACTGCTTAACAGTGTCAAAGTCGCACTGGTGGTACGTTCTGGGGACATTTGGTGGCGTCCACTTACTTTTTTTTAATATTGTAAATTAATCCATGACCACAGGCGTACTCCTCACAGATTCTTAGCAGCTCCCTGATACCACACACAGACGCACTCAGTAACACCATATCGTCCGCGCAGCTTAAATTGTTGACACAGACTCCGTCAATATGCCAACCGACATGCCGGCTACTGAGCGCGACGATCAAGTCGTTAATAAACAGGTTGAACAAGGTTGGAGATGTTAACCCGCCCTGTCGGACACCACATTCGAGCCTATACGAGTCCGACACAGACCCTGCCCACGTTACACTGTTACTCTGATTTGTGTACCAGTATTGGAACATAAAGGACATTGGTCTTTATGTTGTCTTTATGCTCATTGAGACGTATAAACCTACCACGTGAATTGTCACGTGGTAGGTTTATACGTCTCAATTAGCTCCAAAGGACGTCGTATGGTACCAGGCCAAATGCCCTGGATAAGTCGAGAAAACACGCATAAACAGGAGTCTTGTGGTTGGTGTAGTATTTAACGGTGTGCTTAAGACACAGTATTGCTGTTTCAGTAGACAGTCGAGGACGGAACCCAAACTGGTTATCGTGCAGTGTTACGTAATTGTTCAATTGTGTGTTAAGCAAACCGCCAAACACCTTAGCTAAAATAGTAGCAAGTGAAATAGGCCTATAGTTACTTTTATCAGCTAGATTACCAGTTTTATTCTTCACCATAGGCACTACTATTGTTCTCATAAAGTCCTCGGGTAAGTAGGAGTGAGTGACACACGCACAGCGAGTAGAACAGAGCCAACACTACAGATATGTGGGCCGGCGCCGTGGCGAAGGTGTTCAACACTGAGTCCATCGTGGCCAGGTGACTTACCACTGGAAATTTGCTTAATAGCGCACGCTACATCTTTCGCCGTAAAAGACGTGCCCAGATCTTGACTTAGAGTCTCAGTTTTTAACACCTCCCCCGCCGGTCCCAATGGCGACTTCACAGAAAAATGGCTCCTAAATACATTTGCAATATCTTTCGGATCACTAAAACCATCGACGCTCACCGGAAGGCTAGGTCGTATATTAATTTTATTAGTATCCTTCCAAAAGCCACTGAAGTTACCTTTCGAGTGTTTATCCGCAAGAGCATTCATTCTTAATTGGTCCTGATGGTTTTGACACCATTTTAGTTTAGACTTGAATGCTCTTCTGGTCTCGCACATTTCATTGTAAGTAGTACCGGTCCGCGGCCTGCCACACACTACCCACTCTTTAAATCTGTCTCTAGCCTTCCGATGAGCCTCGCTGACGTGTTTGTTCCACCCCGCAACACGTGGGCCACCCTTCACCGGCACCCTTACTCGACTCACCACGGCCGCCGCCCTCATCGCCCCCACAATCTCAGAATACATCCTATCCAGAGTACTCCTATGGGCACGAATCTTACAATAACGATCGGCACACTGAACACAATCTGACGGAAAATCAATTAGCTTCAACCTGTCATGACACTCGCGGGTATAAAGCGCTATTTGCTCAGTATTACGAACACCCCATTTTACGTCCCCACTAGAATTTGAAACATAGGACCTAACCTTGGGGGTTAATAATTCTAAATTGCACTGTACAATTAGAGGACAGTGATCGGACCAGTGGGCGTCATAAATCACCTCAACATCAGTGACCGCCTGCCTCGACGAGTGAGTCACAATACAGTGATCCAGCCAACTTGTCGTTCCATACACATCACTAACAAAGGTGAAGGTGTCTGAATCCAGCCCCAAGATATCGGCGTCTATACACGACCAATGCTGATCATTACATATGTTTAATAGCTCATTGTAAAATAACTCACCCGGGGTCCGCATTGTAATCACCCAAAATTAACACAGACTCGATCCCTTGCTCGTCGATAATACTGCTCACTGCACTCAAACAGCTTATAAATTCAGGTAAGTTATCGTTCGAATTCGTTGGTAAGTAAACACCAATAACCATTAAGGGTCTGTCACACGTTTCGATTTTAATAGCACAAATCCGATCACTATCACACTGTATCACCGATACCCGTAGAAATGCACTATGTCGCCACAACAACGCTACACCTCCATGAGGTCGACCCTTTCGGATCGGCACTCGTATCTATAGCACTTGTAGCTGTATACCCGAAACCGTGGTCGATGGTGCTCACGTACGGAATATCGTGCGGCATAAGCCAGGTTTCCTGTAGGCATACAACGTCACATGGACGGCATAGACTTCTCACTTCTTCCACCGAGCGTTTAATATTTTTACAATTAAAGGTAGCAAATTTGTAGTGGCAACTATCCATTATTCACCTTCTGAGAGCCTTTGTCGCGATTATTATCAATGATTCTTCGTTCCTTATAGTGTACAAATAGCCTAAATATCACACCATAGCGTAGCCATAGCGTTTCATGCAAGAATTTGTGAACGTTTGCTTCAGAGATAAAAAAATTATACGCCTTGTGCCCTCGGTTTATTTTCATATTGATTTTTTTCTAAGGATACCGCTTCTTGTGTCTTATTATAGATACGCTGTATAATATCACTTTCCGAAGCAGATATGTGAACATTGTTATAAACATAGGAACTCGTCGGTCAGCGGCCCGGAAAGTACACTCTAAGTCCTTGGCTACACCTGATTTCCCACTAAATCTATAATTGTTCGACCTACGTTTGTTATGGGTTACTGTACGCCACCCTTCATTGATAATGTTTTCCTTTAGTATCGGTACGTCCACAATCTGAGTCATAGCATTCGGGACCTAGGTGTCACTATTGATTGTAAACTACATTTTGACCTCCATGTAGACAATATAGTGAGTAAGGCTTTTCAACTTTACGGATTTATTATGAGATCTTCTAAAGACTTTAAGCGCCCTTCTACGTTATTATTTTTATTTAAAACTCTAGTTAGATCTCAATTAGATTACGCTGTCCCAACATGGGACCCTATTTATGATAAATACGTACTGAGACTGGAGACGGTTCAAAAAAAGTTTCTCGGGAGCCTTCATTACAAGTTTCACCACTCGAAATGTTCGTACTCAGATCTACTTCAAGAGTATAACTTGCTAAGCCTGGAGTTTCGACGCAAATTCCTTATGTGTATGACGTTATATGGTATTTGTAACAATAGGTTTGATTGTAGCGATATAACTAATCAATTGTGTTATGTGGTCCCTCGCAACGGATTGGTGAGGGAGGCGCGCGCTCCCCGGCTGTTCTACACTCCCAGGTGTAGAACGAATGCCGGGGTGCGCGCTCCTCTCCGCCACATCCTTGAAACGTATGACGCACACCTCGCGGATACTGATATTTTTGGGCAATCATATTCCAAATTTAGAATTGCAGCACTTACGACACTCGAAACCTCAAACCCAGAATAAATATTATAAAGATCGATATTAGCGGGACCCAACTTAGCTTACTTACATGCACGTTTCTTTAAACTACTTTTATTATTCCGAATTACTTCGTGTACATTGGTGTGGGTAAGGGTTCGTTTAAGGAGACGCGGGGCGTCGAGCTTCACGTGTGGCGTGGCTTGCCGCGGCACGTCGAGCGATTTAACCGTTTATAGTGAGGCGGCGCGTGAAGCGGCCCGCGTAGTGTCACGCGCAAACTCAAACATTTAGAAATACAGGAGCTCGTTTAAGGAAACGCGGGGCGTCGAGCGACGCGAGCGGCGTGGCTTCGCACTGCGCTGCGCCCGCCGCGTGTGACGCAGCTTTGTATGCGGCGTCGTTCAGTGCGACACCCGCTGCGACTCTCGCAGTTTATTGCCGCCGTCCTTCCAGTCTTGTTCGACTAGTTACAAAGAGCAAACGTGTGTATTGTTTGTAATCATCGACGACATCATTGATATAGTTTGCTTGAAGATAATTATAACTTAAAAAGTATTTTATTTGCCGCTAGAGCGGAACCCAGGTTCAGAGCAGACGAACGCGAACAATTTGGAGAATATGCAACTCTTTACCAGTCAGTAAGAACAAAGGGTTATGAGGTATTTCATGGATATACACGAATGTCAATCCCACTGCATACCCCGCACCTCTCCCACCCTTCCATGCCGCGTCCTTTGCGGCGTCGCCCGCCGCTTCATCCGCCGCGTTCTCCCATTGCGAAACTCGCTGGTTTACCCGCCGCGTACTCCGCGGCGTCGCCTGTCGCTACATTTGCCGCGTCCGACGCGGCGCCGCTCGTAGCTTGGGCAGCTACAACTCAAACAAACGCTTGCAAAGACGCTTCTCCTTGAACGCTCCAAACATTGCCGTATGTTTGTGTTTCTGGCGGCCCGCTTCGCGGACCGCACCGCTCGACGCGCCGCGTCTCCTTAAAGGAGCCCTTACACGTTCACTCAATTTATGTATTTAGTACATAGGTTACTGGTAAAATATAATGTGTAACTGTTTAATGTATATAATAAATAAATAGTTTTGTTCACTTCGTGTACGGGTTTATCAGCGATAATCAGCTGACGCGCTTCAGTTCTTAGTGCACTGTCGGAACCGGTCGTCATAGTGACGTCATTCGTCGTTGGGCTAGTTCCCTCCCCACCACAGCCAATAGCCGCACCGGTTTTATCCACCGACTGTTGTTTCTTGCTAGAACCACTAGAACCGTTATTTGATTTATTTTCAGTTACCCTCAATTGTCTATAATGTGATAACGGTAACTCATCATTTAATGACTTCACTAATGATTCACTATTGCTTCGTGCATACAATTCTTTAGATGAATCATGCGATAAACCCATGGGGCCACTATCTACCCATGCCCCCCTCTTCGCATTAATTTTAAAGGCCGAGGACGGTGGTAAAGATTCGTACCTTATACGCATCACATCGCTTTTCAATTCCTTAAGTGAGTCAACAGTCGCGTAAGTGGACTTAATGTTATTAATCTCGTCTCTTAAAACCAACAAGTCCTTCAGCAACTTTGTACAATCTAAGTGGTCAAAAAGTATAGGGATTTTTTTTCTCTGTTGGAAGTGAGTCGAAAAGAAGCGACTTCGCATTCTTTTTTTCTTCAGATGAGAAAGACGACACACATATTCGCACTAATGTCTCCTCATCTATTATTGACACTTTATTTTGCACATACGAGAGAAGCTCACATATCACAATATTACACACGTTACATTTTAAAACGCTCGACATTATTATTTACTCGCGTAGATACTGGTGCGCAGAGCAGCAGCTCCGAATCCACGCCCGCTCCTAATGCGTGCGCAGGCGCGACTGGAAGTCTTGGAATAATCTTTGATAAAAGTCTTAAAAGTAGTAGTATAAATTACCACAAAATTGATCAATTAGGTTACAAAATAAAATAAAACAATTCAAATAGGTACATACAACAAACGTATTTTATTTTATCTTTCGTGTTCAATATGTTCACCTCTGTTTTCGCACACACACTCGCATTCTGTTTCTAAGTCCACTTTTCACCACAACTTGAAACTGTAGGATCCGATCTAAACCGTACTATTTCACTATTTTTCAACGCATCTGCGTCATTATCAGATACTCTTGGTCTACCCAAGTCTGATCTGCACGAGTATGACATGTGTGGATACACAATCACAGTACTTACCCGTAACAGATCAACATATCAGCGTATCTAACGGAATGCTTTGTTGTTACTACTACCTGGGTAGCTTATATCAAAGTTTTTATCCAAGACCTTCAATAGTAGCCTAGCTTGTTATACCTTGTTGAATAGCTAATGAAACGTAGATATTTTGAAGCGTGTCTGCAACCTAGGTGACATAGGTTTTTTTTTTACTATTGCTGGTTGAAGTTTGATTTGTACTGATTTTTTATTCACAACTATCAATCTTCTATCTACGACCCATTTAGATGAGGTAACTCGTAGTTTTATTTTTCATAATGATGAAGAAACTAATCTGCTACACAAAAATCGTATAAAAATAAAAATTGGAACAAAAATAAACAAAAAAGATAGACAAGAAATACGCATTTTTTCAAAAAAATCTTCAAAGCCTTATAACTTGAAAAGGGTTAGGTTTGGGGGGCAGGGGTCCAAGGTGAAATTTGTCAGAAATGGTGGGAACTATCACCCCTGAACGGGGTTCGCACGACTTACCAGGTAACCCTGTATATAATTAAAAAACTGTATAATAATTAAAAAATTGAGAAAGCGTAAATATTTTTTTAACATTTTTCTATATACTATTAAAAACACATTTCCAAAGTTTATATAAAGATACATTGACTGGCCCTGGATTCCGAGGTATAAATCTGGCGCTCCACTACAAACTTTAATAATAAACGCATTTGTTGTCTCTGCTGCCTAGCATATTTGTGTATGCATTTGCTATTAGTTCAAATCTCAATTCTAGTGTAAACACTATTTCGCCAGCATTGTTAAATAGATGCTACTGTATAGAGATGCTGATTGTATAGGTAGTGTAAATATAAACTTGAATACTTTTCGAACCACCGGACTAAGTTTGATACTTTATAGAGCAGCTACTGCAATACTACCGATGATATTATACAATGTATATTTAGAAGTCATGATGTATATTATACATGAATCGTTAAACCTGAAGTTTATACCTGGTTGTACACCACTAACCTGATCACTTCCTAACATAAGCGCTTATAGCTAGCCTGAAGGTAACAATGCCAGTGAATATTGCTAGTAGGTATTCTTTACAAAAAAAAAAAACTTACATGAAACCGAAAGTCCTTGAGTGCGTGTTGGCCTCGCAACTGTAGCTAGCTGCCTTCGTCGCCGTAGGGCCCGTAAAAAGGGAATGGTCTGCCATAGCATGCGTCGAAAGTTCTTGCCGGACAGGCAGTACAACCAGAAGTTAATTCCAAATGTGGTGTTAAAGAGTATCAAACTCATTTGCTGAACACCCGCCCAGTGATCTCCGATTGGTATCTGTGACAAGCAAATTGTTGAACATTAATAAGTTGATAAATTTCATATTTATTTCTACATTGGAGACGTCTGAATTTTTAAATTGAGTATCATAGTAATATACCATTGAATTGAATTACCTTGGTGAGTTACGCAAAGTTTTGCAATAACATGCCATGGTTCGCGAGGCCTAAGCTGAGCTTTGCATTTGAGTGAGTGATCACGAAAAGTGGAGTAAAAAAGCTGTGTATAGTTGTGTGTACTGTGTGTTAAACAGCTCACATATACGTTCGTGCGTACGTGCATTTACACAAATGCAAAGCCAGCTTACGCCTCGCGAACCTGTATATTTTATACATTTTCTTTAAACCTTTACAATATTTAAAATTTAAAATATTGTAAAAGTTTAAGTGAAAAAATATTTATTTTATTTTTGTATTAAAAACAACTTTTAATAGCTATGTTACTTATGTATCTCAGACATCAAACATTTTGTGTTCACTTTTGTGGCAACAGCATTAAATCATAATATGGTGTAGGGTATTACATTACCATAATTTTTCTAAAATCGAACGTAACTTTACAAAAAATGAATTCGATTTTTTTTGCCAAGGACTTATCGACCTGGTCACCGACCAGTCCCGGCTTATCGTTGAAATTTGGGACGTTGTATATATAATAATGAATTCGTATTTGTGAAGAAAGCATCACGCGTCCAATCCGACCGATTTTGCTAATACTTTTTTTTATTGTTGTGTTCGTTATTATCAGGAGAAAATTAAAATTGAAGCGCTACGAAGTCTGCCGGGACAGCTATAAATGTAAATGTACAAGTTTTTGAAATTAGTTTTTTACTTGATGAGTATGACAGTATAATAGAATAAAGTGTTACGAAGTGGGTGAGTCTTGCAGAAGAGATTAAATGATCTAAATCCAGCGCATGGTTTAAGTTCACCTCTTCTGCTTATTCACAGGCTGAGGTGCCGTTCTTCGAGATTCCCGTTTGTTAATATTTTTTGTAAGTTCGCCAGTGATCGGCAGGTGCACCACATATATTGGTGAAACCCCTATAGACCAGAGTCGATAATTTCTGAAACCAAAAAAAAAATAGTAGGATGAAACCCGTTAAAAAGGACAAGAACATAAAAAAAATGAAGGGAAAATAAGTTTTGACGGAAATCGAGATAAACCGTTTTTTACCCTTAAAAACTCACCCCCTTCCACTTCCCGACCTCAGATTTAAATTATTTTTACGCCCGTAAATTATTTTTCCCTTCATTTTTGTTATATTCTCGTCCTTTTGTAACGGGTTTAATACTACTATTTTTTTTTTCCCTTTTTACCATTTTCAAAGGCTTCAGCCCTGGTCCACTATGGCTTTAAGAAGTTATTATACTTTTTAAACTTTCCTTTCGATTTAATTATTTTTATTTAAATCACGGGACTTGAACGCGTAATTTACGTTAAATACTGACTCACTATTTGTTTCAATCGTTATCGAACATTTCAATAAGGTTTCGTTATTGTAAGTGGTGTACAAACTAAATTGTGTAATAGCGGTCGTGTCCTTAGTGCAAGATCGAGTTTGTATAAGCTATGTACAGACAGTCAGCTGTTGTGTATTACGTATTGCCTGGACTCACGATTCGGTCACGTCTTCAACACTATCGAACAACGGCATACATAAATATATTATGTGGTGGGCCAACGTTTTGTTTGAAACTGTTTGAACTGGGCTGATCGAGATCTTCCTGGGCAGATGGAGTTAACCAACTGAACTCGATGTTGATTCGAGATTTTGAAATCACTACATACTGTGGTCAACACTGCACTTAGTACGTGGGCCGTAGAACATTGAAAAATATTGATTAACAGCAAGCTCATTTTATAAGTAGCTTTATTTTACCGAGCCCTACCCCAATATCTCAAAAAGAAATCTCAAGTCAGGTAGCTAACAGAGTTATCCAGTTAAAATATTCGGAACAAAATTGTAAGGTTGCATTAATTTGTATAGAGCTGCAAAGTGGTGCAGGTATTAAGTACATCATTATAAATCAAATATGAAAAGTTCCCATCGATCCGACTTGTGCTAAAAAAGTTATTCAAGGTTGAAAAGTTTGAGAGTTGAAAATTTTCGGTTTTTTGAATTTTTCTCGTAAACGTACGAACAAAAGAAATTTTTAAATCGATGCAGTAGTTTCTGAGGTGTCACGTTGTCCCGTACAAACTATGTCCCCCCTTTTTGACCCCTTTAGGAGTAGAATTTTGGAAAATCCTTTTTTATCGGAAGTACACGCCATATAAAAAACACGTCTTCTAAGTTTTAGGTTTCTACGATCGGCGGTTTAGGCTGAACGTTGAATCGTCAATCAATATTAATTACAGTTAACCATACAATATAATGACTGACTGCTGAGCCTAAACCGCTGATCGTAGACACTTAAAACTTGGAGGGAGTGTTTATTATATGGCGTATACTTCCGATAAGAAAGGATTTTCCTAAATTCTACTCCTAGGGGGGTGAAAACGGGGGGGGCAAATTTTTTACGGGACTACGTGACACCTCAGAAACTACTGCACGGATTTTAAAATTTCTTTCGGTAATATAAAGCTACATTTTTAGCGAGTAACTTAGGCTATATAACATCACGACAGAGTTAATAGGAGCGGACTAGCATTGCGTGTAGACTATAGCTTGTTGGACGTTAATATTTTTTTATTTATTTATTTTATTTATTTATTTATTTCAGGCAACAAATAGAAAAGTTACAGTTGGTATAAACTTATTCTACGGCCCATAGATAAATACCTTAAAACTAAGAATACATATAGATATTATAAAATGTATATCTCTCAGAAATACCCGCAATAATAACCGCAATCTCTCAGAAATGATAGTTCCTAGGAAAAAAGTGGTAAGGTCATTTGTGTAGGATGTTTTATTATCTACAATTTTGTACAAAACTATTTTTTTGATATAATTCAGTTTTTTTTTTTTATTGTGTTCGCCAAATTGACGCCGCCCGCCTGGTGGTAAGTCGTGACGACATCTAGCGATTGTGGGCCACTCTCACAGCACACAATACTATAGAGAGTGGCCCTCAACTTGACGACGTACTGATGTGCCTCTTCACACTCCGCTTAAAGAACCCAGGGTTATATGTGGGAGGAAATACGTGCGCAGGCAGGGCGTTCCAGGCCACTATCGCTCGGCAGAGAAACGACGTTTAAAACGTTCGGTTCTCGCGAACATGCTATCCACTGTGTGGGAGTGGCATCTCTGCCCGGCACGCGTTGTTCGGGATCGGAAGGAAGAGGGTGGGTTCAGATTGAAGAGCTCTTCAGAACACTCGCCGTGGTAAATACGGTAGAATGCGGCAAGGAAGCTATTGTTCGGCGCTGATTTAGCAGCTCAATGGTTCCCGTTACCTCCGGACAATCTATAATACAGATAGCCCGTCGCTGCATAGCGTCGAGAGTGTCCAGCAAATACTTCGCGGAGCCGTCCCAGAGGTGAGAGCAGTATTCAACGCAGGGTCTAATCTGCGTCTTGTACAGTAGACACCTCTGGTGCGGTGTAAAGAATCGCTTTACCTTATTCAGTATTCCTAGTTTCCGCGAAGCTAGCCCTAAACATCTTTCGGTGTAGTTTTTATTATTGAGCTCTCGACGAACGTCTATGCCAAGGATGTCAAGGTTGTCCTTCATTGGTAATAATGCATTCTGAAGAAAGGGTAGGGGAAGGAAAGGGGATTTCTTCGCTGTAAATGCACACGCCTGTTTTGCGGGCATTGAACTCGACCAGGTCCTCGGTAC